>OY998131.1:15484516-16684516 GCA_963921915.1 Hyposoter dolosus
GATTTGTGCGTGCGTTTGTCAAAGGGGAAAGCTCACAAATAAAAAAAAAAATAATAAATAAGATAAACTAAAATCGTGTCGACTGTGATTTCATCTAGCCAACGGTACACCCTCGTCAGTGATGTCTACTCCCGCGAGACGAAGACTCATGAGAGATTTCAAAAGGTGAGCGAGATCATTATATCAAAATGCATACGTTGCACATCTGTACTTCAAGTACAAAATAGAAAATCATTCGGTTGTCATGACAGGATGATTTTCATTTCCCCTCCCCCCCTCCCCCCTCCCCCTTGTTTCGTGCACTATCCTTGTGCGTTGGCCTGCGTCACGGCTCGAAAGTCGATTTCACGGGGACTTGCATGGGTGAGGGGCAAGGTGGTACGCGCACTTGGGTAGCAGGGTAGCAGAGGGATAGGGGGAAGAGGACCAGGGAATTTTCTGATCAACGCCACGATCTTTAACGAGAATAAACGTGGTATAGGAGGATCACGACGACGCACTAACGTCACCGTGACTCGTGGGTACACGAGGTTTATTATTAGATTTTCGACGATCGACTATGACTTATTTTTATTATTTTTACAGCCTCGCTAATTCCCGTTTGCATCGATTTATTATCTCGTGTTTACGTTCTTTTCTCATGCACCATAACACTTTTTCATCCTTTCAATTAAACCACTAAATACTATATCACGTTAGCAGCTGCCAACATTTTGGCAAACAGAGTTTCATGTCCTCGAATTTTCGTTATTTTAACCCCAACTTGGTTCAGTATTCCAATTTTCTTTGTCAAGCTTTCTTTGACCTTGTCCTCAAATGAGTCATACGAAAATCTCTCCTTCAGATTTCCTAACCACATCTTCGAGACTCCATTTTCATCGGTCATCAATTAGCAAATTTCAGAGTAGTGGGGCGAGAGGCCAAGACAAGAGATAACTGATGATGTCCAAAGAATCATTTTTTACGCAATGTCGCGTAACCCTCGAAATTTTTTGCTTTTTTGACTCTGCATTAGTCACTACTGTGCAATATCCGCTGTTTTTCACTCGGTATTTTCCCATCGCAACACCATGCTGCCTTCTTCCGGGAACCTCCCTCATGAGCATTCGCTCTGTCAAAAGGAATTTGACTACGAAAACTAAATCGAATAATGAAATTTGGTTCAAATCTCCTGTTGTACTTGGCATTATCGGAGATAGCATAACATTTTTGATTGTAAGGGAAATTGGGAAGTAAAAATTAATTAACCGTTTTGCAATGCATTTCCATGACGCAAATGGCGGTATGAATTTTCTGAATTCCACGGTTCCAACTCCGTTGAGCTTACGACTGTATCCCAAGTTAACATCACTGGTTTCTACGAGAATTTATTGGAACAATTCGATACATTTTTCCTGTGGCGTAATCCTGAAAATATGCCATTAGAATCAAATAGACGGGGAAGAAGAAATGTGGGTGAATCCCACTGGAAAGAAACATTGTTGGAATTCATATTCATGTTTGAACTTCATACAATTGGATGGAATGTGGTCTTGTTGAAAATTTTCTTCAGTACCAAGAATTTTTACAGTTTATTTTGTCATTGTTTTACAAAAGAGTCTAAATATGTGGTATATTTTGTCAACAGATTGCAGGAAGATCCACCCACCGGGGTATCCGGAGCTCCTACGGACAATAATATCATGATATGGAATGCGGTGATATTTGGGTGAGTATTTCGTAATTTAGCTGAAAGGATAGATATACGTACAACGTAGATTGCAAAAATAATTGGCAAGCTTACCAACAACTAAATATCGCTATAAATTTTTGGCTGCAGACCTCACGACACACCGTTCGAAGACGGTACATTCAAACTCACTATCGAGTTCACAGAGGAATATCCAAACAAACCACCAACGGTGAAATTCGTCAGTAAAATGTTTCATCCAAACGTATACGCGGACGGTGGCATATGTCTGGACATATTGCAAAATCGTTGGAGCCCGACGTACGATGTTTCGGCGATTCTAACCTCGATACAGGTATGCACTTACCGTCCCTAAACTAGCCCTACGCGTCGTTTTTTTTTTTTTTTCGACGACTAAACTCGATGTTTCGTACTATGAACCTCGTAGCTCACTCACGGCTGACGAATATTTATGTGGAGTTTTCTTCCAATCAAAAGCAAAACTGAAAATGAGACTAGCAACGAATCAAATAAATAAATAAAAGTGTGGAGTGTGAAACGTATTTTTCATGCCATAGTAGAACGTTGCAAAAAATCATTCGAGGCTTCCAGAAATGTTGGTCGTTTGAGCATTTGTTTACAAGATTTTCGAGTCAAAAAAGTCATGAGTTTTCACAATGATTTTCAACACGCGATTTTCAACAAGTGAGTTCACCCTGCAAGATTGTGAATTTTAAACGATACGTGAATGGTAATTCTCGTTTCTTAATCACGATTCTCTTTTCGTATCTTGAAAAAGATCGAAATAGTTGTAGTTAATCGTTTATGAAATGACTTTGAGTATGAAATTTATAAATTTCGAAGGAATTATTGTTGCTCTGGATTTACAATTCGGAAAATTATTATCAGTAATTTTCATAACTGATCCGCAAGGGAATTGGATTATTTATCGTCGGGAGAACTAAATTTTGATAGTGTGTAAATTTCGATAAAATCGTAAAAGCAGCCGTGAAACGTGAAACTCGATCACGATGACGAGGTCAGTAGGATCGTCAATGGGTAAACGAAAGAGTAATGGCCTCAATTTCGGTTAAAATTAAATAGTAAAAAAAGAAAATAACTTCTGGTAGAATTTCACACGTTTCCACTCCACGCTGCCTGCTTTTCAGTCGATAGAAAAAATCAAAATAAATTATATGCCGTGCGACCTACGTCGGATTAGCTACGAAATCACTCAATGTTTACTTAACAGCGGTTGCAATTTATCAAAGTCTAATATCTTTGAGAGAAAATGAACCAACATATGGAATATCTTTTTCATATGGAGTTCACGGAGCACTCGTTAACTTTATTTAATTTTTTTCCGTTATGGTTTTTGGGATTAAGAAAAATTAGTTTTATTGGTTGCCTGCACTCGTAAAGTAAAATTTCGTTTGTTTTTTAATAAAAAGTGCTTGCTCGTGAAGAGAAAAAGTAAGGGAGATTGCGAGAGAGCGAGAGAAAGTGAGAGAGAATGAGAAAAACAGAATGAAATGAAATTAGTTGATAGTTAAAAAAAAAAAAATGAAAAAACACTCGTAACAAAGTAATAAAGTACCGACTTGTCTGGTTGCAGTCGCTGTTAAGTGACCCAAATCCGAATTCACCTGCCAACTCAATGGCAGCCCAACTTTATAAAGAGAATCGACGCGAGTACGAGAAACGAGTGAAGGCTTGCGTGGAGCAAAGTTTTGTGGATTAGTCTCGGGAAAGGGTCGTATACTTGTGCCGCTGTTGAGACTCGAGATCAACCGCCAACAATCTACTATCCCGAAATGTGGAAGCGATACGTGCGCAGCCTTACCGAGGAGTTAACGCTAAAAACATAGCACGTCACTCCCCAAAACACACACAAAAAAGCGGATGGAATAACAAAAGAAACATTGAAAAATTATAACGAAAAGAAGAGATAAGGGTTAACAAACAAATATAAAAAAAACACACGCGTACACACAAACCTCTATTCAATAACAACCACCATGTGCAACATTAGAACGAATTTTTACCAATGTTGTATAATAAATTATTATAAAATTGTGTATTTATTTATTTGATATTCGATCGAACGAAACGAACAGTAAGTGAGAGAGAACGTCAAAGCGAAAGAAAAACGGACGAGAGGATTTAAACAGAACAAGAAATGAGTAACATTGAAAATATTAGGTTCAATATCTACGAGTAATTATTGTCCAACTTCTTTTTGTTGTTTTTTCTCTCTTGTTTCGATGCTGTAGTAGCGACGATGCCCTACGAAACGACAAGCACAGACTTGTACTTCGATTTAATTCTAGTACTTCATATAGTTACTAAATTCACCTATACATATATAAATATATATACACGTACATATAATAAAGCGCATCATTTCGTGCGGTTCTATGTCGGTTATTAATTCATTTACCCCCTCACTCGTTTCGCGACAATAATCGATATTACATCAAACAACATAAAAATTCAAATGTCTCGTTTTCTCGTTTGAAAACTAACAAAGTTGCACCAACGCGTCTTGCCGTTGTCACAAGTTGCGCATTATTCTTTCATTTTTTGGCATTTGCATAGAAAAATTTATGGCTCGAGGAACTAAACGCAATTTTCTAATAAAATTTTCAACACGCTTCTCCAAATCATGCACCACTTATGATCAAATCGCATGCAAACAGACCTTGATGAAAAGGTGCAAGTATTTCATTAAGAAAAAAAAAAATACTCTAGTTTAAATTTTTATTCTACTCGCAAAGCGATTTTTTTACCACAGGACAACGAATGGAATCAGAAGCAACTTTGTTGATTTTTATTCGAGTGTATTTTGGAGGATTTGATCAAATTTCATCAAAATATGTGCACCTCTGTATTTTTGCAGTCTCTGTTGGATGAGCCCAATCCAAACTCACCGGCAAATTCGTTGGCTGCCCAATTGTATCAAGAAAATAAACGCGAATACGAGAAGAGAGTTGCCACTGTCGTCGAACAGTCGTGGCTAAACTTCCAGGATAGTCACATCGAAGATCCCCGCTGACATTAGGTTTGGTGTGCACTAGTTGGTCAAGATTATTCCTTGGAAAATCAAGAGGAAACAAAACGAAGAGCTTTATCCTGTATTCTTGTAGCACATAGATTTCGATCTCCTAGCAAGTGGGAAAACGTCTTGTAAATCAAACACGAAATAACCAAACAGAAAAACTGTTGAGTTTTCGCTATTCGTTGATTTCTGATAAAAACAAAATAAATGTCATAATTCCAAGATTCCTCCTGATTATGAAAAACCCCCGCAATATTTTTTTTGTATTTTGTTTTTCTCTCTTCTTTGTTACATATTTGCCACTACTATATTTACGTATGATAGAATCTCTACGCGAGGTAGTAAATAAACACGTTTAAAAATGAGACTTTTATTAATTACTGTTCCGTTTAATGCAAATCCAGAAAAAAATCATTTCCTTATGCCTGTGTGTGTGTTCTAGAAAAAAACAAAATGTCAAAAGATCATCTTTGAAATGTCTTCGCTGCGTTTTCTTGTGTTTTTTAATGAACTGCAGCTCAACGACAGGAAATGAGGAAACTCGTGAATCGTCCGTCGCTAGAAGCAGTGCGAACAAGATCACAACCCCCGGATTTTTCACTGTTGCTATGATTATTGTAAGAATGTATGATCAGATGACTCGTAAATATTCTATCGTCATTTTTTTCCATAAAAATTGTATTTGACCGCATTGTCGTTGAACGATAATTTATTTACATGCAGTTATAATACTGTTCAATTCAATTATTATGAAAAAAGTTAAATTACAATTCGTTCTGGTTGAATTTGGGCGAAATGGTGTTTTTCAAAAGGTTTTTATCAAAGACTCTACCGAATCTCGAAGTATCAATACTTCGAGAGACATCGAAATCCTGACAATTGTACAAACATTCGACGTCGATCGAGCTGCGAGGAAAACCGAGTCGTTCATTTTCTTTTATTTACGTAAATGTTTTTTGTTTGTTGTGGAAAATATTTAACGAATCCGTCGTTCATTTGGTTCCGCGCTGTTAAGAGTCGTCCGTCATGGCTCGGGCTCCAGCGGAATTTTGATATTTTAACTTGTTTTTTTGGTGTTGCCGTGTTTGTCGTGAGCATCTTCGTGGCTCGTAATGACTCATTGTTTTTCCTCCGCCAGCTCGAATCAGTTGCCTTCATCGAATAATGTAAATCAGCCGAAATTGGTCGAGTTCCTTCCTCGGAGTGTTGGATGCTGCTACGATTTTTCTTCCTTCTCCTTATTGTATCTTTCCAGCTCCTTGAGAAACTGTGCTTTTGGTTTCATAACGTTCGGACGGTCACCTCGGCATTTCGGGCAAAACCATTTGCCTTTGGGTTTCGTGCTGAGGGACACACATGAAAAGTGGAACCACTCGATCGGGCATAAATCATTGTCGCACAATATCATCTCGCCGTATGATATTTGATCGCATAAACAATAAGTGGGCTCGTCCGGATCAATCGCCAAGTCATCCTCCGGCGGTGGTGGAGTATCTTCTCGGTGTTGGTTCTGCTGATTACCCTGGCGTGATTTTCTCTTCTTTTTCTTACCCGTCGCTGCATTCGCTGCTTTCTTCTGGTTCCCGTTACTCGCATTCGCCAACGTTGTTGATCTCGTCTCCGACATCACAATCATATCCATCGCGTGGGCCGATTCCACCAACGTTTCTGTACGAGTTCTTCTTGCTCTTTTTGGCTGTCGCTCAATATTGTTTGTGTTGCTTGTATTACTCGTGCTCAACGCGTTGTTCGCCTCCCGAGTCGGTTCCGTTGTCTCCTGCTCCTTCCCAAAGTCTGCACACAAATTTTCGTTTCTTATCATTCGTGACGATTTTTTTTTTTTCAATTATTTTTTTTTCCAATTCAATTATAATAATGATAAAAAATCTTGATTGAAGCATCAACTGTCTGTACACTCCATAATTTTCAAGTTTTTTTCATCACGACTGAATATTTTTTTTTGCAATATTCCCAAAAGTTGTAAACAAAATGGAATTCACTTTCTTGAACATTAATGATTTATTTATGATTAGGATTATCTATTTATTTAAGCTCTGCTAACACCCCGAATATTTGATGCGAATCGAATTTATAAATGATGAAAAAATGGCCCTAATTATTTTCTCCGTTAATTATACATGTTGAGCAATACCAAAATCAAAAACTTTATTGCATGTCAGTGTTGCAAGCTTCGACATTGTCAATTTCAATCTAAATTCTTTTTAGAAATCTCAATTTAATTTTGCTGCGGTCCTTTTAAGACCCTGTAGTTGTTATCACTATGAAAGATATTGAGTACAATTTATCAACACTCACCCAAGTTGCGATAATCCAGATCCAATTGACGAGATTTGTTTTCAATGAGATCCTGTACTTGTTGAACAATTTGTAGTTTCTCGTCGCCGATTTCTTGAGCCGCTATCAACGCCTGTTGGACTCTGAGGAGGGCACGTCTTCTGACTGACATATCGACATCATTTTTCAACAATTCTTGCTGTTGGTCGACTTCTCTCAGGTAAGCTACAGCAAGGAAAAAAGTTTGAAATTGTTTTTTAATTGATTTTTGTAATTGTCTTCCTAATTTCCCATCTAAAAATTAAAGAGTTGGTAAGATTCATTGGAAAAACAAGAAATGTTATGATGGAGTAAAAAAACTCAGGGAAAGTTTGGTTTTACAACCTCCTCAAGCTGCTGTAACCAGGGAAAATCGACAGTTCATTTAGGTAAATTGTGGAAATTAGAGATGCATTTATTTTTTCAATCATGATTGCCAAAGCTGCCCAGAGGATTGTAAGTGAAGAAAAAGTACGCATTGAAAAGTCGAAGATATCAAGTTCATGTCGAGCAATGGGTTTCGAATTTTTCGTGCTTTTTAATCTAAATTTAGATTGGAATATTCTGAAACGAACGTGATATCTGAAAAATGAGGAAGAATAAAAATGCTCAGACTTACTTTGACAAGTGGCGTCTAATTCCCGCAATCGAGAAACATGCCTTTGTATGTCGTTCGGAAGGTTTTCAACGCAGTCGAGATAGTTTTCAATGTAAGTAGCTGAATACAAAGCTTCAACCACTGCCTGATTCAACATCTTGATGATTGCAAGAAACAAAACAACAAAACTTTCTTATCGCGAATGAGATTACGATTTTTCTTTTCAAACACTTAAAGTTGTACAGCTTGAAATATCAATCGATAAATTCGAGTTTAAGAACGATACTGCGTTTCGTTTGTACTAAATTTTATTTAAGTTGTTTCCTCGAACATTAGGAATAATGTTTAAACGTCCGTTGGTCGCGTCGATGTCGAATACAGTCAACATGTCGGAAGATACGAATTAAAAAAATCACTTTCCCACAGAGACTCTGGAATATAACCTTTTAGGACAAACGGTTGAGATACACCCCGCCATCGCGTTATTCGACGCATTAGTACTGCTGTGTCGCACAAGGTGGCACAACGATTCTTACGCGGTAAATACAAATCGACACGAGTGTAATCTGGAATAATAGAATTATTAAAACGCTAATCTTGAAAGAATGACTGATGGTGAAATTACAGCCAAACGGTTAAGTAAACAAATTTCAAGTTGAAACAGATTTCGCATTGTGGCATACTCGATGCAGCGACACAATAACTTACCTGATCTTGTGTTTTTAAGTTTATGAGCTGTACAGAAATTATACAAGAGATATGCAACTGAGAAGGTAGGAGGATTTTATCGCTATTCAGTTGAAAAATTCTAGCCTCTGATTTCATGCACTGAAAAAAAAAAAATGTATGGAAAAGCAGAAATTGTCTTTCCTGTAAATTTCCCATGAATAATTATATTTACAATATATTTATTGAAAATGCAACATTTATTTACATACATTAACAAAAGACTTAAAACGTTAGAGTTAAAATGTAAAAAAGTCCTTTGGATAACTCTGTGGACTTATCAGGAAGTATAGCTCCGTATAAGAAATGTACAAAATGGTGAATGGCGTTGTGAAAACTCGCTCTAATACTCATGGTATTTTTTTGCTCGCATTCATACGGTCTTTGGCAAGTTTGCATCAACTCTGAGCTTTTTTACCGCTTCTCAGTACAGTCAAGGTTTTAACCAATGTGAATAAGTGTCCGAGCATGTACCCGACAAGGGCGCCCAGAACACAGGGAATTGGCCAGAGTTGCCAAGGCCTGTCCCAATCGAGAGGGATCGCTATTGCTCCTAACCAAGCTCCAAGGACGGTACTCTTTATATGGAAACTTATGGCCTGCCCAATAGGGCCAACGCCGTGAGCATTTGGGCTTGTTAAAACACGGAGCGCCATGTCGATACCCAAGTGTATACAAGCAGGTACAAAAGTCAAGGTAGCAAGTGTGAGACTCAGTACGCTCGTCTCTTCCAGACGACTGAACAGTGCTGCACCAAACAGTACTATCATAATGTAATAAACGAGAAACAATATAAAGAACGCAACAGAAAATTTGATAAATTCTTTGATTGCTCTCAACCATGACTTTTTCGAACGAGAATTAGACTTTATGTCCACTTTCCCTAATTGATATTGTTGGTGTTTTTGCGTTGTTGAAAATACCAATTTTACCACTTCTGCGAACATGAAAATTGTCAATATTGGTATAAATTTGAAAGATCCCACGTTGTAAAGACTCTCGTTATATTTTAGAAGCATCAGGATTCCAGGAAAATAAACACAAGTGAATAAACAGTGGACCAACAGTAGATTCTGTTCATGCACCCGATTTGAACCCATATTTCCCAATTTTTCGGACCTGAAATTCGTGGCGGGAATAAAAATATAAGAATAATCGTAATGTCACATTTACAACATTGCCTTTGAATTTTCCATACTCACCAGCAGTGGCGTTACAACTATTTTCGAATACTTTCTAACGCGCTCACGATATTTTCATTTCTTTATTACTCGAAGAGGTTCAGCAATTTCATCGATGAAAACAGAGATGAAAACACAGGACACAGGATATATTAAAAAAAACTCACTATTTTCAACTAGTCTCCTGGAAACTGTTCGAGGGGCTCGAGGAATTAATCGTCGAATACTAAATGTCTCTAGGGTTGGCTTTGAAGATCCCTAGAACTCAATCGGTAAGACAAAATACGTCCTTGAACATTACCGACGAAACTTTTTCGTGTGCTTTTCCATTCAAATGTATCACAAAAATTCAAGAAATTTTCCAGATTATTTCAAAATCTTACGAAAGAAATAAACGAGTACAATGAGCAAATAAAAGCCGTAAACCCTTCTCAGTAAAATTCAAGTTTATTCTGAGTAATTCCATAATCTCAAGGCCTTTGAAGGAAGTCATCGAGAAATTACGTAAAAAAGTTCGATTCTCAGGAGCGTTGCCATACCAAGATGTGAATCCATTGGGAGATCGCATGCGAAGCGATTGATAAGATTTCCTTACAAATTAGAAAAGAAAGGAAAAAAAAACCGAAAACCATATTTTACGCATTGGACTCATGCAAAACAAACCAGATATTGACCTTTTACATACACATGATAAGCAATTGAATTATAATTGACTGCTGGGTCTGAAACTGACCTTGTGAAACAGAGATTGAAACAAAAAAGTATGTAAAATGTACAAAAAAGACTAATTAAAACGCACGTCATTTTTTCAGGGTTAAAATAAGACAAAAAATTTAATCAGCGATTTGAATATGCAAAAAAATATAAGATATGAAAACTCGGAAAGAAAAGATATACGAATTTTATTCAAAATGCCTTATTGTGCTACAACTTGTTGAACTTATCGTATGAAAAATATTCCTTGAAATCGATTTTGTACATTTAGATATAAAAATCGAAGCATCAATGCCCTTGTCCTCCTTTCAAACTTAAGGAGGTTGGATCACGGAGATACAATGTTGCCATGCTAAACCATGTTAAAAACATAAAAGATTTGAAAAAGATAAGAATTTAATAAAATATGGTAAATACCTATATTCTTCAATAATACAAATTTGTTTAGATTTTCCACCACGTAGTACTCGAGTAATTGAACACTAAAGTTCCCGTGTATAAGCATAGAGTTTACATATAAACAGGTATACATTTCGCGAATAGGAAGTTTGATTTAACTCTCAATTATTCGATAACCATGTGGTAAAAAATTTGTGTTTCTATGCTTGAAGCCAATTAATGTTACCACCAAATTTTATCAAATTCTGATTATTTTAATTTCGTGATCCAATCTCCTTAACATGGAAATACTGTTCTTCGTTTTTCCACAACTGCCATCAATTTGCTAGTCGATTCACAAGAATCGTTGGATCGAAAGATGGTCTTGAATCTTTTCAAGATTGTCCAAGTTTTCCCACCACAGTGGCAGGGTGTGCTTCAGGATGAGATGGAACCATGGGGTCAGAGGGGCGTCTATACTTTTGACAAACTCTTGAATAGAATCTTTGGTAACCCAGCATGTTTCGCTAACTTCATCAGGATTTGGATTGAGAGTTATTGATTTTTTTTGGAGAAACAGTACATAGTCTATTTCATGCTCGCCCCATTTTCCATCGCCCGTCGAATGATAATGTATTCTTGTCAAATATTTAAATTCTTCCGGACTAGCTTCTTTCTTTGGTATGCCGAGTTCGTAATTCAATCTGCGCTGAGCTGCTCTCTTCACACCAAGAGCCATATGCTCTTCGTCTTCACCTGGTACTTCGGTCAAGGGGTGACTGCAGCACGAGTTTGTGTAACAGCCGGGAAAGGTAATCTGTAAGCAAAGTCTTAATAAAATACGTTGAAATTTCGCCGAGACCTACAGAGAGAAATCTGTGAAAAAACGATTGGCGACGCTCTGAAATGGTATTATGTTGAAACGTGAATAAAAGAAATTCATCAACGAACCTCAGATGGACTTTAAAAAACAAATTCGCAGTTTGTTTTGCAAGCGATATTTTTTCTGTTGCTTTTATCGAAATACGGGAATGTATTTATTTATTCAATGATTTTCGTTGTATAGGAATGCTAAGCGAACGTGATATTTGACGAAAATCGTAACAAAGTAAACAAATGACAAATGAATTACCTTCGTCGAAGCTCTTTTTTGAAGCAACAGATTGCCTTTAGTGTCAAAAAGAAAGACGCTAAAGGCACGATGAAGAGGAACCTTGCCTCTTTCGTCGACTAGATGACAGTCTCTTTTGCTCGCTTCGCCGAGAGGTCTGTCGAGTTCGTCAACAAGGATACATCTTTCCTCGAGAGCAGCCTCTTGAAGTGGAGCAGCAATATTCAATTTTGCAGATCCTCCAGCTATCGAAGACAATTCCCTGAAAGCTTCTTTGATTGTGCCACTTTTACGCACTATACTGCCGAGTATCGTCGTCATTCTTACAGCCCTATATGGAATTCTCGTGTGGAATTCAATCGAAAGTTTTCTCTTTTTTTCCCACCTGATACCGCGGACGCGTCACCTTGACTCGACGAAAGCGAGCTCGTAACTGAGACTGAGTATGAGAGGCAAAAGAGAACACGGACAGACGAACGCGTTGTCAATGAATACAGGCGTGTATATACGAGCAGGATGTTGAATAACAGCAGAAGCGATCGAAATCAAAACGTTTGTTTCTCAATCGGTAAAGAACAACCCAACAAAGCTCTGCTTCTGATTTGTACATAGAAAACGTAAAGCATCACTTGAGAAGCAAAAAATCAGGGTAGGACGATACATTCTAATTTCTATCCTGTCAAGCATTCGTGAATGTTATTCCACTGAACATAGCTGTCTCGCATATCTTTACTGGGGTTCATGTCAAAACATATGTCTTACTCATGCATATATTACGTTTGCAAAGTATATACAAACGTCTGTGAGCAAAAGGTATGACGCACGTGACTGTCGCGTAATCTCATCTTTTTATTTTCTGGCTCAAAATTACGATATATCGTATCTTTTTTGTGTCAAAGTATTATTAGAATTCTTCATTGTAGAACTTTTTGCTTGCATAAATCGTCAATCGTTTTGCGTACACATTACGATTCTTATCGTTCCGAAACGATTTTCATTCTTCGTCCGCTATTTTCCATTTCTAAACGGCGACTCTATATACTTGAATAACAATGAACCGTCGGCGATATGAAAACGGGACTTTCTTTCACTATTCAAAAACTAGCAAGACAATTAACTTTTGCTTTTTATGTTCGAACGCCTTCGAAGATATTCACAGCACGGTAAATTCAATCATTTCTTTATTTCGATACATTTATGTTCCATAAACAATTTGTATTTTCTTTGTATGTTGGGTATAAGAAATGGAAAAATATTAATCAAGAAAAAAAAAAGAAATTCGACGTCGTTGGTGATGGTTGTTACTGTATGATGGCTCTGATGGTTTTCACTAAAAACGTTTTACTTGCTCTATCCACAGTTTCGAATAAATGAAACAACTAAATATTTTCAAGGAATTGATTTTTGTGGTTTTTCTAGTATATGTTAGTCCTAAAATAATTGACAAATTTGTTCTCCGAAAACTTTAATATAAACTGCTCACACAAGCGTCTCCGCGGTCGCTCTCGCGAATGGCCGGACGATCAGACGGTAAGCCGGTGTCGGAGTTGCGAATGCTAATGCCACTCCTACAGTGAGGACGGGCTCCCAGCTTATATGGTTGAATTGTGCGATCGCATAATAGAAGCGTGTCGAGGGGAAACGAACAAATAAATAACCTCAAAATTTCCTTTCGAAGTCTCGGGCAACGTGTATCACTGGGTCTCTTGTGGACTCCGCATACAAACCGCACCGTTTGAAAAGACAGAAAAAAGTAGAGCCGTGCAACAAGTTAGACTTAACGAAGTAGCCTAAAAAATTAGCTGATACCGTAGTGGATTTGTGGTCGAAAAAGCGTTGAACGGTATAAATGATGGACGGTGGGACTAAAAAGCGACGTAAGGTATCGATGAAGAGGAAGAAATCTTGGCGGAAGCATGTTGACACGAAGGATGTTGATTCGTTTTTGGAAAATGAGCGACTGGAGGAGCGTCTTGGTGCACCGTTTTCGACAAGGAGTGACAACGATTTGTTCATTGTCGACACGACGAAGGAAGAACCAGTGAGTGAGCCTTTTATCACTGATAAGGAGAAGCGTAGATTGCTCTTAAAAAATCAGGAGCTCAGATGCCTAGCGGCTTTGAAGCCTCATACAGCGGTGCTCGACCCCATAGCGAAAAGAAATCGTGTGAGAACAACAGAAGAACGTAAAAATCCGATAACGAGACGTTTGGAGAGGGAAAGAAAATTGGTTGGTAACTTGAAACTCAAAGAAAAAGTTGCTGCCAAAAATAAAGAGTTTGCCGCTGCCAAACGATTGGTCAAACCAAAACGAGGGGAATTTAATGCCGACATATGGGATGTGAAAAAAGAAGACGTTATTCCTGGAGTCGACAATCAATGGCTTACTTCCGACACAACGCGGCACACTTTGGCCAACCGTGGAATAAGGAAGAGGAAAATTCCAAATTCGGTTTATAAAAAGCCTTCGAATATTCCAGCAGTCAGTGTACCCCATCCCGGCACTTCCTACAATCCTTCGTACGAGGACCATCAGAACTTACTCCGCCAAGTAGCCGACAGCGAAATTAAATTGATGAAGGAAGAAGCTCACTTGAACAGAGTCACTAACAAAATGTTCCAGAAAGTCTCCGCCGAGCAGAGGGATAAAAACTGGTTGAGAGAATCGTCCGAGGGTTTACCCTTGAATCCTAACAAGAAAAAAACTGTCGAATCTGAAACAACCAAGGAAGAAGATTCTACCGTCAAATCGGTAAATCCTCCTGTTAAAAATGCTAAAAAGACTCTGGTGCAGAGGAGAAAGCAGAGGGAACAACGCAAACTTGCTCTCAGCCTAAAACACAAGAAAGTTGAGAAGAAAAAAGTTACCGACATCTACAAACTCAAAGCACTGAAAAAACACATTGACCGGAAGGAAGAAAAGGTCCAAATGTTGCAAGAAAAACGTCGCAAAATGAAAGAAATCAAAGCGTCCGAACCAAAAACCCTCAGCAAGGTCAAGTTCGAACCGCTGGAACCTGATTTCAAACTCGGTGAAGAACTTGCCGGAAATTTAAGGAATTCCGATCCTACTGGAAATTTGCTCATGGATCGCTTCAAATCTCTGCAGCAGAGGAGTATCGTCGCGCCGTCTAAACGAGTCTTGTAAGCACATCTCTTCTTCACTTTCCTGTTATTCTCTTTAGGATGATTCTTCTTCTTGATGACATCGAGAAGTTCAAATAAAAAATCTGTTTTTCAACAAACAAACTATTTTTCTCTGTCCACAGGAAACTCAACAAAGCCAGGGTCAAGAGATTTGTGAAACCCGATCACAAAATGGACTGGGAGAAGTAGTAAAACGGACAACGCTTTTTTCATATAATTATTCTTGGTGTAGAATTAATAAAATCGAGTATATAATTCATTGTTGAGCCTTGTTAAAGTTTTCTGTTGGAGTTATTGAGCCTGTTGCTGCTCTTCAGGCTCTTCTTCCGATTCAATGCTCAAAGCTTCAACGTTTTCCTGGTCAATTGATTCGGAGGAAGCCTCGAACATATCTTCCTCAACAGAGTCACTTGTTCCCTTGCTTTTCATGGACGTTGTTTCTGTAGAACTCTTTTCGCTCGATCGACTACTGCCTTTCGATCGCGGGATTTGATTTTCATCCAACTCTTGATGCTGTAAAGTTAATGCGTTCGGTTGAGCAGAACACACAGGATGTGTTTGTATGTGGCATCTTATTGCAGGGAAGCAGGCAGATTTTTGTTTTTTCTTCATTTTCTTCGGACTGATGCCCTTAATAATGTGTAAAAAGTGCAAGGTAATTATAGCAAACCTGCGATGGCACGTCGGATATTAAATAATCTTCTATTATCTTATCGGTCGTCTCTTCAACCGGTAATTCTGGTTTGAGGTTCAATGCCTCAAGGTCAATGTACTCTGGTTCGAATCCCAAATCTCCTTTGGCGTAAATGTCACTCGGTTGAGGGATGGATTCGTTTCTTTGTATAAATGTCATGAGTGAATATATTTTATTCAATATTTTGTCTTAATTATTTTTATATCCAACGCGGGGCTCTTCGTTGAATGCATATTTTTCAACAGTTTCTCAGCAATGTGTAATTTTGAAAATGAGAAGCAAAATTGGGAAAAACGTACGAAGCTGCCTCGAGACATTGATGAATCTGCGATTCTCCCCTCGTGAAAAGGCGTTGAAGATGAGAAATCAGTTGACACTTACTCATTTGCAAGATATCGTGATCCGGTGATTCTGTCATCTAATTCATTTTTTTTTCAGATTATCATAATTAAAAACTCTAATTGTAAATTCAAACGCACGTCCACCGACGTTTCCATGGCATGAACGTTCGTGAGTTCATGCTGGACGGAAAGTATGATGAACGTGATTACCTTGAGAGAACATGCAACGGCATATTTAACATCATATAAAACTTGCTCGTAAATGTTTGCCCGCAACTTCGTGTTGTTGTTTAAGTAACGAACACGTCCAAGCTTGAGTCTTTCTTGGTGCAGGAGGACTTCTAACTTTCCGGTACGAGTTTCAAGTTTGCGGTGTTCTATTTTAACCGAATCAGCTAAATTGTCATAAGTTTCTTGAATTAATTCTTGAGGCTCATCGAGACAAGCCACGCGTTCTTTCATGGTCGAGTGCATTTTTTTAAGAGCTCTGAGCAAACAAGCTTGGATCTTCACAGTAATGAGATTTTTTCTTTGATCCTTTTTGTGGTCCAATATCGAACTACGGTATACTTTTTGCATCGTTCTGCAGAAACGATAACTCGTTAAGTAACCCTGTCTGATGATGATGACGCCTGGACTTGGAACATGTAATCATAAACTTACTGCATTCTTGCACAACTTTCTTTCCGAGCTAATATCTCATTGACGAATTGCGTCAATTCAGCTCTGATGAAAATATTTTGTCGAATCAATTTGTGAATCGGTAACGATATAGCGTTACCAATTTCCAACTGGAATGTTCCAGCTAGTGCGAGTAGACGACTGATCATTTCATTTTTGAGTCTGAGGATAAAGAATGTGATCTACAGTTTTTTTTTCTGGCGAACACAAATCTTCACTTATTTATGATTTATTCTCTCTAAAAACAATTCATTATAAAGCATCGATTCTCCGGATGAAAAAAAAAAAAAAATAAAGCCAGTTGGTTTTGGTTCATTTTTTGACTGTTGGGCTGTGAAAATGTTTTGCAAATTCTTGATAGAGAATCTTAATCGATTATAAATTGATTGGACGGGGGGGACTTAAACATGGTGAATTCGTTAAATTCTCGTACTTGTCTCGATCGATTTTAAATTTCCTGTCAATCGCGTCTTGTTTTAGTGCCATATTTTGTTCGTTGGACGTCATCTGCTGATCTTGCGTTCTCAATTTTTCGAGTAAAGCCTCTCTGTTATGTTTGTAATCCTCCAAAGTATTGATCTTTGCGTCTGCAGAAACGATCGACTTGATGACATGGCAAAATTGTTTGCAGAATGTGAGAAAATATGTTTAAATATATTGACCGAGAGCTTTTATGGATAAAGTCAATGCCATTCGTGTATTTTCGTATTTAACGTTTGCTGAATCGACATTTTTCAGGTGAATTTCTTCCTCCTCGTCTCTCAGCTTCTTAACATTGTCCACTTTCTCTCGCGCCTCTTGAACTTTCTCTGATTCGACCAGTAAAAGTCTTTTCAAATGGGCTATCTCATCAGCTGTTTCTGTGTCAACGGTATTCATCAATGTTCCCATATTTTCGCACTTGTTCACGAGTTCATTGTTTCGCTCCTCCAGCCTGCGGTTTAATTAGCCACATTATTGTACAAAAGACTGTGTGATAAGTATTTCGATAAATCGTTAATTATGAAATTCAACTTATTGATAAGAAGATGAGCGTTACAAGATTTTTCAACTAAAATTTCAGTCCTGACCCCACGCTCCCATTGGTCTATATAATTGAATATCCGAGAGCGACCAGGTCATTTAATAATTACTCGAATTTCAATGCGAAAACGTTTTTAATTTTTTTTGTTTCTGAAAAATGTAAGGATTTCAAAAAATTGAAGTTTATATCAAGGGAATTACGACCTTTCGATGCTCCTTTCCCTGTCCTTGACGAGTATATCGTAAAAAGCTTTCTGCAGATTTGCTTTAGCAGTAAATTTTGGCTCTTCATCTTCTGGAGCAGCAGTGACTGAATCGGATGGATCTGGAGTTTGCAATCGTCGAGGAAGGGAAACTTTCCTCGTCTTTTGTACTCGAGGATTATCCATTATTTATTGGACTACGAAACAATGAAATATTTCGAAAATCAATGGGACCCTTTTCGAAGTATTTTTTTTTTCTATTTTCTTTATGACACTCGATGGAGCATCGAGAGTTTTCGATATATCAATAGTCGTCTTACGAGATAATCAGATGTTTGTGGAGCTGTCAAAATTATCCATGTCAATAGAGACTGAAATTTCATCGAAAAATTCTCTCAGAACGCGTTATGAATATTTCTGGAAATTAGGTCGTATCCTCGGAAATCGTGGATCGAGGTGTTTCCGTTTCTTTTGGTGAAGTTATGTCGGAACTTTGTGAATCGGTCAGTAAGCATTGCGGGACGTTGGAATCCGTTGCTGGAGTTTGCTTCTCTTGTACGTCCGAGGCACGTGATGCCTCGCTTTCACCCCTCCACATCGATTCTTCGTGTGCCATTCCAATTTGCATTATTTCAGCTGGCGATTGGTTATCCGCCAATGCGTAAGATAACTCGTCGGAATACTCGCCCTCGAGGATTGGATAATCATCGATTACAGCAGGCTTAATTATTTCCTGCTTTTCTAGAATGTCCATAAGAACATGCAGTTTATCCTCGAAGTAGTCGTGGCAAGATGTGCATACGTCTTTTTCGCTATCTTTATCGAGATCCTGAAATATGTCAAAGCAGTCGTAATGCTTAATTAGTTTTGGGCTTGGTTTGAATAGTCGAAACGTGAGGATTTCGAATTGCTGTATGTGTAAAACTATTGATTGGTAATAAAACGTACTTGAGACATTTCGTTAATGTAACATTTGGCAGTGTCCAAAAGTTTCACGAGTTTCTTAACCCGACAACGATTATCTTTCCACTCTTTGAGTATATCTTCCGTGTCTTTTCTCGTTGTTTCAATATTTTGTTCTACAATCCGTGCTCGTTGCTGCGCATCGGTGGACTTGTTCATCAGAGTTTGAACGGTTTGATCCTTCGTATTTTTGTAAGCTTGTTCACGACATATTTTCCCATGAAGCAAACTCATGTTGTAATGATCCTCAGCCAAATGATCGATCAAGCGGTTTTGCTCGAGCAGTTTGTTCATCGCCATTCGAGCTTCGGATTGGAAAAGTGACGAGTGGATACGAAGATTCCGCTCTTTCTCCTTGTGCTCCTTCATTTTCAGATCAAGCTCTTGACAAACTTTGTACATTGCATCCAGCTCCAAATTGAGGGCTATGTTTTCTCTAACTGCTCGATGAGTCGTGTCCGCTATACGAATATTTGTAGCTTGGCGGAATTTTTGCGCCAGCTCGTTCAAACGTTCTTCCATCTCTTTTTGCATCCTGAGGATATTTGTTTTGTTTTAATAGTTTATCACAATTTTGTTGGTCACTCGATCAACTTACTTTGCTTTTCCGATAACCAGGGATTTTTCAGCCTCGTACAGAGTTTTATTGTGTCTCTCCTCTTGCTCGGCCATTCGTTCCTCCTGGCTTTCAAATTTTTTCATCAAATCGATACGAGCCAGTCGCCAATCTTCCAATGCACTAAGTTTGCCCGCTGAATAGTTTAATTCATCAACACAAGTTTAATAAATTAAATTCTCATTGATTTTCGTTGTCTAATCGGCTCGTAAAAATGCACTCAGTTGCCCAATTAATTCGATTACAACTCTGCAGTTTTGTGCAATAATTGAATATCGTCGTCGTCTCGCAAAGACTTTTTAGAAATGAACAGTTTGTTTATGTTGAACTCACCCGCTAATTTGACTTCAGCACTCAAATTCGTTTCCATGGTGTTATACTCAAGCTGCATGGCATCCTCTCTTTTCTTGTAGGAAATTTGTTCATCCTTGCGAAGTTCTTCCATGGCTAATAATCGATCACTGAGTTCGCGTGCTTCTTCGGTCCTTTGTTGCAATATTCGTTTCAAATGTGCCACGACATCGGAGCGATCGTCTTCGAGTTCTTTGAGTTTTGCCTTCAATCCGTCAACCTCACCTTCGAGCAGTTGATTGCGCGAGCGTAATCTGAAAAACATTTAATAGAGTTTACTTCCACAGAAGGAATAAATTGAAAAATAATTATCTTGCTCGATTGACATGCTCACCTCGTCAATTGTTTGTTACTGTCGAGAATTTGTTGTTCGTAAGACACGGTTTCTCGTTCGTTAAGGGTCGATTTTTTCTTAACTTTTTTCTCCTTATCAGCTCCTTTCTTCTTTTTTTTCTTGGGCATTTTGTTGAATCAGAAAGTTTCTTACTCCATATAAATCATCGAAGTAACAAAGTTTAATAGAGGCACTTGGTTTGCCAATGTTTAGTCCATTCGTTTTCTCAGACCATCCGCCACTCGCTGAATTTCAAACAATAATGTTTACCAGCTAATTCGTCCGCTAAATACAATGTGTTGCGATTTATAACTCGCCAGCTTGTTACGTTCGATAACCAGTTCCCGTTTCCATGGTAACTCTCTTTTTGTTTTCAACAATTCCAACCAAGTACGCACGCGAATGTATTCACGTGCGAAAATTGAAGTGAAACAGTGCGTACGAGCAGAAAAGTTGGAAATATCTCATTTTATTTTACAGTACACATCGTTTATGTGCCAGTCGTTGCCAACCGGTAGCCTATACATCAACATATACATATATGTATGTATATAAACTATAATCACGATGAATGTCGTATCACACCGAATATTAAGGGCATGGATCAGTCTTTCGAGCGGTCCTGAAACTTCAGATCGTGTAATTCTTTTCAATAATTCATCTGATCGGAATGGGAAAGCTTCAAATGACGCGGAAAAATGACAAAAATGAGTCTGGTCTCTTTTATTCCTCCCGAACGAAGAGTGCAAAATATTTAAAATTTGCTGTCGTTTCTTCTGCACTCATTGGGGTTCATAGCGACTGATCCATACTCTTAATGCAGAAACCCGCATTATTTATTTTCAAGTTCGTAACTCTTGCCTCGCCAACATTTTTGGATCAACAGATTTTAGTTTCTTCGGCGCTGCGCGTATTTACATCAAAATCATTCGTCCCACTATCAGTTCAACAGTTCCTCTCGTCGAGTACAATAACACAAACTTTCAATCATAAACACCTATTTGGTAGTCGGCTGTCGGACGCTCCCACACCTGCGTCCATGGTCGCGAGAAACATTAAACGGTCGCGAATAAACGGCCGTATTTTATTTATTGTGCGGCATTGCGAGCACTCGACTCTAATTTTTATTTAATTGAAGACCGGCGAATACTGTTTGTTAGTCATTCGATAACGGGCGCCGACGCGAAGAGGAAACACCACGGAAATGGAGGATTTTCGGTGCCGAGTGAAATCGAGAATTTGGAGTACTTTATAACTAAAAATGTGAAATTTTCATTGTGCGAGCTTCGATTAAAAAAAATGACGAATACGCTGACGTGCATTTTCCACAAAAAACCAGATCGATCTGTGATCCATACCAAACATCACCATTCAATCGTTTTTCCATACTCTAATAAATTTCTTTCTAAATTGTTTTTTCATTTATTATTATTTTTTATCCATTTTGCAGGAATTCACTTCAATTATTTGTACAGGTCGATGAAGGAATTAATATCGAAATCAGGGTTTACGGTAGTTTAAAGCGATTGGTGACGGTTTCCAGGCGAACAAGAAAATCATAGAAAAAGGAATAGAGCCGAATACGTTTGTGTCTAAATATGCCTGCCGATTCCAATAGCGAGCTCTTTTTCACACAGTTATCAAAAGAAGCACAATATTTTGTCTTAGTTTACGGGTGGTACGTTGAAACCCGGTCGTGCCGGAGGTGGTTGCGGTCTACGAAAGTAAATAACAAGACTGAGCAAACCCGTGAGAATTCCTATGAGATAAAAATCCCAATTTTGCACGATATTTGGATCCCACTTGTCGAGATGTTCGATAAAACTGAATTCGTGCACGTAATTGAGACCGGAGAGGAGGGAAAGTTTGACGAGAGCCAGAGCAACGGGTATTTTTGCATCGGGATTTGCTTCGGCAGCAAGATCGTAGCACCGTTTAGCCAAATGACGATCCTTCGTTAAACCCAGACCACGCTCGTGCATGTAACCGAGATTGAACATCGCCTGGGCGTTGTGTTGCTGCTCGGAAGCCAAACGGTACTGTCTCGCTGCTGCCTTGTAATCGACACGAGTTCCCCTTCCATAATAATGAGCATCGCCGAGCTTGACCTGTTTGAAAATATGAAGAAAAAAAGGATTAGTCACAGGCATAATTGTCGACAGAGTCAGCAAATACAAAACCTCTTTTTCCTGAGGTCAGCTTTGTCTTTTCATGAAAATGGTCTTTTGTATAAATGATGGAAGTTGGCTAACCTGTGCCGCGGAATAGCCTTGAGCGGCCGCACGAGCCCAAAGAGTCAATGCTGTGACTAGACCCTCCTCTTGAGGAAGGACAGTGGTTTCACCCCGGTCGAGGATGAATGCCGCGTTGCTCTGAGCAACTTCGTAACCCATTTCCGCTAACAGAGCATACGTTACGAAAGCCTGATCGATTCGACCCTCTCGATAATCCGTATGCGCGGCCATCAGTTGATCGCTCCATTTGCCTCGTTCAGCCACATTATTCAGTAGGTCAACCGCCGTGGGACAACTTCTCATCATCCCAGTACCCGTAGCGTGCATTTGCGCCAAATTGTAGAAAGCAAGAACGTGGCCGGACTGACTTGCCAGATTGAAATATTTGTTGGCTAGTTTGTAATCTCGTCGTACGCCGGTTCCACCTTTTTGTTTTCAAATTACGAAAATATTCTCTGTAGTCACTTGATCGTTTTCTTTTTTAACACTTGGTCTGTAAACCTGGGTCATTCGTGTCCGGGCAAGTATGACAAATCGGTCCATTTATTGGATCAAAAGTGAATGAAAAATAGATTTTTCTACAATTTTATAATTGAAATTCCAAGTTGAAGATTTGGAACAGTAGCCTGCATTTTTTTCAGAATTTTTGGAATGTAACAACAGGCTGAAAAAACGGTGTGTCCAGGTTTACAGACGGAAGGTGCGGAAAAAACGTTTACAGATCAAGTGTTAAGCTTCAATTATCAAACATCAGAAGTCATTATTTTAACGCTTGAGCGAATGATCGGAGTCGCTGTCAACGACATGGTGTTGTTGGCCATTTCTACCATTTCTCCTGTTTTCAACAACGAATACAATAATATGTGGGAATTTCGTAGGCTTGGAAGTAAAGTTGATCAAAAAATTCCTTGAGTGTTGAGATCGACTCCAATCATGTTTTAGGCTTTGTAATTATCATTCATTACGAATAAAATATTATTATTCACATACTGATGTACATGTTGCCTAATTGCAGTTGACCGTCGACCCAGCCTTGATCAGCAGCTTGACTGAAATATCGCAAAGCTTTAGCAGTGTCGCGTTCGACTCCACGTCCGTAAAGATACATCAATCCGAGACCACTCTGACCAACGGGGTTTCCCAGTCTGGCAGCTTTCATGAAGTATTTGTAGGCCGTCTCGTTGTCTTGTTGGACGATATCGCTTCCCTCCAAATATATCTAGAAATTTCATGTACAATTATTGTAACGAAATGTTTGGAATTGACACGAAACGCTACCGAAAGTTTAGGCAATATGATATTTGTATAAAAAAAGTCAAGAAAACGTGAGAATGTTTGTTAGTGGAGGTCACCTTTCCCAAGAAGGCCATTGCGATGGGATTACCGGCGTCAGCTGCGTGCTGAAAGTAACCCAGAGCTTTTTGATGATCGAGTGGAACTCCACGTCCACCTTGGTAATGTAATTGTCCAAGGCCAACTTGCGCCTGAACGTCTCCCCGTTGTGCCAGCAATTGATAATAATCGATGAGCTCGTAATCAAGAATACCGGAATTGTATTCGGGATTTTCTTGCTCGTCGAGGAGACGAACGCGTTGAACTACCGGGCCACCACTCAGGGAAACTTGTTCAGCAACTTTGTTCGCTACACGTCTGTAAAAATCGAGTGCTCTCTCGCAATTAGCTGTCGTTGATATACCTGCCCAGTAACGATAACCCAACGCCATTTCGGCTCTCGTGTCACCGCCAAGCGCTGCTACAGTATAATGGAGCAAAGCTTTTGGTTGCGATACGTTGAGTCCTCCCAATCCCATGGCATACAAAAAGCCCATTCCCATATGCGCCGAGGGCAATCCTGTTTCCGCCAATTCCTTGAACGTTTCCAGAGCTGCTGGAATGTCTTGCGTCGATCCTGTCAGCGACGAAGCGTGACCCGGCTGTGTACCCAACAGTTTGGCCCATGCCAACATCGACCTGGCTTCTCTGTGACCCAGGGTCGCAGCTGCGCTTAGCAGCTTGTAAGCTTCTACCTTATTCGATCTTGTTGCATTCAACAGGTACTGAGCCTTCTTGAACAGATCTTCCGCTGTGAAAATCGTTTTTCATTGTTACAAATAGCTATATTATCAATTTCGACTCGTTATGTTTTTTATTCTCGTCCACAAAACCTCATATCCGAGCAACGAACCTCACGGTACAACATTCTTTTTGGTTCTAAAAAAAGCCAGAATGCAGTAGAGTACTTGAGCGCGTTTGAGATGACGTGGAATCTCAAACAAATGTTGTACATTATTCCACAGAGTCTGAATAAAGATCAAACGGCTGTAGCAAGATTCTGGGATACCGAGAGACATGAATGTCTCGTAACCTCAACAAATTTTTCAGACAACTTTCTTTTTTTTTGCAAATGTAGAAAAATTCTAGAACCTTCAGGGCGGTTTTTCGAAAATTCTAGAAGAGTGAAACAAGTGAGCAAAATTCGAGTTCGTTCCAGAATGTATTACGATTTGAAGGAGATTGAGAACAAAGCGTTCTCTTGGAAGAATTTTTTGGCATATCAGAGAAATTTTGGAAATTGTTGGTTGGTTTCACTGAAAAATTAGGCGCAATGTTTCAAGACATTTTGAGAACAGGACCAGTCTGGACCCGGTCAGATTTCTATGTGATAAAATATGAGGAAATTGTTTGTTGTCACCTTCTTGTTGTTCTGGGTTCAAGGGTTCCTGCGGCTCTTCTTCCGGGGGTATGGGAATGACTTGTTCCTCGGAGTTGTTGGTGTCCCAATTGGCGGAAGGATCGTCTGTGGAAAGCGCAGAAAACGCATCGATGCCAGCAGCCTTGGCAGCTTCGAAGATCTGGGCCCATGCTTCTTTCCTGGGGAGGCCATCGGCGGAGGATTCCTCGTTAGCTCGCTCTTTGTTCTGCGAATCACTCGTTTTATCCTTGAGCGATTTTTCATTGGTAAGAAGATCGCTAGTGGTCACAAGCTTCATCATCGAGTCATGAAGTACCTTAATTTCTTTGAGTTGTTGGAAGAGATGTTTGAGATTGTCGAGAATGGTTTCGTCCAAATCATCGTCGGAAAATTTGCTATCGTGGGTGGTCGTATCATCAGCTTCCTTCTTCTTTACATCCTCTTTTTCCGGTGTGTCCACCACGCTCGTCGAAAGTACAATCGATGCGAGAAATATAATAACAAGCACTGTGCCCCATATTCGCCTCATGTTTCATCGATTATTGATTCGAATTCAACATTACACGTATTGATATTAATCAGTAGGTCGAAAACGTATTATTCCAATTTTGTTATCAGCAAATATCTATATTAGCCCCGTAATAATTAATCACACACGAGCACTCTCTACTTTATTCTCTCGATAAAACTCCAAGTCTTGTCTGATTAAACACGTATACGTGGACATTTCACGCGTCTGGTTTGTTCCCGCAAAGTTGTTGCGTCATTTTATAAACTCGAACCTATCCGTCTTCGCTAATCACAACATTGTATCCGACCAATATATTGTTAATTAATCAACCATTCGAACAACAAATTCATAAAAGGCTGATCATTTTTCTGCTCTTTGCGATAGAGTGTATTCTAGATTTTTTATTGACACATCAAGTTTAACTAGCTTTATCTGTGTGTGTGAATCCGTGTTAGTATCAACTATTTTTGCCCTGCAAACATAAGCAATCAGCTGTTTTGACTTCGATTCTTGTCGTTCTTTTGTGTTCTGTTCACCCGATTCGCTGTTTGGGGGTGTGAGCGAATGGGTGTAGCGACAATTCTTGTGCAGACACGTGGTGCAATGCAAGAAGATTGACGGTTGGTATTCGCTGTATTGCTGGTTACGCGTAATCTCTGTTTTCGTCTAGTTCCAAAAATAGTTTGGTTATCGGCTTTCTTCTTTAGTGAATAGTCGATGGTATAGTGAGAGAATTTTGGCGCCATTCGAATTCATTATTTGCGATTCAATGTGAACGGCTTATCTATACAATCAGTAATGTTGACCCCACGGAAGACACAGGACAAGGTTAAAAATAAAATGAAAGGGAGAAAATCATTATTAAAAAGTTTTTACACAGTACGAAGAAGTTGAGATGTGTTGATTTATTGTTTCCCTCGTCCGCTTGATAACATGTTGACTTATACGAAGTCTAATGCTATGAAACAAAATTATTTGTATAAGTTATACACTTAGTTTTGTCCCGTCAGTGTAGAAAAACAGAAATTGATCACGAACTCGATACGTTTTACGGAGTCCGGCTTCCGTAACATAAACAAAATCATCTATTTATTTACTCCACAGCTAAAAATGAGTAATAAAATCTTCAGCATGAATTGCGCTAGTTCGTGCATCCAATGAGAGCTGCGCTTCTCTAGGGATTTTCAGGTGAATCTTGGTTCTCATTGGATGTCGCTCATTTCTGACGATGGGAAATACGAATTGATTCATAATTCATGCATCTTTATAGCACACGAGCTCGAGATGATTTCAGACGTTTCCGAAAATGGTCAAAAGCCAAAAAAAAACTGTTACCTCGACAAGGATGGACGATGGACGTGCCACCCACATGGACATTTTTAGTTTCTGACATTTTTCCACCGAGCTGTGGCTCGAAGAGCAAAAAAAATATAATAAAATATTTCGCTCCAAATGATGCCCGAAAAAAGTCGAATCGAGCTTCGTCCAATTTTCCACAATCAGTATTCAAAGTAGAGTGTAGTAGTCGCGATCTTGCATTTCAAAATAATCAGTTTGAAACAGTTTGCTACCATGCATATCCCAGGATTCTTGGTTTCAGAATGTAATAGTCACGTGACTCCCTCATGTATGTGGTATCGTATATTGTATACATCTATATACAGAGCATTATGTTGTTTTTATTTATCTTTTCACATTTTTCCGGTCTCATATAATTCAATAACATGGTTCAACCAATAATTTCTTTAGACTAAAACTACGTACGTACGACGCATAACTTACAGGATTATGCGACCGCTTGCATTAGCACTTTTAATTTGCGTATAATTCCATGTAAAATGCTCACCTTTTTTCATTTCAATATGATCCTGCCTCTCATCCTATTACGCTTCTTTCGTTCACGCCAGTCAAACTTATCGAACCTACATCCACGCGCGGATTCATGCACTTTTTACGTTGACATTAACCCTGTGGTCACAGATCGAATAAATATTAATTCAAAACGGAGATTTATCAACAGAAACGTTTGGAACCATCACATCTTTCGCTTGCAACAAACTTTCCCACGTTCTCAACGTTTCGACTGTCAATGGATTTAGTGATTTCTGAACGTTGTCAAATTATTTTTGTGAAACTGAGTACACAAGAGCACCTCGATCCAAAGTTGGTAAAATTTCTTTACTCGTTACATCGTTTTTGACTCGTGACCACAGAAATTCTCACGAGCCATTTACTTCTTAAAAATTCCAATCGAAAGCACACTCGAGATAATCAGAAATGCAATCACTAGCCAAAGTCTAAAATACAGGTCCCAAGTTGAGGGTTTGTTGTGAGATGTACTTACTGATTAAAAAGCCAGGAAAAATATTACGCATCGACATTGTCCAGAAATAATGACTACAACTTGCAATTCAGACTGAGAACAGAAATTGGAATAAAAAAACCCACAACTTGGACGTTTGCATTAAGTCATAGAATTCAAGATTGCCTATCTACGAAGATTATTACAAGGTTTTTCATACAAAATTATTGTTAACCGATAGTGAAAGATTGACATAGTTACAAAAAAATCGAAAATTGTCTTTTTCTTAATTCTTGATAGTGATTAAAATATTGGAAAATCGTAAAAGTTGAACATTTTTCGAATCATAACGCATCGTCGAAACCAGCTTGAGAATCCAATCGTTCGTACAAAAACCGCGCTTGTTCATCCATTCCATAATTTCACTCATTCGTTAAATCCATAAAATTATACTTTGGTTGTTAATGGAAAAAAAAACCGCAAAACAACAATAGAAAGGCGCAGTTAAGCAGTAGACCACCCACTGATGGCCACACGAACGACTATTCATTATCACGATCCCCACATTTACAACAATTCTTCAAACCCTTAGTATCGACTTTTTAGATCAGAAATATTTCTGAAATACTATCGAGTCCAACAATCTCCACTTTCTTATTTTTTTAAATATAATAAATTATAAACAATACATTTTCATTAGTGTGTAATTTTCTTTCTTATATGGAATTCCATGCTATATGATTAGATTTCGATTAATTGAATAATTAATTATATGTACAGACGAGCAAGTGGGGACAACCAATATAATTCGATGTGGACGTAAAAAGAGGTTCTTTCCATTTCCAGACATCAAAAGAATCTCATTCCAAGGCCTTCGGCTTTATAAAAACTAATCGTGATCATTTTAATTCATTGTTTCCATTTTATTTTTATCCAATTATGTGGAAAAGGGATAATTACGAAAAATTCTGAAATTACACGTGTTTCTGGGGAAGCTCAACTCCTTCGATTCAAGCGGAATATATCGATCAAACTGTTTATATCTTTATGCAGTTGCGTTGGAGTATTCATTTCAAAGGTTTCATTATTCGTCCAAATTCTCCCGTTCGCTGTTAATTGCAAAATAATATAACGGCACAAAGTCATGTCCTCGAAATCCTTAATGAAAACTGTAAAAATTACTTTTTTCGTGTTCTATGAAACGCAGTGGCGGTGCGAAAGTGCTTTATATAGAAATCACGATCATGCAAAGCTAGAGTCACCAAAATGATTTATCATTTTAATCACTTCCGCTACGAAAGAGTGAAATAGCTGAACTTCCGTTGAAAGCCCGACTTGTAAAAACGGTTTCATGGCAGATTTACCAATCGCTCATAGTCGTGAGATCGGTGAAAAGTATTTCGAGTTTAAAAAATTCAAATATCTAAAGGAACTGACAATTCGAGCAAAGTACTCAAGAACAAGTATTTTTTCAATGAATTATAAAAATAGTAAAAATGGAAATTGATTTGAATATGTTGTGCAGTATCAGAGCTTTGAATAGCGTTACAACCTATCGAGTGATCAAAGGAAAACACTACAATGGTTGTTGAAAGGTCGGAGAACCGAATGAGGCGAGAGCGCCGAAGCATGGTAGAAAAAAGTCACTTAATCAGACATTGCATATTGACAGACCAATCCATCATTGGCGATCGATCAAAAGAGGCATATTTGTACTAAACGTCAAAGTCATTTTCATCAAAGGCCGATAAAAAATTGTGCAAAACGTATCTGTGCGTGTGTTTTGTTTTGACAAAGAATTCCGATAAAATATTAAATATAAAAACGTCAAAAGCAACGAATGTGCGTCAATGCTCAGGGCAGTGTTGTCCCCTCAACCAGCTACAGTGATAACGATTAGTTCAACGAGTTGACCGGTCATGTCTATATGTAACAATTACAAAAAGTCGAGAATAAACATGGGCTTCGGTAGCGCCTTACTATATATAAGGTTATTCAACATTAATCAGTATTTTCTTCTTCGTCTACGAGTCCTTCGGGAATAAAATCTTATGGCAGTTTTGTGTCTATCTTTTCCCCTGTTACATCGTCAAACGCGAGCTTGGAATTCAAATACGTAGAAGCTATTCTTGTATGCGTTAGTGTTATTATTATTATTTATCATAATTATATTATTATTATTATTGGTATTACTATTAATATAATAATTATTATTATTATCCTCGTCGTCATTATCATTTGCTCGTAATAAATACTGGAAGAAAGAAACCTAGGCTAATAACCTTTTATGTGTTGAGCTACATTCACAACGGCTTCTTGCCAATTCGTCCATTTTACTATATATGTGTATGCGTGTCTACGTGTACCGTAGAAGTTGTAGGAGACGAGGGTTGACGGAAACTCAATAAAATATTGGGCTAAAGATAAACGTGGGATCGAGCGACAATTTTAGTTCGATTCATCACTTTGACTGGTCAAAGCACAACTCGTTGAGGTTCTACTGTACATATATACACGTACACACACATATATACATTTGTATATAGGCTATCGTCGGTGAGAGTTGGTTCAGTCTCGCCTGAAAAGACCCCTTTGGTTTTCGCTTCGATTAGACAACATGGTGTTTTCATTTGGGCGCACTTAATTCCTTTCCTTAACTAGCCTGCGATTGTATCACCGGCGCTCCTCGATGAAGCACCGACGCTGGTCGCGGCTTACGAGCTCCACTCTGCTGAGCGGATATCCCATTAGTCGGCGGCTGCTGATGTTGATTCATTTGCTGCATTATCGTCGAGTCTCTCTTCGGTACTTCGCTCGGCGACTGCAGTACTTCCGTGTACTCACGAATCAAATTTGCTATTTGACAAGCCTGCAGCAATGCAAATGCAACATTTTATTAATGGAAGAACTTAAAGAAATTTTTGAAATAACTTTTCTACTATTTCTCGGTAAATTTGGAATCTTTCATTGCTTTCGGCGATTCATACGAGGTCAGCATTGAAAATACCAGAGTTATAAATCGGGCTGAACTGATTGAATGGAAACATTTGTAACAATGCAAAAAAAAAAAGGAATGAAGGCCATAAAGTTGGTCCGCTCTGAATCGATCACCTTTTCGTTGAGATTTCCTGCCGTAGAGTTGTTAGATATGAAAGAAATATGATTTATGTACCTGCGACGTTGTCAAGATAACCTTGCTCTGTTTCTTTTCAGTGCCGGTGATAATCATGAGGCAACTGAGGGCCGGACTGTAGCTCAATATACTGCTGTACTCATAAGTGCACAAAGCATTCCTCGAGCGATGTTCGAGTAAATGGAGGCCTTGCTGATCGACAGCGAGCCACAATACTCTCGGCCAGTTTGAGGTAAAAGATTGCATAACGTCGAATATCGTGGCTCTGTGAAGTGGCCAAGATTGTATAAGATTGAGAAAGGCTTTTTTAGCTTCGGGTGGTGTCATACCCCGCAAGGATTGATGATGTTGAAGAACACCGTCGAGGCATACGTTCGGTACAAGTCTTGATGGTAGGCAGTGACTAGATATCGTTCGATATTCTTGCGGCATTGGTCCCTCTTCGCAGTCACCGAGTTCTAATTGTGCTTGAAGCGCGGTTAACATCATCTGCAACGGAATGCAAAAATCATAATTTGAGTAAAAGTAATCTTTCCGAAATTTCAACTAATTTCAACTTTGCAAGGGAAGAAGAAAATAAAAGGAAAGATTTTTTAGGGTTGATTTATCGTAATTTTGACGTGAAAATTAAAATGGAACGAATTTACCTTTCAGATAATCGAGTCTATTCAACGACAGAAAGAAAAATGGAATTCTAGACTCACCGCTTCTTTCTCGGTGATAGGGAATCTATCAGCTCTCAAATCATGCAGTACTTGATGATATAAAAGTTCTTTTTCGACTGGATCATCGAGATTCATGTATTGATCAAGGAACAGGTGTTTTTTGAAGAGGAACAGATGATGACCGTGCTTCCTTTGTGGCTGATTTCCTTGTTGGGTAACACTCGCAGTCCTGTAGCGTTCCCACTTTGACATAACATCAGCGATTTTTTCTTCTGGCACGAGTGAACGTTCCGTTGAGCCAAGTACCTCGTAAATTGCGTAACCTTTTAAATGCAATTAAATAATTAATAAAAGACCAGAACACAAATGATTGATGAGTTAATTAACGGAAAGCATCAACGATAACTGGAAGGAAGGAATTTGAATTTTCCATCGATTGGCATAAATCTTTAGTGTATATTTTTTGATTTGATAGTTTTCTTTGAAATCGTGCCCTGGAATATTCCAATCGTAATGAAAAACATGTTGTAACGTAGAAATTTGCATAGGGTGAGAAATATTGTAGTTCGTGTACTGACCCATTGCTGATTCTTCGAGACCGATTTTGGCTTTAATAATTTCCATGACGTCCCTGGCAGTAGCTGATGGATGGAACTCGACAGCGTGATATTGTCCGTCCATAAAGTGGAATCTGGCGTAAATAGGTCTGCGATTGATGGTGCACATGATTTCTTCGCGACTAGGTGGCCATTGGCGTCTTCTCGTGCCTTGAGTCTTGGTCAAACATTTTTCAGCGAATCTCGCGTATTTTCCTTCCTCGGTAACGTAATCGCTGGCGCAACGTTTGAGATGAGCAATAAGATACTTTCTTATGATTTTCTGAGGAGGAAGTATGACGGAACAGGCGAGTGACAAGAGTGCCCAGTGCCGAAGGTTAACGCGGCTGTTTGGATCGGGATGATCGGTGGTTTGTTTTATAAGTTGTAAATACAGTTCACCGAGTAAATTTTCTTTTCTCATACATCGTTCCATAACTGTTTGTATGAGATTGACGTGTTCATCCTCGACGCGACGGACAGTGTCACCGTTCTGTCCTAGTCCGGCGTAAGTCAAAATCAGTTGGAAAACGCTGAGAGCTATTTGTTCTTCGGCGTCGGGTAATTTCGTTAGACTCTGTGGTATCGTTTGTCTGCTGAAGGCCCAATAAACGTGAGGAAAGCCTTTGTACGTTTCGCCATGGTCCGCCGAGCTTCCGTGTTCTTGTCGTAATTTCTCGATCCTATGTTTGGACAATCGTCTGAGCGTGTTGCGTAGAAAACCACCGCCAGAGTCTTGGGGTTTCCTCAGGGCTTCCGAATCGACTAGAACTCTTCGACAATTAACAAGATTGTGATAAAGACGAACGCGGTCCTCGTTGGTCATACCCTTGATCTTTTTTGTCGGTGCTTCGTTCTCCGTTATCCAACCAGCCAGCGCCGGACAATAGCTCACGATCAAACTGCCAATCTCGTTTTTCTGTGGCGTCTCGAAAACAAAACATTTGTGCGAACTGTCCGGATTGTGTCTGAGCAACGAAAGCGTTATGAAACAATCGCTGGGATCCAACATTATGCTTTCTACGTCTTGATAACGATACTCCGATAGAACAAATTTGTCGTCCGGCTTTATCAGCATCAGGCCATCAGCGCTTATTCCCAGAATCAATTGATTACCGTACGACCAATAACCTCGATACGTCACGTTGAACATCGTCGTACCGTAAAGCGGATACTGCATCACGCAAGAGAGGTACAAAACCTTTGCTGTCAGCTCCGAACGACCCGCACCGTATTGCTTGTGGGCCTGGGCTATTATTGGCACCCACACATCGTCACCTCGAGCTCGGCTTATTCGATACGGCAAAAAACTATCCACTTCGCTGTAATAATCTAAACGATCGTTGTCCTTTGGATCACCGAGCGATACCTGGGCCTGGAGACCCGCAAGTTGCAACGCAACTTTCTCCGATACGGGAAAATCGTCGCACTGAAAAAAAAAAAAAAATATATAATTCTTAAAATTTGCATAAAATTTTAGATTCCACGTAAAATAAAGATTGGAGTCCATGTGGGAAAATAACAAAAATAGACAACAATGTCGAAGAATTTCTGTTTCGAAATTTGCTCTCAAAATGGCATTAAAAAGTTGTTTTCTTCTGTTATTTTATTTCCTCATCGATTTACCTTGACGACGTTGTAAACCGCCTGCGAGTACAGCATGTTGACTTCGACAGGATCTTGTGAGAGTTCCCGAGTATTACGGAACAGACGTCGTTTGAAGACAAAGCGATTGTCACCGCTGCCTAAAGTCGCGTTGTTACCCCGCCTGAGGGTTGAGAAGCTTGACTGAGACGTATTGAGCTTGCACTGTTTACTGTAAATGGTCAATCGACCCGTTGTGAAAGTTCAAGCGCTTAGAAAAGTAATGGCAACGAATGAGAGAAACTGAAAAAATTTATATTCCAAGCAAAACGTTGCGGTAGAGCGACAAAGTTAAGAGCCGAGCGTTGCATATTTTGCCAAATTCGTTTATCAATTTTTCATTGTAACCAAAAACTGAACCACAATTTTCAAATATTCGGCAACCTGAATTAAAATTGGGGAAAACTCTTCGAGATTATGGAAAATATTTAAATGGATTAGAATTTCACAAAAGAAGAAAAAGATTTTTTTAAACTGAATTTTTTTTTGTACATCCTGGTTAACGGATTTTCTATTGACTTCAAGAATTTTTAGTCCTCTTCTAGAAATTGCTAAATATGTATCATTTTTCAATCAGCATTTAACATAATTGGAATCGAAATATTACTTACACTTCCCAAGCAGCTATAACGTCATACAGATAATCATGTGCTCGTACGTGTTCTTCGCCGTCAGGTCGACTTTGATAAATAGCCCATCCTTCCAAAGACCTGAGACCCAATTTTTCAGCCAATTTAGCAGCAGCATCGGCTGCTGTGTCGGTGGGATGAACATCAATGGCTTTTGTTCTTCCATCAAGGAAGAAAAATCGACAAACGATCGTGCCCAGTCGTCGCATCGCTCCGATCTCAACAGTCGACGGTGGAAACTGTCTGCACGAAACTTTCATATTTTTGCAATTATCGACGCACCACTCAACGTACTGACGCAATTTGCCTTCGAGGGCGAGATTCTTCTTGAGAAACGAGACGAAATATTTGTACAGGAGCTTGCTCGGCTGGAAAGCAACGATCGCTAGACACAGCAAGAGCCACACTCTCTCGGCCCATTCCAAGTTCGGATTGTTGGTTGCTTGACGAATACACTGCACGAGAATCTCGTCTCGGAGCTCCTCACGCTCTATACCGTAGCCAATTATCGATTGAATCGTCGCTATTTCTTGGTCCACCTTCATCTCTCCACGAAGGTACTTGCACAAATCCTGAAGTAATTAAAAAATATGCGAGTTATTGATTACTGAGGAAAAAACTTTTGAGAAAAAAAAAAAACAGAGCAACTAGTAAAGTTGAAAATGCTGAAAATTGGAAAATGCTTACCCTGAAAATGGAACAGGCAAGATTGACGTTGTCCGGATCGTACATGTGAATATGAGAGTTTGGAATGCTGGAGCCTTTGTAGTAAGTGACCATTTCATATTTAGGAATAAACTCGACGCTTTTGCCGCGAGACTTTCTAGTCAACGTGGCCATAATGGTGCCCTCGGGAGATCGTTCGTGGCTATTGAAATAATTCTGAGCGAATTCAACGATGTCGTGGTACGTGGTTTCTATTTCGGGCATCTCTTTTTTATCTTCAAGTTCTTGAAGTTTTCGTTCGACTCGAAATTTGCGACGTTGTTCACGTTCGGCAGGTTGTTGCTGCGAGACTGAGCTGATGATCGGTTGTTGTTGCTGTAGCTGTTGTGGCAGCTGCTGCTGTTGTTGGAGCTGCGGTGGTTGTGGCAGTTGATGCTGTTGCTGCTGTTGGGTAATCGCGTGCGGTGGCAGCTCGTGGCCGTTTTGCTGAGGCACAATTGTTGCGTTCAAATGATGATTTTGATGGTAAGAATGATGGACGTTCGAATTGCGAGATTCCGGCCTTGAGGGTGGACTGCCGATCGAAGTTTCTTTGATTATTTTACTCGTTGGAACGGGCGGTGGAGAGGCGCAAGTTTCACCGTTCGTCAATTGTCCAGAATTTCTGTTAATCATTATCGGGCTGCTTGGTCCATTTTCATCGCGTGGTAATACCGATTCGTAAATCGGCTCGTTATTATCAGGCACCAGAGAATCGCCATTGAGAAGTTGAGGAAGTGGCGGCGGAGGCGGCGGTGGTGGAGGTTCTGTCGGTTCCGGCAAACTGGGCTGACCCAGCTTAGCCACAGCCGCCGTCCCGTTCCTTTGCGAAATCCCATCCGGTGAGTTGAGCTTCGAATCTGTTCGAGCGTTCATTTCCATCTCCAGCTGTATAACCGTCTCTAATTCTGCATCAAGATCTTCCACGAGTTCATCCATACGCTCACCAATTTCTTCGATTATTTGATTGCTCTTTGTCGATTGTACGTCCGACAGAAACGAGAATAAATTGTCTAGGTCCACCGACTGCAATTCCGATGCAGCCATCTTCGAATTTATCGTTTCGGCCATTTGCGACAATGCTGCGATCTCCTCTTGTGCTTTCCTACAAATCACCCAAGTCATCTCGTCAGATACAATTTTTTTTTATTATGGAAAAAATGCTCCTAGGAATGTCGTTGACATTGTTACAATCGGATCGTTCGGAATCCTCATTCCTCTATTTTCTGGATTTACAGAGACTAGTGTTCGATAAACAAACATTACACTAATCTTTTTTCCATCTTTAGTAACAAACTACGAGCTTTCTCCACAGATATTGAGGATACCGACAAATTCCGATTCAGCAAAAGCTTTGAAAAGCATGTTTGTAGTTAATAATTGTGAAAATGTGTGTAGCCGCTTCATGTTTGTTTTTGCAACTTTTACTAAATCAAAAATGTGCCGATTTTCGATTTTTATGAATAATTCAAATCAAGGTTATGAATCAGCCACGACAATCTACTCAGGAGGCGATATTTTTCGATATCGTTTAACCGATCAGAATAAAAAAGATTCAGGCCACTCGAAAAAATGGCAAGAATGGTGGACTGAATCTTTGATACACTGCTCGATTCAACGGTGTGGAAAAATTCCACGTGCTGAAATTCCAGCTGTCTCGATGGCCCTCATAGCCGGCCCGTACGTACTGATCCATAGCCTTGAAGACAATAATTGACAAAAGTGAGATAGCGGTTGGACATGTAAAATAAAGATTTTTCGCGAATAAGCGTGCCTGCCGAAAAGCTAAGAGATAATTCTACCTAAAAATAATGACCGCGAGATTAGCGTATGACATTCGAAGATTAAGCAGGTTTTGGAATGGTTCTTCGTAACGAGAGAAGCAAAGTGCATGTCGATTGAATGTAAATTTGGATGATGGTGAAAAAAAGAGAAGTTTCGCTTTAACTCGTTGTTGAAATTAGTTTTGATAATGCACTCTACGATTGCTGACTACTGGCTGAGACTAGATGTCGAAGTTATTTCGACAACTTACCCAGCTTCCATCCCGACAATACCATTGTATTGGGCGCTACAAGACACAAACGAAATTTTCGTTTAGTCTTAGGAGCCAGGGAAAAATTTGTGGTAGCGATTAACGGACGGGGCGGGATGGAAAAAAGTTTTTCATTGAAATTTCTTAGACTTTTCGGTCGGACGTACCTCTGACTGTCCTCTATGGTTTTTTTGTCCTCCATAAATCTTCGTTCCTCCTCCATTCGTTCGCGTTTTCTCATTTCTTCGTCGACTCGACGCATTTCTCGCAACGCAGCGGCTACTTCTCGAGCAAACACACCGCGAAGATGCGACTGGATGACGATTGCTGCACGTCGTTTTCGTATAAACATTATACGGAGTTTCCAACCGCGATAAGCGTGCTGAACTTTCAGAGCCGCCACCCTGACACGTCGGTACTCTGTCAACAGAATAAAAACACATTAACATTTACAAATAATTACAGAAAATGTTTTGTGCTATTATAATGAAAACTAACCTTTTCTGACTCTGTAGGCTCGCCAGACTTTTTGTATGACAATGGCGTTTTTAGTGACCATTTGATTTCTCGAGTCCTCGAGAGGTTCGTGAACGTAGCTACGAAGAAAGACTTTGGTTTTGCCGATTTGCCATTCGGTTTCAGGGATGCCCTGACGTACGATCAAACACTTTGCTGCGTCTTTGTCGTCGAGAGGTAAAGCGTTGCGACTGAGACATCGATAACGAGCGACAAAGTCTTGGAAAGGCATATGAACGGGAAATCCTTCTTTTCGTATTCTGATGATATCCAACATTCCTAGATATTTTAGTTGGTCGAGAACGAGCTTTTGGTCGTAGTGGTTCGATTTTTTTTCCATGTTCGGTTTTATACATCGGGCATACCAGGGGGTTGTTGCTTGAAGGACATCGACGAGAGCTTGCAATTGATGTCTGAACGAATCGCAGAGCGTTGGTTTGCCCTTGGACGTTCCCCTCGACATGGTCGTGGCATTTCCCGGCGCACGGGCTACCGTGCAACCCAAAAGATCCTGATAAACCGTTATCTCCTGGACGAATTCGTTGGTACTTCTCGACATAAAATCAAAGAATACATCCTGCTGCACGTCACGATTTTTCTCCACGAAACCTGCCACCGTATACGTAACACAACCGGCATAGTGTTTCAGACCAAATTCCTTTTCCCATTTCCGGCGATCGTCACCCTTCACGTAACAAGGATGACTGTCAAACTCTGCGTGTAAATTCGTCAGGTATGCCAAATCCGAACCTTTTGGCATGTGACACTGCTCGGTCAAGAGCTTCAGCACGCACCGCGGCGGTTTTTCTATCAGCTCGAGGCACAGTGTGTTGTCCGTGAATGTTATGTGCGAGTATTGAATTTCTTCCTGACGATACTGTGGATTGAAAATCGATACAACGTCAAAATAACAAACAGCAAATCCGTAAAAAAAAATTCGTCAGAAAAATTCAAATGTTGACTGATTTTCATTGAAATTAAAATTCGAATCTCTAGCTTGGCAGAATTACTGTATGCTTTTCTTACCAATTCCTGTTCCAGAGCAAAAACGTAATGATTGAAGAATTTGTGTAGCTTCTCGTTCGTATAATTGATGCAAAGTTGTTCGAAGCTGTTGACAGCAAAGTTTTCAAATCCGAATATATCGAGTACACCAAGAAATCTCGAGCTGTCCTGTCCCGGATTGGTGCAATTATTGATGTGATTAATGAGCCAAGCGAAAGTTCTGGAGTAAAGAGCTTTAGCCATGGCGTGTCTGTTCTCACGTGCTTCTTGAACTTTTAGTGGTATTTCGGTGATGTTTCCGCGGACGTTTATTTGTCGAACAAGGACGACTCTTGTGAGATCTTCGACTTGTAAGCCGAGGAGGGGAGCCACGGTCGCAATTATGTCGAGATCTTCGTTCGTAAGTTCGCATCGTTCACCATCGACGTCCTCGAAATTAAGATTACCGAGCCATAGAATGGCCGATAACACACGAAATATACCTTCGCACATTTCGCTCGGTACTTGCAACACGCTAAATGCCAAACGCAGTGCGTCCAATTTCTTCGAATCCGATATACCATCGATTTTTATACAACCCGATTGATTCAAATATTTGTACTTTATAGGTGGCGCCAGCTTGTACAATTCCGCAAATTCTCGATCTCGCATGCCACCCTCGACCAATTGATAAAGCACGTGATAATTACGCTCGCCCGGACTCTGGAACGTTATTCTACTTTGCTCCAACAGATAATCCTGTATTATGCAGCCCTTGATCATCCATTTGCTGTCGAAACAGACTTGCATAAATTTACCGAATCTCGAGCTGTTGTCGTTCCTCACGGTTTTTGCGTTACCTGTAAAAAAAAAAACAAAAAAAAAAAACATTTATGAATAAATAAATAAAATTTCAATACTGAAAAATGATTTTTCTCTCATTTTTTTGCTCATTATTTTCAACCAGATTAAAAAACTATTTGACCCATCGACTGCAGCCAAGGCACAAAAACTTAATTTCGAATTATATTCGAAGCAAAAACAAGAAACAAAGTTTTGCTTCGAAATTGTCATTCTTGCGTGCCGGCTCGAAGTTTTTTCCTTTTTTACAATGTTTCTTGGGATTCTGTTACGTCATTGACTGTGAAAAAGTTTAAAAATGGAAAATATATTCGCTCATCGAGTCGATTTTTCTTTTAATCTCTTTCGGCCAACTATCGATGAAGAGTCAATGATAAGCAAGTGCGCTTTTCGTTATCCTCGTATGTAATAAAACGTGTGAATGAAAAACAATAATTACCAAAAGCCTCGAGAATGGTGTTGGCTTCGAGAATTTGTTGTTCGACCCAAGTGTCGACGTTGCTTGTTACCGAGCACAAATACTGCAGTATAAATTTGGTCGTTTCTGTTTTTCCAGCCCCGCTTTCACCGGATATGACGCAGGACTGATTGTTCTTGGTTTCCTGAAGCGAGCGGTACGAAGCTTCGGCAAGTGCAAATACGTGAGGTTCCATTGCTCCCATTTTTTGTCCATGATAACGATTCACGTATTCCTGAGAGCGATTAAAACAGAAAAAGCAACAAAAGTACGGTTCGTTAAATCGATTCGTCAATTGAGAGTTTTTGTTTTTTATGGATGCGAAAAATACGCTGGAATTAAGTATCTCTCATTCGTGAGCTCTTCAGCTCGCTCTCCAATCCCTTTGAAGAGATATTCCGAAGCAAGAGGGCTGCGATCTTTGCTGTTCCACTTGGAAAGGGAATGTAGCGTCGTTGCTCGTTCGGCCGAATAAATTCGTCGAGGTGAACGAACTCGTAAATCGAGCGAAAACCGATGTACAGGGGTAAATAGACGAAGGAGTCAACGAGGGAGAGAGAGAGAGAGAGAGAGAAACAAATTGTTTCTCAACGAAGAACCGATTAATTGCTGTGGATTTAATCGACATGGCGATCCTTTGTTTCGTGTATTTGTATCTGAATGGAGCAAAAATCTGCTTTTACGGTTTTTTATTCATTTTCTTCGATCGCGAAAGCCCAAAACGTGAGACTCGTTCAAGAAAAGCAATTCGAAGGTAATAATTATTTTGTGTTATCACAACGAAACAATGATTCGATGCCCTCAAGATTTTGTTTGAGCTCCCAGAACTTTAGAGATTGATTGCGAGTTTTTCGTTAACAATTTTCGTCTCGATTAGAAAAAATGTCGCGAATCTCTTCAGGCAAGTAGTACGAATTAAAAATAGTCAGTCGTCTTGCTTTGTCGGGGCACAGAGATCGCGTGTGGCGTGTGTTTTCATCGCATGTCCTGGATTTTTATTCGTAAAAATATGTTTCATGAAACAAGGATAACTCTCGTAGTGTTTGCATTCATTTAAATGTTTTGACTATATCGAGATGAACGTGTGCGAATATCCAATTATCGATGGCAACTTCCGATTCTCTTCCCTTTTTATCGTCTCGTTATTTTCGGTCAACGGTTTTGTTTGTTCACACGTATTTGAACTTTACATACGACATGAGAACGAAAGCAGGTTGTGACCTTTGTCGGGAATATCGACACTCGGGAGGGAAGATCAGTTCAACGAAGAGTGACGATCTCCCGGGTGGAAAATTTCAGGTCAGATATTCTCGTCACTGATGATTACTTTTTTTTTTCTTTTTTTTTTTTGCAACGAACATTGAGCGGCTTTTATTTGGGAAGCAAAATCTACTGAAGAATCCGGTCACGACATGAATTTTATCGAATCATGAGCAGCGCGACAAAAATACGTAAATGCTACAAAAAAATTATGTGGCATCGATTAATTTGTCTCTAAAAAAAAAAAACGTTTCGTGGTGGCATCGTAACTTGTGGCGTGTGGCCGCGAAGCTCGAAGAGCATGACATCCAGAAATTGTCTATTCATGAAAATTAAATTGAGAAAAAACTGCAAGGTTCATGAAACCAAGGAGATTCACCCGATCGTGAGGTTTGGGGGTTTAACTTTTTTAAGTAACTGTGAATTATTGATCCCGAGTAAGCAATGTCTTGATGGATTATTCCATAGTTCATGAAATCGGATTTAACGCGACGTAGACTCATTTTGAAAGGTTGATAAAGCCGCGCGTTGAAAGTAAAATGCGAATTGATGACAAGTTTCGTAATAATCCCATGAGATTAACAGTGTCTGGGAGCAAATCCCTCGCTGTATAGTGAGATAAACCATACGGTGCTGTTGATAAACGCCGAGCGTTCTTCCGGTATTCGATCCTGTTTTCTTAAATCGAAAGCTGGGAAGACAAACGAATAGACGATAAATGAAAAGGATGGAAGCAGAGAGATCGATCAGGAACAGGGATTTTTATCGCCTCACGGAAGTCCGTCGAAAGGAAATCCCGTAGTGACTACGTGCAAACAAAGGAAGTAAACGAGAGTAAAACCTAAAATCAGCGGCAACTGGAAGGGAGGGCTGGGAGGTGAAGAGAGGGGGGCGGGGGGAGAATGAGCGCGAATTGAAAGGAGGGTTGAGGCGAGCAAGCTCGTCCTAGTTCGCTTGGCTGACTCTGTGCTCCCTCTTCGTTTCGTAATAAGAGGAGTGAACTCGTTCCCTCGTCTGCATTATGTCTCTCTGCTCCATAAAAAAAAAAATCAAGTCCGCTAGGAATTGAGTCATGCGAATTTCATCGTACAGGCTCAAGCTCCGACGGAATCATGGAAAGATGAAAAATTTGCCGGAGAAAAGAAAAAGGTGTTCGTGGGAAATGGAAATGAAGGTATAGACACCGAAAGGGTGTTTGAACGATGACGAGAGACCTTTAAAGATGAAGTGCTTGCTCAACGACGCTTGAGAAGCGTCAAGCTCGACGAGATCTCATATATTAGACGGCCGATTTCGTTATTGGGTCAGTATTCTCGTTTTATCATTTTTCTCATCAACCCAAACTCTGAGTGTCCTTGTCACTCACCCTCCCATTTTCACTCCTTTTCCCCTTGATTTCCTCTTAAGGATAATATCCCTCGATGACTTTCAACTTCTACACGACCCGACACACTCGCAAACCAATAAATATTCACGTTTTCTCACACTATCTCAAAACTTTCGATGGTGGTTGAGCGAACGAGATAATGTATGACAAATCTGCAATTTCCTTCCAGAAATTTAAGTCGCACAATCATGTAAATTGGTTCGGAAGGAGCGACGCAATATCCTCAAACCCCTAAGAGGCCACGTCGTAAAACGAACCGATCCAGAAAACTGATATTCCGAAGTGGGAACTTGATTACGATAGTTAAATTTCTTGAGTGATTGAAAACTCAATGAAAGACTTTTATGGCTTTCCTTGAAAAATAACATTTTTCAAATCGCATTTTACCGGCCGGTGTTTTCGAAACTTTTTAACAAAAATCGGTTAATTGTTGTACGCGGATAAATAAGGACTTAATAGAAAGGAGGTGGAAATTGCGCGAGGAGGAGAAAGTGCATGCGAGTGGAGACCGATCTAGAGACGAGTTGGTCTCTCTCCCTGTCACTCCCTTTGAGATCGATAACGAGAGAGAAACCGAGAGATCCGCAGGCCTGAATCGAGAGGAAAATGTTCCTTTTCTCTCTCACTCGCTTTATCTCTTCTCCTCTCGTCTCTCTTTCGCTCTTTCTCTCCTCTGAAACCGATGTGCGCTTCGTGACTCTCTCGGGCGATCAATACACCGGAGCGGGCACCAGCAGCGGTACAACGCGCCCACCGTGTACGAACCGCCCTTTTCATCGTTCGTTATGTCCTGCAACCGCAAAGTCGTTATGGCGAAGGGATCTTGACCCCTAAAATCCTGTTTGTTTGTATGCATCGGTTAACACATGATCGATCGATTTGTCGCGGGATCGATTTCCTTGCCAAGTTCAAACGACCGCATTTTCCTTCGTAATTCATTCGAAATTCTGCTTAAAAATAAAATAAAAACTGTTCGGAAGCAAAAGGTAAGACGTCATCGTCGAGCAACATTTGCTCGTCGATTGCCTTCAAACGAGAGACGTAGTTTTTTTGTTTCTTGAGTTTTCCAAAATTAAAGTCGGGAAAATGATGCCGAATCGATTGGAAAAAATTTTCAAGTCGTTATTGACCCCATGGAATTGCTGGCATCGTCGTCTCAGATTGCCCATCGGAATCTCTTTGTATTTCAATAACGAATGGAATGATATGCGGAAAATGTAACGTCCCGGAAGTTGAGCTGATGGAAAACTCATTTACGAGAACCAATCGTCGGCCCAACCAACTTTCATTGTCCGAAAATTGAAATCTCCGACAGCCTTTGATCGATGGGAATGAAAAAGTTTGAGCCCATACGAAAAAATGACGGACGGTGTGGAAAAATCACATTGTCGAATTTGGCAGTTGTCTCTCTCGGTTATGATTTCGTCATATTTCCGACATTTACCTGGAGGCAAAACTGACCTAGCGTTGCGAGATCGAGGACTGAACGTTTTTGTAAAATGACTCAAACCGAAGATTATCTTAATAGATCTTTACGACGTGCGTTACGTTTCCGTTTACGTTAATGAATCTCCGTGTAATTAGTTTCTCCGGTGATTCCGCGTGTGCATACATATCGATATTTCTAATACTTTAAAGAGGTTAGCTACATACGACAATATGATAAGAATTTTATAAAATTTGGTAATAACATTCTTTAGCATCAAATACGATGACACAATTTTTTTCAAATTTTTCGTCTGCATAGTTGTCGAATAATTGAGGTTTATAATATGCAAAAGATATACGTATATATATCTGAATCATATGCTTACACTGAAAACAAAATTTTGTTGAAAAAGATGAATATTTTGTTAGATACGTTCGACTAAACGTTTTCTTTGAATAATCCCAAAAATTGTGTCATTGCAGCAAAAAATATTTTAGAAAGTCTCTTCGGAAGCAAATTTTGGTCGTTCCACTCGTAAATTTCGCTGACCTTTTCGTATGTAGCCAACCTCGTTAAATTCTAATCATTTAAAATTTTTCTATGCTCTTAACATGGCAACATTGTTGCGTGTAGCCACTCTTCTTAACGTGTTTGAAATGTGGATAACAAGAGAGTGTCTCATATTTATATACCGCCCGTTTGTTTTGGACAGTATCCACGATCCCGTCACGAGGCTCATAACCTGTTAATATTCTACGTGAGTAACTTCCTGCAGTGGTCTCTGCGCGCCGCACCGGAAGAACATAAGAAAAAAAAATCACCTAAGAGAACATGCCCCACCCATGGTGTTCGTCAGGAAGTCTGATCGGCATTATTTGCCGGAAAAAAATGATCTCAGGAAAACAAAGAATCGGATATGAGCTTTTCGGAGTGTTGTTCGGAACGTGTGTTTTCGAAAACAATTTATTTGCACAATTTTTTAAACACTGTCGAGACGTCAAAAAGCATTAACTCACATCGAAGATAAAAAAGAAATGAATAATTTTACGAAACGAAATCGATTTTCTGTTTTCATGATTGCACGATGGAATATAACTGAAATGTATATGGGCAATAAATTGTTATATAATTGATTGAAAAAGAGTGACTCACCATTGTGTAGACGTCAACTTCCTTGTAAGGATTCACAGCCACGAGGATGGATCCGGTGTAAGTCTGCTCGTCGATTATCGATATTCAGTGTCAAGGGCAATAGACAAATTTTGAAATCTTTGTGATGATTACGATCATTCGGAGGTTATGATTGGGTCATTTTGACCCAGGCCTAAATTCGAATTTTTATAGAGACTTCCGTTTTGTACATCGAATCCTGCCATTCGTTTCATTATGAGTTGCTTTGTCGTTGGAGCGAGAATATTTATTTACGAAAAATATGCCAAGTCCTTTGAGAGTTATAAAGCACGCGAAATTACTGGGTCAAGCAGGCCCCCCCAGGCCTTGAATTAAAAAAATCGTAATCTTTGGATTCCTGAAATATTAAAAAAAATAAATTGCGCATTTCTATGCGAAAAATTTCGTTGAATTCCACGGATGATGCAAGTCGAAAAATTTGGCAATTAGAAAAGAAAAATATTGTTCGGATGAGCATTTGCACGATAACGAACGAACCGTTGAAAAAAAAAATGTGACCGTTTCCCAAACAAGAAATACCATCGATGATATCACAAACTTTCGAAAATGAAACGTTTTTTTCAAACCAGCGCATACTACTGAGAAAATTATGCGACACACCTGACTCACGAAAAAAACGTAACGTCGACTTTCATTTACTCGAATTCTGTCCCAGGATAAAATACCACAGATAACTATAACGAGTTATGGCATCCCATTACATGTTCGATGACCAAAGTGAGTCACATGAGGAATTTGATGAACAGAAGTATAGTTTCAAAGCAAATAACTTGAATTTTTTACCCCCGTGTGTAGAAACCGTGGAGAAGCCTAAATTCCGGATCTCCGGGGTCACAAGGACCCACACAACGACCAGAGCTCAGAGAAAAAAGAGTAAAATTTTCGTTTTATGTTCGATGCATGAATTTGTTCTCTTTGAGAGTCGATCGTGTTGGAATAATTCATTTTAATAACAACCATTGATGATACAGCGAGTCTCCAAAGAGTTTGAATGAAATTTTAAAAATGTACAAATCCCAATATTCGAAAGTTATCGTCAGGACGACCAAGTGTGAAATTCTCTGTGTTGGAGGATTTTTTAAATTATGAATATGTATGCTTCATCCGCAAGGACAAATTGCAAGTTAGGCCGAGGGAACGAGCATCAGGACGTCGTCGTGACGTCATGGTTAGGGCAACTCCAGTGGGGACGATGAGTCATGGCCTTGTCACAAGCGAGTGCACCTCCCGGGGTAATATACGCGTAACCCATAACCACCCCTGCATTACCATGCTACGCATTAAACTCTGTATACACGGTGATACAAAATTTCATTCCCCATCATGGATGTTTTTCCAAATTTACATTATTTAAAATAACCTTGTTAGGAAAACGTTTTCACGAGTGTATCGGATCATTTGATGGATAATGCTAATGGTTAAAAGGGGGCGTTCCCAAGATTTCAAGATTAATCACATTCTCAGTGGTGTTCGAAGGAACATCGCTTCGTTCTCTTGATCTTTCGATGGTTAATCCTTCGAGTCACAGAGGGACTTACGTCCCCCACCCCCTTCCCTTTATTCTACGTAATCCTTGTGACATTGAGGAATGTTAAAAAAAAACAAGGTTGTTAATTTTTCATTGGATAAACACAACAGATCAATAAATACGTTCGTAAATTTCTATAAAAAAAAGTTATTCTTCAGAAACTCGATACAATAAGAAAAATTTGCTAGAATTTTTCCATAAATTTTTATACCGTAGTTTATGTTTAAAAATAATGAAGGCACAATTTATTTTTCATTGGAATCAATTGCACGAGCCTTTGGGACAAGTTCAGACAATGGATCAATGAATTTGTTAGAAATCTGGCAACTGTGATAGGGATCGGCAGTCTCTTTTAGTTAGACAGTTAGACTTTTTATTAATTTACTTTTCATTCCGATAAGTATGGAGTTTAATGGGAAAAATGCTCAGCGGGAGGGTAAAAAACGACACCCTGTAGATGCGGACAGTTATATTCGCGAAGAGGGGTTGGAATATTACTACGAACGAGCTGAGTCACGAAAGCAACAGCCACCCTTCTTCGATACAGCCAGAAAACATCGCTGGTCCAAAAAATTTATCGCGTATATATAAAAGTGACAAGATTTCGAGGGAGAGACGTTGCTACACAATCTCTCAGATGTCAGGGTGACCTCCAATATGACTCGTTAAGGTACACAGGAATTTCTTTCACTTAGATTGCAAGGGGAATACACTGACCTAATATCTTGCTGAGGTAACCGTTTCGAACAGCAAAAAAGAAAGATCGTGGAAAAAGTTGACGCCACCATGATTTGGAAAAAAATTGTTTTTATTTATTGACGTTTGAGATGAACTAAAATGAATGAAATTTTTCTCGAAAATTCGAGCAAGTGAGTAACAATATTGCTGGTGCATAGACGTTGCCAGTTAGGCTCGAAGAGAACGGGCGAATTGTATGAATTAATAAGACAGCGAAGCACCTTCATTAGGTGAACGAGGAGAAGTTGAGTTGCGATGAAAAGAGATGAGGAGAGCGAGAAAGCAAAAAATGGGGAAGTTTGGAGACTCGATCGGTGACTCGGTCGCGCTCAGTCGGTCGACAAACCCGTGCGCTACAGCAAAGAGATGAATGAGTCTAGAGTCTAGGGTCCCGGGGTGTTTCACTGAACCAGCTGACTGGGAGCTGTCGTCATGGAAACGAACCGACCCCGGGAGCCTCACACTCCTGCAAAATTCATACTCAAGCTCGCGTGCACTCTCTCTCTCTCTCTCTCTCTCTTTCCCTTCATCGTTTCAATACACACTAATGAATGGATAGCATGCAGCGAAGCTTTTTCTTCACGATATATACATATCCGCATATCATTCTCTAGCTCGTGCTCGTTCAGTTAGGCATTCCTACAGCCAGAGTTGCTCTTTGCTCTCATCTTTCCTCTATCTGTCTCACTTTCGACTCTCCACTTCTGCATTTGTGCTGCACTGGTCACACAGCTTTCCTCTAACCAAGCAGGCCACTCTGCACTCTAATACTCCACACCCCCTCACTTCCTAGTTGTTCTATCGCTTTTCCGCATCACATGTGCGCTTTATAAGTAAAGTCTGAGCATCTAGGCCTGCTGAACGTTTGTTTGCTGTGGCACTTGTCCTCATATTCATCTCTAAACTAAAGCTTCATATTCCCAACTCCGCAAAGACCTAGACCCTCTTTTCTACTTCTTTCAGTGGTTGCCTCCTTTTTTCTTATTTCTCTCGCTCTCTTTCAACTTCTTATTTTTGTTTCATTGCTCTTGCAATTATCGTGAGCTTCCAGCTCCAAAACCCATACAAATGGACCACTTCATACTCGTTACCTGTGGTTCCTTTTTACCTTCATTTTTTCGTTAATTGCGAAGCATCACATTTTTCAAAAAAGTCCTCCTTAAATTTAGAAATTATTCAGGCTGCGAAAATTAATCGTTTTTTATTTAAACAATGCTTAAGATTGTCAATGATGCAAATAATACCGCGAATTTTTGTTAATGAAAAATTCATTTAAAATGTTTTCTATTGCTGAGACGAAAACATGAAAAAAGTTCGGAAAATATTTCTAAAATAATAAAAACCAGCGTGAAATACTGAAAATAATTAATCAGAAAAAAAAGGATTATAAATATGGTTTGCAAAAAGGATACGTAAATCTGGTCCCTGCTGTATCGGACCTGGAGGTTTCGGTTGATTCCAGTCTCGTCAATGTCGCTGATTACCGTCATATCCGGCACCCCTGTCTCGGGGCCAGAGCCTGAAACATTATAAATCGAAATCTACACAAGCGACGAAAAGACAAGAAAATACGAAAGTTGACGTTTGCATCGAAATCAACAGTAAAACTCTCACGTGGCAAAAACAACGAATAAACAATTTTGTAAATTTAGATACTTGTGAATCATCAGAAAACTTTGCGGCCTGATTCAACGATGCAAACTTCGGAGCCACTGCGCGAAATAAGACTTTCAGCGTCTTGGACAAAGCACGCAATAAAATATTGCTCCTTCTATTTTCCAGACACTACATCCAGTCGCCACACAATGTTGGACCGATGCCAAGTTCACATTTTCCCTTTTCTCCGAAATATACACAAACTCTCCGGCATCGTTATTTCTATCGATATTGGAGTAACTGGAATATTGAGACCGCCACAAAAGAGGTCTGAAGGAAGCCGGCGGGCAGATTAATTGAATTACTCCACTATTCCTGTGGGCTGGGGTCTCGTCACCACAAAACGTTATAAAGCATGATAACGTGCATAATGCATTATCAATAATTATAATGACTCTAAAGACTGGAATGTGAAGTTTCTTAATATAATTACTTTGATTTCATAATTCGAGTTGACTTTTGGAGCGAATTAATCTGGTTAAACAAACTTCGCAAGGTCCTGAACTGACCTCAAAAGGAATTATTCGGAATGCAGAATAATCGATGATATTGAAATCTGCCACGAGGTGCATCGAGTTATTACGAAATGTGAGTTGCGAAATGTAAAAATGTAAATTAAATTAAATTAAATGTAAAAACTGTCTAAAAAAATGTTTTTTTTTTCCTCTTCAATAATTTGCATAATTATTGAATTTGTATACATTTTTTTTTGTTAATTAAAAAATTAATGGAAAATTAAAATTCAAAAATTCTGCTGCAGACTCGGGATCGGGGAAAATAATATTGAGACGCTTTCGACGTTTCATTTGCGATACAACGTCTTCAGGAGCAGGTGCTCAGAGAACAGCTGCTTCGCACGTACAAGAAACTGTTTGCTAAATCCAGCCGACGGGTTATGCGATTTTCAAGGAAGAGAGTATAACAGGAGACGACCGTGACTTTCTTCAGCTTCGGAGAATAATTCTTCCAGTCAATACTACGAATAAATGTTCACTTTGTCATTCGCATTTCACGTCAGACGCACAAAAAGATTTTTCTCAAAAGTTATTGTTCAATAAGAAACTTTCACGAATATCGAACCGCGTGCACTAAATTTCTCTTTGAAAAAGAATCGAAAAAAACTATTTTCAGACAATTTGATAAACATTCATTTTCAATAAAATTCCCTGGATTCTTTTTGCGCATTTCGATTCATCGGGCTCGAAAAATCTTGGAAAATTTTCCAATCCAATGATGCGAACTGCAATATGGTGTTTGTCTCTTGAAGCCACGGAATTACGTTTTGAAATACGAGAAAAAAGTATTTTATAATCGTGAATATTAAAAGTTTCAATGAATCTAGAATCGAGCAACTTTCTCGTCACTCTTTCTACATTTTTTCTCTCTATAACTGCCCATGGCGTTCTACATTAAAAAAAAAAAAAAACATTGAACTGCGGCAGTTTCGTCTGCAACTCTAAAATCGTATTCCCCGCACTGTCGAGCGATAAAGAGTATGGGACTTTTTCCTCATAAGCGATAGTCGTACAGTGTTGCCACGTTGCGAAATAATAAAACCAAAAATAATATTGAAACGTAAGAGAACAATTTTCAGAAGCTGTATGGATCGAGTCGTTTTTAAATTTTCGAATTCCTCTCCTGTTATCTATCCTTTGAAACTGGTCAAACATTTTTACGGTGAACAAACATAAAAATGTCAATGTAATTATTATTTGAAAAAGAAATAAAAAGATGAAAATCGTAAGAGCAGAAAACGCATTTTACACTTCGTGAAATCCATTAGCTCTGAATTAAGGACGTTGTATGGCGACGATCAAATCTAAATTATTGTTTTCAGTTTTTCTTACATACAAAATGGTTTTTGAGTTCTCGTTTGATGAGTTTTATGAGAGATACAAAATGAGTTTTTGAGTTCATTAAAAAAAGTTGTTACAAATTGACTAAAGAACAACGTACTCTAAATCCAAGATTGTGCGAGGTAATCTGTATTTTTTATAAAATAAACAAAATTTCGAAAAAATTGTACGACCGATTTTTTTGAAAAACTAAATAAAGCATCTTCGATGTTACATAAAAATGTATGCAACGTTTTAAAAGGTTTCACCATTTAGAAATCGAAATATTCAATGTTGAAAATTGCAACTTTTAACACACGCTCTTATGAGAAACTACTGAAAATAATGATTTTTATAAATAAATATCTCGACTTCTACATGGTGAAAGCTCTTAAAATTGCGCGAGCTATTAGACGTCGCTATTCTCTTAGTGTGTTGCAAATTTGAAAGAATTCTATCGATAGAAAATTTTGCATACAACGTCCTTACACCGTCGATTATAATCCAACAGAATGCCTGGAAGCTTTGAGCTCAGGGAAACGGATTTGTATTTAATTTTCGTAAAAAAATTAAAAAAAATGAACATTTTTTTCACGATTGTCGAGTTTGCACTATTAGGATTTCGTTGCATTCTGACGATGCAATCTTCAACGTCATTTTTATGGTAAATAGACAAAAGAATGGCTGCAAAGCGCCTCGTGAATATTTGTCCAAATGATTGTTGAACTCAACTGTTAATGCAGCGAAAATTCATTCCATCCCAAGGATCTGAATGTAGGAATAATAGAATAAACCGACAAATTAAAGTATGAAAACTTTTGAAGAGCGTGTACGACACGCGAGGATCTTTCTCTCCGGCGCTCATATGCCCACCACATTTTATCTCTCTCGCACTCGCAGACACGTCCTTGAGCATATACGCCTTCGCAAGAAATTATTACAACGCTTCCTTTTTCAATTTAAAATGATAATTTGAGCGTTCCGCGAGAATCCGAAGCATGCGGAGGTAAAAACGTGACAACGCGTTTCTCGATATCCGCAATTTCAAAGTTTTAACCTCTGGCATGGGCTGTTACGAGTTTCAAGCCCATTATACGTGTAGATTACTTTGTTAATTGAAAAAGTTCAACGAGTCAACGATCTGCTAATTAAAACGCATTGTCAACGCATATATTTTCTCGATTCGTTGATGAGATTCTCTAATTAATTAGCGATACAGAGTCAACATTATTAAGGAATACGAATTTGCTATGGAAAGTGATTTCGCTGCAAAACGTCTGAGATGTTCGTTGCCATAATCGAGCTCGCGATTGTCGGGCTCCATATCCCACGAGTTGATACTTTTTGCAACATATGTGTCTATCGTTTCTGCCTGTGTGAAAAAAACCCCCCACTTCTTTCTATTTCGCCGGCCGTTTCCTCTCTAGGCTTCGCGGTCGTCCATTCTTTCTTGCATTCTCTCGCTTATTCGAGTATATTTCTCGACCCATTTATTTATCGCGCTCAAAGTCTCGGACCTCTCCATCCGTTTCCTGCGACTACGTTGTCAAACGCGTGCAACGTACACACGACACTCGATGGAAGTGACTTCGCTCTGACTACAATGCCTTATTTATTTCTTCATGCGACAAGCACGACAGCAGAGAGTTTTAAGTTATAGGAAAATGATTCGACGAAGAAAAAAATTATAGCAAGAAAAACATTTGGATGATAAAAATGTGAAGATTTTCTAAAAACTTTTCGAGTTCCGAAACAAACAAATAGCGCGAGAAACTTTCGAAAGGACAAAGTGGAGAGAAAGCTTCTTGCTAAGGTCCTTGGCCAGATGTTTCTCGGTCAGGCAAACACCCAAGTACCTTTTGTGACCCATAACCGATGTCACGAACACGTGACAATTATAATCCTGCTTATTTCGACGAGAACGTTAAATAGGCATTTGCAACGTATTTTCCATCGTAGTATTTACGAAAAGATAACGAAACCCGAGAGGACGCGAGTCGCAGTTCGTGGTAATTGGTGGGTAACGAGTTTAGAATGTCCCTGTAGGTAAAACGGTTCGCCTAACAGATTAAGGCCATGTGTCATCCTCACAGACTCATCACAAGTGCGCGAGAGAGGCACGTAAATATTACGAGACTGTTGAAAATTTCCAAATCGTTAAATTCTCGAGGATAAAAGAATTTTTATCATTTTTCTCAATTTGCTGAAGAGGCTACAAGTTTTTTTCAAAATTCTAATCAGTCGAACCGTGAAAGTTTTTCTTTTGTTATTTCGAAGCGACCGGAAAGCGGACACTAGGTCCTTAATGCCAGAAACAATAATGGAATTAATAAAATATCATCGACCGTCATGAAAAACCAAGTTCTCGTTAGAAATGGAATGTTATTGTAGTCGAAGGTCATTCACGATGCGGCTAAACACCGCAGCCTAACAGCGTAGCCTTCCGACCACAAGAAGGAAATACAGAAAAAAATGTGAGGGGAATAAAGCGTGAAACCGAAAGCCACAGGTACTGCACGCTTGACGCGAGTTAAAATATACAACTCGTTCATTTTTTTCATGCACCATGTACACTAGTGGATTCAATGGCGACTTATGTGGGGAAACGCAGTGATAAGATTGTGCTGGAGTTTTTGTATCTTTAGAACGTAACGAAATTCTGTTCTCTCTTTAGCCGAGCGCTCATCGTTTCGTGAGGACGACAAAACGATTGTTATCAGGACGAGAAAACCGAATCATCACGCAAAAAATTGTCATGATTTTGAAAATTCGAAAAATATCGATAAAAATATACTTTCCCTTCGAATAAATTCGATCTACGAACTGCACTGAAAAGAAAATTTTGTTGGAAATGATCGATATTTTGTTGGATAAATTCGACTAAACGTTTTTTTGAAAAATTACTAAAATTTTGTATTTGCAGTAAGAAATATTCTAGAAAGTCTTTTCGGAAAGCAAATTTTTGTCATCCCAATCGTAAATTTTTCTGACGGTTCCGATAGAAATCGAAAATATTGTCAAAATAACCAAAATTTTGAAATTATTCAAAAATATTTAGTTTAGCGTGTTCAACAAAATATCGACGTTTTTTGACAAAATTTAATTTTCAGTGTGGCAACTTTGGAATATAACAAAATTTACTTTTTCTTTCGGATTCCGGAATTTACATCCTTTTTCTTGCTACGATAATTGGATCTCGTTTTTCAAATCGAATAACGAAATCTGCGATAGTAATTGGTTCCATTGGATCATCGAAAATTCCAAAGAATAATACCGAAGGGAGTTTCGTTTCGTTACAACGATTCGAAATTTAACATGATAAAGAAATTGAATGAAACAAGCGAGTTTGAAAACCGCGAAGCAAATCCAATGTCTGCGAAGTGTATTAAGGTGGAGATCAGTGACTACGAGTCGCCACGATGACGGGCGAGAGCGACAGCTGCCAGCATCGAAAATGCATTTTCCAGCGTGTGCGATCCGCGCGAAATAGAAGAAAGTCTGAGCCCATTTTTGCCATTTTGCTGCGTGTTTCGAAGGCTGAAACTTTGTATATCGTCGGATTCGTTTTTACTCCGAGAGTAGCCTGCTCGCCTCGGCTTCCCCTATACGCGTTATACCACATGGCTAAACCAGCCAGGCCGAAGCCTTTAAGGGATCAAGGGTTAAATGCTCCATTGGAGAAAGAACGTAAAGCATTTGAGTATTTCGGGAGGCACTGGTTTTCCTCGAGTTAATTATATCGTCGACGCAACCGCCTTGAGCGCTAATTCATTTTTATTTTTATATAACGGAGATCAAACTTGTTGTGTCTTAACGAATAACCCGAAACCTCGTGTAGGTATGACGAATCGCGTGATTCGTCTATCATTGATTTAGTGTCGCGTGCCACGTCAAGGAAGACTCAGATCTACATATCACCACAGATATCGGATAGCATCGCGAATCTCTTCTAACGCACATTGACGCGTGTTAAGGAGGCTGGCAATACACAACAATGTTGCCATGTTAAAAGCATAGGAAAATTCGAAATGATTAAAATTTAATGAAATTTGGTGAGTATATTCTTTACCATTAAATATGAATATACACATTTTTTTAAGATTTTTCTTCTACATAGTTTTGGAATAATTCAACACTAGAGTTTACATGCACAAGCATAGGATTCAGATATATATAGGTATATCTTTTGCATATTGTAAAATCCAATTATTCGACAACTATGTAGACGAAACATTTGAAAAAAATTGCGTCATCGTATTTGATGCTAAAGAATGTTATCACCAAATTTTATTAAATTCTTATCATATTTTCGTATGTAGCCAACCTTCTTATTAATCACTGATTCTATAGGTTCATTGACCTTGCTAGTGTTTCACGATCAATGCTTGAGTTTTGCAAACATCACAAAACACAGTCCATCGTGTTTCATAATAATCCATGAGAATTTATGTCGCTCTTTTGGCTTCGAGTTTTGCATGTCTCGCGGTCGTTGACTGTGAATATTATGCATGCATCGTTAGCGTGTGTTGCAAAACGCTAGGTTCTTTGCCAAAGTCTTCCTACGTACGCGATGAAGATCACGGGACTCGGGATTCGAACTTGGCTGCATATTTCTCTCCGCAAATGACTTCGCTCCTTTTTCATCATTTCCCGTGCGTTTAAACAATGGAAGACGAATAAGGGAGAACTTATTACTTTTTAATTTGATGCTAATGCTTTGGACCTATTTATTTCGCTATTAACTCCACGCCATGGAGACAAGGTGTGGTCTTCCTTTTCAAATGCTCTTGAAACGATCGATGAAATCTTGCAATCTTTGCCAAATTCGAAATAAAACAAAAGGGACTCTTCATGTTAGTTGCTGGATCGTTTTTTACTCAAGAGAATAAAAAAAAAAAACAAAGTTTCACGAAGGTCGCAGCTCCGGAAAGTGGATTTTAAAGGCTTGACTTAATTTCGATTTTTAGAGATCGAACTTCCGAACGTTTTTTTCGAAACAAGAAAAAATAAAGAATTTTATTATTTTCCGACGATATAAACTTTAGCCTCGTATTTCTATGAGCTCATTATCAGCTCGCTCGATCCATAAGGTGAGACTAGTTTTTATCGCGTTCTGCTTGTACCTCATCGAGCGTTAACCCTTGGGGTCGTGATTATCGACGAGAGAGCTGAGAAGACTTTCGTATTTTTCTTTGCTATACTTGTTCATCTATTGTTTTGATATTTGTCACATTCTAATTTAGTTTGCATCGTTGAAAAGTTACGAAAAATGTTTGAGCTATTAAGCATTTTTCGATATTTGGAACGTTCTGAAATGTTCAGCTGATTTCAGTTTTTGAGTTGTCAAAACAATCGCTCAATTATCTGGGCCAAGCCTTACAGAGAAATGGCGTGACTGTCCTAAAGGATAAAGTGATGTGGGGAATGTCATATGGGGTCGGTTCGAGCACCGAGAAACGTCGTTTGCAGGGACCAAAATGTGGTGAAGAAAATGAAAGTTATCAATTTAATAATAATTTTGTCGCGGTGACTGAAATTCATTTGAATCAGTGAATTTTCTTAATGGAATAATCAAATTTTCATTCGAATCAACAGAATATTTTGCCGACTGCAAGTTTGCTCATTCAGCTAAAGTTTCAATCACTTCTCTAAAATTTTGTCGATGCAACGACTTTGGCTTTTCAATGGGCTGTAACGTATTCGAAATATTTGGGGAATAAAGAACTTTTCCCAAAAATACATTCGAGAACGTTTGGCTTGAACGATGAAAGCGAAAAAAAAATGAATGCCAATAAAAACGAAATTTCTTTGGTTCCTTCAGCGAGGAACGAAATTGGTACGTCGAGCGTTTTGTTGACACATCAGAAATAAATTGGCGAGAAAAATTAAAACGAATTAGACGGTCAAAAATATCAAATCATCTTTCGTTAAGTTCGAAGGGTGCACAAATCTCAATGCCATCATGTCTAGTGAGAATAAGTTTAGTTGAGAAAAATTGGGGAAAAAGTAAGTCTGGATACGTGAACGAGAATATTGATGAATTATTGTTTTGCGTTGTGTACGTTTCTTAGAGCTCCTCTGTCGCGTCGTTAGAAATAGGGTGTGGAGAAATGTTGAACTCGACTTGGTCTTTATCAACTTGCAAAAGAGTTTTTTAAGGATGTTGAGTCAATTTCGAAAATTGCAGCTATCTCTCTCGCACTCACGTGGCGAGAAAGCGACTGCTCCTTCACCTTAAGGACTGTGGCTACACACAACAATGTTGCCATGTTAAAAGCATAGGAAAATTCTAAATGATTAGAATTTAATGAAATTTGGTGAGTATATTCATTAGTATTAAATATGAATATACGATTTTTTTAAGATTTTTCTTCTACATAGTTTTGGAATAATTCAACACTAGAGTTTACATGCACAAGCATAGGATTCAGATATATATAGGTATGTCTTTTGCATATTATAAACTCCAATCATTCGAAAACTGTGTAGACGAAAAATTTGAAAAAAATTGTGACATCGTATTTGCTGCTAAAGAACGTTATCAACAAATTTAATAAAATTCTTATCATATTGTTGTATGTAGCCAAGATCCTTAAGCTTTCCGAGGAGTGCGGACTCGATAGGACATGATATGGTCGTAGCTCGAACGATAAATAATGCTTGCCATGCTTCCCCATGCGATGGTTGAGTCATCGGAGCTCGAGAGGTGAAAGATAATATTGAGAAGGCTTAAAGATCGCGATGGTACAATGGCACATTATTATTGGAATTTTTAAGAAAGGCGGGGGTGCTTACCCTGGCTAAAGTGCTTGGCAACCATGCTAGGGCGCGTGACCGGGCAGGTTTCGAGCTCGAACAATCAACCACCCTTCGCCCAAAAGCAACGTCTATCAAATGCTAAATCCTCTCGGAAAAGTCCTCTTCTTTGTCCACTCTTTCCTTCACTTCACTTTTTTTATTATTATTATGCCAGCACGAACAACATATATTTCCGTTATCCACGAATGTCACATGAATTATTTCCATTTAATGCGCGAATGAAAGAAACATCAATGCACTGCTATTTCCACACTGTAGCGTGCTTTTTCCCCAATAGAAATCTCTTTCGGAGTCATACGTTCGGTGTATTTCCGATAAAGTAAAATAAAAGCGAAACTTTCTTTCTTTATGTTTTATTCGTCACGGAGCGAAGAATTAAAAAAAAAAAATGGTTTCAAAATGGCAGGGTGGATTTTAGGGTGTACTGTGACACGATACTCCCTCGTTGTATCTTTCGATACAAGAAGTAACAACACACATGCCTGACAATAGCCACCCGACTCAACCCGGCTGACGGGAGTGACGGGACTGACGGTCTGACGTTCGTTGTTCGTTTGCAGGAACGGCGTGTTTCGTAGCTATGAAAATCCCTCCCCCCTTGCACTTCTGACCGAAGCGATGAACCTTGCTTCTGCAAACGGCTCATAGATGGTATACCCTATCGTCAAAGACGGATGCGCAAGGTTAACGTTTGACTGTGTATGAAAACCATGAAAACCAATATTACATTTTGAATGCTTACAAATGAAATAAAAACATTATCGAACTTAGTTTGTTGCACCGAGTCCAGATACACGCGAATAACTGTAATGTTTACACTGGATAGACGCCCTACGCCATTAGGATTTCAGCATACCGTCGAGGCTCGCTTTGCTCCTTCACGGTCCCATTTTGAACCATTCCAATATTTCAACGTAATCATTCCGATGTATCAACTTGCCCGATTCCGCTGTAACACATGCGGAATATTTAGGATCACTGGCGGCGTACGTAATCAAGCTACGTCTCAGTAAAAATTAACAAATGGTTCGTTTGGTATAGAAACGAGAGAATAGACTGTTGATGAGTCAATTTACACAGTTACCAACCGTTGGTAGCATCTGTTTGATCGATAATTTGAATTTGGTACACATCGAGGGCAAGAGCTCCAGATGTCTCGTCTCACGGGGCGTCATTTTGACTCGAACTTTCCCGGAATTAGCCCATGCAAATTAAAGTATATTGATCTTGTTTTTGATTAATCTCTTGAAGGTCGTACGGTGGTGTACGGTATCGATATCGAGCTACGAACAACCACCAAGCGACCGCCTATCGACATAAATCATGAAAATTTCGAAAATTATTGGAAGATGCACGCAGTCAGGCTAATGGCGCGCGGCAGGCCACCAGCTTAATAAACGACGAGTCAATCGTTACAGTGAATGAGTCATTGTTCCATGATTATGTTATCATATCTTACTAACAAAAAATGCCCTACGATCCAGGGAAACAATAAAAACCGAAAAAAACAAAACGGTCTGATCCGTCTGATCTGTTGTATGGATGCTACTAGGTGTAGATAACTCTGCGTTCTCCTATACCGGCTAAGTAAGAAGGAACGCTAGCAGACAGTTGCACGCCCCCGCGCAGCATATTGTCGCCGTCACTTTCGACCAATCATAATTCACGATTGCAAACTCATTTCCCCTGCAATAAGTATTATTATTTTGTTTTATCCTCTCTGCACCACACAAAGCGCAGAGAGGAGGCTAGACGACTCGACGATCCAGTTCGATGGTTCAATAGATCCAGTGCTTGTTCGGCTGTCGCGAATGTAACTTCGTAAAAGAATACATCAGTTGAAAAATTCGATCGCGAAAAATAACGATGGTGACAGTTGTGATGGTGATAGTGCAGTCTCGGATTAATGGACTCAGTGAAGCCGCAATGTACAGAGTGGATTGTGACGCCCGTCAAAGGCGATACACACTCGCGTAACGGGAATATTTTTGTTATTTATTTCATTTCCATTCCTTAAACTGTCCGAAGGATTGTAATACGTAATACAACCGTTCTCAGAACGAAACTCGTTTTGTATATGTATATGTACACACACATATTAACACCAATTTACATGTGCGTTGTGTGTGTATATATATGTATACAAAATAGAGATAAATATGTGTAAGGAAATCGTGTGAGTTCGTAGTGGGCTTATTTGACAGTCCATGACCATAAATAACGCACAAAAATGGCTTCGGTGAAGGTAGCCGTAAGGGTCCGTCCCTTCAACAAAAGGTTCGTTGATCATTTTTTATTCTCTTCACTATTTTTATCTCTTGAAAAAAAAAAAAAAAAAAAAAAAAAAAATTCGTTTATTCCCTTTTTTGATATTGCGAGTCAATTGATCGATTTTTTTTATGCGCGTTTACACTCGTGCGTTTTAGTATAATAGATTCGTGCATTCAAATAATTTTTGGTGTCGAAAGCACGTCTTTTGACTGCCACCTGTCGTGTCGTGCGTATGCACTGGACGTATGGACACACGAGCGCCCTCGCACACACCTATACATAGATTTAAGGCCAAGTGTCATGAGCCGTCATGAGCACCAGCGAATTTTTTCGAACCCGTTCGTTTGGTCGGCACAAAAAAGGCTTTGCCTATTTTTGAGCGTGGGCTAACAACTATTTTTGTTTCGATCGGTTGAACCGTGTCGAGCATTTTGACTTTTGAAAATTTTGTTGACTGATCCATGCCCTTTAGGCGCAATAAAAACATCGGATTCCGAGTTTTCACGCGTCCCAGAACGATCGTGTTTTTTTTTTTCAAATTTTAAAAGTCACTCATAAGAAACAAATAGCGAACAAAAAAAACGAAAAAAGCGTTTACTATTCCGCTTTTCGTTTTCTAGGAAAACACGTACTTTCCGATTAACTTTTTTCTTCTCGTATTTTTATTTTGGTCGACAAGGACGGTTCTCGCTCTTGCTCAGAATCGACTAATCATAGAAACCCAGAGATAAAAGATGAAGTTACTGATTTTTTGCTATTTGCTCGATGTATTTTCCGACAATGTGAAACAAATATTTCTCTCTTTCGCTGTCACTGCTATTTTGCTTGCTCGACGTTTTTGACAACACCATCTGAGTGTACGATCGGCGTCGTGACCTTGGAGAGTAAATCGACATGAAAAGATATTTATGGACAAAAAAACGAGCTATTCAGATTTGTATCGAAGCTTACTTTGTATCTTGACAAGCGTATCTCGACGATTCAGAAATGAGAGAAAAACCGAGTAAACAAATTTTCAGTCTTTTTCAAACATCTCAATTTTTGTGGTTGCTTGAAAAATGTGAAGATTACGAATCACGAATTAAAAAATTACTCAGTCTATCAAAACTACTGGTTTTTATATGTGCAAATTATGGCTATGACGTAAGAGATACTTTGTTATGTAAACATCAGTCATTCCGTTGAATTCGAACCGGCGCTCGAGCGATATTTCGTTCTCAGAACAATTTCCGGTTTCCTACGAGACACTGTGTTTTCATTATACTTTTATTTCTGACTCCTTTATAAATAGCTTTTGGCACATACGAAGATAAAAGGAGATTTGATTCCTTGACGAGTTTCTTTTTGGATTGACAAATGCGATCGACATTCGTGTTGACTCTTTTTTTGTGCGGTCGCACTAAAGTCCCGATTTCTATGTTTCTTTGATGCGATTATTAGTCAATGAACTGATCCAGTGATCGCGTTTGACTTTTTCATTTGGTTCATTGATTTTTACTTCAAGGACTTACGTACTCATCGAGACATGAAAAAAATTCGATATCTCAATGTCAAGTATCGGGAAGATTTAAGGTGATGGAGTTCGCATCGATCGAATGCAACAAAATTTTTTCAATTTACGTAATCTTTTCGATTTTTCGAATCATTACGATTTTCCTGAAAGATTCAACTTTGAAATAATAATGATAATGCATCATCCAATCTTTGCTGGCAAATCCTGCATACGAATTTTTTACTATGTTCGAAAAAATGAAGGAATTCCATTGTTTTTATGATGCTGAAGTTTGCATCGTTGGAATGCAACGAAATTGTGTTTCTTCTTGAGCAGAACTCGTAATTATTATTTCATAATTGGTCTGGACAATAAAACGATCCTCCCTTGCCACCCAAAATTACTCAATCTACACAAAAAATTGCCACAATTTTCAAAATTCAATAAATAACTGATAGATCAAATATTTTTGCTTGAATATCAACGTTGCAAACTTCAGATTCGTTTGTTTTACAATAATGCAAATTTCAACGTCATGTGATAATTGTAATTTAGTCGTTTTTATTAAAACGAACATTTTTTCAGTTGAACGAACAAAAAGAATAACAAAACTAACAAATGCTATTGTTTTCGAATGAAAATTTTTTATGAATTTTGAATTTACAATTTATAGAACTAATAAAAAAATTTCTTCTCAGGGAGCTGGCCATGAATGCTAAGTTGATCGTCCAGATGGATGGCAAGAGGACGAGGATATTCCACAGCAAGGTATACATCCCTATACCTCGTTTTATACGTATATAGCAAGCCATGTCGACAACTTTGTTCGAGGCTATAAATATTATCGTAAATACAACGTGATAAAGATTATGAATGAATTTATCGAAATTGAGCGTTAAATTTGATAGAATTTTCGATTTTTAAAATTAATTAACGAAAACAGATGGAATTTTTTGATTTCCATGCAAAGAATCTCGAAAATCGAACGTCTGGAAAAAGGAATAAAAATGATCACTATCGCCACTTGATAGTTGGAAATGGAATATTTACAGTACGATCGTCACGATTCGTTGATTATGTAATTTGAAAAAAATGAGCCATTAAAAAAAAGGTCACTGCGTACTTGAAAATAATCGGAACGTCATTTTCATTCGTAATAGGATTGGTCCCCGCGTGAAGAAAAAGAAAAATCACTGACCGATAAAGATAACTGTGTTGAATGCAATTTCGCACGGCCAACTGTGACCGTAACTCTCGCAAGACCGCGCTGTGTAAAGAAATGTAGTTTTGAAAGAATCGCGCTGAAAGTCTTGCTGACCGAGCCAAGTACCGCATCCGGGCGCACACCGTGTCGCATAGAAAAGCTGTAACTTGAATCTTACGAGTTTATTTTACAAGAAGAAACGGAAAAAGAAAACGATTTTTTTCGAGGACTCAATTTAAAAAATAATGAAATGGTGGAATAAGAAAGAAATTACACCAGCAAGACGATGGAATCTGTGGAGTCGTCGGTTGAAAATGTCGTTAACATTAATCTCAGGGTCCCTACAAAGCTAAATTATCACGCTGTGGCACTCTTGTGCAAGTTTCTGAGTTGATGAGTGAGCGACACCGAAATTTCATCCGCGTCCCATCTGCGTGGTCGAAGATGAGCCAAATGTATGTCTTGATCAATCGTTGCGAGACAGAAGTAGAAAATCGAACGTTCAGAAAGGCGGGGAACAGGGGCATCGCACAGAAGCGCAATTGTTCGAATCGTTTTAGCGATCATCGATGATGAACTTGATTAAAAGTGCGTTGATATTGCTGGCAGCAAGTTACGCAACCGAAAAAATTCTGAGTAGCTTTTGGTTCGTGCTGTGACTCCTCGCATTTCGTTATTTGAAATTTCGAATCGCACCTTTTTTGGTTAACGCTCGCTTAACTCCTTGAATCAATAATTTCAATCGCAATATTTTTTTTTTAATTTTATTCTCCTCGGTATTTTTAACCGTTTCGTTGCAAATTGGCTGAAATTTGTGAACGTTTTGTGTGACCGAACAGCAGCATTTTAAAAAAATCCATGAAATATCAAACACCAGACGCAAATGACACATTTCTGTAATTTTATGGAAACGAATGATTCGTCTCAGCTCGGTATTGACCCCAATAATCAAGAAATTATTTACTTTTCAGTCACCAGGCAGTGGGAAGGATATCGACAAAGAAAAGTACAAGGACTTCACTTTCGATTATTCCTATTGGTCCTACGACGCGTCTGACGAATCCTATGCAGCCCAGGAAGAGGTACTGTTCCATATTAGTCCTTGAAACAACATCCAAAGGACCCTGATACGTTCAGTCGAGTTTACACACAAATTACGATAGTGTAAAGTTTCGAATGACCGGCACCGTTTACTCTCAATCATATCGACGACAGTTGCCAAAAAACTGCGTGCCCGAAAACTACAGGCATCGTCAAAATCGAAGTATCTCGATTGGTTGAAATTTCCTTTCCAGAAAATATCAAAGTTGATTAAAGGGGTTACGTTCCTGTCGTTTCAGGTTCTAAAGAGTTAATGAAAACGATCGACTGCGAATCCGGTCGAGACCTTGGATTTACGGGAATGACCGTTGACGTCGAAGTCCCTTGTGTATACACTGAAAATGAAATTTTGTTAAAAATCGTTGATATTTTGCTGAACACGGTAAACTAAATATTTTTGTATAATTTCAAAATTTTCGTTATTTTGACGGTATATTTAGTTTCTAACGAAATTGTCAGCGAAATTTACGATTGGAACGACAAAAATTTGATTTCGAAAAGACTTTGTAGAATATTTCTTGCTCCAATGACACAATTTTTTGGATTATTCAAAAAAACGTTTGGTCGAACGTATCGAACAAAATATCGAACTTTTCCAACAATATTTTATTTTCAGTGTAGCATACGCAATCGTGATTTGAATTGCCTGAAATAAAACGAAAATATTCTCGATCCGTATAGATATGCAGACTGTGTTATTAATTCACAGAGCGTTATGTGCTCGTATCCGCGTCACGAGCTTCCTGTAAGAAGCCACGGTCTTCCGCGCCGGGTCAGTCACACTTTTCGCACATTCACAAGTCACTCGATACTATGAATTAATCCTTGCGACACTCTACAACTTTTGGTTCCTTACTTACACACTGTCGGTCTATCGGACATTGTGACAAACGTGTCTGGCGCGGTTTTATTTTCACGAGACTGAAACGTCAGACTCTGTTTAACCCAGAAAATCATGGTGTAAATGAAAAATACAGAGAAATACTTTGTACGAGAAAAAGTTAAATTTATTAAACAGAGACAAGCACAGAATTTCTTGAGATCATGTTTTTTCGAGTTATGACTCTGATCAAGATTTTTCACGTTTAACAAAAACTTATCTGTCTCGTTTCAGGTCTTTTACGATCTCGGTACGGATGTAATAGAAAGTGCCTTCGCTGGTTACAATGCCTGCGTCTTTGCCTACGGGCAAACTGGATCCGGCAAAACCTTCACCATGATGGGCTCCCCGGTTGGTTTCATCATTCAACTTTTTTTTTCCTTTGTTTCGTCGACTTGAATATCTAATAGACAATTTCCGCAAATACAGAACATTTCGTGAGGTAGTCACGAATAAAGAGATATTGAAAACGACTCCGACTTTCTTTAAGGACGTGTATGCAAAATTTTCTATCGATAGAATTCATTTAAAATTGCACCGCAATTTTAAGAGGTTTCACCATGTACAAGTTGAGATATTTATTTATAAAAATCACAATTTTCAGTAGTTTCTCATAAGAGCGTGTGTTAAAAGTTGCAATTTTCAACATTAAATATTTCGATTTCTAAATGGTGAAGCCTCTTAAAAATTTGCATACACTTTTATGTAACATCGGAGCAGCTTTATTTAGTTTTTCAAAAAAATCGGTCGTAAAATGTTTTCGAAATTTTGTTTATTTTATAAAAAATACAGATTGCCTCGGACAATCTTGGATTTAGAGTGCGTTGTTCTTTAGTCAATTTGCCACAACTTTTTTTTAATGAACTTGCGCTCGCAAACCATTTTTTATGTAAGAAAAACTGAAAAGAAAAATTTAGATTTGACCGTCACCATACAACGTCCTTAAAGAAATCCGAATGGAATTCATTGTTACAGGAAGCCCAAGGATTGATACCCCGAATATGTAAAACTCTGTTCGCTCGTATGGCAGCTGGAAAGGAAAGTGGTGCTTCGTACAGAACCGAGGTATCCTTCCTGGAGATCCACAACGAGCGTGTCAGAGATTTACTGAGGCTTGATCAAACGCAATCGCATTCCCTCAAAGTACGAGAGCATCCGAAACGTGGACCATACGTGCAGGATCTTTCTAACCATCTTGTTTACGATTACTCCGACATCCAGGTAATTCCAATTGTTTGCAGAATTTCTTCAGTGATAATATTCACACGAATAATCGTGAATCCTGGGGAATATAAATCGTAGGGATATCTGCGGGTAACGTTTTAAAATAAGGAAAATTCTTATTCTTGCAGGAATGCATGGTCAGGGGTAACACGCACAGAACTACCGCCAGCACAAATATGAACGATGTCAGTAGCAGGAGTCACGCTATATTCACAATAACGTTCGTTCAGGCTGGTTTTTCGGAGGGTAATATGCCTTCGGAAACAGTTTCCAAGGTGCATCTGGTTGATCTAGCTGGCAGGTGAATTTTCCACCGAACGAACTGACCTTATGCGATGCCATTCAATGAATAAAATTATCGGTTTTCCTGCAAAAAATTAAGCTGGGCGAACAGAAATATATTTTTCGAGCCCGTTGACACGATTTATCATTAAGAAATCTGATTTTTTGTTTTGAGAATGTTGATGGGTACCCGTTAAAAACATTTCTGCTTTTTTCGTGTTTTATAAAGCGAACGAGCTAATGCAACGGGTGCAACGGGTCAGAGATTGAAGGAAGGTGCTCACATCAACAAATCTTTGGTTACACTTGGCTCTGTGATATCGGCCCTGGCCGAGGTGAGCTCGTCCAGCGGCGACTCGAATTCTTCTAGGAAAAACGTCTTCATACCTTATCGCGACAGTGTTCTGACGTGGCTGCTCAAAGATTCGCTCGGTGGTAATTCAAAGACTATTATGATCGCCGCGATAAGTCCAGCGGATTGTAATTACGGAGAGACTCTGAGCACCTTGAGATACGCCAACAGAGCTAAGAATATTATAAACAAACCGACCATCAACGAGGATCCGAATGTCAAACTCATCAGGGAACTTCGGGAAGAAATATTAAAGCTCAAGTCACTTATTGGCAAAGACATGGCGAGTATTTATTTCTTATTTTTCATCACAATTGCGCTGATTATTTTTCTGCGATCCTACATCCTGGTGTCACGGATCACTAGCCCGTGTGATTTCCGTTTTTTTGCATTTCAGACTTCAATGTTGACCCGTTTTCAATTCTATTTCGAGAATTCTAAGATTCGTAATCCGAAAAAGTTTTTTTCGTTGCTACAAGATCTAAAAAAAAAAAAATTGAATCTTTCGGAATTTCGAGCGTAGTGCAAAACGTCCAATCATTTTTCATGCGTTTCGAGCATTAGAAAGTGATGAAGCATGGACATTCCACTTTTACATTGTTTGCGAGCGATCTCTGTACGACTTTTTATCACAGAGTTATGAACCGTTCAAGTTGAATCTGACGCTTCGACTCGGCAGGCTCACAACTCAATGATCGTTCAACGTTCACAACGGTATCCATAGAGAAACGAAAGGCTGGACGATCATCGTGTCGTAATCGATCTTTGCCTGGCACACTTTTCACTCTGAACCATCCGTTGATTTATAGAAATGTTGAGAATCAACGTCTGCGTATTTATTATTGAATTTCTGGAACGTTTGTATCTTTTCTCAACTTTCATGAGCTCTGGAACGTCTAAATTCGAAAAAAATGAAATTTTTCTAATTTGCATTCTTAATGGAGTCAAAGGAACCTGTAGGAAGTTTCACCTGCTGCTGAATTTATTGATACACACACTGTTGTATCGATTGAACAATTTTGGAGTAAAGTTTATGTTTGTTGCTTCGTACAGAGTATCGAGAGGCCACCGCAGCAAAAAGTACTTCTCGCCCAGATTCATGAGAAGCAAGAGCAAGAGAAGGTTCTGACGGAAGAGTGGGCCGAAAAGTGGCGAGAGACACAGCAAATACTGCAAGAACAACGAGCTCTTGGATTGCGTAAAAGCGGTGTGGGGGTCGTACTCGATTCGGAAATGCCGCATCTCGTTGGTATCGATGACGATCTCTTAAGTACGGGAGTAACTCTGTACCATTTGAAAGAAGGAAAAACGTTGGTGGGTACGGAGGAGGCAGCAACGATCCAGGATATCGTACTGAATGGTGTCGATGTCGAATCGGAGCATTGCATAGTAGAATTAAAAGCGGGCGTAGCGACGCTACTTCCGTTGTCGCCTCACTGTTGGATCAACACAGCTCAGGTCGACAAACCCACGAGACTTTTCCAAGGCTGCATTATTCTACTTGGTCGTAATAACATGTTTCGCTACAACGATCCGGTCGAAGCAGCCAAATTACGAAAGGAGGGTGGTATAGGAAACGGCAATTTGCAATCGACCGTTGTTAATCTCTCGAGACTGTCGTTACTCAGTTGGAGCGTTTCTGATCTTCACGTATCTTCGTCTAGCGATAATTTACTCAATTCGAGCGAAGATCTACGTGCCATTGACGAGTTGGAACAACAGAAAGCTGCTCTTATCAAGGAGAAAGAAGACTTTAAGGTAGATCGATCACAAATCAACTAGGTTTCCCCATTCTTATTGAGGCGATTAATGAAAAAATTCGTAGACGTTCAATATCATTGTTGAGCTAGATTTTCTGGTGTCTCATGATTTTGCTCTGAAAGTTTCTGCCTGTGGAATGTTCAATTAATTTACAGAATGTGGAAGAATCGCCAGCAAAAATGAAGCTTTTGCTTTGCTTCCTTTTTCCTAAAATTTCAGCGTACCGTTAACTCACATTTTCTTTTTTATCGCAGCGAGAACAAGAGGAACGGGAAGAGAGATGGACTGCGAGACGAGAGGCACTCGAAGGTGCTCAGAGAGAATTGGAGCGAGAGTGGGGCGCTCAATGGCGGGAATGGGCAGAAGCAATAGCGGCATTGGAATCGAGACAACGAGAGTTACGAAGCCGACGTCGTATTCTTGAACTAGAGAGACGGGACGAGATGACACAAGTAAGTGATTTGGAATCGCCGTCTCCGGAATTAGCCGTAATATCGGTCAAGTATCAGTTTTATCTCATCCTCGTGGCACTCGGTGTTCTCATCTGTTTGTCCGGCAACATTATTATCTATTCTCACGTTTGTCCGCTGGACATGTGACGGCGGAGGACGAAACAAGCATCGAAAATCCGTAAACGCGTTTGTATGTATGAATATTATCAATGAACGATAATTACGGAGTCTACAAAATTTAACGTAATTTTTTTAGTTTAATACGCCATTCAAGATATCGAGGTCATATTGTCGAAGCTGGTCTTGGGCAATCTCGACGACTGAACATAAAAACTAACAGCAACGATTTCAAATATTTTATAAACAGACGAAAATTGTATTTTGAAGAAAAATTGACCCGATAGGCAAAAAAGGCGATAAAACCGATTAGTTGGTGCTTCTGAGCGATCGTTGGCCTCAATCAATCATATGCGAAAATATATTTCTTGCAAATATATTTATACACAATAATATTTTAAAAATACGCTATCAAGTAAAAAAGCAACTCTGCTAATTTAACGCTTTTTATGGGAAAAGGGTAACGGTGAATAAAATTCACGTCTAATTCAATTTTACTCACAGCTAGGAAAATTATATTTTTAAATTATTGTTCGATAAGTATAGATATATTTTTGAATTTATTTATGTTGAAGAGTATTCGTGGAAAGGCTGATTTTTACTTGCTCGGGGAATCAACGTTCAATGTAGCTCGATCTCGAATGAATTTTCCTATGAATATAGAAAATTTGTAGTTCAAACTGGGCTGTTGGTGATTTAGACATTTTCCAAGTATCATTATTGAACTGAAATATTTATTAATTTAGTAAATAATTTATTTGATTTCTCTATTGTTTTTAATGTCATAAAACAAAGAGTATGCCATGTAGGGATGCAAATATACATGGTCAGTGCGCATGTGGCACGTGTTGAGAAACTGTAAATGATCCAGTATTATAAAAATTTTGTTTTGTTGGTATTATTGAGAAAGTTTCATTATCTCTCAGGCGTGATGGTATTATTTAACGATTTTATGGAGTATCGAGCGGAATAATTGAGCAGCAAATCTGATATATTTTCGCATAATTTAGTTTTTTCGTGGTTAACTTTTTTGATAGTAAATATTGTACTATAGAAAACAAATCCAATGACTTGTGGTGACTGGTACTTGTACATAAATCTTATATAAGGAAATGAAAATTCTGATTATTTCGGTTCTTACGAGATTTGTTGCCGGATGAACGTGAGAAAAAATGCTCACCATGGAGAATATTTTATAAATAAATGCGTAGATATGGAGTAATGAGGAGATGTATAAAGGTCATGGCAGGAACATGTACATAGAGAGTGGAGGAAAGAAAGAAATTTTGGTCTATAGAATATCTATGGGTTTGTTATGCGACAGAAATGCAAAACAAAAAAAAACGAAAGAAAGAATATTTGATGAAAGAAAGAAACAAAAAATAATCTATTGTTACACTCTATTGTTGGTTAATAAATTTTCCTTACAAAAATTTGGTCTTGAATGTTCCACGATTATGCTCGACGCACTCGACACATAATTGTCTCCATAACTCGCTCGTGCACCCGTATATAGGAGCCTCTCATACAAACGACATCGAGAACGTTTTTTTTTTTTTCAAATTTGTTTTCCTGTTCCCGTAAATTTTCGATTAACAAACCCAAAAACAAAATTATGTCGGCAATGACTATTGGGAATGCACGAATATCCTTCCTGGGAGGTAATTGGGAAAATTAAATCAAACAATCGTGTATACAAATTGCTGATGAGATAAAAGAGCAGAGCTGACTCAGGTAAGATATCGCGCTACGTTTTGTCAGTACTGTTGTCAACTATCGCTGATTTATATGGAGAAAGTAAAAGTGCAGATCCACGCATGCTTTTATGTCATTTTATTTGTCGCTCAAAAACCTCCGTAATCATTGTTCGCATATTTTCCTTTGATCTGTTATTTTCCCATCGATATAACCAACTGTGAAGTAACTATTTTTTTCCAACCACAAAACATCAACAAGTCGTCGACGTAGAGAACATTTTTGTAGGAAAAACACATATCGATTTATTTATTTTTTGACTGAAGTTGCATCATCAATTTATTTGTCGTTTTGTCGGGATAAAAAAAAAAAAAACACCTTTTATTCCGCGTTAATATTATTTGTCGGTTATTATTTTGTTAACGCATCCGTGTGTATGTGTGGCTAGGTAGAAAGTTTGTGTAGGGAAGTCGCCTCTCTGCGTACCAATCTGCAATCCAAACATCAACAGTTCCAAGAGTTCACGAACAATCATGATTTTTCAAGACCACGTCAACAATGTAACAAGGTAAGGATCTTAATTTTACTTACCGGGAAACCGTAGCAAAGGTGAAAATCTTTTGCCATCTTATTTCTAATCATTCTGTAGTTAAAAAATTAACCCTGGACCCCGAAAATCTATTTTTTCGAATTCTACAGTAGGCTCGAAAAAAACTCCAATTTTCACGTTAGCACGAAAAGTTCCTCGAATGCGATGCTGAGGCTGAGGTCCGAGATTCGACAATGAAGTTCTTTCAAACAAAAATTTTTAGAAAAAATACAGAAAAGTTGTTTTTTGCTGCCGACTGAAAAATGGCGTCGTTTTCGACTCCGTTGCAAGACTGTAGAGTTGAAAATATTACAAGCAATAATAAGTTCGAATACAGAGATGAATTCTCTTTGAATGTGAAACCATATGAATTCGGAATTTCAACCCCTTAAGAATGTCACGTAACAATTAGCGAGTTCTGTAACAACTAAGTGTTTTCGCAAATTACATGAACTGAGAAACCAAATTTCAATCTGCAATGGGTTGAAATTCACGAACACTTTTTTCGATATTGTGGAATAATACAGTAAATTAGCGAGGATTTTCACGATTATTATTGATATTTGCAATAGCGATAAACATAATAATATTCAAGTCGTTGTCAAACATTAACAAATTGTTTTGGATAATGGAAAATTTGTAATCTAAAGTCTTCGGAAATAATTATTTCCTGTGCCTTTTTTGCTTCGTTTCCGTTGACATGGTTTTTCTTCTTTCTTCATCTGGTCACGTATGAAAGTGTGAATGGATCTTGAATTTTCAGACTGAGAACAGCGCAACGAGTGATGTCAGTCTACCGGAATCATGGTCGAGTGTGAACGACGAAAAATCTGTCGACGCTATGAAACAACTGGTGAATCATCACGTGAGTTATTTAATTTCATATTAAAATTGTCACCCGGTGAGAGAAATTAAATAACAGATATTGCAATGATTCGCTCGTTTTACAGAAAAAGGAATTGGCCGCTTTGGAAATCGACTTACAAAGCAAAGTCAGATCCTTGAACGAACACCAGAACAGAGTCGATAAGATGGAAGAGGAATTGCTGGAAATGGCCGAGAAGCAGAAACAAATGCTGAACCTCGAAGTAAGAAAGCTCTAAAAGCAACGAATCGAATACACGAATCGAACACTATGCTATAGAGAGAAGTAAACAACTGCATGATTTAAAACTGAAAACCAATGATTCTTCCACAGTTCGAGGGTCAAGAAATAACGGAAAAAAAGTTGTTACTGGCGAAGAGAACGCAGGATCAATTGCAGGACATTCTGAAGCGTAAGCAGAATTTGTCTTTGAATTTGAAACGAGCATTGCCAGCGTCACCGGACGGTAGATCTTCAAGGATAGAGGAAGGAGTCTCGAGTTGCGATTTGAAATCGTTCCAGGACGCCTGCAACAGGAAATTGAAAATAGCTTCAGCTTTGAGTCTGTTGCCACCAGAAGTACCAACGTCGGTAGAAACCGCCGAGACATTCCATACAGCAGCGGCAGATTCGCCAGAGTTGCGCTCGTTGTTTCCGGAAACAGCAGCATTCTTGACTCGTCGTAAATCTCAATCGAGCGATGAATCGTCATCAAAGGAAAAATCATCGAAGGAGGAAACTATATGCAACGAGGAGATTGACGAGGCTCGGCAAGAGGTCAAAGAAATATCCAGCCAAAATATCGACGATGTGCAAGAAATTAAAAACGCAGTAATCTCCGAAAGGCTCTCGGAGTCGTCGTGCGACGATCACCAGAGAGATTCAAAATGTGACGGAGATTCACAGAACGGTGTCAAATATGACTCGGGCGTACTTTCGGAAGATGATTTTTTACAAAATCGTCCCGATTCCCAAGAAACATTGGCACATAGAGACGAGGACATCTTGCGAGATAATAAGACTATGAATAGGCTCAACCAACGCATCGCCAGGCAGCGCATGCACGTTATGCGATGTCTCGAGACCAGTACACCCTCGAAAGACGATTTGAATCGGCAGATAACGATCCTTCAAAATCTACAGAAGCAACAAATCGAACTCGAAGTATCGTTGCTCGAAAGGGAAAAAAATGGCCAACGTAAAAAATACGATGAGCGAGTATTGAGATTAGAATCTCGGTCCGGTGAATATTCTGAGCCCGAATCCATAGGCGATGGTGATTCTTGGAATCCCGGCAAAACGTCTCATAACGTTGCTAATACAATAGATGTTGTTACGAGACCCCAAATGACTTCTAGAGGGACTCTCAGTGATCCCGACGACGAGCTGCCCATGAGAAATCGTTCCATCGTCGCGACAAGCTCTCCGGCCCGAGGCTATTCGTCCGTTTACTTAACAGTGAGTCTTTCTAAATAAACATTTTTCATCGATTTAGTTTTGATAATAATGAAATTCTAGACTTCCGTCTAACATTCTAACGCCTGCAATTGTTATTTCCTAGAGCCTGAACCGCGGGGATCGCCTTGGTAGTCCATATTCATTATCGATAACGAGATCTTTACCGTCATTGATAGGAAGTGACGGAAATTCCGAAAATGTGATAAACATGATAATCAGTGTGCCGTCTTACGTTATACGAGGAGCCGGTACGTCGAGTCACTACGAGTACGAGGTCAGAGTTGTCGCGCTCGACGACAGTTGGACACTTTTACGACGTTACAGGAGATTTCGCGAGCTCTACAATTCCATGAGACAAAAGTACGGTGCCAAGGTGAGCATGAATCAGTGCATTGACGTTTTTCTCGGCTGAATGAAGTTCAGAAAATCTAGAGAATAAATGTAAAACACGGGCTTCGCCACGAAATACAGCATAACGTGCAAAAATCGTGTTTTTTTTCTGTTCAGGTCGCAGCCATACGCTTTCCTCCGCGTCAAGTATTCTCGAGATACGAGGTGGTGGCGCGACAACGAAGAAAACGGCTTGAGGATTATCTGCGGCGCTTGTTGCTAGTTTGTTCGGAACTACCCAGTTGCGAGTCGCTCTACAAGTTCCATGGTAATCTCGCCAACATTGATAAGCAATCGCTCATCGAGTTTAGCTCTTTTTTCAGACGTGGAACATTTGAGAGTAACAAATATGGGACAAGTTAGGAATAACCTTCACCACGTTGTTTTCTCCGTATTCTTTTACTTCATATCTCCGGGTTTCATTTGATGTTCGTTCCAACTCGACGATCTGTAACGTTATTTTCATTGACTTAATATTTTTATATTTACGTTGATATATTATTTATTTTTAATACTGGGGCTCTCTCGATTTTGTATGACTGAGTTTTTCAACAGTCACTTCCATGTGCCGAAAACAACGAACCGATTTTGTACACAAATGAAAACAGGGCTTTGTTGTTAATCCGAAATAGTGAATTTGTTTCACGAATACCTTTCAAAATTGTTGACGTTTAAATGTTATAAGTGCTTAACAGTATTTTTTAATTCATGCAGATTTATCACGCGCTCAGTTTTCAACGTCATATTTACTTGATTTTTATATTATTGTTAAATATATATTTCACGTAATGAGCAATGAGTTTCAGTTTCAAGTAATGAGAAAAGAGTTATGACCCCGAGTGTCTTGAACTGTTGATTTCTTTTCCAAGAAACAATATGATGCTTTAATTTAATAATATTTGGGGCACCTTATTTATTACTCTTTATATTGTCGATTCATTTCGATGACATTTTTCTTCGGCAAATCATCTTAGAGAGTATATTTTGTTACATAAATAAATTTTAGTAGATGAAGGGTGAATCTATTTATATGAGAGTGCCTCCTATGCCTTATACTCTTTAGTCCAAATGTGAGCAATACTTTTGTTTTTATTGTTGAAGAATAAAATGTAACAAAATGTCGGAATCTCAACAAAATTTATATTCGTTAAGCATTTTTGCAACTTGCTCCAAGTAAATTTGAACAATTGTCATTCTTAGGCTTTATCCGAAGCTTCCAAGTAAAATAATGAAACATGTGGTTACCCAATCGTGGTTTAACTTTTGGATGTTTCCGAAAACAAAAATTCCAGTATATCGACCCAACGAATTATTACAGCTTTGGCTGATTTCATTGCTTTCGGTTTGCCTTCTCGTTGATGTACCTGTCCAAAGCACTTTAGAATTATCTCTGCGAGCGTGAGATCGTGAGAAGTGATTGCGAAAAAAGTTAATTAACTTTATTCAAACTTGGAAAAGATTTGAGCAGCTGCACCTTCTAGAAAAAATTTAAAATCTACTCGCTCTAAGCCGGACCGGTAAACTTATAAAAAATCTCAAATGGTGAATGGATGTTTCAGAATATTTGTTTCTTACTTTATTACAGAAATAAGGGTTAAATGTTTTTATAGCGGTTTTTGTTGGTGTATAGGTGTTGGGATGCTGAAAGATCCAAGTTATTGCAGCTTGAAGTCAGAAGGATAAAGAGTATGATAATGAAATTCTAATGGCTAATACGATTGAACAGAATTGTTAGATCGAATAATCCTAAAATAAGAGTCTGCTTATTTCGTGCATAAAGAAAAGCATAAGAAATTCGCATGAACCATAAGGGGATAGCGTTCGAAAATTAAAACTCTATTTTAATAACCATTATCGTCTGTCGACGTGCATTGTGCTATAGAAGAAAACGTGCTCATCAACGGATTTGAAGGAAATATTGATGCTTTGGAAAAATACCGAAACATGTATATTTTGACACTTTCACTGCCACAATGGCCTCCAAGAATCGGAGCTTTGGGGGTGCCCGAGGTGGCAATCAAAGGATAAATCGCACTGAGAAAAAAATCAATGATCAAATGTGTGCTTTCAAAAAGATGTGTCGATTGTACGAACTGTAAACATCCTTCTACACCTTTTATACTGAGCCTCTTGGTATTTCGAGAAAAGTACAAGTTCCACGTTGAACTCCTTTCTCCTGAGGAGAAGGGGAAACTTTATTTATTCCGAAATACCGAGAACATCCCCATAACATCGTGTGTCTCTTTTTCAGTTACGAAAAATGACTCGTCGTGATAAAACGAATTTCCAAATGGCCACCACTTGCAGTACGCTTAGCTTTTTAGAAACTGGTGACCCCGAAGCGTCATTCTTGCCCATGTAAAGCATGGACGATATCGTACCACCAGTTGCTGTACTGAGGGCTATTAATGCCGAGTAGCTATTTGTAATCGCTCCCTGCTGACATTAAGCAAGAGATATAAGAGTTAATCAAGTGGGATAACGAAATTATCATTCGTTGAGCTTGGAGTAAAAATCCATTTTTGGAGCACGAGTTCTCTTCTTGTGCAAAGAAAACCTCGTATATATCATTTCTACATAATTGCTTGAACAAATATCAGTATTTCCATTCAACTACGCACTAAAAACAATTCCAAAAATATTAGAAATAGACATTATATTTTGAAAATCTGAATCTCCAATTTCTAGGTCGTTGAGAAGTGCAGTCTCAGGATTGACTTGATCGTATTAACTGACAGTGTGATAACGTTAAAGATGTTCAGTTCATAAGAATCTTATGTCCGGAATTTCTGTATGGAAATTGTACTTGAAATTTATTGGCAAATTGTTCAGTAGAAAACCGGGAAATTCCGAAATTGCTGTTCTATTTCCGAATGTCTAGCGACTTGTCTCAATACGAATGCCGGGGAAACAAAATCTGCAGTTCTTCTGTTTTCAGAGCTTGGAAGAGATATGAACGAAATGATGACAATAATCATAAAGAAAATATTGTCGTCTGAATTGGCGATGAACTTCATGCCAAAAAAAATGTTCAATCTGATTCGAATATTTTCGTGCTAGTGAACAAGTTACGAGATTTCTAAGATAGATTGGAGCCTCATATAAAACTGTGGATTTCAATCTCGCCAGAATCTGTAAATCCGGACCTTGCAAAATATTAGAAACTTTACAAATACTAAAAGATTTTTCCAAAAACTATTCAAACACACTATTTTCGTTACTTGTGCGCTTCGCACCTCGAAAACGATTTGCGCCTGCGAATAAGCCAATTGTCGTATCGACGATGGAATAGTTAACAATGAATTGTTAATTATTCTATACATTTATTTAATGAACAGTGGAGCACCTATTTATTCACAAAATTTTTTCATTCTATTGTATTTGCTTTCGTTGAGAAACCATTTTTCGAAATATTTTTGTTACCATTTGTTAATGCAAAGGATAATAAATGATGGAATATCTATTATCAGTATATCGATGAATCTAATGTGATCAAAGTCAAGGTGGAAAAAGCAAGCTCGAGTTCCTGGACCCCGATCTTCGGTTAGACATGCTAACGCTTCTGTTTGCACGTCACGAGTGATTTTATCGAATTGTATTAGTCACTAATTGTTCTGGTGAGGACCAACGTCCGTTTTCAAGCAGTTTATCACTCGTTACGATTAGCCATTGATCGACCGATCACAGTAAATTTATTCCCATTAAGAAAAGTCATACAAATTTGTCTATGGGTAATTTTCGCTTGTCTTAAATAACCGGAAATGTAGCTGAAATGGAGGAAACAGATATATGTATTTATATTCGAACGGACCTAAAAAAATATTATAAATTGATTGAATGGAAATGATCTAGCGAGTGCATATATTATTCCAATGAACGGTAAACTTTCTTAAGACTTTTAACTGCGTCTCAGGAATGCTTACAAATCCACTTTTCAACCCCGATGTACTGTAAATACTAAGAAATCGTAGAAATCGGAAAAATATAAATAAAGAAAAAAGCAAAGACATTGCTACGACATTGGCGATTCCTGCGAATGGACGAAATGAAAAAATCGACAAACTCATAATTATTTTGTTATTATATTTTATTCATGTCATGATATTGATTGCTCCGTCTCCGACCGAACATTTCTGTATTCTTCGTCATTTTACGTTTCTTTATCTACGTTGCCAATAAAAAATGATGACGAGAGCGTGAAATTGACGAAAAATAAAATGCTTCTCAAAATGGGCGATCCCGTTCGGAGATGAGTTGAAAAAGAAAAATATGTGTCATGCGAATAAATTACAGAAATGTATTGGTTATAAATGTTAACGTGAAATTTGTTTACAACTAAATGAATACTTGTTCACTCGCCAAACTGTCAGCGAACGGTGCAACAATTACGCGTGTCGAGAAGTAGAATATAAGGCCGAACGTTATCGAGATCGGCAAAGCGGGAAGTGCTTTCTTGAAGATTGCCAGCAACAAAAGTGTTAGGCATAAACCCTGTAAACACAAAGAAACCTCGATTATTATCACTTAAGGTATTACTATCAGAAAACGACTTTATTTAGGATTCTTTCAAAATTTTGTATAAACGTTCTTGGCACCAAAACTAACAGTTTTCTCCTGTGAAGAGAAATTTTCTCTTCGTCTTGCTCGGTACTCTCGTAGGTGCATGAAAATTTTCGTAAGAATAAGTTAAGGAAACTTACGATGAGAATAGCGACAAAACATGCCAATGTGGTGTTCCAATCGCCAAAGCTTGAAGCTTTTCCAACGAGAACGCTATAGAAAACAAAGTCTCCAAGGCCCAGTTTGACACCGCGTTCTTCTTCGGTTACCATAGCCTGAGTCTGATTTTGAGGAGCGCGTATGCTTGCTGCACGCGTTTCCGCTAGAGCTGCCGAATTTTCCCGAACTTGTTGAGCTCTTCTGAGGACGCGATCGGCTGCGAGAATAATAATAACATATTTAATTAACATCGTGAGTATAATCAGTATCAACGATCGCAGGAGTCGATCAAACCCGATCAGGTTCGTTATCAAAATAACGAAAGGCAATCGATTCAATGAGAATTTTTGTAATTTGAGAAAGAAGAAAGGAAGGAAGGAAAAAAGATTTATTTTTCTTATCATCTTACCATGATTTTCGACCCACTCATTCGTAAAACCGCTTTCGTCGCCGTCTTCTGGGGCAGGATTGTTGCGACTTTGAATTGGATCCCTTGAAGGAGATGCAATGTCTTCACCTCCAGCAGTATCTCCGCTCGCCATCGTGGCGGCGCCGATATATCCAGCGTAAGTTATTGTAAAACTGTACAATATCGTCGACGAATATATTAGAGCTGGGAATATCGGTTCGTTTCGTTCCTGTGCGGTTTCCACGAGAATCCTCAGGGGCCCTTTCGGCGTCAATACGGCCACCAAATCTGTGGGAACAGTGAATATCAATCTCACACCTGGTTGAAACTATTCAACAGATAATTTGTGAAAAAAAAGCGAGTGGAAAGTAAAAAAAACGCTGGTATTTTTCGACACGACACTTTCGTTCTTAGGAATTTGACGGAAAACCTCTACTTACCCCAAATACTAATGACTGCCAAAACAACCCATCCCGTATATTCCGGTAGATATTTTATGAAGACGAGAGCCATAAGAGCAGCGATGAATATGAGGTACGATTGCTGCAGCGGCAGTGGTCCTTGCCAATGTATACAAATCATACCAACGGCACCAAAGTTCCACAGTACCAATGCTAACGTTATCACGTCCATTGGAATGTTGTAAGCTTTCAATACTTCTCTAGAAAGTAGTAATTTCACAGATATTGTTAATTAAAAAAAAAAAACACGACTGTTTTCAGGGATTTTCGGAAAGGGAAATCTCGAGGGCCATGCTTTCGAATGCATTGTATGATATCTTTATGATATAATAAGGATTACTTACTTGCAGTACAATATAGAGAAGAGGAAGAGTAACATGAGAGAGCTTAGAATGAGCCAAGCATGTATGACTTTGTAGAATTCGTATTTATACAAAACTATCAAAACGACCGTCATACATACAATGACTCCCAAGAGTATGAGCGAATTGGCAACTGCCTGCCAAACTTTGGTACCGGTGTCTGGACTCTCTTCATGGAAAGGAGTATAGACCCTGTAACGATAAATGGCCGAGTTAATTATGATCCATTCCTTTTACTTCTCTTTCGATTTGTTTGAAATGAAAAATAATGAGACCTAAGAAAAATGAAGAAATTGACAGTGTTTCATCAACTCACAGGTAAATTTCTGTCGTAGTGTAGAAATTAATCGAACTGATAGTGGCTACGACAACGAGCATACAGAGAGACACAGGAACAAAGAGTTTTATAACATGGGCCGCTCCATATTTCAGTTCTTCTTCATCCTCCTCCTGTTGATGACAATCACTGGGTTCTCGGCTTCCTCCGCCGCCACCGCCGGGTCTCCTCGCAGCTCCGAGTCTCTCCCCGGAATTGGGAGCTTCGATTCTTACTTCAGGTAGACCATCCGTCTTGTAATTTTGAGAATTAATGATTTTTTACACAAATAATATGAGGAGATGATTGAGATTTTGATTGCGTTTTTAACATGAGAGATTTGAATGTTAAAAACTTGTCTTGGCTTGAGATGTTGCTCCATAATCTCGTGAACCCATGGTTAGAAACACTTACACGAATTTGCAAAGAAGAATAAGATTGTCAGTTTGAGAATAATAATGGCGAAAAAAAATGTACCTCTTCATTAGTTACCCTGGAGCGACGTTTAAACCGTGCACCGACAACACCAACATTGTCGGCCCTCGTTTCCGCAACATGACCGTCCATAAGACCGGTATATTCGTCCGCCGAATCGTAATTAGATTCAGACATTCATGAATCTTGCCGTTGTTATCGAAATTTATGATTTTTCTAAATATTATTACTAGGATCGACAAACCCCTGCGATGACGTTTATCGATCAGTCCTTTTGTTGTCTTCCTAACCAAACAACCGTTATCACTCAGCGTCGATTATTTTCAAGATAAGACTATTCACCGTTCTGTCTGTAACATAATGAACTATTTCCCAGACAATAACTGCTTCCGTGTAACACTGGATCTTCCTATGATAATAAATGCTGCGTTTGGATTATTATGAAAAGCTCAAGCTATGATTCACTTCAATGACTTTACGAGCATAATTTTTTAACTCCTAAAATTCTCATATGCAGTATTGCAGTGCAGCCTGCCACGGAGGAAGTGGTTATGCACGAGTACGTCAGGTGTCGCTTCATCTCGGTCGCAGCGCGTTTTTCGCAACGGTCATTTCTAGCAGCTTGTCGATTTATTTATGCGCGTCCAAAACTCAATTGAGTTTACCGCTGTGAGGCACTCCACTTTTGAAATAACATGAGTGCACATCAGTGAAGAGTAACCTTGAATAGTGGAGTAAACAGTGGAAAATATATTGAAATAAAATTAAGTTCACCGGTACATCCTGTGTACACACGTAACCTAAATGTCCTACTGAAGATTGCTGGCAATTTATCGTAGAAAATAAAACTAATGTTGCTGTTTGAGAGCGTTTACTTAACAAATATACCTCAGTGATGTGTATCCTTTTTGGATCGTTGGACCTTTGTGGAGTCTGGGAGAAAAATGACGGGCTATAGAGGTTAGAATTTCATACACAAAACATTCTTCCGATTGGTAAACAAAACTATAACATTCGATCTGGCAAAATCTCTTGATCCCAAATTGTTTTCGATGTTTTTGCTCTGTTGAACAAAAATACGCTAAACAGGAAGGATCGTTAATTCATAAAATTTTTCCTTCCAGAAATTATGAACTGCTAGGAAAGTTTTATCAAGGAATGAAAGATTCTACGCAAACAGCTAAAAAATGCATTTCCTGAATCGAAATATTATGAGGGTTATTTCAAAATGTGCGAATGGTCGCCCAACGCCCATGGAAATTTGATGAATCATCAACTTCCAAACTCACCATGGCAAGAGCAACAAAGAGCAACAAAGATGAGAGTGACATCGCCAAGTATTTCAAGGACAGTCATATGTTCCTGTCCCATGCTGAGAAAGAAAATGATCCACCAAAAAATCAAGAATTTAGTTTGGAGCAGCGTAAGGAGTTTACGGAGAGTGCGAGTCTGTCGAAAGTGTGCATTGAGGATGTACCACGCGGGAGAAGATGTCTTGTTAGGAAAAAGGTATCCAAGAGAACGTTGCTGCATAAAATCTCGCAAATCGGGTCCAACGAAGAAAGTAATATTTCATTTCATTCGATTGGAGCAAGTCGTCGAGCGAACAGCGACGAGAAACCTTTAGAATCGTGCGGCAAAAACTCGAGCGAAGCAGCAGATAGCGAGAGAGCACCGTCTTGTATGAAAAGAGGCTCAAATTCCAGCCTGGAAATAGTATGCGGTGCCGAGTCACTGAACTGCCAGACGAAGAAATCTTTGGATCAAACGTCAAACAGCAGCATAGAATTATCTTCGAGGATACTCACAGTCGATCGTTGCAAATTAGCATCATGGGGTTTGCCGTTGACAATATTACGAAAATACGAGTCTCACGGTGTAACGAGTATGTTCCCATGGCAAGTGGAGTGTCTTTCGAACCGGGAATTGCTCGAGAAAAATCGTAATCTTGTTTACTCCGCACCAACGTCAGCTGGAAAGACATTGGTTGCAGAGATTCTCGTAATAAAAACAATTCTAGAACGAAGGAAAAAAGTTATTTTTATATTGCCATTTGTTTCAGTGGTCCGTGAAAAAATGTATTATTTTCAAGATTTGCTGACGGAAAGTGGCTTTCGAGTGGAAGGATTTATGGGCGGATGTGCACCGGCAGGAGGATTTGCAGCAACCGATGTGGCTATTGCGACGATAGAGAAGGCCAATTCACTTCTGAATCAATTGATGGAGGAGGGCAATCTGTCGGAGCTCGGTGCAGTTGTTATCGACGAATTGCATCTTCTGGGTGATACGCATCGAGGCTACTTGCTCGAGCTTTTGCTGACGAAACTGAAATACATGAATCTGCGAGACGAGCGAGTTCACGTGCAGCTCATAGGAATGTCAGCGACTTTGCCGAATCTCGTACTTTTGGCAAAGTGGTTAGACGCGGAGCTTTACAGAACGGATTTCCGGCCAGTTCCTCTGAATGAGCAATGCAAAATTGGCGCAACTGTTTACGATCGTGAAATGAAAACCGTTCGCGATCTGCAAACGAATTCCTCGTTCGCCGACGACGCGGACAACGTCCTTCAGTTATGCATCGAAACGTTGTCCGACAGTCACAGCGTTTTGATATTTTGTCCCACGAAAAATTGGTGCGAAACATTGGCTCGGCAAATAGCCGCGAAGTTCAGCAGCCTCGGACGAGAAAATACATCGATCGGCTCTATTTTGAGAGAACAATTAACCAGAGAAGCGATTGTTGAAACATTGGAACAATTGAAACGATGTCCAGCGGGTTTGGACAACGTTTTGAAAGGCACCGTTTCATTTGGTACCGCTTTCCATCACGCTGGCCTCACCATGGATGAGCGGGATGTTATCGAAGGAGCTTTTCGTTCAGGAGCGATAAGAGTACTCACAGCAACTTCGACCTTGAGCAGTGGCGTAAATTTGCCTGCACGCCGAGTAATCATCAGATCGTTGATGTTCCATGGTAAGCCTTTGGACACATTAACCTACAGACAGATGGTGGGGCGAGCCGGACGGATGGGAAAAGATACAGCTGGAGAGTCAATTCTCATTTGTAAAAACAACGAAACGCGTGCAGCAACGATTCTGCTCACATCCGATTTACCACCCATTGAATCTTGCCTCGAAGGCTCTGGGCCAATGATTCGAGCTTTATTGGAAGCTGTAGCGAGCGAAGTAGCCTATACCGTGCAAGACATTGACCTTTATACAAAATGCACCCTCGTGAGTGTAACGAGCGGAGATTTGATCGAAAATTCGGCAAGGGAAGCAATCGAGTTTCTCGTAGACAACGAACTTTTCATGCTTCAAACGAATGAAAACGGTGAGCAAAGATGGATCGCTACGCAACTGGGGAAAGCTTGTTTAGCTGCATCGATGCCACCGACCGATGGACTCTTCATTTTCGAAGAGCTACAGAAAGCTCGAAAATGTTTTGTTCTCGATACTGAGCTTCACGTTATTTATCTCGTCACGCCCATCAATTCGAGCAGCCAAATAGGTCAGATCGATTGGTTCGTCTTCATGAATATTTGGAAGAGTTTAACAGAGAGCGAACGTCGAGTTGGTCAATTAGTTGGCGTCGATGAAAATTTCCTCATGTCCGCTATTCGTGGCTCATTGAGAACCGGCAAAATTCTCGATGTTCACAAACGATTTTACACCGCGATGGCTCTTCACGATCTTGTTAGAGAAGTTTCATTGATCGAGGTCTGCCGCAAGTATGGAGTTTGTCGTGGTGTCATTCAGAGTCTCCAACAGTCGGCAGCCACCTTCGCCGGTATGGTTACACAATTTTGTAAAAAACTTGGTTGGGATTGTATGGAATTGTTGATTAGTCAGTTTCAGGCGAGATTGCAATTCGGAGTCTGTCGCGAGCTGCTCGATCTGCTTCGTCTTCCCATGCTCAATGGCCTACGAGCGAGGAGTCTTTACAAAGAAGGCATCACTTGTGTCGCTGAATTAGCCATCGCCAATGTTCTCGATGTCGAGAGAGGCTTGCACAGAGCTTTACCTTTCGAGAGTGGCAAAGAACACAATGGCGAACACGAATTCGATGCTGCTAAAAGAAACAAAATGCGAAGCGTTTTCGTAACCGGAAGAGATGGCCTTACCATCCAACAAGCCGCCATTATTTTAGTCAGGGAAGCAAGAACTTTGGTACAAAACGAATTGGGTCTCGATGATCTTCACTGGAAACAACGAGAACATTTGACCAAAATAACTCAATCTTCCAATTCGAGCACCTCCAAATTATCGACTGAGTCGATCGTTAAATCAACGATTCAAGATGATGATGTTGCTATTATTAATGCTCAGATTGATCGAGCCAGAGCTCAAGTTTTACAGGAATCAAGCATCGTCGAAAATATCGCTGAAACTGAAAGAGCCCATTTACCAATTCCGAAGACTACTTCGCCGAGAGAAAATGTTACACGATCGCATTCTGTTGATCAAGCTTCCGACAAAAAGGCTAAGAATATCCGAGAACTGGTTGCAGCGAAAGAAGCAGTTACTGTTACTACAGCAACCTCATTTGCTCCAAAATCTAAAAAATCCAATAGTATCGTGAGTTCGAAGGTCAACAAGGAAATATACATCGAAGGTACTTTTGATTTCACTGACACTCCAAATTCCATTGATCCAGAAATAATGATTATTGGTTCAAAAACGACTGAAGAAATTTGTAAAGAAAATATCTCCGAGTTTGCCACAACCTCGAACGTTATTCGTTCGAAAGAAGATGCTGTGCCATCGAAAACTCCAAACACAACGTCCAAAGAGAGTCACAAAGAAACTTGCGTTCCATCAAAAGCTCAAAGAACCATGTCTGAAGATGTTTTTGATTTTGACAACACCTTCGAAATAACTCAAAGCCCAAATTCGAAGAAAAGTAGAGAATTAACGTGTCAGAAAAATATCGTTAAACTGAAGAACACACCGAATGCTATCAACTCGGAAGACGATCCTATCCCATCGAAGATTCGAAGAACAATGTCGGACGATGTGTTCGATTTTGTTGATACGAACGAGTTTCCCGATCCAAATAACGGTTCAAAGGTCGACCAAGAAATGTTGATGGAAGGAACTTTTGAATTTCCTCGTAGCTCGAATCTCGTGGACCCGGAAGTGTTGATAATTGGATCGAAGAGCAGTGAAGCGAAAACCTTGAATAATTCGAGAGAAGTTGCTTTTAATTCCAAGGCTCGAAGAACCATGTCCGCAGATATTTTCGACTTTGGAAAATCGAGCGAGTCGATCGATCCAAAAGATGCAACCACTCCGATAACTGGAGACTCCGTTTGCAAGGAAATATTCAAGTTCACTGGCACAAGTGACCGAGTCATTGATCCCGAGGAAAATGTAACGGGGCCTAACAAAAAACTCTCAGCTATGAGCCCCATAGTTTTTTTCCGGCAATCTTTGACCCAAGCTCCAGATTCTCGGAGTCCCAGCTTGTTCGATGAGAGTCTGAATCTCGATACGCAAGAGTGCAATATGCTCGAGCAAAATGTAATAGGCTCCTTGAACGTCTCGACGTTCGGTGACACAAATATAAATATTGAATCGGAGACGGTTACTCCAGAAAATCGGAGATCCAGTGCGATGAGAACGAGTCGTAGGAGCAGTACGAGCAGTCGCAGAAGATCATCGTTAATGAATTCTGTTCCACGACGATCATCCCCGAGAATATCAGAAATAATAAACAAGAGCAGCAAGTCGTTGGTCTGGGGTGACGATTCGTGGAACATTACCAATGGCATGATAGATTCTGCAAATATGTTGAACACAGCAGTCATTTCTAAAGTTCATACGCCACCAAACAGTGCAATTGTCCAACAATTAGAAACTTCACGGAGGCGTGGTCACGAGGATCGATTATTACCTAAGAATCGTGTCACTGAGTTGCAGAGAACATCAAAAAAGCGACGATCGAGTGAATCCAATATCGAAATATCCCCAATAACGAACATTATTAAATTAACCAAAATACGTAGACTATCGGTTGATTCTTACAAGTCTGATTCCGACGACGTTGTGATACCTTCGCAAAGCACACGTCCATCAATGAATACAACAAAAAATCGTACCAGACAGAAATTGGAATCTTTGCGAAAGTCACGCACTCACCAAAATCCGAAATCTAAAGAATTGGAAGAAACTTCAACAGGCAAAAGTTTACTTTGCGAACGTTGCAGTATCGGAAGTGTTGTGTCGAGTTCCGACGAGGATAGTCCGATAAAACGAAGGAATATTTTATCGAAAAAAAAAGGTACTCTCGCTGTTGAGAAAGAAGTTTCGAAGCCACGAAAAAACGTACTCAGTCCAGTGAAGAGAAAGATTGATGAAGAGAGATTCACCAAACCTGCGCCAATCTGTCCGAAAGAAATTCAAGTTGTAAACGTGACAATCAATTCAGCAACGTTCCATCAATTCAAGAAAGAACTACTCGGCAAACGTGACATTGCATTGGCTCTTGCATGTGAAACTTTATCCAACAATCCTTCAAGTATCGGCACGAAGATCATTGGCATTACTTCGATCGATGGCAGGAAAAAAACGAAGAAAGTCGACAATTGCGTTTATGGGAATAAGAAAATTCGTGGAGTCGCTGTCTCTTGGGATGGAAACGTCGCGCAGTACATCTCTTTTGATAACACTCGTGGTAAGTTCAGCCAAACGTATTGATTGCTTTGAACATTTGTTACAAAGTTGCTCTACTCATCACGTTCATAGTCAAAAACTTTATACAATTAAATCGACGAAATCAAAGATTTTATGAATTTTATGAAATATCAAAAAGAGTGAATTTCAATTTTTTATTTGCTCCGAATTCGTTCAGTTTTTCTTGCCAAAATTCCCTTGTATTTTTGAAATTTATTGAATCTTGAAATTCTGATATGCTTGTCGTCATTTTCAAGGGAATTTATTTTTCAGAATCTAAGGTACCCGTCAAGGAAAGACTGGATCTGCTGACGAGTATACTTACCTCATCCGACCTGACAATTCGCTGTTTTTCGTTCAAGGAAACCTACAAGATTTTGTACAACTGTTGCAGAATTACATCGTCGTGTAAATTTCTTGATCCAATAACCGCTGACTGGTTATTGAATCCAGATCATTCAGCCAAAAATTTCAACAGCCTAGTAAGACAATTTTAACATTTGATCGGACATAAAATCCTGAGGTTGTAATACAACGATTAAAAATTATTAATTTAATCGACAGATCACGGAATACTTCCCCGAAGCCAAGTTTTTGTTGAGACACACTGATACCAACGACCGTGGAATTGGACCTGGGCCGAATGTCAAAAGTGTTACATCCAGCGAAATGCGAGCCACTACAGAAGCAGCACTCACTTGGCATCTTACGAACAATCTGATGAAGAAACTGAAAGCACTGAGCCCAACGTTATTAGAAACTTTTCGAGGTACATTTCGTTTTCCATAATAATATTGAAATCAGAAGTTTTCGTCTTTCTTTTTCACAGTGAGTCCTTTAATGTCCTTTTTTTTCAACGACCAATAAAATTTTATTGCACACGCAGATATTGAAATGGGAATGCTCCCATTACTCGCTCGTATGGAGCTCAGTGGATTGGGCATAAATCTCACATCCCTCCAAGAACTCTCACAAGTCATTCAAGAAGAAATGTCACAACTGGAAAATGAAGCATATTCATTGGCTGGCAAAAGATTCAATTTTTCGTCATCGAAAAGCGTAGCTCAGGTGATTTGCGCATTAATTGAAATACATTTTTCCCTTGAACTTTTGTTTTTATATTAAAACGTTGCTTTGTCATGAATTTTAGGTTCTGGAATTGAGCAAAAGTAAAAAAGTGAGTACGAGGAAATCTGTTTTGGAGCACTGTGAAAATCCAATAGCGCGTCTAGTCACGTCTTGGAGGAAACTAAGCCTAACACAGATAAAAGTAAGAAAACTGTCAAAAAAAAAAAAACATTGCATCGAAAACATAACGCAGGAAAAATGAGTGATATTAATGACGTGGAATGTATTGTTTGAAATATCAACAGGTTGTATTCCCGCTGCTGAGCTTGGCCGAATGTAATTCACGAATTCACGGAAATTGCATTACGAATACCGTAACGGGACGAATTTCAATGCACGAACCGAATCTACAAAGCATCCCGAGAGACTTCAATTCCCACGACGACAGTTTTGTAATCAGCGTGCGAATGGCATTTGTTCCAATGACTGGGAATTTACTAGTATCAGCTGATTATTGCCAATTGGAATTGAGGATCTTGGCACATTTCTCAGAAGATCCAAATCTATGCCGGATTTTGCGTAAAGAAGGAGATGTTTTCAGAAATATCGCAGCTCGATGGTACAACGTTGCGGAGGATAAGGTGAGCTTCTTTTTTTTAAATTCAACGCTCAAAATCGACTGACAAATGTTTTTCGACTATTCTAACGGAGTAAATGTTTTTTCTCAATTCTTCATGCGAGAAATTTATTGAAATGTATGAATGATCGTCGGTCATGTGACAAGAATGACAATGAGGGCGAAAATAGAAATAGGACTTAGAAAATGGGCTCACGACGTGAACATTTATCGTTTGTACAGTTTTGGAAAAGTTTGTCACAAGAGAAGCGTATTTCATGCTTGAACTTCGAATTGAAATTCGAACACGCTCTGCTGAAAATATTGCAGGAGAAAAGATGAGAGAAAAATCGAGGTGTTGCTAATTTGTTATGCGAAGATATCATAGATGTTAATCGAATTCTTGTAATAATTGATTTGAGATTTTTTAATTTACTGTCTAGATCGATGACAACATGCGGCAGAGAACAAAACAACTTTGTTACGGTATGATCTATGGCATGGGGACAAAGGCTCTGGCAGAAACTCTCGCAGTCACCGAGCGAGAAGCTAAAGAATTTTCCGAGACTTTCATGAGCGCCTATCCAGGGATCCGTCCCTGGTTAACGCGTGTCGTTGAGCAAGCTCGTATCGATGGTTACGTGACAACGTTGATGGCACGACGAAGATTCCTTCCAGCGCTGAATAGCGAGAAACCCAGTGAGCGAGGTAGCAGAAATTTGTATTATCCTATTTTATATACATTCACAAAGAAGAAACGTATCGATGGACTGTGACGTACGAAAAAAAAAACGGTGGAGTCATCGAGACAATTTAATCACAAGTTGAGAATTTATCGATTTTGCAGCTCAAGCCGAACGACAAGCGGTCAACACGATGGTTCAAGGTTCAGCGGCTGATATTGCCAAAAAAGCTATGGTTCAAATCGATGAAAGGATATACCGTGAATTTCCAGATGCACCGCTGGTCCTCACCGACATTCCAATGAAGCGGAAGCTGCGGAGCAGCAGTCCCGAAAAAATCGCCAGAGGTGGTCATTTAGTTTTGCAAATCCATGACGAGCTACTTTATGAGGTAAGAACTCGAGTATACTCGTCAACTTTTCCCAAATTTCACACTGGAAAGTTCGGTGGAACCGAATGTTTAAAAAAAAAGGAAAAAGTCGCTAAGAATCTTCAAGGATTCATAAACGGAATTATTTTTCCATTACGAGAAACAAATTCGTTAACTTTTCTGATGAGCCTGGATGTATTCGAATTGACTTGATTTCTTAATCGACTAAATCATGTTACAGGTGAATGCCATGGATTTACAACAAGTGGGAAGAATTGTACAGGAATCAATGGAGAAATCATGTAAACTGAAAGTGCCTTTACCCGTCAAACTAAAAGCAGGGCAATCTTGGGGCGATCTTACAGAAATGAAATTTAAATAATTGTAGTATATTTGAAAGGAAAGAGATTTATTAATTAATAATTGTAAATAGTATATTTTAAAAGTCGCAGAGGAAGAGAATCATGAAGAAAAACACACTTTATATTTTTATATACATTACATATATTTGTACACAAAAAAATGGAACATCAAACCAATATTCGTCACGTTGTTATCACTGTTTATTAGAAATTTTTACTTTTTATACTTATACAATAAAGAATGTGAAAATTATGCCATAGTAAATTTATTGATTTTCTATCCCATTGCTTGTTCATCACGATCCAAAATACAATCGGCTGAAAAAAACTGAACCGAAACAGTGGAAATGCAAGAAAAGCAGAGAACCATTGATTTTATATGGCGTCGCAAGTTGGTGCCAATGTTTGATGTAATTTCGTAACTGCTGTTTGTACAATTTGTTGAAAGGTTTCGTCCTCGGCGCTCGTTACTTCGAGATTAAGGAGGTCAATATGCGCTTTTTTACCATCAACTGTGACGTAGAGTTTTTCTCCTCTGAATATTTTTGGAACGGAATCCTCGCCAAACATTTCTTGGAGCATTTCAATGAGGCACTCTTTAAAATGCATTCTATCCATCTTCGTGGGCGCCGGAAGAGTTTTCGGTGGTTGTTCCATCATTTCAGCTTGAAGCAAAGCGGTCAAGACTGAATCGGCGTACATATCGTTTACCGGTGTCGCGATCCATTCCATAGTAACAATTTTCCCCTCGATCGTTACATCGACGTTTTTAAATACCCGGATCTTTTTATCATCGATGGTATCCAAATTTCCAGCTATTTGCGTCAACAGATGTTTGAGAACGGGGAGTGAAGCTGAAAAGTAAATGCTCTGTCTTTGCACAACTTGGCTCATACTCATATCCGTGTATTTAGACAAATCGGAAGGTGCGAGCATGTGATAATTAAAGTTTCTTTTGACCAGAACTCCGGACAACTTTTGTCCTGGTTTTGGTTCTTCCATGGCAAGAGTACCCATCACTTTGGCAGTCTTTTCACCTCGGAAATACAATTCTACGGCAACTGTGTTACGAGGATTGTGGATTTCCATCGTAGTATTCGGATCGTCCTCGTATTCGCGTTGCAAAGCAGCTTTTAATCTACCCATTTCGTTCTGTTCGCCGTGGACGAGAACAACGTGAGGGGGTTTGAGTATTCGTATGAATTCAGAGGTTTGCTGATAGTCCGTATGTGCCGAGAAAGATATGTAGTCAACGGACATTTTAAAAGGTAATTTTTGGCCGCTCATTGTCGTGATTTCCTCTGGCTCGGAAAGGACCGTTTTGGCGAGTGTACCTTCGACGCAATAACCAGCTATTATGACACCATTCTTCGAGTCTGTGCACCACGATTCGAACAGTTCACGAGACAATCCACTTTGCAACATTCCTGGTGTGGCCATAACGACGCAAGGCCCAATATCTTCGAAATGATCGATGCCTTTAAGATTGGAAATATGCTTGAAGACGAACGGATTGTTTATCGCTATTTGCCTGCGTATTTTATCGTTCATTGCGTTAACGTAAGTCTGATAGACAGCCATGCATTTTTTGGCTAATGAAGAAGCGTAGTAAATTGGTATTTCATGCAATTCCGGATGTTGGCCCCAATACTCGTCCAATATCAATAGTAATTCTTGAGCTCTACCCAGCGCGAATACAGGAATCAAACATCTGCCACCTCGATTCACAATCTCGTGAACAAGATTCGTGAATCTACCTTCTCGGTCCTCTCTCTTTTCATGTATGTGAGTCCCGTACGTCGATTCGGTTATCAACACGTCTGGATGTATGTTCGGTATTTCTGCTGCCATCAGATGCCTGTCTTCTTGTCTACTAAAATCTCCAGTGTACAAAATCTTCACTCCCGCTATTTCTATCATGAACATAGCTGCGCCTAATACGTGGCCGGCGTTGTAGGCCCAAAATTTTATTCCAAACACGTCCTTCTCCTCGTGGAAATTAATTGTTTCTATTTTGTCCATGCTCGTCTCGAGATCGGACTCTGTGTAAAGCATCTGCTCCGTCGCTATGTTGCTCACTTTTATGTAATCGGATAACAACCATCTGTAAATCGCTTTAGTCGCATGGGTCATGAAACATCGACCTTTGAAACTCGTCTTTTGCAGGAACCATGGCAACGCTCCGCAATGGTCCAAATGAAAATGTGATATTAGGAGTAAATCAATCTCGTCCGCTTCTACCAAGTCAACAAATGGCAGAGCATCCATTCCGGACAAACCTGGATGTATGCCGCAATCCAACATTATTTTTTTCCCTTTAAATTCCAACATTATACAAGATCTGCCTACTTCTTGACCCGCTCCCAATGGTCTTATCGAAAGCAAGTCGCTCTCTTCCGCCGGGACTTGAGTCTTCGGCTTCCTTTTGGTGCTCATTTTTTATTTCTAAAAAAAATGGAAAGCTTCATTCAGACTTTAGTCGCTGGAACAACCACGTGGAATTCTTTAACGATGTTTTTTTCTAACAATGCAAATCTCGGTCCACAAACGCATCGCTTGTGATTAGAAAACAGTTGGAAATGTTCGCGATGTTTTGGAGCTTGATTCTCAACGAAGTTAGTAACGACTCGTCTAAACAAGCGAATTGGGAATAAATATAACAACTTTTTGGAATACTGACGAAATTGTTTTCTCAATTCTTTGTTTGGGTTATAAAATATTATTCCAAAGAGCATGATAAAAAAGAAGTTTTGAGGTTACATCGACCGTCATTTATAGGTTAGAAAAAGGTTTACTTACGTGGTTGATGTGGTAAAGCGTTTTTTATATTGTTCAATCCTCCTTGTACTACGTGGATTCATATGTTTTCAGAGCGCCGATAAGTCACGAAGATAGAATTATCAACCAAAATTTTGATATTGTTGACACGAATATGTGGTAGATCGCGTTGACAAAATATCACCGGCGCAACTGTGTGTTTGAACTTTTTCACACGCGCAACTGCACCTGGATGACCTGAACTCCCGAAAATATCGAAAACACTTGTTCCAACCGTCTTATGATTGTAAAATATGAAACGAAAATTGTATTTTTTGAAAAAAATTCACGGAGGGCAACGAAGCCGACAAAGCGGCAAGTTTCGTTGCGCGAGGTCAGAAAACTGCGTGTTTATTAAACATATATATATATATCTATCAAGAGACGCGGCAGCGGCTCAAGACTCAAGCTGTGAATACGTAGATATCTGCGGAAGGACGCGTTTACGCAGAAATCTAATGTAAAAAACAAAAATTCTGTTCTCTAAAATCTTTCGTCTGATTACTCCTTTGAACATCCGTGGGGTTATTCTTCGCAATCTATATTTTTCCGGGCAGAGTCGAGTGTTTTAGACGCAAAAAAAAAAACAAGAGTATTGATTTTCGTCCAATTTTTTTTGTTCCATGTAATGGATATATATTTCGAGATCCATGCCTTTTCGTATATCGACTGTATTTGTGTTCGTATACTGTTTATCTGCCGTGAGAATGCTGATCACATGGAAAATCCATTGAGATGTCATCGAAGACTCCTCTAATGTGAAATAAATGAAAATATTGCTGCTGCAAGAATTCTTGACCAGAATTGTAAAATGCTGTGTTTTCGCAACTGAGATGTCTCACCCTGTATAAATTCGAAATATATGTATATGCAGCCTGCATAGGATGGGATTTCGCGACGGGTTTTTTGTTGGGGAACAAAAAAACACAGATATACATATGTATACATACTGCACATTCCTACTGAATGTTGAAAGATTCGGACAAAGAGAACGAAAATAATATCGGACGGAGAATTAGAAAACACAGATATGCCTGTTGCGAATTAAGGAATCAAGATTTTTATTCAAATTACTTTGGGATTGAGACGCAACCACATCTTTAACGAATGAATTTAGAAAAAAAAATGAACTATACATCTTTACGCAAAAGGCACGATTGCACGAGGCCTTTTTTTATTGAGCACGAGTATTTGAATTTGCAAGGCCAGTCAACACACACGCGCAGACACTCACCCACACATTCGAACATGTTTGAAATAACACTTAAGAATATATGGATATCCTGAAAGTTCTTACATACCATGAAACACAATTGGCACAATTGAGCAAACAGAAGGAGTAATCAGAGTTTGGAAAAATGTATTCTTCTCACCGAATCCGATGAAATTAACTGACCTTTATTTTATTCAACATGTTTCATTCCTATCGTACGCGTAAATGGAGAACATTTTTCATAAACAAATAACTCTAATTTCGTTATAACATGAATGAAATTTTGAAAGAAAAAATACTACAATCTAAATTATCTTTTGTTTCAATATCTCTATATTTCTCGAATAACAAATCTTTTTTGGAAACTAAACGTTGAACCAAAAAGTAACGAAATAATTAAGAATTTAAGGATTCTCCAATTTTTTTTCAAACGCTTAGTTCAGTATTACAGGGCAATAAGATTTTTCCCACTATTGGTTTAAAATGCAAAGAAAAGAATGTTGAACTCCAATCAACAATTATAATTGTATTGGAGTGTTATTGAAGAGACATCGTATGCATTCGTACAAGTCGAATTTCATCGTTTGCCCAGGAGAATAATGACTCCCTCCCCATTTTCAGGATATGATGAGCAACGAGGCGTAGAATTGAGACAAAAATAAAGAAAAAGGTTCGACGTACGAAAAGCTTGAATGATTGTATTAATAAAACATGAACATTGGAAAGAAAAACCATATTTTAAAAAGTACCTCAATACATAACGTTTATTAAGGTTTACACATGCTATTTTTTTTTTTTTTCATTTTTTTGTCGTTTTTTTGTTGTTGCTGTTGTTGTTTGTTTTTTGTTTTAATAGTAATTATCCTATCTTTATCTTTCACATAGTATGAATTAATTCTTCATACAGTATTCAATTGCCAAGTGAATTCGCTGGCCCTATTATAAAATAGAGTTGATGTACATATTTACACTATTTACAACTTTGATTCGCTACGAATGCACATGCTGATTAACTAAACAAATTGCACGTCCGGAAATCGATGCTGGTTTCTCGTTTCTTTTCCTTTTCGCTCTCCTGGTATTTTGTTATTGTGTAAAAGTGGGATGACTTTTGCCTGAAACAATCTAGTCTGTAGACGCAAACGTAGGCAAATTTTTTCTCAAGTTTATTCACTAGATTTTTGTTCTTTCTCTCACACACACACACACACGCGCGCGCGCGCGCACATACACACACACACTCACGCGCTAGCTCAATCTCCTTTTTTTCTTAATCGCTTCTCTTTGTTTTTTTCCTAATGAGTCTTCCCAGCACAAGTAGCCGCTGCATACAATTGTTACGCATGATTTCGATATCTCGTAGAATTTCATGCCGGCGTAATTGGAAATCATATTGAATTCAGTTTACCATCGCAACCTCATTGGTACGGAGGACGCTTGTCTCTTCAAATTCAGGCAGTTTAATGTTACTTCCCCTCATACTGCTCTCCACGTACAGTGTGTCGAATGGTTAATCGCGACTTACTCCATTTTATTAAAATGTTTATTTTCTTTTTCGTTTTCTTCCAACTTCATTAACCAGGTTCGAGAATTCAATGTCTAATTAACTATCTAAAATCATAAATCTAAAAATATGCTTTCTTTCAGAAGTGATTTACTGAGAAAAAAAAACATCGTCACGTTGACTAAAAGAAAGATAAATTAAACATGAAATTAACATATTGGGTAACGTTAGCAATGCAATATTATTATAATTAGAACAAAGGATCTACATGGAGCGTATTTGCTCGAGTTTTTAATTACTCGTTAGTATTATTATAACGCTTCTTTCTTTCTCTTCCAACTGTATATTCGAGAGCAGTATGAAGAACCAACATCGATCAGTCTTAATATTGGAATTACCAATAAAAAATCACCTTATACATTGCAAAATATATAAATATAGAAGAATAACAACTAAGATTCGTGACTATTGTACGAATAGTCAAATAGTAATAATAGTAATTGATAAGCCCTTTTCCTTTCCCATTTCCCCTTCCCCGGCTCCGTCACGTTCTGCGAGTTATGACGCTTTTGCGAAATTTGGGCCGTTGGTTTATTCTCTTGTTTATGTTTAGTTTTAACTGGACACTGATCGGCAAATTTTCAATATGCACATTTGTTTGTTTTTCTCATGTAAAACAGTCATTGTAAAAAAATCCACTTACAACGATTGACACGTAAAAGACTTTTATATTTTGTGTAATATTAATTGGTTAATTATTTAGTGTTTTTTTTTTTCCTTTATGCAATAGTCCATTACTGTTAGTTGGCAAACGCGTTTTTCTTCCTCCTCTATTTCTTGTAGTATTGCGCAGTCCAAACGAAATTCGGTCTACTCTTTTTGAGTCTTTGAGACACAAAGAATGAACGTTTTTTTTTTTTTTTTTTGAACAACCACCAACATCTTATTGATCTTTCTCCCTCCAAATTTGACGTTTGGATTCGTCGAGTCACCGGATTTTCGAAATCGTGGTCCCTAGACTTTGAAGATATTAACTTAACTCGGAGTTCATGCAAACGGCATGTACGTATTTATGCAATTTAACGATGCAGACTCAAATATTAAGAATTCAAACGGGAAAGAATTTTAGGCTAACTTCGTTCGAAAATATAGAAACAATAAATAACCGAATGGTATTGAATGTCATTGAACAACGTTGAAGTTTGTACAGTTGCAATGGAACGTGAATTATTCTACGGAATCCAACACTTTCATAGTGAAATTACGCGAAAAAATGCGTTGAAAATTTGGAAAACGTATTAAAAATCATAATAAACTTTGATCGTTGCCTGGCAACGGTCGAAACTTGAATAATATTCTCTCGATCGTACGTAAAATTGGAAAGCAACCGAAATAACGAGTGTTCAAGGGTTACGTTCGAAATGGTTAAGCTGATGAAACACAAGACGAAAGTTCCGGATTAAAAATGATCGTGTTTTGTAAACCGCGAAAAACGAAAATAAATGAAATTGCTCCGTGATCGTCCGAGTACGTATGTCGAGACGACGCTGTGTGGTTCGTTGATCTCCGATATCCCGGAGGTGAAGATATTGAAAAGTCAGGAGTCAAGGAGTCCGCATTTCGCAGTGATATCGGTGCTTTCCTTCCTCGCATTTTCCAGAATTAATTGGAAGGATGAAACGAAAGGTAGTCGAATGGAGATGAATTAATTCTCAGTATTTACAGGCTCTCGGGCATGATGAATTCTAACATGTTTGTTATGGTTGGACTTGGTGCTACTCGATTTACCACAAATATGACACGTGTAGGGTCTCGCGCCCGAATGCACTCGCAAATGATCCTTCAAATAGTACGAACGATGAAAAGTTTTGTTGCAAATGTCACAGGTGTAAGCCTTGTTCTCCTCGTGTTCCTTAACGTGTCGAAGACAATTGTACTTTCTTATGAATTGTGCACCGCAATAATTGCAAGTGTACGGCCTTACGTTACGATGCGAGTTCATGTGAGCGGTGTAATCGCTGTGCCGATAAAACGCAGCGCTGCACTGATTGCACTTGAAAGGTTTGGTGCTACGTGCCGCGTGTGTCCATTTGTGCAATTGTAAATTCCATTTGGTACTGAACGCTTTGGAGCAAACCTGACACTCGTAAGGTCTTTCGCCATTGTGTACCCTCATATGCACCGACAACGAGGACCGTAAATAAATACACTTGCATATCGGACACTCGACGTTTTCGCTTTCGCGTTGGGCATCCGGTACGAAACGACGATTGTGCGCGCGTCTCATGTGTCGCGTTAGACTAGCCATGTGTATGAATCTCTCGTTGCAATAGGTACAAGCTTTGGGTTTCTCGTCGTGTGTCTCTTTGTGCCAAGCGAGCTTTTTCTTCGTATGAAATACTTCCCCGCAATGGCATATGTAATCCTTCAGTTTTCTCTTTATATTGAGATGATGCCGATTCTTGTGCTGAGTTAAATTTGAATATCTACGGAAAGTCTCGTTGCATAAATTACATTTAACCGGAGCGTTACCGGTGTGACCGTTCGTATGTTCATCCAGTTTTTGTTTCGTCAAGAAAGCTTTGTCGCAAACGGTACAGGGAAACGGTTTTATCCCGAGATGTCGTTTCATGTGTAGCTTGAAATTCGGCTTGCGATAAAAGTATTTGCCGCACTGAGCGCACTCCAACGGATGAATTTTTAAATGAGCATTGAACAACATTACCGAAGGAAATTCCTCGTTGCAGATCTGACACTTTGAGATTTCCTGTAGACGTCGTGCAACTTCGGTCCCGTGAACACGCCTGTTGTGAACTTGCAACGATCGCTCGCTGCTGAAACGTTGGCTACACATTGCACAAGAAATCTCTAGATTTTGTGGTAACGCGAGACTGTCGATCTTCTGATCGGCCTCGGCTTTGGCATTGTCCGGTTGCGGCGGAGGCTGCAACTGATGCAACAACGGTTGTTGATGATGATACAACGGCTGCTGTACGTGAATACCCGATACAAATATATCGTCGAAAACGTTCATACGACCGTCCAGGAGTTTTATGTCTTTTGTTTCCGATTGACTCGTCGGATCGTTACTGCTACTTGGTCCTGCCTCCTTGTGAACCGTTGTACTGTGTACTCGACGCTCTTTCGGGCAATCGAACACCTCCGTACAGTGCGAACACTTGAATGTTCGTTTTGTCGGTGTTTTATTACGATCTCGATCGAGAAACAGGCTGGATGTAAAGTGCGTAGCGAGAGATCTACTGTCCAACAACGGAACACCAACCTCGTTATCCGAACCCTCGGACTCTTCCCAACTCTCACGAGCCATAAGATCGTAGGATGTTGACATACGCGATGATTCTTGTCCCATGTAGAGCTGTAAAATGTGAATAAAGCGTAAATATACATTACATATTCCTTGAATTGCTTGTTTTTAAGTGGAATCAATCAGAGGGGAGTCGCTTTATCGACCCTTCGAAGAGAAACTTACCTGCCATGCCGAATGTTCCGTACAACCGTTGCTCTCCTGTTCCGAGAGTTCGCCACGCGGTGGCATAGTCTCATCGGCGCGCATATTGACGCTCTTTACCTCCTCATCGATACCGGCGCCACCCTCACCACCCTCGCTACTCGCCATTGATTGTTGGCTCGTAGCGCTGATTGCTTTTTGCGATGATTCACTTATGAATGTACTAGGAACTAATATTTGAAGTCCGTCAAATTCGAAAACGTTCATAGGTCCGGCGTGAGCGTCCTCGTTAATATTCAACAATTCGGTCGATTGCATATGATGCATTGATTTTGTCGCTTGATAACTCTTCGACTCGGTACTCGTTGTTGGATCGGCCAATTCCGACAAATTCAATACGTTATTATGCAACGATTTGTTACTCGACATTGAATAATTCTCGTGTATTATTATCGGTTGTTGCGAATTTATTGTTGTGAACGAACTCACGTGCTCAGTTATCACCGATTGTTGATACAATTGACTCGATTCTGTCGTTTTTTGTTCGCCACTTTCTTCCCTGGGGCACGTATCTTCGACGTTGCATTTCGTATCTTGTCCGTTCCGCGAACAATCCATGGGATTTTTCGTTGACGAAGAATCTATCGAATCGTTGCTCTCGTCTTCGTCCTCATCGTCCTCGTCGTCCTCGTCCTCGTCGCTCGTACTCTCCGTGTCCATAGGAACGAAAGATCTTATCGAACTGTTCGGACAATCCTTTACCATTTCATCATTTTGTACGCGTAATCCGGATATACCACTGATTGCCGACAAAGGTGTGTGAGATCTGACTGCAGTTTCGGCACAATTGTTCTGTTTTACGAACGGTGTATGGGGACTGGCTATCTCCTCGATTTCCATGTCTTCCTCGTCGAAATTATCCTCCATATTTTTAGCCTCTTCCTCGTCGTGATCTTGCATTGCGCCGGCCTCGAAACCAGCTGGGTAAAAATTAAGATTCTCGTTCGAGCGGTAATCGGATCTGAAGGAATAAGTTCTATGGAGTTTCTTGGTAACAACGGGCGAAGAGGGTGCCGATAAGCTACATCTGTATCGATATGCACTATTGAAATTGGTTTCTATTTCGTCGATGCTCTCGGAGCTCTCGTTCATAATTTTACTAAATACTTGGTTCTGCAATTCGGCGTTATAAATTTTGCACGTTTCCTCCTCTTGATCCCTCTTCTCTTGCTGTAAATTCCAATCGGAAGATTCGGTAACATCATCCTCGTTTCTCGTTGTATCCTCGTCCCTCGCACTTTTTTCCGTCGTTGTCTCGTCGTTGTTTTTCTCGCTGTTTGTCTCAAAACTCGACTCCATAATCGTTATCAACAACCTCTCCAACTGTTCGACTTCGGGTTGGCTAGTTTCCTTCATATCTTCCGTGAGGTTGTTGTCTCCCTCTGTTGTTGGAACTTGAGGCTCATTCGTCTCGTCTTTCGTCTCTAGAGGCGATTCTCTTTGCTGGACCTTGCTCACATCGTTTTCAGCCTCGACGTCATTGTTGCTGCTAGTTTTCTCAATTTCATTCTCATAAACATCAGCAAACTCCCTAGTTTCGCCATCCCCGAATTCTATATCTTTGCAATGTACCTGAGTGTCGTTCGTTCTCGTTCCTTCTCTTTCGAGAGTTTCCGTAATGGGACTCTCCATTTTATCGTGATCGACTGGGATCGCGTCGCAATTATCACCCAGTGGATTTTGTGAGGATTCTTGATAATCCTGACGTTCCGTCGCTGTTCTCTGCGGCGTCATGCTGTTCTGAGTCTGTTGTCCTCTATGCTCGACCCTTAATCTCGCGGCGGTAGCCTCCTCTGTATCTTGTCGAGTTGTGCTCAGTGGATCGTCCTCCGTGGGTGCGGGCGTTGTTGATAATTCGATATCTGGTAAAATTCGTTCGGCGTCTGATTCGGACAATAATTCAGTGGCTATTTGTTGTTTAGGGTCCGTTGTGACGCTGGGTTGTTCGATAACGCTTCGAGAATTGACTTCGCTAGCGACGGTAACGACCGGCCTTATTCGTGTCGTTGGAATAGTAGTGATTGGCGATATCATTTGAACGGTCGGTATCTGTTGTTGTTGATACATACCGTAAGGATTGTAAAGCATCTGCATCATCTGATTGGCTTGTGGTGCCATGGCGTATTGCGGAATCATCATTGTGCCGTTATTGACAAACTGTTGGTAGCTGAACGAAGCGAATTGAGGTGGCATCATGGTGTTGATAGGCGGACATTCGAAAACAGGGCTGACCGGGTACGGCGAATGAGCAGGTATCTGTGCGGCGTTGTTCAATTGTTGTTGAGACGTAGAGTTGGGGGCTGCGCTTACACTGGGCTGAGTCACAGGCGTGGGTGCGGGAGAAGGTGGCAAAGTGCTGGCTTTGATAAGAGCTTCGATAACTTGCTCCTTTGGATGTGTGTCCAAATGTCTTTGGAGGCTTATACCCTCGCGTAAATAGAGGGTACAAACGGGACAGGCGACTGCCCCACCTCCTGGATTCGCAATATTTCCGATTTCCATTGTGACGTACGATTTTTCTTCTTTCTCTTATTCGATATCTGATTTTTCTCCTTCAGACGTATATATATATACACATATATGTGAATACATATATTTATGTATATACTTTATTATAAATTTATGTATATTTATATATATACAGACACACGCGCGGGGATATAGATGTACATATATGTATATACATATGTGTATGGATACGATTGATATATTTCCTGCGTCTCGTTAACGCTTTTATTGTAATGCCTGTTTTTTTTTTCCTTCTCTTTTTTATTCTCCTCTCGAACAACGACACAGCGAGAGTACACGGCGGTTACGCGAGATACGGACAAGCTTGCGATCGCGAACGACTATATAACACTGAATTTCCCCTAATTAATGAAAAAAAACCCACCGTTATAAAGCTCCGCGGGGCCCTCGGTCACATTTCGGGCCCTATCAGGCCTTTAAGCACGTCCGGACACGGCTCGACCTACACGGTTCAGGCTGTGCCCCAAAAATATCGACGTCCATGGCTGCCCTCACACGTTTGTGTGTGCGAACACGAGTACGGAGTAAGAAGAAGAGAGAGAGAGAGAGAGAGAGAAAGAGAGAGACACGGACGGAGAGGATAGAACCCGCACAGCACACTCGCGGCGACAAATCGATATCCTGTTAAATCGCCAAGCCTCCCCTTTCGGCCACACTCTTATATTAAATTACACCACGGGTTTTGTCCTTGCAGAATCACGCAGCCGAAACAAACAACGACCGTTACCTATCCTTTCAATTGTCTTTACAATCTTCCGAGGACACCCGAAGTCCTGCTTTCTTTATACTGCGATATTTACAAGGGGAATGTTTTATCGGAAGGACATGATGTTTTTCGCCCAGTTTTCCCAGCCCCGAAAAAACACAACAGATAACAAGAGGCGACTAGGGGCGATATTCCAGCTGGGAATAAGAGCAACAAGAATTTTCGTTGCATCTCGCATGTGCTGCCACCTCGTCCCGTTTCCGAACGTTCCGCCACCGCCACCGCATTTTCATTCTGCCCCCCACCCCTTCCCCCGTCTCGCCATTGTCCCTTGTCCAATAGTCGCATGTGGATTTCCATAAAGCTGTTTCTCTCTTGCACACCTGTTTCTCACCTTTTTTAACCACGATCATTCCCTCGAAAATGCGTTTTGCCCGCAGTATCGTCCCTATTTCTCTCTATGCCCCTAGTCTCTCTACAAACCGATTATGGAATCCCTCCGGCCCAGCATTTTATAGTTTTATCACTTCCGTCGCCTTTATCGGAACTTGATCTCTAAAAATATTGGTTTTTTAATTACTTTCATAGCCGTTTTTTATACGAACTGCATTTAATATTACAACCTGCGGATCAATGACCCGACAATTTTTCATTTGTTCCAAGGGTCGCCGCAAGGAACCCAGATGTTACGCTCCTAAACACAACCCAAGTCCCTCGTAAAAGGCTTTATTATCAAGCAAGAAAAGTAATCACATATTGTAAACCGATCGAATAATAAATTATGATTGGAAATTCCCTCAATCCATTCATTCAAGTTTCTGCTAATTGGAATGGCATACGATAATCCTTTGAGTCATTATATAGAAGATAAAAATTGCCAAATCTAAAGATCAATTTTAGGAGCGTATCGTGACCGAGGGAACACGGATTTGAAACGTCAAAGTACCCACTGCCTTCTTGACCTGACTGAGAGAACGAGGGTTCAGGTCTTTTTGCTTGATTGCGCTTGTTTGACAATGCGGATAGTTTCTCTACACACAAGTACGCTTATACCCGCTATCCTACAAACACAAGTGCGCCGCTATAACCTGGCTATTGGTGTCGTGTCAACTTTCGTCAAATCATTTCCATTGATTTGTTCTTTTTCTTTTTGGAATTCCATAAATAGGCGATATCAAAACGGCTATGGCCTGGAATCGTGATGAAATTACTTGGTCCGGTAAGTAAATTACTGCTTTTTTTTTTTTTCGTCTCAAACGACGTTTTATTTTCATTCATCATTGCCCCCATTAATCGTTATCAATATTCATTCATTCAATAACACCCAGGCTATGTATTTGATCTTCCAAACAAATCGTCACCATAACAATTCTTGTGTTCGACGAATATTTTCGTTTTTTTCGTAATCTGAGACGTCAATCATTTTTCATGACATTCGTTTAATTTACGGTAAATTGATGATTCCGACGCGTTTTCCCAGTCTCAAAACGGAAATCTTAACATTTGAAGCTGTTTGACATTCTGTATAACAAAATATTCAGTTTGTCCTTTTTCCCATCAGCAGAAAATTGAATATTGAAAATGCTGGAATTTTCTGGTGATCAATCTCAAAATTTCAGCACAAAACCTTACATTTGAAAATTATTATTGGATTAATTTGATGGTTCGGGAAAACAGAAACTTTTCATCAACTTTGTCTCTCGATCGAATCGAGTCAGTTTAGCTTTTCGAAGAGAGACTATCAATTGGAATATTCATTAACGACATTCATTGCTTTCAATTTTCAGAGGTTCGTGATCTGTTTCGAACTTGGCGAGAGGATTCGGAGCGCAGGAGTAAAGATGTGGTAGACTTATGGGAGTCTGTATTAATGCCAAAAGTAGATCAACTCGGGAATGAGAGTGAGTGGAGAAACGTCGTTATTTTCATCAATTTTATCTTGACGAAGACACGACAATAATGAATAATTTGTTTACCCCTTTTATTGTTTTGAACAGAATATTTGGTACTGGAGCAAGTGTGCGTAGCAGCTTTAGACTGTTATAGATTGTCGCTGGCGGAATACTGCATTAAAATTCTAATGAGAGATTTTCCTGGCAGCTTGAGAGTACACAAATATCACGCGATGCATCTGGAGGCATTGGAAATGTAATTGGAAAACAGTTTATTTCGGGAAAAACTGTGAGAATTAGAACCAAATAAAATGCTCCATTTTTTTCAGGTATGACGAAGCGATTGAGGTATTGGAATCTATAATTAAAAGGGACGAGACAAACGCTGCTCCGAGAAAACGAAAAGTGGCCATTCTCAAAGCGAAAGGAAGAACAACAGACGCTATCAAGGAACTCACAGAGTACCTAAAAAAGTAATATACTCTTTATGTTATTGTATCCCAATTGGTCATTAAATTGGAGCACAAAATTCAAGGAGCGAGGGTCTGTGAGACCCATACTTCTCCATTAATTTCAACTAAACCAAAACTTTCATTAATCGAACCAACATTACGTTTTCATGGGATTTTTTAAAAACCCGATAGATTGGTTGATATCGATTGAATTCTATTTTGAATCTAGTGGAAACATTTTGTCGATGAGATTGATATCTTTGGTCTGAGTCAAGTCTCATTAATTAATGAAATTTTCGATGATTTTAAAATGATAGAAAAAAAGTACAGTTAACAATGAAACAGCTAGCCTGGAAATGTAACGAGAGCCTGGGTGACATGCTGTTTTCGTAAACTGCGGTGTCATGCATATTCCCCATGTAATCATTTTCTGCGCAATGTAGGTTTATGAGCGATCAAGAAGCTTGGCACGAACTGTGCGATCTCTATTTACTGGAACAGGATTACGCTAAAGCAGCATTCTGCATGGAAGAATTGATCCTGCACAATCCTCACAGTCATCTTATTTATCAGCGATACGCCGAAATCAAGTATTCTCAGGTAACCGAAAACTTCACCCTGAACATAACACTGTGCATTTTTTTGCTGTGGCAAACGGGGAAACTCATTTATCTCGTGAATTTTTTAGGGTGGCTTTGAAAACATGGAACAAGCCAAGGCATACTTTACCCAGGCGGTAAAGTTGAATCCGCAAAACATACGAGCGCTCTACGGTTTATTGCTGGTAAGTTGAAGGTTAACAATTATCGATAGTATTATTAACGTAATTGTGAGTGCTGTGTCGACCGTTTTATTTTTTTAGGCCGTGAATAATATTGCCATGTCACCCAAATGTCCATCAGCTAAGAAAAAGGAAGCTCTGAAATTGAGCGAGTGGGTATCGGCCCAAATTCTCAAGCAATACAAGTCCAAAGACACGGAAGGCAACGTCAAGAACGTGGTAGATTTATTAGGGCAATTGCAACTTGATGCTTAAAGCTAGAGATAATTTAGTTAATGTTTATGGACAATCTAGCTAGTAATTTGTATATTTGTTCAAATATTGTAATATATGTAAAAGGCTCTGTGTGGAAACCCGTTAGGGCTTCGTGACAAAGAGCGTCGTATCATTCAGAACACATTGTACGAGCAAAATTGCGCGGTTCACATGCTATATGGACACACTCGAATCCCTTTTCCTTTTCTTTGAACAGAGAAATCTTGTTTCTCAACGTATCTGTCGTTTGTTTTTTAATATTTCATCGTTTAATAACTGATTCATGGATTCTTTACACGTACATTCCCAGGTAATAATTCCATTCTCGGCATTTCGGTAATTCACGATTTGACGAACATTTAAAGGAATTCAGCCATCACTGAGATGTTGGAAAAATGGATTCTCAATTTTGAAACTATTGGAAATTTCCTATCAAGTCGTATAATAGATCGTCATGGAGCTTGACCAGAATTTTCGTCCGTTGAGTCTCAAGATGGCTGGACTTTTTTTTTTGAATTTCTCTAATGTTGCCGAGTTCTGTTGTTTCCAAATCGAACAAATTTCTTTAATTACGAATCGGAGTGTCGAAATCTTTTTCTTTCCTCACGTTCCGCGTTCGCGGATCCTCGAGTTATCCGGGCGACTCAAATTTCTATGGAAAATATGCGAAAGATTGTTTTTTTTTCTTTTCACCTTGAAATGCAGAAAATCATTCGTTTCAATTGGTTGGAAAAGTTGGATTTTGTTCACCTGTTCTCGAAGCCTCGATGCAACGAAGATAAACTCACGTTTCTCACATCGCAAGAATCAATTTTTATTTCACAATTTTTCTATTTTAACGAAAATATAATAGATGTGAATTTAATTAATTTACATATTTGGATCCACGATAATCCACGATATGTGAACCGAACGATGATGTCTAAATGTATGATGTTAATGTTCAAAATGTACTGTTTTTCTCTTTCAATAATATTTCTTCTAATTTGCATAATACTGCATTTATAATAATGTATTCCACTGAGTGAACCCGGATTTACAAATTTTAATATATCAGAGGAAAAGTAAATTAGACGAGATTGCGTCCTGTTAAAAAAATTTGTAATTCGACAATTCATCTTATCACGAAGTTATAAAAAAAAGCAAACGATCGTTATGTACAAAAATCTAAGGTCATCTTCTCGTGCTTTCATTACGCCTTCTCTCCCACTCTTCCTTATTACTGGCTCTCTCCTCAGCTCGTCTCAATCTCTTTTCTTTCCGTGTCTCGTCACGGAGAGCAAAATACTTTTCTCGAAAATCAACAATGTTCGCAGTTGACATTATATCGGAATCTTGAGGCTCTCGATTTTTTGTGTAAGTTAATAATCTTCGGCTTGTATAATTACTGAGCACCTGTTCAGAATTTGCACTTAAACTTAGACATGAATGAGCTGGTAATTGATCCTCCGAATATTGGTCCCTGGAAGTAAAAAATTCGGATGACAGTAATCTTTTGTCTTTTAACTACAAAATGAGAGTTATAGCGACAACTTCGAGTGTATGGAGGGTTAAAAAATAAAAATTTAGAGAACATGTCCAAGGACTTTGGGAGTAACTGAATGAATTTTTCGGCAAAGCTCCGTTCTCCAGCGTGAAAAATGTTTTGCTGTTTTATAAGAGCTTGTTTTCAATTGCATACCTATAAAGTGGGAACCAACACACTAGTTTGCCTCCTATTTTCAGGTGTTTCGCCGAAAAGGTCAAAAGATCCCTGTAGATTTGTGGCAAATTATACTCGACTTTCGAGGGTATGTGCGACGAAGCTTGATGTTCATCGATCACTGGATTAGATTTAGCGGATCCAACGCGTTCAGTTGCCTCTCTTATACCATAAGGAGCTAAAGAGGTTTGAAATTTTCGATATCACCGATGTATGTCGTTAGAGATTTTCAAGGAGAATGCGAAAAATGATATTTCTCAAATGACTTACGATCTGTAATAATCGCATCCACTCGCATATCAGATTTCCAGAGAGGTCGAGAAAAATCGGATACAACAACGTCTAAATAGTACGACTCTCTTCCATATTGCTTCATATTTGCCGCTATACTTTCGTCCTCTGTCCTCGTCTGCTTGGAACATCGATATTTTTTATACATTGCTTTTAAGCCAAGAAAAACACTTATTTTAATAAATTTCCGGAATTTTATAAAATTGATTTTCAATAAATAGTGGCAAAAAGTTATTTGGGAGCTGATTCCAATAACAATCATCGAGCTAGCGAACTGTCGGTGAATTTTGGTCGTTGTGAAATAAAAATAACAAATATTCCCAGAGAAAAACGTCGTGCTAGAGATTACCTTTTGCGTTATTCGGCTCGGTCTCGTCCGAGCATGCAGCATTAAAAAGTCTATGTCCGTACCGAGTATGTAAGCACCGAATTGTGAAGCAGCGACCAACAACGATCCTGATCCAACGAATGGGTCTAAAACAATATCACCTTCTTTGACCTGCGCTTGATTAGCCATTATCAAAGACAGTTGAGGATCCATAGAAGTGTTTCCGATGAACTTTCGTGTTTTCAGTGATAATTTTTGTATCAAATCCCTCTGCCCATCTGTGACCTAACGGATGCAAACTCATTTTTCAAGAAATTCAGGTTCGCGGATGATAATTGAAGGAACTTGCTTCTCACCCATCTGCCGAAGAACAATTCTTCAGGGTCATCGGGTATGTTATTCGGATCCAAACCATAATGTTCGATGTAGAAGAGCGTCGTGTCAGGAGTTCTCAAATTTATTCGTCCGTCGAGAGGTAAATAACTGAAAGTCTTTCAATAGCTATTAAATTTTGGTTGAAACATAAATATAGACGGTCAACATTGCGTACGCGTGAAATTTCAACAATGAAAATTCCATTATAAATCATAAATAATTCACCTCTATTTTCTCTACTTTTTCTCGCTGAGTAAAGTGTTTGCAGAATGTTTCGACGACTATTTTGAACGACTTGTCCTTTCCCATGTAAGGATTTAGCCACTCTTTTGGACAGACTTGAAGCTGTTCGTGCAAAACATTGAGACACGTACTGTGACCCCATAGCTCCAAGCAGAAACGCAGAGAAACCGATCTGCTTGCTATTTTGTGAACAATCTCTTCGTTTGGTAGTTGGACCAGCCAGTAAGGCTGCAAATTAATTGAATCAAACAATAAGCCGTAAGGGTGTGTTGTAGAAGCTTCCCAAATTCTGAGACTCAAATCATTACATTTCACATTGAAATTAATTTAGGTTCGGGTATGAAATTGCAAGAGCATTCACGAGATTAAAACGATTTGTTTGGGTTCTAGAAAATTGAGCTCAAAACTGTACGAGCAGGGTAACTGTCCAGACACAATCTTCGTAGGTTCTGTCTGTGGCGTAAAATAAAATTGATTGCTGAGCAGATAAAAGGACGAGTCTTTTAAGCTAAGAATCGCGGCATTACGGGGGACACGCAACGTGGTCGCTCAATATGGTTATGAAACCCCATAGAGAGCACGAAGTGAATTGTGTATCGGTTCCTGCAGGTACTTACGTGATTGTCAGGCCTTTTGATTGTTTTGTGTTCTACGTTGTATAGAGAAACGATTGACTCCAATTCCTGAGAAAATATATTTAACAATATACAAAGTTGTTGAATTCGAGCTATCCTTTGGGTGTGAATGTGTACGAAACTTTGAAAAACATTTGTAAGTCTTACTTACCGCTATGCGAAAATCAACGTGTTCGTGAGCGAACCAGAACAAATATTTTCGCCATTTATCAGTCATGATTAAAAATTACTTCGTGTTGCCGGTTGTATGAATAAAAACACACGCTACTTGTGTGTACTCATGTGCAATACACCGATTTGTGAAATACACGTGAATGCATCGCGGACGTCAATTTGACCTCCATTGCTCAGCTGATTTTGGTAGTTCACGATTTTACCGCAAACACGTTTTTCACGGTCGACCCAAAACATTCGAATTTATACACACAGGATACTCCTGTTTTTGATGAAAGTTTTTTAAGACTGGACATAGAACGCTGTTCGTATAACGATATAATATTAGAGAGACGCAGTTTCGAAGTTCCAGGATACACTCGGAGCATCGTAATGATAACGAGAGACGAGAGGGAAAACGATATTGAACTTCCGGCTGACAGCTCATTCTTCCGAAGATATCCAACCGGAGACAACTCTCGGAATCGTATAATGCTCCGTTTCGGGCACATATTCCAGTTTTATTACAAATTATAATGTTGTCATCTACCGAATGCACGTTTCTGGCCGTTGGCTTGCTGGGAGGTATCTTGACGATATTGCAGGTATTTCGTGTTGTAATATGTTATCATTTTCGTCACGGAAATTCTCATCATTGATGTTTCAATAATTGTTAATAACACGGTTACTTTTGCGATCGCAATAATCGTCACGTGATGTTGTTACCATATTTGAGTCTGGTTTCGCGCGTCTAAGATGATTATAAAAAAACGACGGTATTATTTTTTTTTCAAACCTGGTGTTGCAGATGTGGCAGGTGCCCAATTCAAATAATCCGCCAAAAACTGGTGAGTTTCAAAAAGTTATTCAAGTACGAACAAAAGGAGATGCAAAAGTTTACGAAAATATAGTGAACTATTTTTTAGCTGACAAAACCGATGTTCCAATAATATTATGGTGGACTTCGTCCTTTGGCGAGGACGAACGATATAGAAACTGTGAAGAGAAGCGATGTTACTTGACGAAAAAACGTTCGAGTGTCACGAATCCTCGTCTCGAAGTAATTTTATTCTCTGTTCCTGCAAAACTAGCTCTGCAAGCATCATTTTACTTTTTACGTTCCGCAGTGTACAGGAGATGTGTGAGCAAGTTGTCACTATATGAAGTGTTACTCAATTTTGAGTTATAACTTTTTTTTACAGGCGATACTATTTTATGGAAGTAACCTGGAGTTGGACGATCTTCCAATACCAAGAGGCAAACATGTGAGATGGGCGTTACTCCATGAAGAATCGCCTAGAAACAATCCAATGTTTGTTTATCAAACTGCCCTTGACCTATTCAATCATTCAGCAACTTTCAGTCGGTACAGTGACGTCCCTTTAACTCTGTTGTCTCTTCCAGGGGAAAGAGCGTTGACAAGTAATATGATTTTTTTTTCATTTTCTTGTAAAAATAAACTTAACAATTTTATAAGGCATTATTTTTCGCTGTTAACTTGAGACGCATTAATTGTTTTTTTCAGCTACCGAGTATCTCTTGCCTGTCGAGCAAAAAAACAAATTGTTAGCAGAGAAAAAATTGGCTCCTGTACTCTACATTCAGTCGAACTGTGATACTCCTAATGATCGGGACTCGTATATCGTTGAACTGATGAAATACATTCCTGTTGACTCTTATGGCGCTTGCCTGAACAATCGTCGTCTTCCTCAAAGGTATCACAGAATATTGAAACTCCATTGAGTTTTGTTTAATTGGATTCTTCCTCATGCAAATTTAAAGAAATTCGAAGAAACTTCAAAGATAGAAAAATTGAAACGTGGTAAAGATTTTCGCATTTCCGAAATTTCTTTCGTAGAAGCAAAATTCAGATTAGATTCTGCAGCAGGAATCGGCCAATTTTATTTCTCTCGGTTCCGTAACTTTCTTTTCTCTTTGCAGCCTAAAAGCCAATTATTTAGACAAATTGGATAGTGAAGAATTTTTGACGTTCGTTGGACAGTACAAGTTCACTTTGGCTTTTGAGAACGCGGTGTGCGATGATTACATTACGGAAAAACTGTGGAGACCCTTGATCGTTGGTTCGATACCAATCTACTATGGTTCCCCTTCCTTCAAGGTAAAACTTTCTTCTTGAAAAGTTGAATGAACGTTTCTCAATGATTTCATACAGTCGAAACTTTTGAGGGAAAAGTCTCGATTACTAATAATTACTTGCAACTTAGGATTGGCTTCCTAACAACGAATCGGCAATAGCAGTTGACGATTTCGAAGGACCAAAACAACTGGCCGATTTTGTGATGAGTCTCAACAAGGACGATGAAAGATACGAGAAGTACTTGGCACACAAAATGTCTGATGGACAAAATCCTATAGAGAATAATCGCTTGCTGAGAGAATTGAGGGCGCGCCCAAAAAATTCGGAGAGTATATTCGGTGATTTGGTACGTCGATTCGAGTGCAACATTTGTGAGAAGTTGCACGAATCGAGAGGCCTCAGTAGAATGACGACTAAACAATTTAATTGTTCGTTACCAAAGGCCATGATTCCTACAAAAAAAATATCTAATTCCTGGATGTTTCAGTTCTTGATTGACAAATGCAGTGCGAAATTGCTCGTGGACCACGTATCGAGTGGTACGAAAATAAATATCGATAATTTTACGAGAAAGGCATTTGAAATGTACGAAAGTAACGATTGTGAGTCGTAACGACGAGAATTCGCATCTTTTGATAATGTGATTCTATGACGATGCATTTTATTTAGTTTAATACAAATATGGATTAATAAAAGCATTATTCGAACGTAAAAAAAAGTCAATTTCCGTTTGGACGCGACGTATAAACAAAGGTGAAATTTTTTTTTTTTAATACTATTCTCTTACGTAACTTTTTGATCGTTGAAAGCTGAAAACGGACGTTCAGAGAGAAGCTTTCTTTTGCATCACGGGCACGTCCACATTCATCAATTTACAAAGATTGTTTCTGATCGGTCTTAAAACTGTCACAGATTGCTCCCAATCCGTGGCGTTCAACTCTGTCAATATTTTTGTCAGATCTTCCTCAGGCAGATCCATGTCTTCTCCATAAAGAGTTAACGCTTCGTACATACGTGTCGCAGTTGCTTTTCTCAAACATTTGTATTTGTTGCATAAAAATACGCTCAATTGGCTGAAAGCTTTTTTGCTCACTGGACCACGAACCTGCAAAATTGAATATCTATTGTAAGCCTCATCCAAAGCTGATTTCATATCTTTTCATGGAATCAAACCGATATCTTTTCTTCTCTTTTTCATTTCCTCTGTTAGATTTCGTCCGTGGGTTTTTCAAAGTTTGACTAAAAACTATGGACCACTTATTTTTTACCTGAATCTTGAGATGAACGATTTCTTAACTGAAAAATTCTGGACATTCTTATGTTTATGGTATTTAGAAATTAAAATTCCAGAATTAAAAAAAACATTTCAGTAATTTATTTTTAGAAATTGAAATATCAAAATTCTCTAAAGATTCAAACATTTTTTCTGGACATTCATTTTTAGTGCAATGGGTTTAGAAAGAAAGAGAAGTCAAGATTTCAACCACGAAAGTCATTCCGTAGCCAGAACGTCACCAAATTGACTAGATATGTATATTTTTCCAATTTCGTTGGATCTCATCGATTCAACCTTCAGTATAATCGATTTGTTCGGAAAGTATTTATTCCGAGTTAAAAATAGGTTCAAAGTTTGAGTTTTTTTTTTACAAATGGTAATCATAATGAGAAATTGATTGAAATCGCTGTGAACGATTTTGCCAGATGGATGATTAGTTACGGATCAGTTTTAAACGGTTCTCTTTGGCTTTTAGTGAAGAGGAAGTAGTGGAAACTGACCTGCAATAGTTGGCAGAATACTTTGATGCTGCTCGTCATGAGTTTTGTATTGCAACGTTTAATCTCTCGCTTCAATAACAACAGCATTCGATACGGAATTTGGGAATCGGGATCGTCGACGATACTCTGGAGACAACCGGAGCTCATGAGACGATCGAGAAATGCTAAAATGGAAGTGATCATACGATCGTTGTTGTGGCTTTCCTCGAAAATATCCAAAACCTTGTTCAATAAATTTTCAAGGTTTTTCTCGTCGATTTCTTTCAAATACGAGAACAATGAAACGCTGGAATATTTAACCTGCAATAGGATAATCGTTCGATATAACTGGCATACAAAACTGCAGTGGAGAGAAAAATGTTGTAAAAGAATTTGTTGGCGCACAACTCACTAAAGATTCGCTGAGTCCTCCGACGCTGAAAATAATTCCTCGTAAGAGTGCGTCTGTGTACGGAGGGAAAGTTAACATTCTTATGAATCGAGGGAATGTCACTGACTCCGTTTTCCAATCTATACTCTTTGTGCATTCCTCGTATGGAAAAATCTCTTTCAATTCAGAGTGATGAGGAATATTCGGGAGCGATGGATCGCTGAAAAACAGTGAGCGTTACAACTAAATTGCTTCTCAGACTAAAAAATCGAAAACAACTGGATTGAGTTCGATTTTCTGGTTGCTTTACACTCTTTTAAGAAAATATACTCCCTTGAGACAAGCCACTAATTACCTGTGCAGAAGAGCACTGAAAACAGTTCCTGCCTGAACTCTCGTTCTGTCAATTCTTTCAACAGCTTGTTGCGCTATTCCGCCAATGACGTTGGCCATTAAAGGCTCGGTCAGTATCGAAAAGAAATTTGCTTCGGAAACCAAGTTGGTTAGTGTCTGGAAAGGTATGAAATAATATGTCAAAATAGTTGGAAATATCGATCATTTCAAGCGAAAGAAAATTATATTTACATGTAGGCCAGCCATTGCAGCTTCTCGCACCCACGCTCCAATATCTCCTCGACTATCGGTAGTATATTCTTTGAGAGCCAGTAAATAACACTCGTACAAACGGTCGACGTAAGGTTTCCACGATTCGGCATATTTGACACCAAGAGTCTGATAGGTCATTGTTAATGAGTTGAGAGCTTCTTTCCTACTCTCCGCCCACAAAAGAGTTTCATCGGTTATGTGACTGCACGTTATCAAAGATTCTATAAAATCTTCGACTCTCTCCCTCAGCATGAAGACGGGAAAGTGCCCTATAAACAAATAGATTTGATATTGTTCAAAAATATATTATAATTTGCAATCAAGTTCGCGTCGATGGTTCTGCCTCGCTGTGGGAAAAGTTAGCAGTAACTTGATTAGGAATAAGTTGGCGCAATTTTTATGAATATTAATTTCAAATTCAGCAGCTAATTCTATGCAATTCGGCAGGTGAATTGCAGCTTAGCGAATCATAGGAATTGATCAGCACTTTTTGTACCCGCATGACGAAATAATAAATTTAAGGAAATAATGAGAAATCGTTTTAATCGAATTAAAACGATTCCTTCATTTTGTAACGACGTTTTATGCCAATTTTTTTTTCTCACGTGCATTTAAATTGACATTAGATAATCGGGATTTTAGGAATTGCGGTAATTTTGTTTACACGTCTTACCAATGGCTTGGGCGAATCCTATCCTAACCGTCTGATGATTCGATTTCAATTGGCCCAAGTAGCGATTTACTAAGTTGGAACGTTGCTCCTTGCTGATGGTCGCATCGGTGTAATATTCATTAAGAAAAGCTGTATGCGCTTCAGCCGATTTCAGCTTAACGCTTGCAATTTCATGGCCCAAACATTCCTCCAACAAATTTTGCCAATCATCCGCCGTGCTTGTTTCGTGAACGGGAAAATGTACCAAGGCACATTTTTTAATCAACAATGCACAAGCCTGCTTCATGAGCTCTCCACCGAATCCCTTGAACTGTCCACGATTCTTGAAGTTGATCACTATGTTCTGAATCTGTGAAACTGCGGGTTTACCTGAAAGTATTTTGATCCATAGTTATCATAAGAACGATTTGAACAGTTGCAGCTTTTTTGTAACATATTTTTGGTAAATTCGATATAATACACTCGTGGCGAATCAATAAACTGTTTCAGTTTTTTTTGTTTTGTTAACTATTTTCTTGAGACAATTGCTCTTTGTGATTCCGTCAATTTGGTTAACACATAAATCCTGTAATCGCTTTACTACACGTTTAGTGTTGCTATGTGACAATCGAAGAACAATTGAGAGTGATGGGAATATTTTACATTTGTGGGCTCCCAAGGAACAAAGAAAGAAGAGCATTGCTTTTGAAACATTTGAATATCGACGTCCATATGTCGTTCTTGACTCTAGGCAACGTGTTGACGGCTGAAAAGTTGTATGATTTGATAAAAAAAATTGTTTTACCGATGACTTCCTCGATTTTTCCGTTGTAGTGATTGTACAGAGCTTCAAGGACTTCAGCAATGGCTAAAACCGCCCCATGACGAACGTTCAAGTCAATCGAGCCGATAAAGTCCAACAGATTTGGCAACACGGTTTCGACCATGTAGCGTGAATCAGCCGCAGTTAAATTATGGAGTGCCTGAAAAATCATAAGAATTTTCACTCGCTTGCTACTGAAAATTCGTAATTTCGTTTTATGGTCGTTTTGACATTTTACCTTAGAAGCGAGCTCGCGAATCGCTGTGTCCCAATGCGTTACTTTTCTCGCGACTAAATGATCAATCATGGGCATCGTGTATTCGTTGTACTGGGCTATGTGGACGCTGAGAAAATTTCAATATTCGATAAACCATTTTTACTCCAATCAACACTGCCTTGTCAACTTATTATTGCCAAACTAATAGCAAGTTTCGAAAACTTGAAAAACTTGATAATAATTCACCTGATTTTGAGATACGCATTGCTCCGGACTCCGACTTCGAAGTAATCGGCAACGGTGAGGATGTCAATACCATGTGGAAAGTTTCCTTGTCGACCGACGTTTTCTTGAAAAGCTGCTGACGCTGCTCTTCGACAATTGATCTCACGATCGAAACATGTGACAATTAAGAGGCAAGCGGCGATCTGTTGAACGTAAGGTTGAAAGATTTCGGGCTCGAAGGCACGAGCGAACGACCAACAAACGTAACAAGCAGCATCACGAATAATCGAGCCCACTGAGCCATAAGCTCGTGGCTCGTCAAAAACCAGGGCCCGAAGAACCAACGGGATAACGTCGTTGAGACGGTGAGGTAGTAATAAACCTCTTCTGCCTGCAAAATGAAACAACAATTTTGACGAATTCGCCTTAAAAAATAAGATTGGAGTCCCCATCATTGGAAGGCAATGAAAAATTGTTTATCTCTCAATCCCGGAAACACCAATCGAAATGAGCCAAACATTCAAACGGTCCACTCAGGCCGAATATTTTGCTGATAACGAAAAGGATGTCGGATGTCATTCTTACGATGCAAAATGCAATGTCACTGCAGTGAAATCACCACGACCTTGTTGAGAGTAAATCGCAATCTTTACCTAGTTCTGCTAATGCCAAACATCCTCCGTGCCATGCAGAGTCCAATTCACGACCTGAGAACAGGTTGAGAACGAATCCCACGACGTCATCAGCCAAATCGATCGGTAGCCGGGACGTTATTCGACCAATTCCTTTTGCCGCAGACCATCTATAATGTGAGCAATCAATAACGCCTTCGATCGAATTTTTTCATATACACAAGCTAAAGATTGTCCCATAAGAAGAGCGTCGAGGAATAAATAATGTTTTGTAAATTATGAAAATGTACTTGTACGAATAAAACTATCATCGGCTTCAATTCCGGTTCAAAGAACAAGAAAACTCAAAAACTGAATGGCATCAATCGACTTTTTTAAAATTCAGTAACAAAAAAGTGGAAAATAGTGTCAGAGTCTCGCACGCTGTCTGTAACAGTCAATTCCCTCACCTGATGGCAATAGCCTTATCACGAAGACCTTGGATTAGCTGTTCAATTATTTCCTCGGTAATAGGCGGAACATCTTGCTCGTCATTGTCGTTGACCATAGTTTCTGAATTCTCAAGAGCAGTCTCGTTCGATGTGTTACTCGTTACTGCAGGAGCGAGTGTTATCGGTCTACTAGATTTTTGATATCGCCACGATGCCAATTTCAATCTCAACATGACGAATCCTAATTAAAAGAAAACTTGGAAGGTTGATAACGCTTTTAATTTTAATTGTAGAAAATAATGAAAAAACGGTTTAATAATAATATTACCGATTCTCTGGACGACTTTCATTTCGAATTTTCTGACCATCACTGCAGGATTCTCTCTGAGATTCAGTTTTGAAATCTTGTCAAATATCATTTGACCATAAGGTTTCAAATCTTCTCGCGCACAATGTTTCAAGATCGATGCTAGAACGGCCAATGGTCCATGGCTCGATGAATCAGATTCCAAGCACTGTTTTTTAGAATGGGGTTTAAACGCACGGTAAATCGAATATTACTGAGCTTAACGATATCTCAATGCGACAAATTTCAATCGAGTTGTGCTTGATTCAATATTTGGGCTTGAGAACGATTCACCCATCCATATGTTTTTAAAAATGTAATTACGTGTGACAATAATGTTCTAGAAAAATCAACATTTCTACGGATTCTTTCAATTCAAAATTTTACCCTCCAGACGTATCAACGACTTCGTTAATTGGAATTTTCGGAATCCAAAACTTTCTGTTCTATTCAAACGGTTTCAGAGCTTGGAGTAACTTCAATCAAATGGAGAAAATGATTTACCTTCAGGCACCACATAATCATTTCCTCCAAATACAATTTCTTGACATCGGATCTCGTAATGAAATTGGCAATGAGAAAGACGGCTGCGACCGAACAGGCATCCTTAGACATGCAGTACAATTTGCATATTTCCAACAATCTAAAATTCAGTCAAGACATTTTGAGAGATGAAAATATTCAACGTTGATGTAAATTTGCAAATAAAAATAAAACGCACCTCACTATAATCGTTTGGGAAGGCTCAACCGTGTCGGATATTTCTAAACGTGATAGCGGGAATGGTATTTTGGAAATTATCGATAACCATATTAACAAAACATATCTCGTCTCCCAGGTTTCTGAATCTGTTGGATTTTGTTTCTCGAGCATACGAAGAACTGGTATCAGGTCCATTACCTACAAATTGAAAAAATGCAAAAATGAATTTTTTGGCAATTTATTCAATTTTGAGACTCGTTATGAGAATCGTTGCTTTATTATTGTTCAACAGCATTGAATCGTCATGTTTCCATAAAAATCTCTTCCAGATGTTTTTTCCATTTGGATTTGCTGATATTCAGAAGGATTGCTATTTTTGTAATATGTTGTTGATTGCATAGAAATAATGAGTTTTGAGAAAAAGCCAATGAGGTGTTGAGTTGTCAGGAATGCTGAAATATTAATTTACAGAAAAGACCCTCGGGACAAAAGGAATACGAACCTCGTGTGGTAAATAGGTGACAATGTTTTTGTAGCGTTTGACAGACATGAGAACAAACAAGTACTTGAAAGCATTATTTTTCATGTCTTCGGTAGCATCGTCGTCTTTGACGATCGATATCAAGGCTCCGAGGATTACTTCGAGGTAAGGATCAAGAAGATGCGGTTGATCTTGGTATTGGGACAAGACGAATTTGTACCTTTCGAAATTTTTTTCTACCTCGCGACCTTCGGTATCGCATTTTCTCAGTTTAGCGATTAAGGAAACGATTTCTGAGTGCTCTTTGAAGGCATTATATCCGCAACCCATCACCTCTTTGTCGACACAATCGCTCAAAACCATTTTTGAGGTTATCACGCACTCCTTTTGTGCCCAACTATCGGAGATCAAATGCTATTTTTTTATCAAATCGTTCCTTCTCCAACCATGTCCGTCGCGAACGTAAATTAATTCTGGTTTTGTGAAAAAACAGCTGATCAGTTGGACAATTAGTTAACCGTCAATTTATAAAATTTGACAGATGATAAATAACGTCGCAACGTTTATCTGTGACAACCGCCGCTCAATCAGATGTTCGCGCACGAAGTGGGGTGAAAGGAGGAGACACGTACACGCATCCACTCCGAGGTGGTCCGTCCGCCGTAGCTTTTGGTGGAATTCTTCCTGAAGTAGACTTTTACGTCTTTTATGGAAAATCGTCATAAGGATCAGCTCTTTAGTCAAATAAAAATTTATTAAAAGCACTTGAAATCAAATCAACTACGTATCGACACAAAAATAACGCGTGATGAATTTTCCATAGACGCAAAGATCGCATTAAGGTATTACTATCACGAAACGACTTTATTCAGGGTTCTTTCAAAATTTTATATAAACGTTCTTGGCACCAAAACTAACAGTTTTCTCCTACGAAGAAAAATTTTCTGTCGTTCAGAACTCGAGATATTTAATTTCCAATTTTTTATTTTTCCCATTTAAACGCATGTAAGAAAAAAACAAAAGAAGTTCCATCAAATACTGCTTCCTGTTACGTATGACATAACTGTTCTGATTTTTTTACGTTAAGGTAGTTCTGTCCAAATTCTAGGATATGAACAGTCAACAATGACAATAACCCCCAATTACACGTGTATGACGCAAGAAACTCAATTATTTTTGAAACAACATGCAAACGTTGGCGAAAAAAAAACAATCCCCCAAAAAATCAATTTCAATTAATAACTACCAATCGATGTATAAACGAGAGTCATTAAGGATTAGGTAGCATGGAGAAATGATTACAACACATGTGTTCTTTGTTGAAATATTTTGTTCGAAATATCATTCGTATCGTCGAATATGGAGACTTCTCTCTGACAATAATGGATAAATAGGACGTGTAACAAAAAGAATGTTAAATAAATGTTGTTTGGTGTCGGAGGGGAGCAAAGATATGAATTTTGATTCGACCTCATCATTAGAGCCGGTCTTTCCGATGGACTACGCGGTAAACCTTTGGTAAAGCGAATTCTTGTAATAATGTGACAACGAGTACTCAATAAAAAAATATTGCATCACAGTTTCTTTTTTTCATTTTCAAAGATTCTTCAAACAATCCGTGGCAATTTACATCTAAAAAGAAAGAGCTGAACTTTGGGATTTATGTTCGTCCTTTACATGATCACAGCTCATGACAAGCCCAAGGTCGAATCGAAATTCCTTTCTTTGCTCCATCTCAAAAACCAAATAACCTCGTCTTGATTAATTATTTACTATAAACACGTACTTTCAAGTATGCTGACAACATTTTAGGTAGACTATTGTGTATACAATTGAAAAAAAAAAAAAAAAAAAAAAAAAAACTAGATCGCCGGTAAGGCTGATGTAGCAGCATTGAATAAAATACAGAGTGTTGTTGTTCCGTTTACACATGATGTTTGACAGGATTTTCCAGAATAGACTGGAACAGCTAAAAATAATTTACAATAACAAATCCGAGCGCTATCCAATGTGTAACGCATTCGCATTCTTTCGTTCGCACAACGAGGGTATGAAGAATCTGTTGGTATATTTTTAGTTTCTTTCTTTAAGAACAAGAAATTGAATAAACGAGCTACGATTAACCATGAGAAGCACAGCGAGGGGAACGAGTATATCAACAAAGTTTAAGCGAAAATGCAATATTTAGCGAATTGACCATGTCCCTCCTAGAAGAGATCATCTCGCCTAAACTTTATGCTATTCCTCTTCCTCCCTGGATGGATCATTGTGAAGAACAGATTACACCTCATCGGGTTCGTTCAATTGAACAATACCGAATTCGGATCCTCGTTGTCCAGTTGCTTCACGTGTCTTAGCACATCTTTCTTTGTTATTACACCCAATAGTCGTCTGAAAATAAAACCAAAGTATTTTAAAACGGAACGAGTACAGATAATTGATTGACGGGAAATTGATTGTACGATTGCGATCGTTCTTTCACGGTTCATTCCAAACATACGATGAACGTTGATGAAAGGGGAATAAGAAAAAAGTGTTGAGAAATTTTCTCGTAATTTTTGTTTCTTCAGAATAAAGAAAACTGAAATTTTTCATTAAAAATCAAAACTGCGTGATTACTTTGTGGTAATTTCGTTTGTTTTGTTAAATTCGAAGTTAGATACGATTTTTTGAAAATGAATTGTAAACCGAAAAGTGAAATACTAAATGATTAATCTCACCCGTTATGAGTAATTAGTGTTTGTCGAAGACCCAATTTTCTAAACATGTCGACGACGGTCTCCATCGGAGTTTGATCGGTGATTGTTATTGGTGCCATGTCAAGGATTTTCTTGAGTTTCAGGGGCGCCGGTGCATGAACCTGAAGGTTGCTACCGCTGGTGAATATAACCGGTGACATTCTGGTAATGCCCTCCATCATTCTTTTGGCATTTGCAATGGCAAGATTGAGATCTCTTCTGAGAACAAATCCGACTAAATATTGTGACTCTTTCGAAACGATAACCGGAAAACCATTGTGCTCCGTTTCTTTGAGCAAATTCTCAACGTCCTCGACGGTCATTGAATCTTGTGTGAGAACGTGTAGAGCCTCGTTCCGTCTAGAACGTCAAAATCGAGTAATTTGTGGATTGTAAACAGCAGGTTTTGTACAAACTTGGCTACCATACGAAAAAAAAAATGGTGCATCGTGTACGTACTTGGGTTGCATAACATCAGCAGCGAGTGTCGTATGCTGGAATTCTTCCTTACTATCCAAGAACGGATAGCCGTTGAGTCCAATGTGAGCGTCGTAAATGCCTTGTTTACCGAGTGCATCGCCGACCCATTTGCTCGCCATAGCGGCGGCCATCAGAGGAACAATGTATCTGACACCCCCGGTCAATTCGAACATGATAACAACCAAGGAAACGGTCATTCTGGTCACGCCACCCAAAACCGCAGCTGCGCCAACCATCGCGTACAATCCAGGAGTTATACAGCCAACTCCAGTTGAACATTCTTCGCTGAACATCCAAATGTGTGGATAATTGTAGGCGAGTTGTTCCATTCCTATACCAACTATACGTCCCACAATAGCGCCCAAGCAGAGTGACGGTATGAAGAGACCGCACGGCACTTTTATACCAAACGTGAATATCGTCATGATGAGTTTGAGGAAAAGTGTCAGTACCAAGAGCCACACGGCGTTGTAAACACCGGGCCCAGCCGCAGCACTTTCGATCGCCGAATTTACATTCGTAAAGTTGCGATTATAATCACTGCAAGCAATCAATAATTACAAGGATATTGCCAACAGAATAATTGTCTACGTCACAACGATACGATATTCTTTCGATTTTGACTCGTCATTCTCCCCAAATCGTGGGGATTGAATAAATATTTCGTAGTTTTCATCAAATCTTTCATTCGCAATTTCCTTAACGCGATAACAGGAAATTCCGACCCACACCTTTAATGCGAAAAGTTCGAAAATCTTGATAATAATTTTCATACCAAGTTCTCTTCCCGTATAATTTGAATATGAAAAAAAAAAAAACTATTGATGAAAAAAAACGAGAAAACGAGATAGGCAAGTGCCGTGGAGGTTCAAATTACCAGAGCATATCAGCGTTCGAAACGCCGCACTGACTGAACAAGAGATAGATCAGTTGACTCGTGCTCATCCTTGTGTATGGATTGGGAAATGCGATAATGGCCGTTATGACAGTGACGACCAATACTTCGGTTACCGGATACTGACCGAGTTTCGATGTTTTCCGATATCGACACCAGTACAAATTGGCTTTGATAAACAGAGTTGCGATTACGCCCTGCAAAAATAATTCCGTTTGAAAATTGAAAAATTTCGAAAAGACACTGTCAACGAAATTCCAAAGTCGCCCCATCAATTTTTCTCTTTTTTTACTCACCCCGATAATTCCAAGCATAACGAATGGTATCAGCTCGAAAAATATCCATGGTTTGTTATACTGCACGTAAAATAATACCGAGTGCTCGTTCCCGAATGGATTTATTGAACGCAACACGAATGCTGCTATCAGAGCGCAGAAAAATGATCGCCATAATGTTTTCAAAGGAAAGTAGTAGCTGACCTGAAAAGTTGAAGGTTTAATTGTTATTTTACGTCTGCTGGTGCCTCATTCGTTCGTTGTTCACTGTAAGCCCGAAATTCCGTTCTTTTTTTAAGAAAAAAAATAAAATAAAAACTCCATTGAAGCGGGTGTCGCTCTATGCGGCAATGAAAATTTCACTTTCATGGGCTCTAAGCATGGGATTCTTACCTCTTCCAAACTGAACAAAACACCACCGATCGGTGCACCAAAAGCAACTGACACACCAGCTGCTGCAGCCGCTGACAAAATTTCCCTCTTTTTTGCTTCGTTTCTCCCGTATTTTGGGAATAAATAAGAAAATATGTTCCCGATGCAGCAAGCTATGTGAACCATCGGTCCTTCCTTGCCCAAACTCAAGCCAGCTGAAACGGAGAGTATGAGACCAACCGATTTGATAATCAGTGTCCATTTGCCCAAATATCCACGGATTATGAATCCGCTGAGTATAGTTTTTATCTACAAAACATTCATAATTAATCACTCATTTATATTTATCGTTTCAAGTTTGTATTTGGAGTTGATAAGCCAACTCCACGATTTTATTTGCGAAAAATACCTCGGGGATACCAGAGCCACACGCGTATGGAGCAAACATCCTCACCAACGATGCTGAAAGCGATGCAAACAACAGAGCCCACGCTATGTAAAACATATACGAGATTATGTAAGGACCTGCTCCGGTCTTCGATCGACTGAATACTTCGGGCCACGGCAACCACTAAAAAAAAGAAAATTAATTTTCCTTCAGAATAATCCTTCTTGCTACTTAAATATTTTTCTTATAGTAAAGTCATCGAGCTTTTTCATTAAATATAATCGGCACACGATTTATGACAAAAGTGAATGTTGTTCCAAAAAACTCTCCGCCAGCTTCTTCGTTGTCATTGCATCTTCAAAATATCTTCCCATTTTATCGTTTCGAGAGTTTTTTCATTCACTGTACATTTTTGGTGCTCGACGGATGGGGCCAGAGGAAACGTGAGCGACTATTTGTTTTTTTTTGTGACGTGAAATCTCAGCAATAGTTGAAATCATGAAAATATTCACCTGAGAGCAGTTTCCACCGTCGAAAGTAGTTTCATTGTAACTCCAGCAACATTGTTCCTTATTGAGCCAGAAAGCTTGAGGGCATATGCCAAATTTGAGGTCCGTCATCCACGAAGCGCCGATATCTATTATTCCAGCAGCGACGCCCGTGAACAGGCCTACTAATAAAACACAGAGCCATCCCGATGAAGCGTCCAGTGCACCTTTTACCAAATCGCATATTGAATCGTGTTTCTTTTTTATGATGTATCTGTGTCTCATACGATCGCGAGCTATGTCACGTTGCCAATCTATCGTGTGGAAATCCTCGTATTGCCCAATACCCGGTATATCATCAGAATCGGCTGAAACTAAAACAATTGAATTAAAAACGAGAGCAAAGCATTTTCCATTTAAATTCTTTTCTTTGCCAATTTTTTTCAGATTTTATATTAGAGAGTCCAATAATGCTGTATTCGAATGATCCTGGTGTTGATATATTTCAAAAATTTTGAAAGAGCTTACAATGCGACGACGAGTCGTCGAGGCGAATGCTACGATCCACGTAAGCATTGTTACCCGAATGATGCGAGCCTGTTTGATGATTTACATCCAGCATGTCTTCGTCACTGCTGAAATTTCCTCCTCGACTTAAAGTACTGTTTCGCAATCTTGCATCTCCAGAATTACCAGAATCTATGCCGTTGGTTGTCTAAAATGATAAAAATAAATAATTAATCACGTGAACTTGTGGTCAAGTGCGACGAAAAATCTTCGAGTATATATTCATTTTTGTACTGCTTACGATAATATCGAACCTATCGCAAGCTCCGCGGTAAACGCAGACGTGGGAATAGTTGAATTTTTTTTAACAGACATTCCAAATGCTTCGGTTTTATTAAATTGTGTTCATTAGTAACGAGTAATTAGTCAGAGCGTGCGAAAGATTTGTATTAAGGATTCAGACTTTGTGACAATGAATTATTACAGACATGCCTGAACTGTTCTATTATTCGGAATGATTCGTTATCTCAATAATTATGCGACTAGCTTGTATGAAGGTGTTTGTTTTTATTCGTAAAATGTAAATGTTGTTTAGTTTTTATTTTACCGGTGGCCCTTGTGAGAACGGCTGACTGCAGTTCTTCGCAGCTCTCGGGCCGTTGCAAATGTTCTTTAATTCGATATACGTGTTAATTTTCTCAAGGTACACCGTGTTCAATGCGTTAATAATGCCAAAGTATCAAGATGCTTTTCTCTCCTTCCGAAACTTTGGACAAAGCCTTTCTTTTTGTTTTTATTGTCTCATGAAAAGTTGGTCGATCTTTACAGGAAATAGAAATAGCGAGACCGACTAAAGGTTCTCCGCGTCCGATGTACCGTGGGATAGAGTTCGCTGCTCGAAGAGTGTAGACGATTAACGCAGCACCTTCGTAAGAACGAGCCTCTGGAAAATGGGTGGAGGGAATGATATTTCAAGAATACTGTAAAATTCAGCACCGGCTGAGCACAAACGTATATTATCTTTTTCTCTAGTGCCTAGAAACTCAAACGAAGATCGAAAATAAAATGGAAAGCAGAACGTGCTTGCGCGTGTTGTTCTAAGTTCAACCCATACTAGACCAAAGCAAGCCGGTCAAGACGGAGAAGGACAGAAAGAAGATCTAGAACTCATAGGAAAGAGAAGAAATATTGTTGGTGAAACGTTGGGTTTTGAGATCAAGCAATAATTGCCTACCTGTGCATCTACGGAGTTATAAGTTGTGGGCACGGTAGAATGAACAGCGGCAGTCGACGCCGATGACGAAGTACCTTTCAGCGGAAACTTCTCCATATCTTCATGTCGATCTGGATTTTGCCACACATATATGCACATTTAATTTTTTTTTCTAAACTTTACAACGGTTTGTGAATGGAAAACACAATCATCCAACAAAGAATATATGTTAAATAAATTGCAGAGCACAATGAATTTTAGAAGAAAAGGTAAGAGCCGTATTGTGCTTTCACAAATATTGTTTTGCTATAGAAGCTTGCGACCCACCTTGAAACTAGGCGAGTGCGAGAGAACGTTAAAACACATGCAGAGAATCTCTTATTGTCCAGCGATTGATCGGACAAACAATGTCGTTCAACGACAGAAATCATACGTACAAATGGAGGAGAAAGAGAACGAAAGAGAGAGAGAGAGAGAGAGAGAGAGATAGAAAGATAAAGTTTGATATAATCCTCAATCTTGGAGATTTAAATGATACACATTTGCAGGAACCGTGGCGACGTTACGTGTTTTAGAAACCTTATGCACGCGTACGAATGACAGATCGACGTGTGGGTGTATGCATGTAATGCTATTATTGTTATTATTATTCTATATGTGTAATTAAACTTATGCCAATGAAGTAATTTATGATAATCCAACATACTTCGATTCTACTATGCAAATTAGTGGTTTTTTTCGTCTTGATCGTCTGACAGTTATGAAGATTCTATATGGCGAGAGAATTGTTGGCAAATTTTTTCTACACATACACTCGATGTGTGCAATGAGATCCGCGACGTTAACCAATCAGGTGTCACTTAATAACCAAGAAATGGCGTGTATGTGTACGAGTAATTGTCGTCCCAAATATTGGTTACGGTTGTATCACTATATACCTACGAAGGACGGAAAGCAGCTTTACGATTCCCCCAAATTCTTCTTTCTTTGACGCGTACGCAGATTGTAGCGAACAATGTATAATTGCTCGAGTAGCGGGAGTTAAAAAAGGGAGCAAAAATGTTGGTGTTGTTGTTTTTTCTCGTGTGTCAACTTACCATCTCCAAGGCGTTAAATTCTGAATAATCCTCGATACTCAGCGAACTCATTCGTGTGCGTAATGGGGAATAGTTCACAGCTGTATGCCTTCTTCAAACTACTATCCGCATGGCTGGTAAATGATTTTTTATCGATGAAGTCTTAGCTCGAGGCTAGATTTTTGATCCTTCGTTATTTTGGTGATAAAATACGCCGATCTATCGCACAACCCGCACAACTCCTTAATCTTTTGTTGTCCGTGGGCTCTCTCTCTCTTTCTCTCGCTCTATCGTTTTCGCCTAGTTTATTTGACAAAAAAAAAAACAAGTCTGCAATGGTTCGCCCCACGGAAGTCTACGCAGAATCCGCACTGCTGATCACGTGATCATATTTTCGTATGTGTATAAAGTTTCGGTTGCTGTGTGCTTGCATACATGACATTCTACACCGATACAATACTCAGAAAGACGTACTTCGTGTAGTTCGTGTACGACGCGCGGTAGCAGCACGGCAGCGTGACTTGAGCGACCTGCCGTTCCACCATAGAACATGAAAGTTGTCTCAAGTCTCAAGGTTGTCTTGCCTCTAGATTCGTTTCTCGCTTCTCGGTCTCGCGCGCAGGCACGCACACGTGGTCGATGTTTATGAATTTACCGCATCCAAGTTACAATTTTGTGAAATCATTTTCGCCGGCATTAAAAATCTCTCACACAAAGTAAGTTAAACAATAAAAAATCTACCCTTAAATATTTGTTTAATGTTCCAACTCGGGTTAACCAGTCGTTTCGTCTGTAAATGAGAAATGAAGACTGACCGCACTAACATAACCTCTTCATTGGCACGAGCTCGCTTACCAAACACCATGCATTGCTCGCATTTCATAATTTTGATGTTCTCTGTGCAGCGGGCAACATGAAATCCCGGAAATCAAAGCAAACTAAAGATGATGTGGCGAAAACTTTGTACGTGCGCTTGCCGCACACGATCAAAAGTGTGAAAGAGATCCAGGATCTTTTTGCTGGCGATATTACCGTCAAATTGCCTAGACAATCTTCGAGACACTGTCACGTAATTTTCCCGAGCGTCGAGGAGAAAATAAAAAATCTCAAAAGTATAAGAAAAAAAAAAGTTGATGGGAAACGCATCCTGGCTGCCGAGCCCAAAATCAATCCTCCAGATGAAAAGAAAATTAAGGAGAAAAAAATTAAACCATCGAAGCCTACACAAGGACCAAAAATCACACAAACGTAAGATATTTCCCAAAACTTTGTTTTCTAAGTTTATTTACACATAAAACTACTCAGGCCTCTGATTTTCTTTGCAATTTTGCAGCAACCTATGAATTTTTGTTCTCACAATTTCAAAAGTAAAAATACAAAATTAACCGAGTGTTCGACTGTGTACCACAAAAGTACGAGTCGTTCTTTTTCTATCCAGCATTTGCGCTCCAGTCTTTTCCGATCCAATGCAGATAAAAAATCTTTTCATTGCGTTGCTTGTGACTTTTCTGAAATCATACGATTATCGATTTTACCATTTTTCCAACGCAGTGTCTAGCCGTCTGGGTACGCGATATGCGCTTTACCCAACGCGTTTATGCGGACGAGCAAGCGTTGCTTATTCGTCCGAACATGCTTTAGTGTACGAAATGGCCGGACGAGTAGCCACAGCCTTTTTCCAAACATACAAATTTGAATTTTTTTTCTGCCGTTTATCTATAACGATGAGGAACAATTTAGAGCCAAAATGTTATCGCCTAATAGACTACTCGATAGGAAAGAATTCTCCGCATGAGAATTTAGCGTACAGCCAGAGAATTTTTTTTCCCAGCATTTATCATCGTTGTGCAAAATATTTCAAATTCTGTGAATTTTATAAAAAATGTGTAAATTGTGTTTATTTCCAGACTTCACGTTTCAAACATCAGACCAGGCACAAAAGCGCATGAGATCAAGACAGCTTTTCCAGGCTGCACATCCGTTGTGATGATCAAATCTGAAAACTCACCGAATAAGTAATGAATATTTCCATTGAAAAAAATTTGAATCAGCAAAATAATTAGTTGATGATTTAATTTTAATTAGGGGGCATCGATTTTTGTTGAATTAATACAGTTCATCGAATACGATTGATATTTAAATCGCATCTTAATAAAAAACATTGAAATTTTGGGTTTTTGGCAAAATGTTATATTTAGTGGTATTGCGAATGTCTCAGATTATGAAACAACCACCTAACCATATTTCTCTCTTTCAGAATCGCAATCGTGAAGCTCCGCAGTATCCAATTGGCCGGAGAATATTTGCGCAAAGAGCGAAAGTGGCCGGAGGTACGGGACAGAGTTCTGAGAATTCAGCCCAAGGTATTGAAGAGATCGAAGAAACCACGAAAGAAAGTGGTCAAAATGAGGATTTACGATGGCGAGGGCAATGAAATTATCGAGGAACCCACAAGCAGCAGCAAAAAGGAGATCAAAAAGGAAAAAAAACTAGTTAAGATCATGAAAAAGTCCGAGGATGAGGAAGAAAAGGAAGAAGAAGAGGATGAGGACGAGGAAGAAGAAGAATCGGACGAGTCCAGCGACGGGGAAGAGGAATGATTAAGTAGTTTGTAAAATAAAAATTAATATGTAGATTCTAGCCGATCATAATTTATAGAATATTCAATTGTTCGTGCATCGTGACGGTACATTCTCATTTTCAACATAATCAATTGACTATATGTGTACAAATAACTTTGTTTAATTTTTAAGGATACGGTCGACTTTCCACAATGGTCAATACAATATTTCCGATGCTCACGTAGCCCCGAAGTTATTATTTATCCTTGCTTGTCGAGCTCCTCGTACTTTTATGGCAAAATCGATGACGAAGAAGTAGATGATCTCGATTATTGAAATGAAACTGCAGCCGAGGAAAAGACTGAAAACACCGCCCAAAGAAGCTGAGAACAAATAATTCACAATTTTCATTCTAAATCAACTTTTTTCTCCAACTATTCTCGAGTCACACTTCAAAACTCGAATATCGTTCCTTTCTACTTGATTAACAAAAAAAAATTTCTCTCATAATGATGGCCAGAAATATTTGTCTACGAGAGCTCGAAATAATCCAAAGTTACACTTATCAATCGTTTGATCTTTTTATCGTATTTTCTTTCACTCACACACGAGATTGATCCAGGAAAGGACGAGCTCTCGACGTTGCAGCACCGCAGATTGTTCCGAATACGTGATATGTATGGCAGTGGCGGTCTTCAGTTTTCTTGCCTTTTTGCTGTAAAAACTGACCATCAAATTCTCATTTTTCAAGCGCTTGGCTAGTAGAGGAAAAACGAGTTTTTCAATAACTTTCTCGATTACGCGTCATGCATATTTGGGATTAAAACATGAGGAAGAAATCGCTTTTTTCTTCGACTGAAACAAAATCATAATCTGTTGTAATTGTTGAAGGACGAAAGTGAGAAAGTGGAGACTTACTAAAAAGGCGAAGGATTAAATTTGGGAGCGTTGAGCGGCAACGAGGTGGTGGCCAAAGAATACATCGTGTTTTCACAGTCTGGCAAACAACCGCACTCCGGGTCTCGAAGCGTCAAGGAATAGGCTTTCGGTTTGACTCGCGTGAGACACGGAATGTGACTAATATTACAGACTGTTTGCTCGGGTCGAAGTTGCGAGGAAAAAAAAGGTAGACAACCACAAAAATGATTGAATACATTTTCCCGACACTTGACGTAACAATTGTCAGCGCGATAAAAATCTTCGAGTTCCGTCGATCTTTCACAGTCCCGATCTTCTCGCTTCATGTCCAAAACTTCGCTACTCGCTGTCAAACGACGAGCAAATATTCGGGCCACGGTCTCGGTTCCCGTTGCACCAACGAATTCCGTTGCCGTTGGTCCGGGATAAGTTCGTCGCTCGTGGATCAACACCTTCATACCGTCTCCGTACATTATCGACGAAATCCTATCACGCGGACCGTACGATTTCATCAGAAATGACAAAATGTAACGTCCTCCGTAAGTCACGCTGTAATAATCGCTCTCCGAAATATTCCACCTGCGACACGAAAACGCAACAGACTTTCAGCATAAATTAGTAATCACACATGAGCAACTTCATCTTTTTCCAAATTTCTACACGCGTTCATAATTTCTTCAAAAACACATACGAATTTTCAACAAAAAATTGAAAAACTTCATAAATTTGTATATTATGATTTACTGAAACGATGCTTTTCTTAGCGATTGGAGCTTCTTACATCGACGTTGTAAGAAGCTGTTCGAGAATCTTATGGAAAAGTGTTTTTTTAACAAAACGACAACATTTGTTTAAAATAGATTAATTGAATCTGTGCCGAATCGGGAAAATTCAAACTTTTCCAAATTTATTCAAATATGAACGATCTGTGCAGACAGCGAGATAATAATTTATTTGTTAAAGTTGGTAACAACCTCGAATATCGCGCTGAATGGAAAATTTGAAAGAAAAAAAAATGAAAAGATGTACTTTTTTTTTTCTTAATCAAGTGCGATTGGAGTATTTCGTTTCATTGATTTTTTGCAATATACTTTTTTGAAAAAGTCAAGAACATCACGTTCTTTCGAAAATGTGGAGTGCTCGAACCATTTCGACGCGTTGAGCAATATTTCCGTGAAGAAACGTGCGGCATTGCTATACTTGTCCATTTTTTTTTTTCTGATTTCTCATGTGAAAGTTTTGATCACGTGTTTCTTGCGTTTTCAGAGATGCTTCGGAATCACTGGGGACGAAATAAACGTGTAGAAATAATCGGTGTGCTGCTGTACCTTGTCCCGTAGAATTCATTACGTTTCGCCAAAGAGATCGGAAATACTTTGAGGACTTGTTCAAAGACGTTAATTTATGCGAAGATTGTGCAACGAATTGACATGCGATGGTGCAGAATGTAATAATCGATGAACGGATGTAAAAAAACTATGAGAATCGCTCGTCGACGTCGAGAAACTTCGAGCTCTTCTGGTCAAGGTGAAATAACTTTTTTTCTCTGCTCTCTTCTTTTTGCAACTTTGTAACGTTTTTTTTTCTCCTTTTTTCTTCGCTATCATCTTATCGTAGAAACTACGAGAACGTCTATGATTTTCAGTTCCTATTCGAGTCGTCGTGTCGCCGGGTGTGCATGCGTTTTAACAATTTAGCAGCAAAAGTACGTTTCAGTAGAAAAAATATAGTGTAGCTTCAAACATTGTTATTGCCCTGCTCTAAACAATATTTTATCGCCCAAGGTGTCAGAAAAAATTGAACAACTCATAACTGGGAAGAAGTAATTATACATTTTTTAAAATTATTACTGTACAGTCCGTTCCAATGGAAATCTGTTAACTTACAAATTTCAATCAGTTGCCTAGTTTCAACATTTTTATAAATTTAGCTGTAAATTTTTTTTTTTTTTAGGAAATTGGAATCCCAGACAATTTTCTTTGTTTTCGTATTTTGTTGCAATTCGTTATTCGAGTTTTTCGTGGATCTACATTTTTTGCTTCCTCATAGAGTAAGCTCTCTATGCGACGGTGAAATTTTTTTTTCCAGTTTTCAATGTCAATGTGCTTAAAATGTCCCAAATCATCGAAAAATCATATCTAGACAAAATGTCCGGATGTGTGTGCGTGTGTTTGTTATATGGCACTGTAAAATTGAAACCTTCATAACTCGAGAACGGTTTGAGCTACGGGGCTCTCGTTTTGCACAGATGTTAATCTATACAAGCTCTTCATTCTCTGGGAATTTTGTTGGAATCGCTAGAAAAATACGAACTCTACGGCATTTTGAAATTTTCAAAAAAAGGGTGTAATCGCTCTAGCTTCCGCAAATTTTAAGATTTTTCACTAATTTTTATTTTATAGATAGAGTATCATAATAGGAAGGTTGGTATTGAATTTGGGGAATATCTGTTGAACGGTTTATTTTAGCAGTGAATCGTTAGAATTTTGGATTGAAACTTTTTTTGGCCATTCCATGGGAATGATTAATCGCATTGTTTGGCAGCCTATTTGCATTATCAAATCGCGATTCTTATCAATTTGAACAATTTCATAATTCATCCGTTCATTCAAGCGTCAATTATGCAAAAAAAGAGTAAAATACCTGCGTTTATGCTTGTCGTAAGCATAGTTGAAGGAGCAACAAATACCATAAGGAGTGTAACTCTGTTTTACTAATTTTTGGCAATCCTCGGTTTTACCTTCGAACATACACATCACGAAAATATCTTGGCATCTCGGTCTCACGTAATACAGTATTTCTTCCAATGTCAGTTTATTTACGTAGAGTATTCGGTCGAGTATGGACATCTCTCTTTCATATTGATTACTCGGTAATATTCCAATTGAGAGATGTTTTAAAACTTTGGCGAAATCCTTGGCCCCCATGCCGGAAGGGTAACGCCTGAAAATTCCACCAATGAAAAACAAGATAATCCATTTGAGAAGAAATATAATCATTATCCTCACTCGAACAATTAGTTGGAGGGTATTAAGGACATTTTTTTTATTACCACGATGGATTAATACATACATGTGTTTTCTGGTAGCCAGAAAAGCCGTCAACCGATAATTAACCGCAACATCCGAGTGGCAAAAAGTGACTGCTGGTAATTTGAGCCTCCAGCTTGGATACTGATTTGTCAAGACTAAGGTACGCATATTGGCCATTTCGTGTTTAACGTAAAATTGGTTTGCCAATTGACAGGCTGCTACGATTGACAGGGCAACGATCATGAGCCACACGCATCTACAATCGTTTCAAATTAAGGGGATACTCTTGTTGAAAATTTCATTTTCAATCATCACTTTTCGAATAACAAAAAATTATATTCCGTGCGTTTTTATTGTCTGGAAAAAGTGTCGTTCTCGAGAAACGAAAAAAACGTTGTGACTTCAATTTAATCGGATGTCAGAAATTGTTTTTTTTTTTTTTTTTTACTTTCTTCTTTTGGAAATGTAGTAAATTTTTTAACAGTTGCAACGTGTCAATGAAATTCTGTTTTTATTAATTATGTATGTTTTTTCCTTCATCTTTATAAATATTATTCGAAACGTCTCGTTTGCGAGAAGAACAGAAAAAAAAGTTTTGATTTAAAATTAATACTTGGTAATGTTTGTCATTTTGTACTTTCGGAAATGCAGTAATTTTTTGATCGTTCAACAGTTCGATGAAATTTCTCTTTTCTTTGTATCGACTCAGGATTTTCTTCATGCGATCTTGATTAGATCCGTGATGAATATTTGGGGCTTTTTTTTATTTTTTTTTTTACGGGCTTGCGTGGTACATGGCCATAATATTAATTTACCTTCCAATTGCGGATTTAGCTTGAGACGTGTATTTGATGCCGTGAATAGTTGAATTTACCGAAAATTCATGGTAAACATGTTTGAGAATTTGCCACACATTCTGATGCTCGCGATCATGGTCACCAACGTTTTGTCGATTATCGGAACTCGTAACAGACACCATATCGTTATGGAAAAAGAAAAATCCACCGATTTTGTCTGTTGAAAAGATTCTTGAGGACTAACATGAAAACTGGGATATTCCTGGTCTTGAAGGCGAGGAGTGCTCTTTCAACGAATCGATACAAATACACTTGTTTGATTGTAGTTTCACACTGTCATTGTGATCACAATCACATTTCACCTGATTTTCATCCAGCACGCACGATTCTCGCGCGTTTGTCATACAAACATGAAGTCCCTCGTCAAATTGTTTCCTTTCTCATATTTTATTCCTTTTCCTTTCATCAAATGATGGAATAAAAATATATACTTTTCACCCATTTTCACAATTATAAACATTTTTCGGAACGTTCTCTTTCATTAATTTTGATGAAACAATTAAAAAGCGTTATTTTGGACGAAAAGGACGAAATTCTTTGATTTTCATTTTTTAATGTTTAAAAAATTTGAAATTTCTAACTCTCTTTTTTTTTAATCCAATAGGAATTGTGGATTATAACTCAGAAAACAATTTAAAACAATAATTACTCGTCATCAAATAATTAAACAAAATGCAATGTGATTGATTAAATATTGTTGTTTAATTATTCGCAATAATTATTGTAGTTTTAATTATTGGTTTCGGTTTTTATTTCCAACCAAGCTCGCACAGTAAAAAAATTAGGGCGAATTTTTCAAGACCTTCGTAACAGTAGCGCCTCTGCTCCTGAAGAGCTAAACAATCAATATTTCTTCAGATTAAAAATAAAAATAGTTTATTTTGTCATTGTAAGATCCTCCTCCTATAAGTTGCATAGTACAGAGCCAGCAAACATTTTTCTTTAGCATCAAACAGTGAAGACTACAGAACGATTTAAGGCAAAATTAGCCGTAGCATTAAATAATGTTTCTACGTTTAAAATCCTCATCTACTTAGTTTCTCTTCAGGTATAAACAATATCGTTGTCAGGTCACGCGTGATTCAAGTTCGAATGATACACATTGTGGTTTTATTTACATCCTTCGTATCTCGCTTGAAATCCAATGCCACGCTCGATCACTGTACGCGGCGAAAGATCGACGTTGTTCCAATTTTTATTTATCATCAGACGAGCAATAACTATGTATCAACCAATTTTCGAAAAGGAAAAATTTCGAATCGACAAAATGTTTCGGTCGATAACGTCCGTTCGAAGGTATTCTCGGTCGGTAATTCGTTCATGTTGCCAATAAAAAACATATTTTGTAAGACGCAATCATACTTTGGAGTTGGCACGGAAGATGGTAGCACCAAGCACTATCCGTGCGCACACTGATATAGCGTTGTGTATGTGTAGCAGCCGATGTGTCGCGTACTCTAATAGCAACAATTTTCCAATCTGATGATTCAGGAACGTCATTGAAATTTTTTCATTTGCATCCGATTCATCCATTTGATAAGCAGAAAATTAAGTGGGATGACATTTTATTTAGTCGCTCGCGTGATCGAGTAGGAATTTCTCGTATCGCGGATCATCCAATAACACGAATATCCCCGATGTAGCTCGAACGATTATACTCTTGTGACTCTTTTATTCGTGGAAACAAATATGTGCTTGTGTTGGACTACACCGGCGAGACGTGCCAAGTGTATTGGAGTAAGAACTAACCTAAAACCGTCACGTCCCAATAGCTCGTAAACTCGTACGAATATTCAAAAAAATAACAAAAGAATTGGTGAAAGTTAAAAGTGAAAAAGGAGAAATTGCTGAATATTATTATTCGCGAGTGATCGAAAGATGGTCCGCGTATGGTTTTCCGCTTTTTCGTGTCCGGAAGCTAGCAAGATTCGTCGCTAAGTTAAACGACAAGTGTCGCAACACGATGGCTCACAATTCATTATTATTCGCATACAACTCTTTCGAACGCACTTCTCGCTGAAGCTATTCAATCGTAAGTTCACTTACGCGATTTGCACAGATCATATTCATCCAATTTGCATGTCATTTTTCCCAGTCCCTTCTCATATTCACTCGTATCTATCAATCAAATACTACGCGTCAGCTCCTGACGTTTACGAAAAATTCAACGAATTTCACGATTTTTTCAAATTATTTCGAACATACGATTCTCACTTTTTTAGAACATATCCCATGGGTGGTCGACCGAGGACATCTTGCGATGTCCTGCAATAAATCGTCCTCATCTTCTATCCAATTATTCTCATAAGGTAAGCTTTTTTCTTATACTTCAAATATTTTCTATCCAAATTATTCTCCAAAATTTCAGTCGATAGTAAACCGTGAAACCCCAATGTTTCTCTAAGCAGCAGAAATCAATGGTGTCAGCCCTGGAAAATCAACATTATTTACAAAATAATCAAAATTAAAAAATTTCAATCTTCCCTGGACTCTGAACTGGATAATGAAAAAAATAAATAAAAACCTTTTCATGATAATTTTTAAAAAAAGTCACATCTGCATGCTCCAAAAAAAAAAAAATTCTCATGAATGACTCAATGTTGGAGTTTTCGGATTAATAATCATCCACTGTAGGTGCCATTTTTGCTTTATTATGTTGAATACTGTTCTGTAATTGTTCAGTTCTGTAATTGATCGAGTTAAAAATGCCTCCACTTTGTTAGAATTTTTTTTTCGCTCTCTACGATGTTCTGAAAATGTGGAAATCGTGAATGAATATTTTTTTGTATCAATTATTCATGAGTATGGGATTCATACTGTCGCATTCGATTTAGTGTAGTTTTACAATTGTAAGAGCTGGGTCCATGGCTCCTTGTCAAGGCAAGCGTGATATTGGCAACAATTCCGCGATGATTTGCTCAAATCGTGTGATCAAAAGTGACAAAGTTTTGGAATTCTTTATCGATTCACAGTAAACTCTAGATTTCTTTTCCTATTCAGAATGCAAACTCCAGACACTGCTCGATCTCTTTGTTTTTCAACTATTTTCGAATTTTTTACTAGTTTTTTTTCTGTGTTTTCGATCGAATGGTTAGCATTCAAATTGGAGATCAAAGCAAGAGAATTTGTGTCTTCTTTTTGCATTTCGATAAAAAAATGCTCCCTAGGGACTCATGAGCTTGATTTCTGGGGATAATTCGTGAAAATTGATCATAATCACAATTGTACAAATTTGTCAAAAGTATTCGTGCTATTTCTTAAATTTGCAAAATGTTATTTGTGAAAGATTCGTCTTAATTGTAAATAGAGTTCGAAATATTTTTGAAAGAAAATTATATCCAATCCTGGCCTTTTGTTGATTGAAACTGATAGTCTAGTTGAAAAAAATTTGCAAAACGTAGGAGCATAATGAGAATATTGATTGGGTAGGGTAAGATGGATGAAAACGATTGAGAAAATGACCAACTTTTGTTTTATGATCTGTTGCAGCAATAAAGAAAAAAATGAAGTCAATTTTAGTGTAGTGTATACAAAGCTTCACATTCGACGGATACGAAAGTTGCAATAATCGGAGGACACGATTGCAATGGATCTTCGTTCGGGGGAGAACATTTTCGTATGGTAAGAGCAATGTTGGGCAGAGGCGATACGTGGGATACGAGTTATTAAAAAAGAAAATCACTCGGACAGAGAGACAGAGAGACAAAGATAAAAAAAAGCAGAATGCAAGCAAAAAAACGTTATTTATTGTTATTCGTGACGTGCGCGTTTCTGGGCTATTGTTACTTCGGTGGATATAGATTAAAAAGTAAACAAGCTTACGAGAAGAAAGTATTGCCCCACGAACGATTGCCTTCGTTTATGAGCATGACCGAAGAGTTCTACGACAAGGATCTTAGGACGACGAATCGTCATCGTGTTGTGAGAAATCCGCGTCGAGAATGCAGAATGGAAACTTGTTTCGACTCGTCGAGATGCAAACAAGGATTCACCGTATACGTATATCCGGTCGAGGACACGATAAGTCCTCTTTACCAAAAAATCTTAAACGTTATTACCGAGTCTCGTTATTATACGAGCGATCCAACGAGGGCGTGTATTTTTGTTTTGGCCCTTGACACACTCGATCGTGATCCCTTATCAGCAGAGTTCGTCCACAACTTACCCGCGAAATTATCGCGTTTGCAACACTGGAACAACGGAAAAAATCATCTTGTCTTCAATCTCTATTCCGGCACATGGCCCGATTACGCTGAGGAAGCGTTGGCCTTCGACCTTGGTTACGCCATTCTCGCCAAAGCCAGCATGTCAATATTTCATCTTAGACCCAACTTTGACGTCTCCATTCCTCTATTCGGCAAACAACATCCCGAACGTGGTGGTGAACCGGGCCAGGCCCAGGAAAATACTTTTCCCAACAACAAAAAATATGTCGCCGCTTTCAAAGGCAAACGATACGTTCATGGTATCGGATCCGAAACTCGAAATGCTCTTTACCATTTGCACAATGGCAAAGATCTCGTTTTCGTCACCACGTGCCGCCATGGCAAAGCCTGGAGAGAATTTCAGGACGAACACTGCACTCAGGACAATCAGGAATATGATACGTAAGCGAATCTTTTTTTTTTCCCTTGTAAATTCCTTACCACGCCATACAAATGATCCACATAATGCATTTTACCTCGAAAAAAAACTACAATTTTCAAAAAACTCCATTCGATCGTAAATTTTGAAAGATTTCAGGAAACCAATTAATCGATCCCGGATGTATATCGATTTTTTTTCACAGGTTCACTCAAATACTTCAGAAAATTGATTTAATTGAAATCCATATTAACAAGTTTTTCTTTTTTGAAAATTCACCAATGCTTTTGCTTTTTTTATGTGTAAAAAAACTCGAAAAAATCGAGTTTATTTTAAATTCATACTCAATAAGGTACAACCATGAAACCCGAAAGTTTTCATAACAAAAAAAAGTAAATTGCGGGCCTCGGAATATTAACAATGTTAATGCTCTTCCATAAATCTTGACAAATCACGTAGACGAGGGTTCGGTGTCTAATTGACTTTTTAATGGATGTTTTTTTTTTTTTTTTTGGAGCTCAACCGTCAAGATAAAAAGAGTATTTCACATTTAGGACACATTTTTTTCAAGTAATTAAACACATTTCTCAACTCGCTGGTTCGGACATGCGTATTTTATTAATGAACAGCAAAAATATATCGTAACCTTGAGTGAGACTGATTTTCTCATGGAATTTAGCAATCCGACAGTATAATTGGTGTCTGATCAACTTTAACAACCGTTCACCTTATCACCTTGAAACCTCTCGAAAGATTGTCTCCTCCCTTTTAAAATATTGAAATAAAAAGCGTCAGTTATTCAACGATCCCCCACTGCGTTTGCAGAAATTCTTTTGTTCCGCCAAAATAGGTTGATTTTATTAAAAATCTCGACGATAAGAATCAAACAATTAATTCGTGCAACATAAATTCAAGGTCACTCGCAAGAGTTGATTCGAAAATTCCAGGGGTTTGCATAATTGAAAAATATGATACGTGAAAAAAAAGAATTGTAACATGACGAGGTTCGCTCGCGTCGACTTTCAGGAATATCGTTGCGTAAGTAAAAACTCACGGCACTTTGTACTGACGAGTGAAAAAATACAAAATTACTGACTGAGCGAAGAAAATAAAACTTTGGAATTGTCATCGTTCGATGCCATAATTTTTTCCCCATTATTTCTTCAATTGTTGCCTGAGAAAATCGGAGTTTCCATGCGCTCGAAAACAAAAATTGGCCGTTGTCATTTTTTGACATTTGTAACAGCGATCAGATTTTCTTTCGTTAGCTTGAATAATAATAAAATCATGGTCTTGACATTATTTGGGAAAACGTGGAATGACGCATCGAAGCTTGTATCGTTGGAACCCAACAAAAAATATTTTCATCATCAATTATATTATTAATTCTCGAAATGGTCTGAATTTTTCCCGGAGATTTTTCCGATTATCGTGGGTAAACCTGCACATTCATTCTCTGACTCTCAAGGAAAAGAAAAAATAATTTCGTTGCATTCGATCGATGCAAACTTGTCCATTATTAATGCGGTAAAGTTTTTGGATTATTTTCTAAACTCGATGATTAATTGTAACTTTGTTGATTTCAGGTACGACTACGAGATATTGCTGATGAATTCGACGTTTTGTCTTGTACCACGTGGACGAAGATTAGGTAGTTTTAGATTTTTGGAGGCCCTCAGAGCAGGATGTATTCCGGTTATATTGAGCAACGGATGGGCGCTTCCATTTCACGAAAAGCTCGATTGGAAGCAGGCCGTAATATTTACGGACGAAAGATTGTTGCTACAGATTCCTGACATCGTGAGATCGGTTTCAAACACGAAGATTTTGAAGCTTCGTCAGCAAACGCAATTTCTTTGGGAGCGTTACTTTTCGTCGATTGAAAAAATAATATTTACAGTCTTCGAGGTAAGAATAATTCTCCATCAATTCAGTAGAAAGAAGAAAAAAATAAATGTTGGTTTTATTTATATTTTGGCACATTTTGTTCGGCTTTGCAGAACTTGCGCGAACGTCTTTCGTGGGAAGGAACGAGGAACGGACTCGTATGGAATATGAGTCCCGGGGCTCTGTCAATTTTACCACAATTCTCAGACAGCCAACAAGAATTACCGTTCACGACAAAAGATCCGGGCAATACGTTTACTGCCATCATTTATTCGCAGCTGGGATCGACGGCTGTTCTCTACCGGCTGTTGCGCAGCCTCTCCAAAAGCAAATATTTAGACAAGGTTATTATCTGTTTATTCGAACCTTTACCAAGGAATTTACTAAAAAGACAGTCTCAACCCACCCATCACACAGTTATTTTGAGAGCAGAAGGAAAGAAAAGTTAGTGACGACTGAAAAACTGCTGAGAGGAAAATCTATTCTTGGTCAATTCGTTCAACATGCCGCGAGAAAAGTTTTCTATCCGCTCCGATGATAGGAAAAAGAGAATATTTGAAAATGCAGAAATTGAAGAAAAATTGAATTTCGTTGTCCTGAATCATGTAATCATCGGAATTTCTACTCGTGAAAGAGAAATAGACAAACCGGGAAAACATAGTGATTATCGGAGTACGATGCTTGTACGACCTCACGCCCCGATTAACCGAGATGCCATAAATAAAACCCCTTCACACATTATTTTTCCCCTTTGCAGATTATTCTTATGTGGAATTCTGACCTTCCACTGCCGAGAAGACCGCGGTGGCAAGGGATAAAAGCAACTATTCACGTGGTCGCTGTAACAGGAATTTCTCAACGCTTTTATCCACATCCTCTCATAAAAACAAGTGCCATATTGTCTTTGGACGAAGATGCTACTCTAAACACCGACGAAATCGATTTTGCTTTCGTCGTTTGGCGATCTTTTCCGGATCGAATCGTCGGCTATCCCGCCAGATCTCATTACTGGGACGATTCCAAGGTAAATAAAATTCCATTAATCTACTTTTATCCTCTCATTAATCAATTGTTCACCTCTAATTCTTATTATTTCGATGAAAAATCAAAAACGATGATTTTGCCCGTTTGTTTAAATTTTCTGTTAACTCTTGACTTTTAATTGTTACTAATTCTCAATAAATTGAATAAAAATATTATCTAATCGACTCATAACGTTGCGATGCATTCAGTTATTTATTGGAAATGGAACGAAACAGCTTTTTATTGCCGATCGCGAGTTTCGATTGAGTTTTCCCAGCGAACAAACACCATTAATCACATTTTTATGAAATAAACTTAAAGAGGTTCGCTACATACGACAATATCATAAGAATTTAATCAAATTTGGTCATAACATTCTTTAGCATCAAATATTCGATGACCCGATTTTTTTCAAATTTTTCATCTACATTGTTGTCGAATAATTGGAGTTTACAATATGCAAAATATATACCTATATATATCTGAATCCTGTGCTTGTGCGTGTAAACTCTAGTGTTGAATTACTCGAAAACTATGTAGAAGAAAAATCTTAAAAAATTTGTATATTTATATTTAATACTCAAGAATCTACACACCAAATTTCATTAAATTCTAATCATTTCGAATTTTCCTATACTTTTAACACGTCAACATTGTTGTGTGTAGCCAACCTCCTTAATAGTTTTTAGTACGAGTTTCTTATTCATAGATTATTGATAATTTCATACAATAAAACATTGACGATGATTAATTTTCGATGTATTGTATTTGAATGGTGTGAAAAGCGTTCCTGGGGCTACACAAGCAAATGGACAAACGATTACAGCATAGTTCTGACGGGGGCGGCCTTTTATCACCGTTATTACAATACCTTGTACACGGAATTGTTGAGCTCGACGCTGCACAAGACGGTGGAGCAATCGCAGAATTGCGAGGACATACTGATGAATTTTTTGGTCAGTCACGTGACCCGACGACCACCGATCAAGGTTACGCAGCGTAAACTTTACAAGGAATCCGCGGGGACTGGGATCAGGTATTTTTCGAACAATGACCAAGCGCTTAATTGCCTCGTTTGACAAGTTGCATTGCAAAAATGAATCATCGCTCCCTTGTGTTTGAAATGTAAGCGTTAAGAAGGGACCGGCCTCTCGAGGTATTTTCTCCTACTCAAAAATCATTCAATTCGATCCCATCGACGACTTTGACCTCAAGGTCAATCGTCACCCGGAAATAGTCTCAAAATTGTTGTTTCTTTTTTACATTTTGACCGAAACTAGACTGCCACGCGCAAACTGTCCTTCGTACGTTTCTTCTCCCAGGCTTCATTAATTCGAGTGGTGTTACATATTTGACCTTGGCTACTTTCAGATCACCGTGGAACGACCCGGATCACTTTATTCAGCGGCAAACCTGCATGAACACTTTCGTTGCTGTGTTTGGTTACATGCCCCTCTTGAGATCCAACATGAGGCTCGATCCAGTACTCTTCAAAGATTCCGTCAGCAATCTTCGCAAGAAGTATAGGCAAATTGAGTTAGTTAATAATTAGAATTGTATAAAGAGAGAAAGAGAGCGAGAGAGAGAGAAAAGGAAAAGTGAGAGGGAAGCAATACGTAAAAAAAATATCGAGCACTCTCGGTTTTTCATCACGTACTAATTTATATAACAAACAAACGAAAGCCGGGCGTTATCCGGGCTGATCAAGATCGAACTGACAATGTCCAGCACACGAAATTCACGTGCGTTTGATATAAACCAACAACTAAGAAGAAACAAAGTCGAATCAAAGTCCAAATCTTTTAATTAGTGTCTCTTTCCCCACTCTTTCGTTCGCCCACGTAGCCACTTGGTGATATTATTCGAAATATCGTTCATAATCATTCCGTGTTCCGACTTTCAATCAACGTTTCGTACAAACCCGTGTTTTTTTTTCTTCTGTAAGGAATTTTTTTCCTTAGCGATTTTATCGCGCTTATCGTTTTTTTGCGACATTTCATTTCGGTCCGAATCATGCCAAGAAATCAACGTTTCTACGTCGCATTATTGTACATAACAATCGTTTCATAGATATTATTAATAATAAAATATACAATTATTTAACAGGCCTCGTCATACGGATTTACTCGGCAACCTCCTCGGAATCCTGCCTCCGAAATTTGCCTCTCTATTGATCCTTCCATCGTTCCTTGACCACTGGATCTTGTCCTCTTTCCGACGTCTTTTTCTCCCGGCCCTGGTGAGTTTCTCTTTTAAACTTGGTCTACCTTCCGAATTCCATTTTTTTTTTTTTTTTTACAATTTTCACTTTTTTCCTGCTACCGAAACCGCTTTTCCTCCTTTAGCCTTCGATATAATTTTTTTATACTTTCTGGCACTTGATTTTTGTCCCAAAACAAATGATACTCACGTTTTTATTTGAATTTGACAAAAATTTGATTTATATCTCGTCACGTTGTCTAATTATTAGACTTTCGTCGAAAATATTCTCTCGAAAATTTGTTTAAATCCATCAACGTTGGGAGGAAAATTGTCAAACAATTCGCAACATTTTTAACGTTAAAAAGTTGGCAATTACTTTTCGAAATAGAAAGGACCTTGAGAACGTCTCCGAGCTTTTGTACTGAGGAATCGAACGCTCTCTCAAGTGCGATATTTTCACGAAAATTCATGATTATTCAGAGAAATTCTATTCTCGTTAAAATTCATTTTCGTTTTTGAATATCTCGGCTAATAGAAACAACACTCGTTACAAAATCTATGAGCAGCGTGATTCTTCTCGATGAGTTGTTCCCAAGAGCTCTAGAAACGTTTTCGAGCTCGAAACGATTGAAAAATAAAAATGAATAAAACCGAGAAAAAAAAAACGAATGAATTTAGCAGATTTCGAAGATTCTTTCGGTAAATTTGTTTCTATTTTTTGCCGACGAAATTGACGCACGTCGAACGACAAAAAATGGAGCGTTATGCTCTACAAATTATTCTGACATCGTGAAATAAAAACAAGTTTCGACCTAGCCTCGGAAATGATACAAAAACAACAAATTTTTTAGCCTTGTTTGCATAGCGCTTTTGAGAAAACAGACGAAAAAATTAAATACATTTCTACACATACACGCGTTCATAAAAGGAGAATGGTTTTATTGGATCATTTTCGCGGCCGAGCTGGCCGAATGTTACAAAACAGAAGAATACGCTTGCGAGACAGTGCAGTACTCGAGCTGGACGCGCCTCGTTTCACGTGCCATATGAAAAAAAAAAAAAAAAACAAAACAAAACAAAAAATTCTGCTCTGTTGGATTTTAGTGGCTCGCGTCTGTTCCCAACAGAAGCAGAGTTTCTATTGTTTTGTTTTTGGTGTACCACTTCAAACCCTTTTCAACGGAATAACGACAAAGCGCGGTGTGACCTTGGGTCATATTGACCCAGGACAAACTGGACTGCAAACTCTCGACCGCATTTCAACGAATCTATGATAAAAAAACGAAAAACTTTGTTCAAGAGTTACGATCGCTCCACGTAGCTCAAGTAGCAATATTGAGTTATTGGCGAATAATACGGACGCCGAATTTTCGAAAAATTCTCTCTCCACAAAAAAAAGCCGAATGAAAAAAAAAAATTCGCCAAGGTTCATGTCTGATTTTTTTTCTACTGATCTCGATGTCTTTGAACCGCGGTATGAAAAAATATGCGGGGCGTCGCCCACGAGGAAACAATCCCGGACTTCGGTTAGTATTGCTGTGTAAAATGGCAACGAACGGTACTTTTATGTTTAGACGTAAAATCTATTCGGCACGGAAGCAGGTACGAAAAATATTGGAAAAAAGGTAATTATTCGGAAGTGGGGCTCCTGCTGAAATCTGGGTAAAAAATTTTTTTTTCATTTTTTTATTTCATTTTTTTTCATTTTTTTATGCATGAAGAACATAAAAGAAAGCAATATTAAGGTGGCGCATGATTTCATTTTCCCAAAAAAAAAAAAAAAATTACAAAAAAAAAATTTTGGGTTTCTTCAATTTGTTGTTTCTCTCATGTTGTTTATGCTTAAAAAACGCTAAAAACATTTTTTTATCCCCACTTTCGCAGGAGCCCCACTTCCGAATATTTACCGATTGCATTGCAGATTCTCACAATTTTTCAATATCCAGCTTTTCTTTGTGTTCTGTTGAGAAAAATAGAAATACGAAAAAATGAGAGTAACGGGCAGTCGAGAGACAGTAACTTGTGAGCGGCGGTAAAAATTTCTCGGCCGTCGCACCAACTTTTCTCACGCTTATCGGCGGACTCGATGCCGAAGGGCGAGGCATGGAAAAACAAAAGAGACAGAGAGCGAGGGAGTAAGAATGAAAAAAAGCGTCGACACCAATCGCCACCGCAGGAAATACAACAATAAAATAATAGGCGATACCTTGCGAGGGTGTAAAGTCCGATGAAGGTTGCGATAAGCAGCCGGACCTCTCTTCAGGGTCGTCCGCGAGTTTCTTTTCTCTCTATTCTTGCACAAATCTGCCGAGTTTCTGCTAAAGTCTCTTTTGCTTTGTTCTCACGGTTAGTTAAGAAATTTATACCGAGCAACTTGAAATTCCAATTATTTCGAGTCAAGAAATTATTGGCGTTTTTCGCGTTACTGTGCGACGATCCAACGAGCTCGATTATTCACCGTATCCGGTTCTTAACGACTACGGCAACATCACATGTTTTTTGAACTCTCGATTTTCTTTCAAAATTCAAACTGCAACGAATTTTCAAATAAAACTCCCTCCTTCAGTCAACCACAAGGACGATGGGAATTAACAGAGTTTTTTTTACAGTCGAGACAACAATTAAGCCGCAGAATAAACTTTTATACTTATTCTAACAAAAACTAACAATGAAACTCACATTTTATATCCTGTACGTGAAATAATCATAATTATTTATAAATAATTACGTACCTAAGATCTGAAAAATGAACACAACAAATTTATCATTTTAACTATTTACCACATATTTATGGTATCTCTATATTTATTTGTGTATGTTGAAAAAGCCTGAGAATCCGTTCACTGTGCTGTTACGATATGCACTGGGGCCCTCACACACGTCAAGGTAAAAAGAAAGGTTAATATCTTAGGTAACTCTCTCGACCCGGTTATTATTGCTTGTCCGTTTGTGCAGCGAGCATGCAAAAAAAAAAAAATGTATATCCCAACGTGCTGAAACAATTTACCCCCACGGATTTCTTTTTAGCCAGCAATCTCGCGTGTTAATGGACGGACAATGACAATGAAAATTTTGTGCTCTTCAACTGTTGGAAATAATCGACCGCGATCTTCTTCATATGATTTTAAATCCCCAACGGCCCCTTGCCAGTTTAATTAATTGACTCGGACGCCTTATCATGAGATACGGCTTAACAAAAAAAATCATTAATTACATTCGTAATTAATCCACTATATTGGTAGTTTATAGAATTTATCAATAATTTAATCATGAAATTTTTCGTCTAACTATTCATACTCTCGATAAATAAATAATTAAATAAATAAATAAATGAATAAATGAATAAATGATTAATAAATAAATAATCAAATTAACAATTAGATAAATATAAAATCAAACGAACGGCCCTATAAAGAAATAATAAAATAAATAAATGAATATTAAAATAAACGAACGGATTAAAGTTATTGATGGGTGGATGGGGGAATTGGGAGGTTGAAAATTTCTCATAATATCTGTCGGTGTAGTGCGCGACTGACAAGATTTTAATTTGGTAATGTCCATTCATTTTTGTCGCAATAAGTTTGACATAGAAATTTCGCCACATTCTACTTTCAATATCTGTAGCGCGTTTCTCAGGATTTCGAATGTTATTTTTTAAATTCATAAGTATAGCGTAGCCCCGTGAAAACTTTGGCTGTTTTATTTTATTTAAGAATTCGAACGAAATCACAAACGTTGCCGAATTGCGAAATTTGTCGAATATCTCTGATGTCAGATAACGAAAGATTGTTCAAGCCCGTGAACCTGAAGAACGAGTTATGAGAAATGAAATTATAAACGAAAGCAACATAACGATCTGATTGAAAGTGTATGTCAGTCCTTTTGACGGAAGTTAAAAAAAAAAAAAGAATTTTCCGTTACGAAAAGCATTTTTTGGTATCACTGAATTTCACTATCGAAACTACGTGCAACTCTTTTCCAATAACAAAAATCCGACTTTTTTACTTCGAATGAAAATTTTTGAGAGCCAAACAAGAAAAAAAAGTGAAAAATATCCGACGACTGTGGCTCAATCTTTCGGCTGCACATTGGTGCGAATCTGCATTCCTAATCTCGCTTTTTCTATCAATAGCCACCCAGCCGAGGCACTCGCAATAAAAAAAAAAATGAAAATACAAAAAAAGTTATGCAAGCCAGAACTTGCCGAGCGCTGCCAAACTCCCATACCCTCTGGTAGGAGGTTTTGTTCATTATCGAAATAATTAAACAATCTTAACTGAGAAATTAATCTTAAAAAAATGCCAAATATGTTTTAGGATACGTGAATATCAAATATCAATCAAATTTTTCAAAACACAGATTCCTATCATTATTATTCTTATTATTATTATATGAAAGAAAAAGAATCACCTTGATTTTCGTTAAATTTTCGAAATTATAAAAAAAAGGCACAAAAATATTTGATTTTTTTTTCTCATTTGTGAGACTGATTTTATTTTTTCCGCTGTGTGAGACGATCGGAAAACAAATAGGTCGTTGACACATATATTGCGATCAAAAAAAAATATTAAAATAATTATTGCGAGCAAGGAAATGATTAAATCGGAAATTCGATTATTTAGGTTCGTTCTTCGAGTTGGTAGACTGAGCATGTTTTATTGCTCAATTATACTAACGCTCTGACGATCAAGTATATAATGTTATGCAAGAACGTCGTTTGGTGCGTTAAACAAACTCGCGGGCCACGCGCGTATTCTTTTTTATACGCGCACATCTTTTTTCTTACCGTGTATATTCGAGTTATTCACAAATAGCGTATAACACTGTACGCGCTAATGATAAATTAGTCAGGTACAGGGCGTGAAGCGTAACAAAATGTTTCTCTCTCGTTTGCGTTCGCGCTTTTGCGCTTTCGGTTTCGCTCCTACGCTCGCAGCCACGCGTTCATTTTTTTCCTTCAAAGCAAATAAAAAACATAGGATTTTTAACTAGAATTTCGTGCATGGGAATCCCATAATTATCATAACAAAAGCGTCGCATAATTTTTTGGAAATCAACTTATAAAATAAACGTATCACTGTGTGAAACTTCTTTGCTTAATTTCGTTTCACGTTTTGCGAAACGAATCAAGAAAATGTGAAACTTAAAAAAAAAAAAAATTTGTCGCTAATTTTGATCGTTTTGATGATTCGAGGTTCATAATTTTCGCGATGCAAGGTAAACTATTTATGATCCGTAGCAAAAGTACACAAAGCCGGAAAGACGAAAGTATTTTATGAAAATTCTCGGTTTGCTTCTGAAAAAAATGTCAACATTTTGTCAACCGATCGTACGATATAATTTTATGATTTATTTCACAATAATTTTTCTTTCGTATTTTGGGATCGTCCGAAAAATTGACATTTTTTGGGATTAAGTAATTGCAGACAATTCTTCGTGAGAGAGGTTCAAAAAAAAAAAAAACAAGGTTCGAGATTCCGACGCAGGCTTCTGAGGTGATTTTAATCGAATAATTAAATTTTCAAATATTGTGCACGCTCCAGAAGAGTTGCAGTCGATTAAAAGCATTTTTTATTGTTATTCAATTTTTATTCTGCAATTTTATGTCCGATTGATTAATTACAAGCCTGACTCAACTGCTTGGCTATGGTTATTTTCGTAATTCGAACGATTTTTAATAATACCATAAGTTTTTCCACTCCTGCATTACGACTGGCAGTAATTCACTAACGAATATATTAGTATTTATACACACGAGTCGTAAACCAATATTTAACGCTCCGATAAATAATTACCCCATAATCGAAAAAAGTTAAATAGTTTTTAAAAATGTTCATTTCCACAACAATACATCGAACTTGGAATCGAATTTTTATTATGATTTCCATACGATTATAATAATCGTGAATCCTTGTTATTATAAAAAAATTATGGTACACCTTTGTATGGGGCATTGCGGGTGAAATCGATAGGAATTTTTTTTTCAAACTGTAGTCACTTGCCACCGAAGGTTTTTCTCAAAAGTTTGATCAGCAAGAATCGATTTTTCCAAAATCTTGCATGAGCCTCATAATTGAAGGATGGAGAATTTTTTTTTTTTGCAATAATTCGATAAAGAGGGAAGTGGATTTTTCAGTCTACGGTGGCGGCGATCGAGAGGGAGGGAGGGAAGGAGAGTCGGACATGGTAGTGGTGAACGAGAATGTTCATGAGGCTGATGGTTGTTGTTGTTGCTGTCCATGGTGCTGGTGGTGGTGAGTGGCGTTGGCGGCGGTGGTAAAATGAGTTGATGGTGGTGGTGATTTAAAGCACGGCCCCCTCTGGACAACTTGTTCCCAACACTCCCTTCTTTGTTACTTAGAAAAGTTATCTCTCTCTCGCTCTCTCGCTCTTTCACTCGCTCTCTCTCTCTCTCTCTCTCTCTCTTTCTCGAGGTGGAACTGGGTAGAAAGGTGACTATACTATGCGAGGAATACAGAGGAGGTATTGAGCACGTCTCACAAGTATCCAGTCACCTTTCTCTCCTCGTGACCGTAGCACACATGTTTTGCGACCGGCAATGGCGCATTCGCGGCACTGAAAGGCGCTCGACATTAGGCTACAATTTTTCATATTGAAAATCACTGCGAACCGAGACGAGAATCGAGCATAAATTCACACTTTTCTATCAATTTTATTCCTTGACGAATTTTGAAATTTTTTTAAATATAAAACGATATGGGAATAAATTGAGAATAAAAAATCTGCGAAGTTGCTTAAAAGTGCAAAGTGAAAAATATTGGAAAAAGGGTTCATATCATTTTTTTTTTTAATTCTTATTTTTTTTTTTGTTCATTAACGTTATTTACTTTTTTCACGCGAATACACGAATAGTCGGCCTATTTCTCCGAGATTTTTCCCGCTCTCCGTCCTCTCGACGGACACACGGTTTCGCGAGTTTCTCCATCTCGTAATTACCGTAAAAAGCGACTCGACCCTGCACACATGCGCTAATACAAGTCCGTAATTTTGCGTTTACGCGAGTGTAATCTTCTACGAGCAGCGAAAGATTCAGCGTGAAAATCGGATTTTTGCTCATTTCTTTCTTCACTTTTTTTTTTTTATTATCCACAAGTTTCATTTTGCATCGACGACACAAAAAGTCGATCGGGGCTGCTGTCGTACTGTCAAAATCAACGATCAGCTACCCAACATGACGCTTTTCGTGATCGGTCTTCTGGTCGCACTGACTGTCACTTCCGGAGTCGGTGAGTGTACAAAATCAATCCTGCAAGCAGATTCCATCAATTTGAATCAGCGAAACAGTATTTACGTTCTTTTTTTTTTTCAATACTATTTGAAATTTTTAATGAATTTCCTGTTATTATTGACTTTAGATAACTTTTTTTTTTTTTTTAATGAAAAGATCAATTCTATCAACGTAATCGAGAAAATATTTTTCAGCGAAAAATCATAATGATATAAGAAAATAGTGTTAATTTGGTCACTGGAAATAAAATTTTCTTAAAAATCGTCGATATTTTGTTGAATACGGTAAACTAAATATTTTTTGATAATTACAAAATTTTCGTTATTTTGGCAGTATATTTGGTTTCTAACGGAATTGTCAGCGAAATTTACGAGTGGAACGACCAAAATTTGCTTCCGAAGAGACATTCTAAAATATTTTTTGCTGTAATGACACAATTTTTGGGATTATTTAAAAAAACGTTTAGTCGAACGTATCGAACAAAATATCGATTTTTTTCAACAAAATTTTGTTTTCAGTGTTTCAACTATTTTTTCGTCAACTTTGTTGAACGTGAACAACAGAATATTTCGATCCGCTATTTTTTTGTGCAAGCAAATTGGATTTTCGCTAGATTTTCCTAAATACCTTTGAATATGCATTTGTGCGATGATGAGAAAAATGGTTGGTTTTTCTTTTACCAGTTAAATTGATTCCGTGGTTGATAAAATCTTTTCCTCGTATCGTGTTTTTTCGACATCGCAATTCGTGACAGTTGCGTGATTATACTTTCTGTCAGAATTCATCAAAAAATCTTATAGCGAGTTTCTAAGTTTTCTGTTTTCATTAGAACGTTTCAAACATCTGTTGGTTCGTTATAATGAAATAAAGATAATTCATCGCGCGTTACGTTGATAAGTCTTGATCGTGGCGACGAAGGGGGGCAGGGAGACGGTTTGGGGAGGAAAATGTGCGGTGTACCGCCGCTGGCGTTTCAACCACACCGCGATGTTCTTGCTCGCGAAAATGTCACTTTACGTAATAGTAGAGCCACCGAGCTCCGTTGGATAACCGGTATTTTCGCGGAAATCGAACCTTAATTATCCTCGATCGCCCTCAGGACGTGCTCGAGGCTTTCCCGGAGGCGTTCTTTCCTGTTTTTCGATCACGCTCCGAATAAACGTAAGGGCTTTATTTCCCCGTGAAAATTGTCCATTCCTTGGGTCTCGTTACTGCAAAAAGCCGAAAGAAATCATTCAATAATAATGAAACTATTATTGCGTCATGTCATTTATTCACTATTGCGTACTAACGACTTAAGTTTTTTGTATACGCCATCATAATTTTCGTGTCTCACGAAGTTAACATCGATAGAAATATTAAAAAATAATTTGCGGCAAGAATTCTATCGTAAATTCGTTTTTTTTCGCAATCCTCGTTTTAACGTTCGTAGGAAACGAAGCAGCTCTTGGCAATCCGGTGAAGCAATCATACGCCCTTACGAAATTTATCTCGTTGGCTCATCGGAACGATGGACGCGGATTTGGCGTTCCAATGAGTCAAGCTATCTGCTTCAAATTTTATCGTTAAGCTTCCTCTACGTCACAGGAAAAAACGAGAATACCAGTTGGCGAGATTTTGAAAAAAAAACCCACTGATCCGATCTCCAGATTTTTGCGCGGGCGTCTAACGATCCGTCGCCCCAGGCGCAACGGATCTCGCGCGATTACTCGTGCAATCGTTATGTAATTCACCAGAGTATTCAGACGATGTAGAAGATTTGGGAAATTAATGCGGGCGAAAATTTTCATTTTTGGAACAGTGCTCAATGGATGATTTTTTTTTTGTAACACGAGGAAAACCAATCAGTAATTACGATCAATCATTTTTGTTTATATTCGGAAATATTCGAAATTTCAAAACCACCGAAATAAAAACGATGTTTCTCCAACAATTTCCGATTGATGAATAAAACGCGAAGAAAAAAAATTTGCTGTGCAATTTTCAAAACACTTGATATTTTAAATATTCAGAAAAATTGGATTTTTTAATTTTTTTCTTTCTTTCACGTTAATCGGAAGATACTTGTTTAGGCATCGAGTGCTATTCTTCAGTTGCTCCTTGAGCTGGTGAGAGTAGCAGATTCTTACGATGTCGCGAGTCGCGATGCACATGGCTGTAAATACGTGTCGAGTAAATACGTACACGTCTGCGTTTGTTGAACGAGGACGAACTTTCGTTCTCGAACTCTCAAGGCAACTCATCTACTCACTACGTATATTTACTTGTTTATATATATTTACCACGAGGTATATCTATATATCCTCACGTATTTTTATGTCGGAATCGCGACAGACGAAAAGAAAAATTTATTCGGATATATTTATTTTATCTCCGAGGGTCTCGATTCGCGCATTTATTCGTGCGACGTACGTATTCTTCATTTCCAAAGATTATGACCTACCTCGTTCTGCGTATTTCGATTTTTTAAAACGCTCCAACCACCGCTGTCTGCTTGACAATACGAAACAATATTTTTTATTCTCAAGCATTTTTTTTTTCCTTTTCCGCCATTAAACATTCGCGACTATAAATCGTTTCTCGAAGGATTTTGGAAAGTTTTTTAATCCGGAAATTAATGATATTGACGATCGAGTAATTCGGAAAAGTATCAAATTTGCCTGGAATTTGTAAACGTGGGCGAAGTAATTTCGTATTAAAATAAATTTTGGATCGAGATTTAAAATGAACGATTAAAAAATCTGGGAAACGAATAAATATGAAAACTCGAAGCAAGACAAAGAATAACTCGTGCCTGTTTGTAAGCTTTGAAAGTGCAACACGTGCATTCTTCCACTATACGATATTCACATTCGCCATTTGCAGAGTGGCGAGAAATTAAACGATGACGTAGAATGTAATGCAGAGACTCAAAGTGTTTTATACGGTGACTGAATATGCCAACCAGTCTTCGTCCTCTTCGTCATGTTTCTATGTTAATGATGCCAGGTAACCGCGCACTAAGAAAACTCGTGTGACTAGTGGCTTCATTTGTTAAGTGACTCGATAAAAGTTCTTCATCGATTTAACACTTGGTGATTTTTCTTGTTGCCATGAACTCACCATCGATTTAAATCGAACCTCCTCGTGTTCATTGTCGTCGTATTTTTTTCGAATGAAAAGCATTAAATTTGTTGTTGTCAACAAAACAAATATTTCTCTGATAACTCAAACTTGAGTAAATAAAATTGAAACTCTTCTCAAAATCCATTCAATTATTTGGAAGAATTCCCATCGATTTGAGGCTCAGACGAGCCTTGGACTTGATCTGTATGCATCGATGCCTCTAAGGCTCCAGTCACGTGAGGGCGATGATATGCAGGACGACATGGAACACAACGTGTAATGTAAATTTTTTCTGAAATGCAAGACTAAATCGAAGAGTGACGATGCGATTGCGAGTGAAATTTGCAACGAAATGGAAAAATACTATTGTCAAAAAAGATTAAACCTGCCCGAGAAAAACGAGCGATGCCAACAATAGCTCGAGAAAAAAAATCTTTTCCTTCTCTTGCTGCACGATTCGACTCGCGGAGGGTCTCAGTACGTTAAGGGAGGAATATAGCGTGGGTGGATACCGGTAAGAATACCTCCCAAGTACAAGGATAGATTGGCAATTATTTCGAGCGCTGCTCGTATAAATGCGCTTCGTACCTTCATCTATATATTATCCTGATCGTACATGCGTCGTAACGTGTGCGCACAAAAACACCCGAGTAAATTACACACGTGCGGAGTTCACTATTTCTTCTTTGTCTCGATTTTTCTTCATTCTTGCGATTATGGCTTCTTTGGAGCACGTGTAAGCATCTTAGGCGCATCTTCTCTGTATACTCGTGTGTACTGATAACTACGCTGCGAAATTACGACAGAGTATACGTATACTCTCCTGGTTGCCTTTCAACCAGGGAGACTGAGCGATTATTCTTCCTGCAGGATCCCAGGCCGAGTATCTTATTTATAGAAATCTCTTCGAGTGGTCAGTACGTACAATTTGTACAGAAACCTCTATATAGACATACGAGTACGTTTTAAGGGCGAAAGGGGGCGCTTAAGAGACTCGCATGTATCTATAAATCTCTTTAATATCTCAAAGCCAGAATGGAGCTCGATCCATCGCGCTTTCCGCCAAGCAAATCGTTTCTGATTGCATGAAAAATATTTTTTCCTTCCTACGAATATTTCGTATCCTCATTCCTCATCGAATTTCGCTTCCCTAAATCAATTCCCCATGGCTCTGGCTCCTTCGGCAAATTCAAAGTTTTATCGTCCCGTTTTTCGAAACGATGGAATGGAGCAAAACCATAAATTCTACGTCAGTAAACACTTTTTTTTTTTTCTCGTGTTTGACGATCCCGGATTAGTGGGATGGAGAGATTTACCGTCTCCGTATTGTGACTTTATCCCGAGGATAAGTATTCACTCAAGTTATTGATGTTGACTCGCACTACGTGTGGTTATGGGTTTATATGGCAAAGTCGTATCGACCATATGGTGCATTCGTGCATTACGATCAGCTCTGCTATACGTGTCTATATAATCCACATCGTTATACATTGTTTGCATAGTGCACCAACACAAATAACTCTTCGAGCCTTCACCAAAGTATTTTGCCATTGGCATAATAGCACAAATGAATAAAGACAGCTAACAAAGAATATTGTTGAAGATTTTTTCACTGCCATTCTCGGCTCTCGATTTTCATGGCGCTTTTTCTATTCTCCACAACACTGTGCAATTTGCATTGTTGCAACTTTCGTTCGGCTCTATCTACGTCTTTCATTTTTTTTTCTGCATTCAGCCTCAATAAAATCTTTTGGGTTTGTTGTTTCATTTGATTGCTGACATTTGATGATTCACCTATTCCTTCGATGCATCGAATTCCATTGCAAATTCCATCGATGTTACTTTATTTTCGTATTATTTCCAATAATTTGGAAATCGTGTGGTGGAAATTGGATACATTTTTAGATCATTAATCGACTTGAACTTGGCCTTTTTTGCAGAAGCAATTGGCCATGAATAAAAATTGGAGAAACTTGAGTTTCTTCATTGATGCATACATTTCGAGTGATTTATTCTTCTGCACATGTACAAAGACTCTCGTACGTGCATCGCCATCGAGAAAACACCCACGTTTTATATATTTTCGTAATGCTGCTTGCGATATAAGGTTTCGCGTCGTTTCTTGACGATGAGATTAACGGAGCTATGAAAAATCCTTTCAAGATCTTCCTTGCTCCTTTTTCTTCTCGTCGGTTAGTACAGAAGTCATAAAATCTTTAGCCGAGGGTGAATTTCTTGATTCCATTTGTGCTATCGATATCCATGCGCCCACAACGCTCTATATCGATGGATATTTGTGCCTGTCATTTTGCATTCAATTCGTTCCTGTTGTCATTTCTTGATCCTCACATGCGTAGGTATGATTGTTGAGTCTACAGGATTTACGAATATGAACAACCGACAGAACTGTAACCGAAATGATAATCGTCATTTATTTATTCATATATTTGTTAATAAATGATTTTGTTTATTTCTCGAATGAAAATGTTGTTGAAAAATAGTATTTTTTTTGTTTCTCGCTCGATGCCTTATTCGAATTGGAATGTTGAGGAGTATCGAAAAAATCGATATGGCCAAGTTTTTTAATTCTTCTTGAGGCAATTTTCTTTTTGTAAGAAAAAAAATTTCAGCCCACTCGACCAACAACTTCTTCTCTTTTTTTTTTTTGTAATCTTATTGACACGAAGTCGTAGTTTCATTATAACTATTTGATTAAACCGGTACATTATGCATCATCGCGAAATTCCCTTCTCGCTTTCCTTCTCTTTCTTAGTCTTCGGTTGCGCGATTACTTCACGGATGATTCGCTACGCTGAGGAATATTGGACGTCGATCGTTTCCATTCGATACATATATACGAGTATGTAATACATACGTACGTGGTACATAAAGGAGCTTGAAATCTCGTCGGGTGTCTGGGAACCGTTAAAAGGCGTAGGTCAGGAGTTTGCTTTTTTCCTCATTTTTTATCTCAGCGAATCCTCATCGCCCACGTGACCAAGAACGCAAGAGAAATCGTCGTAATAGTAAGGATCAATCAAGTCATACCGTAATGACATAACGCACTTGGTAAAAGCTCACGAGTCATGTCTGCAAATTGTACATGCATTTGCTTCCACAAAGACCGCAAAATTAACGGTTCACAACCTATAAACAACAACCAAAGCAACTATTTTCTCGGATGCAAATCATTATCGAGTAATGAGTGAAAAGAGAACATTCGTACTCACTCTTTTCGATCGAATTTTATATCAATTTCGTAATTACTGAGTTCCCACGTTACGACTCATCGATCATATTTTTTATATATGTAGGGGAGAGGCGGGCAAAACTGCAAAAAATAGGAATTTTTATTTTTTTCAATCTCAAAATTCAAAATCTCTTTATTTTAAATGTCATGCAGGAAAATGGTATAATTTTTGAGATTCGAGCTAATGACGATCCCACTTTATGGAACAGCTTATCGTTGGGAACTGCAGACGCGATCAAGCGACTTTGAATCCACTCGCTGATGAAAACGTGGTATCAGGGAAAATACTGTTCCAGGATTCCTTAATCTGTATATAACGAAATATTTCTCAATGACAGGCTGGACGAGACAAATTGTTCAGTTTTCACCAATTACAAAATAACAATTAAGTGATTGCCACCCGAAGGTTTCCAATTAGCGTGTCTAGTTGTCGCTGCTCTTTATTTACGAGCTGTCAATGGAGTCTTTGACGGTTCACACCTCGGAGGCGATAATTTGTGCATTTATTTAACAAAATACACATTTAAATGATCAATTTATAAATGGGGTTCATCCTTCTCAAGCCCGAAGGTTATTTCGTCATGCTTACGATCATCACTCCATCTCTCAAGTTCGACGATCTCGAGTGAGGCTTGAAATTATACGGTCTCGTCAATTTTTCGTCTTCCTTACAATACTCTCTCGCGTTTCTTCATCCAACCGATTAATCAGCTGTTTTTCGCCCCCACGCACAGAAACGTGAACTAATCGCTGGACCAGGCTCGCGCGCATATGGAGCGATTCTGTAATTAGGATTTTTCGGAGTTTCAACGAGGGTCGAAAATCTCTTAACATTTATTCGTCTTTTTTTTCGGTCTTCAATTTTTATTTCCAATCGACCAACGTCGAAATAATCTCGGCGGTTTTTACAACCCCAGTTTTATAACGATATTCATTTTTCTTCGAGTCGTCCGCACGCTACCGGATTTTAATCTCAATTTCCGCGTGCACTTACACTTTCTTCGGAATGTATATTTACGATTTCTTCGTGGTTGTCATTACCGAGGCCATCTGGCCATGACTACTTAACCCAACAGGCTCGTTTCGTTATAATTCCGTAGCCGCATCGATTTGCTTTCTCACAAAAGAAATTTCGTCAGAATGCACAAAGATTTCGAAATGTTTTTTTTTTCTCTCGAATTACGTGAGTCGTACACGCAGCAGCCAACGATTCACTCAACATTCCTCAAGTTGGTATATTGTAAAAACATTTTTCGAGTTCCCTGAAGGGGAGACAATCATTAATATTGCGCTGTAAAAAAGTATTTTTTTTTTTTTTTTCATTGCTTTTCACGAAAAAAATACCGTTTCAAGTCGATTAATTCGTCTCTTGAATTCTTTATCAATACATACGTATGTATATGTGTTTGTATAAGCTCAGACTCCTGCGAGTGGATAATGATCGGTTTGTCCGAGCCTCGACTCTTTGTGCCCTATTGCGTCACGCTCATCGGGAGAGAAATTTGGTCAGGCGCGGTGAGAAATCACGGTAAAAAAAGGCGAGGTCCTCAAGGAACGAGGATCAAGCAGAGAATGCAGAAAGATCTGGTCGTTATGAAGAAAGAAAGAAACGGAGAAAGAATGGGCAGAGTGGAGGCAAGCCCGAAGATAATTATAGCGACGTGGTTAAGGAGTATATCGTTTGATGTTGCAGCGTTTCATGCAGTCATGTCGTTGCTGGTAATGCATTTTTTTTTCTGATCCTTTTTGATATCGTTCATTGTCTTGGGGTCATTTTTGCAATGCTCGTATTTTGTACTCTCTTGCCTCGTGATTCGAATTGAATAACAGTTTTCTAATGCGGGGGGCTGGCCAAATTAGCAATTTTGAGGACTGACTTAATTTCACACAAAACTTTCGATTTAGCGGATAGACAAAAATCGTGAGTCCGTAATGAATGGCTCGCTTACGATCGTTCCCATCAGCCATTATTATAATTTGCACATGGCTTCGTCAGCCGTTGCCAAATTCGGAATAGAAATGACAGCAACGTCGTTGAAAAATTTGACGCTTTCACCGCTTCGAGCACTCGAATTATTCTGCCGAGGTTCTTGTTTCCTTAAATGGAGACCAAATATCTCCCACGGGAATATTTATTTTTCTAGATCATCGTGACCCCCGTAATCTTCGTTCCATGACCGATAAGCAAACCCGAACAGCAGTGTCAGAGAACCCAAGTTGTCGTATAGTTGTTCAAAGAATCAAATCGAGGCTTTAATATAAATCAAAAAATCTCGTAGATTTTTCGATATAATCACGACATTTCATTGAAAGACTCAAAGTATTCAATTTGACTGGAGTCCTTTTTACGTTTTGTCGCCATTGAGGCAGTCCACTTCGAATAATACAATTAGCAACGAATGATTGATGGAAAAAGAATTTTGTTTCCACCAATCATTCGAATCTCGAAAATCATTTCTTACTTAAAAGTTTGTTCGACTTTGTTGCCAAAGAATAAACTCGTGTACAAAACTCGAAATAATTAATACACTCCACTCTAAATAACGTACGATTTATTAGCCATGAATGATTGTAGGAAAAATGAGTTTCGCGTGTCCATGAGAAACGATAAAATAAATGATACCTTTCACTTGAGATTGTGTATATTTTATAGAAGGGCGTCTGTGGAATATTGTTGCGAAGAGAAAATATTCCGGGTGTATAGAATATATCGACGCGCGCGACCTTGTTGAATGATCTGGACCAAATGACTCGGCAGCTTCCCAGTTTTGTGGGTGTTATTGAACGAGTCCTTGAAGAGCCTCGAGCCAAGAAACTCAACGTCGTATAGGTCCGGGTTCACACTTCTCGTTTATCTATATACAGTTCGCCACAGCCTTTTCGAATATCTATAGCTTATTAATCAGGGACCAGCTGTGGCACGCGACCTTACGAAGGCTGCTGACCACGGCAAGTGGAAAATAAAGGACGAATGTAGAAAGGACAGCGACCGTAACCTTGCGACCGCTTCTCGCTTTCTCCCTGCTCCTCTCTCTTTCTCTTTTTTTTTGTCTCCCTCACTCTCTCTTACACACAATAATTCGAGATTCATCGAATCGTTGAAAAAAACCAAGCTTAATTATTGCCACGGTCTTAAAACTGAAACGAGCATTTTGTATAAATTCCAAGGCTCATTTGCATTCGCATTTCTCATCCCGTGAAAATTCGACCATTCGAAATAGTCCGGAAACGCGAAAGGTCAAGCTTCACGGTACTTTTCATCCTCCACAATTCAACTTTCAGTAGAAGTTCTTTGTTCTCTGTGTTAGCAGAATCTGAAATTTCATGGCATTGTCCGTTTCTTTTGAATATGATCGATTCGTTATTTTTATTTCGATAGGATTTCTGCGACGAGACTGTACGAGCGAAATCTCCCTGGCGATCGTAAAAGTCGTTGCCAAATCTATAAAGGCATTCGGGTTTTTCTTACGAAGCCCCGGCCATCATTGTCCTCGAAAAATACAAATTCCTGCTCGGGTTTCCTTTTCTCTTGCATATAATTCGCCGTCGCGTTCTTCTTTTCGCTATATCGAGCTGTTAAGCCAAGACCGTTCGAATTGTTTTTTGGTGGCGCCATCGACGTGCGTTGGCTTCGGATAAGGGTTCCAGTTTCACCTGAAACCGGTGAAACTGGATGCACTTTTCACCATTTTGTTCTGTTCTTTGTTGCATCGTTTGTTTTTTTTTCTCCCGTACAATCTTTGTGGCTGCATGGGAGTAGCAAATCAGAGTGGGCGGACTAATGGTCCCGAGAATTTCAATTCTCGATCCAAAAGATTCTCAAATCCAATTATGTCCAGTTGGAATAAACTTCGATTCAACGATGACGCCCCAGTAGTGTTAATTCGTCATTCGGACCTCCAGGCATATTTACCCTAGGCATTCACGTTCACCCTAAGAAAATTTGATCAGACTTCGACCAACAGCAACTTCAAAAAAATCGACTAGTTCTTTATTCCGATCGATTTAAATCAATAAAACTTTATAAATTTTTATTCATTTTATTTCTTTCATTTGTTTAATTCATTTAATTAATTTTATTTTTTTCATTTTATTTTTAACTCGAGCCAGACGTTTTCCCTCGATGTACTGTTTCTGTTCTTATGAGTCCCATTAGATTATTGGCCGCAGCTTGACAAAACGCTGTCTGCTTAGTTAGCACCATAACAAACTTGGAACAATTGCTTCTTACTCAAAGATTGATCCGCGAGCAAATGTCTGAGCGGTCACCCAACCAAGTATCGATATGAGGCTCGGCTGTTTATTACTTTGGTGATTGCTCGAGCCAGACACTGCTGAGAGTTTACCCGCATCACTGCATGGCAGTTGCTCATCTACAGGGCTTATAGAATACATGAATATTATGTGTATTTGATGGGTGCATACGAATGGGAATCTATGCACACCAATTTTCTTTGGTGAGACTGTGGGAGAAATCCTGATTTTGCGTGTTGTAAGCTTAAGTGATTATATACAAACGACGAAGAACGTCCAAGGTATGCTCGATTAATATGAGCTCGTGAGATCATCGTTACGTGTTCATCCATTAAATTCTTGTCAGTCTTTGTAGATTCTATGTGGAATGCTATACGTACACGTATGTTTATTTGAGGGTATGTACCTGAGATTAGATGCAACAATAATCTATTATACGATGAAGAGGTTCGTCGGCCGCACCTGATTACCCGTCACGAGCTCCAATTCTTATTCGTCGGTGTAGGAATTTTCACACAGAGATGAGATTATTCTCCGGCTGATCTACGTACGCAGTACATTCGCATCGTTAACGGTACTTTTTAAATACTGCGGGCTTTATTACCGCGAAATTAATTGGACAGACGTGGGACTTAATCGTTTGTGAATTAATGTATGCTCAACGTTATTCTCTTCTCCATTTCGTCTTCTTTCATTATCGACAAAATAAACTCTTACAACATGAAACTATTTTTTGCTAAATTATACTAAATTATATTTAAGTGGATGAGAGTTGTTTTCGTTGATTGTTAAACTCGCAATTCGATGTTCTTTCTTTTGAGGTCATTTTGTTGGTTATCGAAAAGCTTACGAACTTCCAAATGTGCAAACGAGGCTGCTTGGAATGAACGTTCATAAATAAACAAATACATTTTATTCGTTTTGATGCTTTTATTCTATCGAGCACGTGAATGATTGGAAGAAAAATTTTTTAGCAATTGTGGGATTTAGTGATCTGTGTGCAAAAAAAATAAGCCAAACGTATTTTGCATCTATGTCTTTAGTGTTGCGGGCAATCACTCCGGAATCAAACAAAAGCCTCATTATCTTTACTTCAAAATGAAATGCAAGTTGAATCGTCGATATCAGTTTTTCGTATACGATTTTTCTAACTACTGGTCACAGAAATTGACACAATAATTATTTCGAGTCAATCGTGTAAGCGGAACAGTCTAATAGAAATTTGAACAAATTCTATACGTTCAATCAGCCAACTGGTTATTGATATATCGTAATTTCTAACTGACGAAGCAAACTTTAGACAAAAAACCTGATTCCAGTTGTTTCATATTTTTCCTTTTTCGCAATAAATAATTATTCGTACGTGCTTGAGAAATCAATGAATGTGTGCGAACAATTTCAGAAAAAACTTGAACAGTTTTCGAAATTCTTGGATATTGAATTCTCTGGATGATTTTTCTGAACGATTATACGATCTCGATGCATAATACACAGTCGGCTACTTTGAACGCAACAGTTCTCTGGCTCCGATAGGGCACGAGAGGCACACGGACATTGTGTATTTTTTTTTTTTTTTTTCATTCCGCGTTGACGCGTTTGGGAAATAATTGCTCGTGCAGTCTGAATCATAGGAAAGTAATGAAAAAGGGCTCGTGTGGCTAGGATCGGTGTATGATCAAGAACAGGGGGATTTTGTTCGGTGCAGCAATGCGCGGCAACTCAAGAGACCATACACTCGTAACGAGCGGCCGTGCGAGATTCGCGGGAGCGAGAAACCTTGATCGATCCGTGGGATCGATCGCCCTCCCACGGCAGCTTCGATCCAACCTTATACAGTGTCGTCCACGGTTTGTGTACACGACTTATAAATACGCATTCGCCACTCACGGTTACTCTGCTAAACAGTAATGTACAGGATCTTGTTAAACTCGCTTCGATCTTGCACAATCAAAAGGGCTCAAGTGGGGTCAATTTTTCAGGAGATTTTCACCACCTCACGTTCTTCATTCGTTGAGCCTTGATCAACGTTCACAGATTCTCACACCTATGTGAGCGTTTGCAGCTCTTTTCCCACTGATCATTACACGCAGCCCCTTAAACTGTAATTAAGGAGGCTGCAGTATCGCAAATGTACCGATTTTTTTCATCGACTTTTGAAAGCTTCGTGATCGGTTTGGAAAGCTTTGGATCGTTTGGTTGACTTTGCAAAGAATATTTATCGGCGAACCTTAAGGTATTCCTTTCACGAACCGGGCTACTCTACAATTAACTGGTTTTTATTTACAATAAAGTAAAAGTGGATCCAATCATATTGCAAAAATTTCGAGCCACGTTATCGAACATTTAACGAACAACTACAACTTTTAAAAACGTAAAATTTATCCGGAAGCTTATAAAGATTACTTGGTTATCTCATTTCTATTCAATCATTTACAGACTTAATATCTCTAAATTTCTGATACAAACTGTTTCACTCGTAGAGAAAATTATAAAGAATCTGTAACGACGATAAAAATAAGGGGTAATCGGATATTCAACGGAAATATTAACAATAATAGTTGAAAAAATATCACAAGGGCTACTTTTGGCAACACAAATTGGCAAATTGGCTGCGTTCGATGTGTAACAGCTGACTGATGAGTATATACACATATATACAAAGTACCGTCTTTGACATTCATAATTTTCAATATCGAACAAAAGACGAGTGCCCTTCTCATGCGTCCACAAAATACGGCCTTCCGCGAAAGAATTTCCTTAAGGAAAATGGTTGAAAAAGATTAGGAAAGCTTTTCATGCAACTTTTTTCGACGCCCATTCTTCATCGCTCAGCGTGAGCCGTTCTTCTGCATCTTTACAACAATCTCACTTACTTTCGATCTGGAGATCATAAGATAAAAGTCCCCACATGCTTCGATATGGCAAATTGCTGCGGCTAAAAGTCTCAGACTCAAGTGCACACGGTGCTGCTCACTTTATATCGCTTGGGGAATAATATAATTATGAAAATTTTGCACAATTGCCTTAATACGGTATGACGGTGAAAGTGGATCATGGGAAGACTTCGTCGAATCTCCGTCTCCCGTAATTACACTAATCAGTGAGTAAATCAATTGAATGATTATTCAATATGCAACTTTTATTTCGATGCACGGATAAAGTGCTAGTGGCTTCAGTTTCGAGCCCTTAACAAGGATCCTTTTTGAAACCGTCTTGAAAAACTGGAAACAATCTTATCGTTGGAACAGCTTTTAGAACGAAGTTTACTGAGGCCAAAGTTGACCTTAAATCTTCGTCAAGATGCGCGCAATTTATCTCTACCTTTCCCTACGCTTGGCTCTTAAATTTCCAAGGAATCATGCTGTCGAGCAGGCCCTCATAAAACACGCCATAAGACTGTGGTCTCTACATAGAAAAAAATATTGGCTACGAGTCAATTCGAACGTGAGGTTGTTCCAACTGGAAGTTAAAAGACTTGCTGGTTGCTTATTGCATGGGTTGTATCCTGTACTTGGCACATTCTCGTAAAAGGAACATGTATTGTGAATAGAAATACACCTTTGGGCTCTTGGACGATAAGTGCAAAAGGGAGGCATAACTTAATGCCATGCACGATACGGATATGTACGAGATATACCGTTTCCAACATACGGGCGTGTATCGCACCGGATCAACTTTTACAAACTGCCGCTACAGCAGAGACAAGGTCTCTACAATTATACTTATTTCTGTACGCGCACATACGTGTGTTCACATGGATTTATACATGTGAACGTACGTAGCGTTTTATTCGCAATCACAGTCGCGGTTTCCGTAGGCGCGCGTTGTCGCTTTTATTTCGTAGTCGAGAAATTTATCCCACGTCATTCCATGTATTGCTCCATAATCTCAAAGCATATAAACCAATGCCTGCAGTCTGTTTTCCATGCGAACTTCCCGCAAAGAGCAATCGCACGCGTCCGGCTACGGTCGACAACTCTCTTCATTTTAACTCGCTCTGCTATGTAAGAGAGAGGCGGGCAAAGCGAAACAGTCCCCGAAAAAAGTGCAATTTTCTTGAGTCTCAGAATTCAAAATCTCTTCCATTTAAAATTCTTCAAAATGATCAATTTTGCTCCTGCCTCTCCTTTCGGATTCGTTCATTTTTCTATCGTCGTCGATGTTTTCTCTGCACACTTGTTTACGAGAAAACTCGATTTTCCATTGATGACTCATTAAGTGATTATTGCTCGTGCCCCGGAATTTTAATTACTGGATTAACACTATTTCGTCAACTTGCCTTCGAGAATGAAACGAGTACGAAGACTCTTTGGAATTTCGCGATTTACTCATCCTGTGAACTTTAAGCACAACTACAGCGATACCCTTAACACGACGTTTAACAGTAGAGTGCACAGACATATCGTTTGGCACGTCACATTAAAGCCTTGACTCGTTTACCGCACCTAACGCACCTTTCTCTGCAACCCAAGAACGAAAGACTGTAGTGCTATCGGATTTCTTCGAAGGCCCTCGCGTTATTACGATTGTTCTAACGCTTTGTTGCGAGCAGGACCAGAAATTAACGTGTGTCTTGATAATTGCTGGACCTTGTTACACTCGTCCATCCATAGGATGAAAAAAATCATTTATACTTTGTCGATTTCGATAATGTGGCCTGCTCAGCGTTGGCATAATTATTGATTGAAAACCGAAATTCATCAGCTGTCGTTCATGGAATTTGTGCTGTCGAATGAACAATCATGAGCCATCGCTAATCCTGCGTATTTTTCATTCAACGCTTACAAAAATCTTTCGGCACTCTTTGGTGCCGATTATCGCGTTAATGATTTCACTCGGCTGAATCGATTCGATCATATATTCCTCGGCATTGGCCGAAGAAAGCCTAGGCAAACCTCCCATTGGCGGCCTCGAAATATAGAAAAATCCATTACGATCGCGGAGAAAGTTGGACGGAAATCAACGACCTCGAACCCAGAACGTTACGATATTAAGCCAAGCTTAATTGTTATGTAAAGGGGACCTTGTATAATTACGAGAATTGAGTGACAGGTTTCACCGATTTTTAACAAAACGCTCGTGTGTTAACATTTTTTTCAATCCCCGAAAATACATCGATTCACTTTTGTTATGATTCCTTGGGAATCTATTCCATCACTGCATGCAGTCAAAATGCAATATTTTTTTCCATGGGATCACGAAGTCAGTTAATGATCTCATTAAGAGGAAAATGCTTTTCCTTCCTTTTTCCTCTCATGTTCGAACGCCTCCGACTTTAAATAAAATCATTTGCTCCGGCGTGAATAAACTTTTTGGAACAATGAAAAATATTTTCAGCATCCAAACTGTCTGTATAAAAGATTTCCAAATGAGCGTGATGATGTGTCACTTTTTCATACACTCCGTAAAGATTTATCCGTATGGCCGTCTAAACGCCCGTTTGACTTTCTAGAGCGTGACCAAAGACTCGGCGCACACGTACTTTTGGTGAAAATACGTCCGAAACGAAAGTTAATTAGTCTCCGATATACGGCGCGAGATTCCACTTGCGAGATTTTATCTTCACTATCTTCGATTTATTGTCCTGCTGCTCAGTACGTTCACCTCCAAAAAAGTGTCAATAGGTGATTTGGAATAAAAAAATTATTATCGACGGCTGACTTTTAGTTTCGTTACAGCTGCTGCATCAGCTGTTTACAATTCTGAGCCGTAGGTGTGCCCGTAACCTGATGAATCGGTTATTAACACACTTGGTCTGTAAACCTGGGTCATTCGTGTCCGGGCAACTATGACGAATCGGTCCATTTATTGGATTAAAAGTGAATGAAAAATTTATTTTTCTACAATTTTATACTTGAAATTCCATAGTTTAAGATTTTGAACAGTAGCCTGCATTGTTTCAGAATTTTTGGAATGTAATAACAGGCTGAGAGATTTTCAATTTCTAACGGAACCGTCAGCAAAATTTACGATTGGAATGACAAAAATTTGCTTTCTGAAAAGACTTTCTAAAATATTTCTTGCTGCAATTACAAATTTTTTGTCATTTTTCAAAAAAACGTTTAGTCGAACGTATGCAACAAAATATCGATCATTTTCAACAAAATTTTCTTTTCAGTGAGGTTTACAGACGGAAGGTGCGGAAAAAACGTTTACAGACCAAGTGTTAAAAACGGGCGTAGACAAAATAATCTAAAAATTTAATTTACCTAGGCTGGCTCAGAATTCTCGAAGAAACGCGCTTCGTATTTTTCGCGCGAGGATACAAAAAGTTGTCTCTCGAAAATTTATAACCTCCCGGCTTCCATCGTTACGGCTTCGAAGGTCATTTCTCTTCGCTGTAATCAGGCTATGGTTTGACTCGAAAGGCCTGCGAAATCGATGGATACAAAATATTCCCGGATTTGCGTGATCACGATGGTTTCCGATCGATATACATTTAAGATTGATTGGTGCGTAATGTTCGTGAGACCAAGCATATAAAATTAATGACCGCCCAAAGAGCCATGATTATTTAAAGGCAAAGGACCTTGAACGAGTCGAGATTTTAAAAGAATTTTAATAATAACCTTATTCCCGCGTAGACGAGAGTTCCGCGAGTAAAAATTCTGCGGCGTCGTATACTTTTGGAAAGGCATCGAGAAATCTTGTCTGCACGTGGATAAAATATACGAACAGAACGCGTTATCCAGTCTATGGCTCTGTGAATTCAACCGTTTTTCATACAAGTCGTTTTAAAAGTAATTCATCCAACAGCCTTATGGATCGTTTTATCGATCGCGTCAATTTATCGGATCGTGTATCGTGCAAGGAACACGCGTGTATCAAACTTTTCTCTCGAAATCTTTATCATTCGTTCTTATCTTGAGGATTGTCCAGAACTTTTGAACTATCCTGTATTTCACGTGGTCACTTTCGATTTTGCGGAATGATATTGGATTCCAGACCACGGCTGCTGCATCGCCCGACTGCAACTTCGCTCATACTTTTCTTCAATATTATAAATAACAACGATATAGCGTGTACATAGAAAGTCATCTCGTAGCACTGTGAATATGGAACAGCTCAATGTCGCTCTTCTACATACATTTATGCAAACATATATAGGACGTTAATGGCACTCGGCCGGCGCATTCGGCGAGTGCGAATCGCCGTGTGATGACAAGTTGTTCTCCCACAAATTTGGGACTTTCTCGATCAATTTCCACACGTTGATGCTATACTTCGAGGTACAATTTTAAAGTCGGTTCCATTCGAGAAATACGAATTATCCGTTGGGCAACATTTTATCAAGGTAGCAGTTTAGCCAATGCGTTTTTGTGCAAGTTACGACTATGCGGAACCACGTGCGAAATTTCTAATTGATTTTATCTCGAATTCGAAATGATAACTATCGAAGATTGCAAATTTTGTTCCTTAATTATTAAGGAACATGTAACGCGGTTGGGATTAAAAAATCAGGAATTTTGACCATCCAGTTTCGGCGACTCGGCGATATAAAGGATTTCTGAAACTCTCAACAACGAATTAAATATTTATTCTAAAGTTTTTATGTTTCTGTGAGACACAAATTAATCGTTTTCGTAAATTAATCAAAGTCTTGAATATTCTGAACGTGACTGTCATGAGATTAGTACCTGAAAGTAGTGCAAACATTTTACAAACTGTTTATTACGGTTGTCCGAAGAATTCGCAGATCAGGCAGGAAGGAATGACCAAAATTTTTGTTTCTGAATGTCCAATGAGTTCTCATTGTTCATTGACATCATTTTTTCTGCGTCTCACTTTCTGTTGCCATTCCAGATCGACTGAAGAGACAAAATCTCGTGTGCGTTTCGCGTGATCGTACGCCGTGAAACTTGGAGTTCAGGTTCGTCGCACCGCGTGGCTGCTCCATTAAGTAGACCGAGACTTTGAAAACTCAAAGTGGCGGAAACGAAATGACTCTCGTAGAAAACTTAAGGACTCATGTGTTCGAGCGTATACCGATCTGTTTCCTGTATCGTCTTCCTACATTTTTCACTCACCAATCAATTCGTTTTCATTTCCTTTAATAATTTTCTTCTGATGGTTTTTCGCGATCGATTTGTAAGTAATTTAGAAATACTAAACAGTCTAATTAACAATAAAGGTGGATCGCCTGAAGGAAATAATTATTCTTTGCTCATTTTATTGTTTATTTGCGAAAAACATTTATTTATTGTGAAAATAATAACAAAATAGAAAACAATATGTTGTCGATATGAATTATTTCTTTATCGAACGAAATATTTTCAATTAATTCACGTGAACTGACACTTTTCATTATACTCGAACAGTACAAATAGTCTAGATGACTTTTAGAAAAGTTCATTTTTCATACGAAATGAAAGTTCATCTCATTTCCCTATGTCTCTGAACCGTTCAGTGTTTTCCAATATATCGGCATGCTTTTCGATTATTCCTTGATCAAAAATTGCTCCGTTATGTGATGCTCAATTATTCCTATGGGAAATCCAATTGAACGTTGAATTGACGGCTTATTCGATCAAGTAGATTGGATATCGAGCTCCGCTTGTTCCTGACCTTCAAATTCGAAATTAGAACTTCGTTTATACAGTTACTTTGCCCGAAAAAGCTACGTCACGAATTGTATTAAGAAAAAAAAAAACGCATTACCGCCCACGCGATAGAAACTTAGTTCGTTTTTAATTGGATTTTGTTTTGCAATTGGAACGGAAACATCGAAAAAATGTATTTTTAATTATCGTCCGATCGATTGGTCGATACATTTTCATCGCGGGTGTTTGTCCAGCAAATATTTCGACGATTCTTCATCATTTCAATCGACATTCGATTGAAGCATTAAAAAAAATTGAGTTTTTTTCTCATTACAAACGATCGATTCCACTAAAAAAATTGCAATAGATCGAAAAAAATTAGAAGAAACAATTCCTTCACGATAATTCTCGACTAATCGCTGCAGCACGTTTTTCCTTTCCTTTCTGCGATCACAGATCTAAAGATATTAAGTTTGAATGATTTCGCCAGCCTGAGATCGATCAATTTCCACATGAACGCGATACACATGTTCCCTAATTCGGTGTGAGGATTAAATTATACAAATAAATAATAATATATTTATGTTGCTCGCAATAGAAGCAACAAGCAACATTCTCCAGTGAGAAACCGAGAAATACTTTAGATGAAAATGCTTAGGAATATATCAGTAAGTATCATGTGATAGAAACGGCGGAGGGCGAGAACGCCTCGCAGCTCCTCCCACACCGACAATTCTCTCGGTTTCATCTCGTGACGAAGATAGCAAAGGTTAGATACGAAGGGGATTGGCACACCTCGACATAAACTTTTCATACACACACGTATATTTATATATACATCGTTCGATGTAGTTTAGTTGCATAGTAGAATGCACCAGTTGGCAACTGCAGTGGTAAAATACAAAAGAGTAAAAACTTGAGTAAGACCTTCGCCTCGCGGTCCGTTTCCCATTCCCACCGTTTGCAGCTGGACTCGCGAGTGTAGATCGACCTGCGGGATTGATTTAGAAGGGATACGTTTCGCATCACCTTAAATATAAATGTGTAGATATTTCCCATCCAACGCGGATTATATCAACTGCAGAATTCACGACCCTTTAGAAATTTATTTATTGTGAAATATAATAAGCTGAAAAATTATTATTCCATCCTCGCACCGTTTTCTCGGTAATCCATAAGAATTTTTATTCTTTTGACAATCTCAATGCGTAGTTTATCGAATGTTATGATTTCGTAAGTACTCTCGAGAAATCGTTAAATATTGCTATGCGCGTGTGGAGTAAAGGGGCGAGAAGTGAAACAAATACTTGTTCACCCTCGGGCTAATGATTTTCGTGTCCATCAATGGCAATCGCGATCCCATTTAGCTCCATCGTTACAATTCTTTCAATCGCGAAAGATTGAACGACCGATAATTGTGTATAGTTTTTTTTTTTCCATCATCCATCGTTGACTTGTACAAAAATTAATACCATTTTTATATACCAACGTCTTATTGTTGCATTCGAGAGTTTCGAGTCTCGTGTGCGCGTATTCATTCGCGGATCGTATGTGTGCAAGAGATTAATTGGCTCGTGTAAATGATTCTTCGGGTCCTTATTTGTGGTCATGTTTGCAGGATTATACCAAACGAGTAATCGTTTATTTTTCAGGCGATCGAATCAAGGAATGCTAAGAAGGGTTTCCGACTTATTTTTCAAATAATCGTCATTTTGCTATGTGACGATGAAAACTTTTTTTTTTCCAGTTTTCAAAATGTCAATGTGCTTAAAAGTCCCGGAACATCGAAAAATCATATCTAGAAAAAATGTCCGGATGTGTGTGTGTGTGTGTGCTATGGCACTGTAAAATTGAAACCTTCATAACTCGAGAACGGTTTGAGCTACAGAGCGCTTCCGTTTTGCAAAAATGTTAATCTATACAAGCTCTTCATTCTCTGGAAATTTTGTTGTAATTGCTAGAAAAATATGAATTCTACGGCATTGTAAAATTTTCAAAAAAAGGGTGTCGGACTTCCGCAAATTTTAAGATTTGTTACTAATTTTTTTTTTTCCAAATAGAGTATCATATGAGAAAGGTTGGTATTAAATTTGGGGAACATCGGTCGAGCGGTTCAAATTTTATGAAAATCTGAGTTTATTTAAAAATCGTCCAACCGCTCTAATTTCTGCAAATTTTGTAAAATCTTGTCTATAAGTCTGTACTTCCTCTTTACTTTTTATTTTATTTTTTTCATTAATTATTGCAATTGCCAGCTCGAATTAGATTCTTTCACGTGCCTCGAACTAATATTTTTCAGTAACGAATCACATACGATTAGGAAACATTTGTTTTTTTTTGTACCGACACGATAATAATGTATAGTTGAGCCGGTGGGAACCAGGGAAGCTGTAGGAAAAATACATGAAAAAAAAATATATACTCGATAGAATGCGTCGTTTCATCAGGGGCGGAGAATCGCAAAGAGGCGAATGGCTCTCTCTACTATATACGTTGATGTACATACACAAAGTGTATAAATATATAAATATGTACATTACTTATTCTCCCCTATTGCTCACTTGCCTTTTTATTCGCTTCCTTCTCCCTTCTCTCTGAGCTGCATATACAGCTTCCCTGTCTTTTTTCTCTCTTTTGGCGAACGTAAAACTTCTTACGATCTCTAACAGTCCCTTAGTGTGTTGAGAGTTTTCCGGGTTGATGGTCGTGCAATTGAGCTCCTCCGCATGTGTATCGTTCAGGGAGGAAACAGCGCTTTCTCTCTTTTGTTTCCTGATAGAAAAAGCTTTGCTTTTCCCTCTTATTCTTTTACTTCCTCGCAGACGCTTCTTTCCTATGATAGTTTTGTTCCTTTTCTGTCGTCTATAGGAATTTTCTGAGCTTTCCTTAGAAAATAAATATCAAAAAAATCGTAAGAAATTGAATTTAAATTACGCGAGTTCGATTTTATAATTAAAAAGAATTTATTTCGTATTTGAGCAAATAAATTCATTTATTCCGAAATGAATCGTCAAGTAAAAAGATCGGTCGGTGGCCTCCAGAGCTACCGAGTGCCGAGCATCGAACGGTGTGCAGCTCCAGTCCGTGTGATAATTATCGATATTTCTTCTAATCAACAATGTCATGAGATTTTCTTTTAATCAAACAAATTAGCGACTGTACTTTATAAATGTAGTGCATGTGAGGACTAGATCATATTTAAGCTCGCGTTGCTTTGCAAAAATCTCACAACTTCTCGTGCACGTAATAGATCGACGGGTCTTCGGACTGTGTATCGCGTGCGATTATCGATAGTCGTTTCGCATAAGACTTCTTTCGTCAAGTATACAGTCTCGATACGTGTGAGAGACGCGTGTATAATTTACGTCGTTCGATAATCTTTTGCCCGGTTATTACTCATCGCGTCAACGCTTTCAATTGGCAATTTTGATTTTTCATCATGCGAAATTTGTATCTCAGTCCAAGGGAGGATGAATTACACTGCATGACATCGGAGGAAGACGCGGACGTGAAGACCACGTCCGCGCGGCCATTTCACTTATTCAAGACATTTGATATTTCTATACTAGGCCCGAGATCGTGACTAAACATGGAAGATCGTGGGATCGAAAGAAGTACAGAGACTCGGATGCCAGTGAGGTCGTCTCCCGACTATATTCTCCTTTTTTTTTTTTATTAGCAGCTCTTCTTCGCGAAATTCACCGCGGCAGTAGCTACAAATATTCTCTCACTTGCATTGTATAACAGATTGAAAAATTAACATTGCGAACGTCCATCGTGAGCGGCGGTTCCCAGATGAAAATGCGTTCGTGAAAGGGGTGAACGCCCAATCTGAGCTTGGATAACTTTCTGCTTCATACGATGAGCAAAAAAATTTATTCATTCAACAAAGCCAGGGCGAACGAAATCCATTTTGTAAATTTGACAAAACATTTTGTTTATTTGACAAAACCGCCACATTGACAAAAAAGGTAATGAGGCGGTGGGCGCTTATGTAGTTGAGACAATAACTTGTTTTGTCAAATGGCAAACTGGCTTTGTTGAATCAACAAATTTCGTTTCTCAGTGTATAGATTATCGGATGAATTTGGCGTTTCGAACTGCTCGATAATCCGGAATATCACACCGACTAAAATGATGTAGCGAAATTCTCAAAAACCACCGATGTACGATATCAAAAATAGATTCTTGATATTCCTATCATATATTGAAATTTGAATAAAAAGGGAACAAACTGTAAATTATTCGTTTTCTGTGTTCAAATTAGTTTTATTTATTCTGTACATTCCGAGCAGTTACAAACGATGGATTTAAGTGCAAAAAATTAAATGCTTACTGTAAAAAAATCACATGGCAGAAATTGGAGATGAGAAGGTGAAGCAGTTTGTGCAGGAAAACAAAATTTTTAAATGACTAAAGGAATTTTAAGTGAATTTTTAGACCATTTTCAAAATATTTCCATCTCTTTTCTTAGCTTTAGCTTTTTTGAGTTGAAAGGAACGACCGTTCAATGATCACAACGAAAAATTGCATATAAATTTCGTTGCATTCCATCAACGCAAAATGCCACATCGTTATTGGTAAACTTTCAGAAATCGAGGCCCTATGCAGACTCACTGGGTAGAGAATCGTACGAAGCATGGTTCGTGGGATTGTTGCTAACGCCAGTGTGTCTGTGTATGTTTGTGTAGAGTGCAAGGGAAAGAGTTCGTGGACGGGCGTGTCTCGCCTTTCGTCTCGTCCCAGTAGAAACGTATCCTGTTAAGTCAGACATTTTTATCACCAACATTTATACCGGTGCATATATCTACCTGATATTCTCGAATGTACTCACTATACTTATTTATTTGTGTATGTGTGTGTGAGAATGTGTTCGAGCCGGATCAGAATGAAACGTAAGAGGAAAGTAGCCCATATTGCTGTAGCAAATGTCTGTGTAATCGTGACGTGCTCTCGACGACGCCCGGGGCACGCCATTCGCCTCTTATGAATTTATTGTCTTGTAGCCAGCCTCGAAGAGTGAAGGTGTATAATGCATGTTACACTTAACTCGGACGTTAATATGCCGCATTAAACACATTAATAATACTCAATCATAATGACAACGCAGACGGCTGATAAATAATTCGTTACGTTACATTCGCGACATCGATTATGTTTATCGATAATCCAACGGATTGTCTATGCAAATGTCCACTGTATCCTGATGGACAGTTAAGCGAACTGTTGACTTTTTTTTAGCGAAAAATATGTCTGACTTTGAAGCGACGATACATCGAGTGATGCAGGAAAAAATTATTTATTTTTCTCGTCTTCGTTTTACCACTTGTTTCATTATTTGTTGAGAATATTATTTAAATATTTTGGAATTGTTTATTATGAGATTGTTGATTTATATTCACATTTAAGAATATTCTTAACTTCCCTGCTAATGATTTATGTTCGAGAAAGCCTCCGAGTGATTCAGAGTCCTTGAATTGAGCGGAATTTGCTATTTGACATTTCCATTTTTGGGCGTTCATTTCCTCATATTTATTGCGAGTTTTATAGATACGGTGGATTTTCACTTTCGATTTTTTTTTCCTAGAATTTAGGTCGAAACTTGTGGTATGATGTATTAGAATATATTCAGATGGCCTTGGGTATGTGGGACGTAAAAAAAATGTATTTTTTCACAAATCTTTGGTGTGATTGGGAAAAAAAGTTCCATTTCGTTAACAAATTTCGTCGGCAACCGACGAGTTCGACGACCTTGATTGCCTCGTGGATGAGCAATTCATTCAAATTTCAAAAAACGTTATTTCGATCTCATACCTTTTTTTTTTTTTTTTTTAAAGATTTTACGTAGTTTTTATGACCTTGACGACGTAACAGTTTCAATCATTTTACTTTTACTTCGGTCCAATTCAAATTTTTGTCCTATTTCGTCTATGGAGCTGAGTATTTATAAGATCCTTGTCCAAGCTTCGTAGTTATGTTTTCATGCGTTTTTCAGTTTCTTTATTGCACCTTGAAGCAAATAAGTCGATTCCTCCCTTTAAGCAACTCCCTTACGCAGGCAAATCGATTCCAACATTTTCTAAAATATTCCCTTTCCTCTAGTTTCGAGAAAAAAATGTTGAACAAGAAATAAACAAATTCTCAAGATAGTTTTCTGTTGTCTAGCGAATTATCAGCCTCAATGATTACAGCCAACAGGCAATTGAGTGGCTTACAAATGATTAGTTCTTTTAATACGCACAATGATTTGTATTTTACATTAAATCTTCGTGCCTTATTGACATACAATATCGAATAGTATCTTAAGGACTTATAGTTCATTAAGGAAATGTCAAGAGTGCCTTTTTAGCGCGGAAAATCCAACTTAGATTGGGCGAAGGCGAGATTCTAGGGATAACTCCATCAACAATTTATTCCCCATAAAAAAGATTAAGCAGGACCGAAAATTTTAATTAAATGTTAATTGGAAAGCTATATCGTACACCTCGATACGAATCAAGGTTTCCTTTATCGTGGAACGTGAGGTTTGCTTAATACACTCATTGGAAGATTATGCATCATGCTGACTCGTCAGCAGATGAAGAGATTCTTTTCGAGAAGTTTTCAACGCCTGGAACCTCGACGAATCTTGTGATAGACAGAAATTGGGACGCGTTGAGAAATATACGCGTGGCACACTAAAGAAAAGAAAAGATTTTAATCGACGTTACGCTAGGTCGTGGCTTCTCGAGAAAAATTTCGTTACACTATAACGCGTACCTCCGAGATTTTGACTTCTTAACGCATTTTCAATCTCGTTCTCCAGATTTTTATATTCACTGACCTTCGGATTCGTTCCGGTCGTGAAATCCATGGGTTCGACAAGTTTTAGTGATAAAATTATGCCATTGGCCATTGAATCATCATGAAAATGAAAACTCACACAATATTTATACAAAAATGTTATTGAGCAATTTGAAGGTTTGGGAAAGCATATTGAAAATGGAATGGTGAATCAATCACACGCGTCGATCGTGACTCTTTTACATCGTGATTTCCTCAATCGTCGGATTTCTAAATGTTTTTATTTATTCAGTATGATTGCATTCTGTGCATGTAACACTTGGAATGCTTTTTCTTCTGCAGAGTGTCAAGGTCGTTTGCGTAATATATATTTCAGCGAGAAATAGTGAAATCTTTGAAGCAACAATTATCACGGTCGCGAGAGGATAATTAAAAGTGAATTTAAATAAAAACTGTAATTGAATTTTTCATAATAAGTGGACAATGGAACGAGCAACACATTTTTTTTTACCTCAATATTAATTCGTCGTCCAGTGCGAAGGAGCCCACGAATTCAAAGATCTCGAGAATTATCATTATTTATAAAATTATATCTGTGTGAATTTAATCCCAATGGATATCTCGAGTGAAAGGGAAATTGTGAGCAAGCAGTCCATTTGACCTTGCGAGTCATGTCATAAGTCTAAAGTATTTCTATTTTAATTTCCGGTATAGTCCGAGATAAATATACAAATGTAATGTGTGTCGTTGATGCCGCATGATTAATACGAAATTAATAAACACAAATTCATCAACAAGTTCGATTCGGAATGTTAATTGCCTTTTCAAAAGGATTTCTCGTTTGCCCTCGTCACTCCTCTTTTTTCGTAACTTCCTGATTTCGGTCAAAGCGAAATTTTCGTCACTTCATAAGTCAAAGATTGTGAAAAACTGTTTTCTTAATTGGATAATTATAAATTTCGGTAAATTTGGTTCGTTCGCGATAGTTTGTTCATTCAAACCGTTATGGCCATCGCGACGATTGAAAAATCCATTCGTAATCCAGGTGTATGAGCTCACGCGTGCATACTCTTCGTAATGATGCACGGAGCTAAATTTAAATACCACGCGCGTTCATTACCCGAGGCAAACTATCGCTAATTATGTAAATATATATTATATATACTACTTTATGGATACGTGAAGATACGTGTGAATAGAGTGGTCATATATATTCACAGCCACACCAGACAAATGGTTATTAAGATAAGATCACAGACAAACGAAATTAAGCAACACGTATGGTGGAAGGAAGCGAGAAAGATGGCGATTCGAATCTGCACTCTCGTAAGTTGCACTATACTCTTTCGTGTATTTGGTAATAGACTAGACTCCCGTATTATTTCTCGTTTTTTACAGCAGCATCCTGGCTTCGTGATAAGAAGCTTGAAATTATCACACATCGTGAATTTGTGTGTCAGACTCGTTGCACCACAGATCCAGTGTAAAAAAAATTGATGATTTAGACAGGCAGGAAACGATAAAAAAAAAAGGAACTCGTATAGCTGCAATTTTTCGATTATGAAGACAAAACTATTCTCTTCAATTGGAACTTTTATTTTCACATGATTTTAAGTCCTTAATCGTATAAAGTGTTACGATTGATTATTTCTCTGTCTTATGGGATGTTCAGCTTTTTCTAATCCCCTCAGTTCTCCATAATAAATCGATTCAGCGTCCGCGACCTCTATGGAAGAAAAAACTTCTTGACGTTATCGTTCGATCTTGAGAACAAAGAATATGCTAATAATGGATGAACGCTCAATAGGATGCGTTCAATGCGAGCTACATGGTTTTGTTTGTATGGAAAGAAGTGACGCTTGGATGCAGTGCGAAGTACAGCAAAACCGAGTGTCCTGGAAAATTTCTTTTCACCTCATTGTGTCGGAAGTATAATCAGATCGCCACAAATCTCTCTCTCCCCCCTTTGCTCTTTGACGTTCACAGACATTTTCTAGCAGTTGGTAAAAGAAAAAAAAAAGTAGTTGATCTGGAAAAAAGAGAAAAAGGTATAAAATTTTTGAATTTTTATCAAATCAAAAAAAATCTATTCAGTCGAATTAGCTTTTTCCTTCATTTTCTATTCAGTCGGTTCAAGAAAAAATGTCAAATGTTTATTTCCATGTGTACAGACTCTACGAAAAAGAGATATGGGTTCGAAAATATTTGATGATCGTATAATCAGAGCGAGATGCTTAATTAAAAGCTCGAGTCTGCCATGTAATTGCTCTTGTAATAAAGTCACGACCAATCACAACACCTGCGCATATTTGCTACGTATTTGAATCGTAGAACGAAACATTGCCAGTCATTTGTTGGTAGAGAAAATCTCGTAAAATGCTTGTTGTTCCGATTACATCTTGGGAAAGTATTAATGAAATGGACTTTACAAACTTATGGCTCTAAAGTCATTTATAACTTTTTTACTACACAAATTTTACAAAATAACTATATCCTTAAAAATTTTCTGGTTAATTAAACAAAAAACGACATGATCAATACCTGCATTCATTTGTTGACGTGCCCAATCCAGAAAATATCAACTTCCGTTGGAAAATTGCTTAGCAATTAGCAAAAATAAATGATAAAATGTCTAGAGAAACAAAACAAACTTTCTCCGAATTTTTCTCAATTTCATAGAGACATCCTCGTTTTTTTATTCACATAATTGAATAATAATAACAACATTTCTCTATTTGTGAGAGATTTTTTAAATTAAAATATAATTTTTACACAAATTTTCACTAGAAAAAAAACAGAAAAAAATTATCTTACGTGATTAAAAAGATTTACCTGTTTATTACAAGACACACGCACCTGAAAAGACATTTCCTGAGGCAATGCTCTACGTCCACTTCCGGAAATTCCGTCGCGATACACGTACCTTGTTATTATCTGATAAACGTATACGAGCATATCTAGATATATATATTTTTGCAAGTGTAATTTCGTTGTAATGGAACAAACATAATCGTATATAATATTAGAATTCTCGTATTTTCTACCTTAATGGCTTTCGGGTTAATTATATCGGCGGACAACAATTCAAATAGCATTTTCATTAGTTTGTTATGCTGAAATATCTTTTTTTCTCGAACTTCTTAACAAAATAATTAATTTTAATAATTCATGTAATTATTGTTCTATTTTCAAGGAAACTATTAATTAATTATCTTCTTATAAAGATATCTATCAAATGTTTTATGAATTCGACAGTAGACTCCGAATTGATGTTTCCATTGAACGTTCAAAGTCAGTATAGAAAATATTCAGCGTGATACGTTTTTCACTCTCGTTACGCTGCGACCGTGAAGAAATGAATTCCTTTTCATGGCGAGAGTTTCGATTCTCGATGGTCGAGTATCCACCACTTAAACGAGTGTCCTGAAACTTCATTATTCACAGCTGTCCAGAGAAAACGATTGCAGGAGAGATGAGACGAAATAAGAAAAAAGGGAATTTCATTTGTTCAATTCCTTAGGAGACCAAAATTATTATTGCCTGGAGTTTGCATGCATGGGATTATGAAAAAGTGTCGTCGGTTTTTTTTCTCACACGGTTGCTTAAAAACTGTCAGTTCATGATGTCGATGAATTCTGCTGAACATTGAATACAAAAATTACCGAATTTCTATAAAGAATATCTAAGTATCTCGTTCCTTTTCATTTTAGCCTACATCGAGGCTACGAAGCGTAAAGAAAACACACGTAAGAGCCAGAAAAATGAAACGCGAACGGTGAAAGAAAATCTATGCTCGAGGCATTGTCTGCCTCGTGTTTTTTCACATCGTCAAGTTTTCGCAGCCATAGGAGGTCGATATTAATTGTTAAAAAAAAAAAAAAAAAAGCAGGCCGTCCCATGGAACGTTTTAAAAGCATAAATAAACCGTTGATCCGCCTCGTACGGAATATCGCCGTAATTAAAATCGCGTAAATCATCATACATCCAATGACCCTCATAATTCTTAATAATTAATCCTGCTAATGAAGCAAATCATAATTTCAAACGTCCTGGAAGAAAGAAATAACAATCCTGTAAAAAATCAACGATTTCCATTTATCAAGACAACGAAACAAAAATAAGAATTTCATTAAATTTACTGCCATTCATTATCAAACACATCGATTTTTCATTATTATTCTTCATTGCACTCTACGCTCGGTAGTCCGAGTATAAAATGTTGAAATACGCTTGATAAATTGATCGAAAAAAATACATCAAAACTGACCGTGGGTGTTGTGAAAGATATCCGACTTTTGACGTGTACTATATTACTGCAGTTACGTAATTGACGTTTTATTGTTGCGGATATATTCGCTGGATAAATCAATCTTTAGAAGATTATTTTATAGGCCATATTATTGTCGCTCTGCTTGGCGCCAGTGTTATAACTTTTCTTTGTATATAAATCTGTATACGCCTGTATAATCCGGCGTGCACCAGGAGTTTTTTTTTTTTTAGGTAATGAGTCCATTGATTATCCCACGCGCATTGTTCCAATCGAATAGTATCAATTTTCTCGAGACTCCAGTCCGAATCGTGGGCTTAGAAAATGATGGTGATCGTTTTTCTGCTTATAAAAATCCTTGGATAAAATTGTCCTTTTTTTTTTTTACTGTGGTCGATTGAAAAATGTACTCGTTGATTAGATTTTTTTAGGACTCGAGACAAAAATGACGATTTTGTCAACTGCAATTTTTTGGTTCGATGTATTTATGAAATTTTTTTAGATACATAGTTGCAATATGTACGTGATGTATAATGTGTAAATGGAGTATGCACCGGTTGGTTAGTACATGGATATACAAGACGCGGAACGCCTCAAACCGTTGAAACTGTCCGACATTATGCAAGTCGTGCTCCAGTTTCAAAGCCCCTGCTTCGGTATTCCGCGACTCACTTTCACTCATTCACTCGAAGGGGAAGCGGGGGCAACGGGAGAGAGCTCGTACTGTTTTATCCTGGGGCCTTAAAATCGCCCCTTCTCGCTCTTTCATTCGCATGACTTTCACTTCCACCAAGCCCGCGAGAGACTTACTACTCGAGTATCCTTGCTTCCTTTTTTCCTCGGTTTCACCCTCCCCCGCGTCCGCGGACGAGCGTGCTCCACGGACTTGGCGTTATCTGCATATGGACGGTCCCCGTTGCCCCGATTGCGCCCACATATACGCGAAGACCCTTTTTTCTTTCTTTCTATAAACATCTTTCGATCATGTCCGTGGAGAAAGGATTCGAATCGTCTGATTGCCATGTTGGTGCACACCCGAGAACACCAAGATGGCGGACGGCTATATGCAACTTCCGGGAGGTCATTTCTTCGGTATAAAAATACTTATGTAGCAGTTTTACATTAATAACTATTACATATCTTAATTTATACGTTTCAAATGAGGAAGAAATCAAACGACTTTCCACGTGAGTATATGCATTGCCTTGGTCCCATTAGCATGCACGAAAATTAATTAATTCGGAAGTTAAAATCGTTGGTGTAAGGCACGCGCGTGCTTACAATTCCGCTGTCCAGGTAAACGTGATTGAGTTGGGATTACCAATCTCGGCAAATAATCAAGATCTGCCTGAAGCAACGAGCACCGTTGCAGCGTAGACTCGATTCTCGCCAGCCCAAATAACCCACATCTTATGTTGATTGAACAGTAGAAATCGATTAAAACTCCTAACGTAATAACGTAGTCGTACTTCGAGATCTTGGTGTGTAATCGTAACACTCCTCGGGATCCCTCTTTTTTCCTCCACCCCGAGAAACTTTGTATACTATTGAATAAGAGAAGGAAAAAAAGTAATAAAAAAAAAAAACAGATCCATCAAAAGAAATCACGTTACCAATTACCGCGTGACTCGCGGAACTGGTCTGTAGGAATCCATCACAGTCTGCTGTCGATCTTGCGCTACGAATTGAGTGTGAACGAAACTTTTGGAGGCCGTTTCGATAATTAAGAGTAAGCGAGAACGAGAGACAGCGCAAAATGGCGATATCGAGACGAAGCGAGTCGAACAAAATCTCGTGAAAAATCAGATCGCGATGAGAGAAATGTCAATTCAAGGTACAGAGTCAAGTTTCGTCCTCGTGTGTGGGATTTGACGTTAGAACGACACTAGAATTGTCCTCAGGGACGAGCAAATATCGAACAAGATTTTGGTTCGTCATCGCGCTGACTAAACTGTTAAATAAAAAAAGAAATGTTATTTTCTCCTCGAGGACATTTGGATTGGGGAAATCGTCGTACGAGCCATTGAATATTTGGAATGAACGTCACTTTCAATTTTCAACACCTGGGAACCACTCCTTTTATGTCATAGTTCCCGTTTTCGCTCTTCATCGTACTTTCGGTGAAATGAACTAATTCTCAGGAACGAAATCGATCGATCACTCAGGGATTTTCGTCTAAGAGTTATGATTTTGTAACGAGGATTTACGAGGATAACGTGATTTTTCTTTCACCTCAAGGTGAAAGGAAAATCACGTCAAGTGTCTTTTGATATTCGGCGTTAGCGAAGGTCGTCACCATGATTCCTGCCGTACATGAGAAACAAAATTTTCACGCCCTCTTGTTACATCCGTGTCTGGCATAATTTATGGATTGTTAGTCCGATTACTTCCAGGCCCATATCGGAATTTTTGGACACTTGCTTTTAATAGTTCGTTATATAAGAATTTATCCTGCTCGACGTCACGTTCGTAACTCGTGAAGTGTGTACCGTTAAATTTTTCTTTCTCAGGTCACATAATTTATTTTTATTCTCTTACCTCTTGATTTCAATAACACGTTTCAATCATTCAGTAACTTTAGAAGGTTCCATCCAACAATGAACGACCATTTCTATAGACAAACTTTGTTGATTATTTTCCCATTATTCAATTTATAAAAAATTGAAAACTTAGGCATTACGAACGAAATTTTTCATTTTTTAAATAAATAAAAATTACTCAAATTCAACAATCCAAAATGAAAATTTTCTCTAATTTTTAAAGGGATGCCAAAAGTTTGTCATACTATTTTATCGTAGTGATGACAGTGAAAAGGAAAGGTTAATAAACGAGTCTCAATCCTTCGAGCTTCAAATTCATCACAGCCAAAATTTAGCAGTTCGAAAATTATCGTTTTTTTTATTTTTATTTTTGAACAAAAGATACTGTGAAAAATATTTTGAAAAAATTCTGTAAAATTCTTCAGAGTTGTAATAAACATTGGCATTTCAATGTTCCCAGGAGTTAAGCACAAAGTTGCAAGAGGTTTCCGTGCAGCAGTACGGAATTTGACTATTTACTTAATTAGTGCAATTAACGTACAATGGCTATGCACATTTTTCACACAAGCTGTCGTGTGTAAATACTCCGTTGCAGAAACACAGTAAAAGGAAGATTTCCATTAATTTCCATCAAATTCAATCGATTCAAATCCATCAGATTAGTTGTTAGTCGAACGGATATAATTAACGATAATTAGCAAAACATTGTATCGAGCTGAATACGGACTAAGTATTCCGCTTCAATCTCGATGACGCTGCGATTGAGAAAATCAGAGATTTATACAACACACTGAGCTCTTCTCCTCTCCGTCTCCTTTCATTCGAATTCAATTAAAAATTCATTTGTTAAATAATGAATTACCTAAAAGAAGAAAAGTGTTCGAGACTAAAACAAAGACGCGAAGTAAATTTCTGAAAAATCGAAACAAACTACAACGTACATTTGGTGAAAATGCCAACAGTATCGATTTCTCTGAGACGATTTAATCGTTTAAAATTTTTATCCCAAAACTATAGTCTCGATTTCCTGAAGCTGTTTTTTTCCATCACGTAAACTGATAAATATTGCTGCTATTCGATGTAATTACATATGGATTCATGTACGAGTGGGTTTCAATCGGATCGACGCGAGATTATAACGGGCATCGCCTTCTCGTTAACTCCGAAGCAGTAATTATTATTAATTTTTTTTTTCAATCTCTTCCCTCGTTGCTTTGACCTTTACCGGTATTCTTGCGAGAACGCTCACTGCAGGTTTCGCGATGTATATTCCACATTTAATCAGCAATTCATCAGAAAAACTTGAATACATCGTTGTATCTATTCATAGCGATCTTTAGGAAGTGTTTTGCTGATTTTTGATCATCCCCAAATTAGCTCTCGACGAAGGAATGAACCGTTTGCAAAAAAAAAGGCTCTCAATTTCCGATGGAAACGGTGCCTCTGTGAACACGATTACATTCTCGATTCAACAACACGTGGAATTTGTTTTTTTCCCTCTTACAGTAATGATTTCTTTTTAAATCGCCTACAAGAGACAAAGAACGATTTCATTAGAGAACGTTGCTTATTGTGAGTGTTACTAATTGTAAAAAAAAAAGGTTATACTTTCGTTCCTAATCTTTGTACATTTTCGATACAAATAGAAGACCCAACACGTTGTTTTTTATGAGCTGCTTTCTTTTCTCGAAAAAATCTCTGTTGCGCCCAATTTCCAATGTTCTAACACGCACAGCCGTAAATTTTGTTCCTCCATTCGTATTAGCAAATAGAGAGTGAAACGATGAAAAGAGTTCATTCAAATAATAGGACACGTGCTCCGAGAGACACCGCTTCGTGCGTAGGAGCGTGTTTCTCCAATAATATATTTTTAACGCACCACACATACGTGGAAGATACAACACTAAACCCTCGTCACGTGCACCTCACACGTTCCTCGACTCCCGCGTTGATCAAGTCTCCAGCTCGTGTCCCACTGACCCGGACGGTAGGCAAAAAGCGAATCTTCCAGACATTTTTCCTCATGGTGTTAATTACGACGATAAAAACCATCGTACCATAATATTCGAACAATTTTCCGGTCTATTCTTTTTTCAAAATCGTAAAGTCTCAATTATGTCCTCGAAGTGAAAAAAAAGAAACTAACTGCGTTCGAAGGAGGAAATTAAATTTTACTCGATGCTCGATTCTTGTTCCAATTTACGGAAAACTACTGAGATTTTTACAGTCAAAATATATATAAGGACGTTGTACGACGACGTTCAAACCCAAATGTTTGTTTTCAGTTTTTCTTGCATACAAAATGGTTTGCGAGCCCAAGTTCATCAAAAAAAGTTGTTACAAATTGACTAAAAAACAACATACTCTAAATCCAAGATTGTTCGAGGTAATCTGTATTTGTTATATAATAAACAAAATTTCGAAAAAAATTTACGACCGATTTTTTTGGAAATCTAAGTAAAGCTTCTTCGATGTTACACAAAAGTGTAAGCAAAGTTTTAAGAGGCTTCACCATTTAGAAATCGAAATATTTAATGTTGAAAATTGCAACTTTTAACAGGTGCTCTTATGAGAAATTACTGAAAATTGTCATTTTTATGAATAAATATCTCGACTTCTACATGGTGAAAGCTCTTAAAATTGCGCGAGCAATTAGATATCACTATTCTCTTTGTGCGGTGCAAATTTGAAGGAATTCTATCGATAGAAAATTTCGCATCCAACGTCCTTAAATTCTCCTTGAAATTTTTCGCGGTTCTGCATTTATGCAGTCTAAAAACCGAATTTTCTCGAAACAGGTGGATATTTCGTTAAATTTGGTAAACTGAATAGTTTTCGATAATATCAAAACTTTCGTCATTGCAACAGGATTTTTTCGCTTTCTAAGAGTCTGTTCGCGCCTCTTACGATAAAAAAACAAAAGTTTATAAAAAAAAAACTCCGTTAAACGTTAAAAAAAAAAAAAAATTACATTTCCTCACAAATTTCGATTTTCCAGTGAAATGTTCATGATCAAATTTATTCGTATTTGCATCGCCATGTCGAGAGTGATCTTTACCAATGACACGCACCAGAATGCCAGTACCAATTTTATTTACAATCATTCACACACACAGTCATAAATCTTCGTATATGTGTCGATAGAAAAAACCACATATATGTATAAACACTGCGATCGGTAGCGCCCATATGCTCGCAAGGTCGATCAAAAATCCGGTTACTTTTCTACGGCATTGCGCAACTGGCTGCACAATTTGCCTTCGCGCATTTAAATGCGCGCGCGTGAAACCCGCTATGGAGAACCGATAAGGACAGAGCGTGTCTAAGTTTTTTCACTGATGGTTCCCGCGCCGTGTAGTCGCGCGTTTATTCAATTCCGCGGACCACGCATTTCTCTACGATTTGGCCAAAAGCCTCTCGTCATATACGATACAATTAACATTTCGTAAAATCGGCGTATCGTTAATATTTTCATAATTATAAAAATGTGAAAACGTCATGGATTCCGAAATGTTAATGCGATCAACAGAAAATTTGTAAATCTTGAGGATTTTTTTGTGACGCGTACTCGGAACACGTTACATTGAATTTTTCTTCCGGTTGACTGAAGGCTCGGAGATAAATTCAATAAAAAGTGCTTCAGGAATATCGAAAAAATAATGAGCGGCCTTGATATTTACGCGGGCAAATTACATCCGCGCGTACTATCACTATCGATCGATCACGGTAATTCTCCTCCAATCAAATTAATTCAATTAACTGGACGGGATTTAAAAAATTCATTCTGAAAACGTATTCATAATTTGAGATAACAGCGAATGCGCATGTCGTGGCGCACTGCATACCGATTTTAAAATGCCACTCTATGAAAGCCTGCTTTTGGTATTTGAGGCAATGCAGCCATGATCGCCTTCTAATATTTCAACGGGGCTTGCCCTTTTTCGCTTGCATTGCAATATATAAATATCGATATATTTATTTACGTCGGCACGCATAAATATTGCGGAACGTGTGAGACTCGATGAAATATTTAACTCGATAGTTATACGTCGTGCTTACCACGATTCAAACACGAAAAAACTCCGATACATCGTAACGAATAGAAATCCAAAATGTTTCCACGCGGTAGAATTAATGCTTGTCCGATTCGTTAGTTACTCGAACGATTCGTATTGTGGTGAGAAAAACAGTTGATTTAATTAATTCAATTTGGATCATTAATGAAGAGACGTACGCATGAAAATGGAAAAAAAAATTCAAGTCTCGATTTCGTAAATGAATTTATAAATTGCGAGAGGCAAGCTGCGGAGAGAGACAAATGAAAAGTGAAAGGACGTTTCGTATCTTGGTGGTCAATAAACTTTGCCCTTCTCACACTGGACAATTCTCTGATATCGAAAGTCACTAACGTTTGATCGAGGATACAAATCGTACTGCGATTTGCAATTCTCCTCCTGGGGAACAAATCAAAAAATGAGGAGGCTCGTAAGAAATTTCGATGTTATTTATTTATTTATCTACAATCATGATTTTGTTTATTCCGATTATTCCTATTTTATTTCTCCCAAATCGTATTAAGTGCCTTTTGCGAAGACAGAGTTTTTTTAAAAATTGAAACGGGGGAGTGCGAATGAGAATAAGAATCGTGGTGTCGATCGCCAGGCAGGCAAGGGAGAATACGAAATTTTTTAGTAGATATCGCTGAGGCACGTACATCGATTTTCTCTTATTTCAGGTTAATTGTTCTTATCGCATCGCCTGTGCAATTTGCATCCAATGTTGAGTAAACAAGTACAAAGAAAAAAATGGCGGATCCCCACGCATAAAGATATACGGTCTTTAGTTTCGAGATAGAATCGAGGAGCGAATGGCAAATAGCATGAGTAATTAATACGTGATCTAAGAACGGATGAGCGAGCTGGCTCCGATCACGAGGGGTGCACGAACCCAACTCGCTTGTGTTGGGCTTCCCGCCAATTAAGCATTCGTGAAATTAGCTTTCGTGCATGGATAACGTAAGAGCCAACAGTCAATTATTTGCCTGCCACGCTTCTCTTTGAACACATCTTTCCTGGGCACATATGGAAGACTCGTGCTTGTCAATTTTTTCCAGTATTTGGCATTTTATTGAATTAACACTTTCGAGCGATAATGGGATTTTCGTCGCTCCACATTTTTTTGCGGTTTTTTAGTCGTTAAACTATTATTTCAACAATGGAGTTCGGGATTTCTCAATCTTCATGTTCTTTCGAACATTTAGGAATGTTAAAAATAAGAAACAGCCTATATTTGTTGATTGCACGCAAACGACGTATAAATGGATCGTCGAAATTTCGTCACGGAAAATGTATTTTCTACTGAACTATTATCAACATCGAAAAGGCATTTATTTTCAAAAATTCCATAAGCCTCAACCTTCGAATTTCGAATTAAAATTCCAAGTCAATTTTTGCGTCTATGGAAAAGTGTATGGCCTGGGGAGTGTACATGAAAAAATGAATTTCGAGGATTCCACAGAGATTTGGAATGATTTAAAGTTTACGAGCAAAGCAAAAATAAAAGTTGCTCCAAAATCAATGTCGGATAATCTTATTACGATTCTTTTCCTCTACGCCTGCAAAACGCATACTTGTCAATTACTTTATTCCATATTTCCTTGTAGCCATGTTTATATTTCAATATTTGACATTTTGCTTATTCAGTATCGGAGAAAATGTTGCAGCATTCCCGAGAGCTTTAGCTCGTACATTAAATTTTATGAGTAAAGCAAAACGCCATGGGTTTTCAAATTCAATAATTGGTCGGACTGAAGGATCATCCATATAAACCGAATTATTATCGTTGTAAATTTATGAATTAGTTAGTTTATGAGTTTCTATAAAATGTTTATCCTGTTGGTTAAATTTGACTTTGTGATTTCGTTGCAGACTGCGTTCGAAATACTCCGAGAAGTGCACGTGCAAGCAGAAATGAAGGATCTCTTGAGTTCGAGTGTCCTGAAGAATTTGGTTATTATCCTCATCCCCGTGACTGCACGCAGTACTACGTTTGTGTTTTTGGTGGCGCGTTATTGGAGTCATGCACTGGTGGTCTCATGTACAGGTATGTTCAAAAATAAAATGACACGAAAAAAACGTAGGTATGGGAGAATTAATTTTAAATAATTTTCTTGACACACTGGGTCATTTTGACCCTGAGCATTCGCCTCGATTAATTCATCGCTTACAATAAATCGCGTCGTAACGAGAATTTTTCTCCAAAAATTGAATTCCCTTCTATTTCATTTTCCTCAGTGGTATTTTGGATTTTCTCAAAAGTCAAAATTTTCAATAAATTTCAAAAACGATTGAATTCAATGTTTCTCTAATTTTTATGGTTTTCGCGGTGTACTCCTGAGTTTTTCAATTAAAACAGACCGAAGGTGATTGAAGTATGCTCCGGGTCAAATTGACCCAGTGTGGCCAAGAATGAAAAAAAAACTCATGCAATCGAATCTTGGGCTACGAGAAAGTAAACACATGAAAAAAAAATGCGAATAACGACCTTATTCGTTTCGTACACATTGCGATAAAAAATCATACCAAGATCTGTGAACGTGCGCGTGTTTTTCTATATAGCGAGAAATCGAACAGCAAGTATATAAAGCGTGGAAAATCGAAAGTGAAGGATATGTCGCGGTATCCTGTCTGCGATATATCGCGTATCTCGGTTCACAAATATTTACACATGTTTATACGTTATGCCAGCCTTTGTTCAATAATAATAAAAATAACAACAACAACAACAACAATAATAATAATAATAATAATAATAATAGTGAACGTCGAGTCGAATATATAGAGATATTTTTGCAGAGGGTCGGTATGTAGAAAAAAAGTGGAGGTCTACGTACGTAAACGCGACTGACTTGTCTCACTTTTACGGAATCAGCCGCGGCATTTTCAGAGAACTTGGAGATCGCGCAGGTTCCCAGCTATTGTTTGCATTACGCGATATAAAAGATTCGTGAGATTTGTCTACCAAAGCTATACACATGTGTGTATCGAGGCTCGCGCATAAAGTGTCTGATTTGCTGCGAGAGAGCTCGAACGCGGCCAAACATGGCAAAGGGAAGAGACATCAACGCGTGCGAACAATCCTTTTCTTCTCCTTTCTCGCTCTCGTTGCGACCTCTCTTTTTCTCTGTATACATTATTACCGCTCATGCCATTTTTCGAACTCGTATTCTTCGCCATTATTTCCTCTCCCCTCCTTCCCCTCCTCGCCACTCTTCCGTCGCTTTCTTGATTTTAATCGACGCAGAAACAATCAAACTTTTTCATCATACGAGCTTCGACGTGCCAACATTATATTCTATCGCCCGGCGAAGCTAACTAAACTTGCTGAATTATCGTTCTCAAATACGCACGAGATATTTCAGTCGAAATACATTGTGTCGCTGCTTTCCTTAAGAACGTTGTATGGCCACGGTCACATCTAAATTTTTGTTTTTCAGTTTTTCTTACATACAAAATGGTTTGCGAGCCTAATAAGTTCATTAAAAAAAGTTGTTACAAATTGTCTAAAAGAACAACATACTCTAAATCCGAGATTTTCCGAGGTAATCTGTATTTGTTATATAATGAACAAAATTTCGAAAAAAATTTACGACCGATTTTTTTGAAAATCTAAGTAAAGCTTCTTCGATGTTACACAAAAGTGTAAGCAAAGTTTTAAGAGGCTTCACCATTTAGAAATCGAAATATTTAATGTTGAAAATTGCAACTTTTAACAGGTGCTCTTATGAGAAATTACTGAAAATTGTCATTTTTATGAATAAATATCTCGACTTCTACATGGTGAAACCTCTAAAAATCACTATTCTCTGTGTGGTGCAAATTTAAAAGAATTGTATCGATAGAAAATTTTGCTTACAACGTCCTTAAATCTTTTTACTCCGGAATTACGACTTGAGATTCTTCTGGACTTCGATTTCGCAAAAAAATTTCTACAGGTCGAAGGTCAATCGTCGTGAAAAAATTTGTACCATTCCTACAATCATAACAAACACGTATTAATCGATTACAACTATCGCCGCACTTCTAGCGATCTTTTTAGCGATGTTCCTAGCAATTTTGTCAGGGCATCTTTTGTCAGAGAGATAATTAAAGACTCCGACCACACCCGATTCGTAACAAATATGTGATAAGTCTCTACGGTTTACAGCGAAGTGGATACATACGTAAACTTAAATCACAATTACGTAGAGCAGCACCTGGACACATTAATAGGGAGAATTGTAAACTCGTGCACACAACGTTTCACGGTGTTCAGCGGCAATGTTTTTAATGGTAAATCCCATCCAATTAAGGATACGGCGCGTGACACTAGTCCGGTCTCCAAGACCAAATAGGACATATCGACGCACGCGTCAAATTATCGTCTTTTTTTAAGTCACATTTCTAATGAGAACTTGGCCTTTTTTTTCATGAATTTTTGCAAGACTTTAAGGATTTTCCGAAATTATTACATTGACGCGAAGAACACGTCCGATCATTCAACACAGTAAGTCGGTTTTAAAACTGCTATGTTGGAGAATGAAATTGCTTACTTTTCCGGGATTTTGGGGAAAATCAGAAAATATCAGAATTATTTTCGCAATCGTTACAACAGCGAAATTAATTGGGACGTTCTCAACTTCCTGAATACATTTTTGTAAAAAGATCGAAATTTTCAAAAAAGTATATTTTTTCCATTGAAAAATAAACAAAAACATGTATAATTTGTTTTTTAAACAACGTGTTGAGTAAAACTGAAAAAAAAAATCATCTTTTTCATAACTTTTTCCATTCGATCAGAATGATCGATAGAAAATTTGATTTTTACGAAAATTACGCTCAGATTTTCAAACTGCATGCAGCTTGTCAGCTTTTGAAACAGCGACAGGACATTAAATTTCGCCAAAAAAAACTTTCTTTCGTCCGAAACCTCGAGCTATATAGAGTTTTGGTATAAACCAGTTTAAAACAGGGTCCGACTTCGCAAAGAGATCAAATTTGAAATTTGCATATCTCACCGCCAAAATGCTATAATTGCGTCGTGTACAGACGTATGAGAGGAAGAGAGAAAAGTGTGGAATTACGACAGCGAGTTTGATTGACCGTCAAAAGTCTCGTAATGTTTACGTAAATATGGTGATTTTTCTTGTTCGTATTATTATTTCATGTACAAAAGCCTCGAGGCGACGCGATCGCGCTAGACGAAGATAGCTCAGAGCTATTAGAAAATCGCCTAGACTGGACATCCCACCTCCATCGCCAGCCGCATTCGCCAGTATGTGCGTTGATTCAGAAATGTTGTATCGAAAGGCAATGTCGACTTAACGATCGAATATCGTTGATATACGCAAATTCGCATTCGATCGACGAAGAGAAACCGGTCTGTCGTCTGGATATTTTACAGAAAGAATAGCAACTCTCCAACCCAACAGATATAATTAGCATATTAACGTAAAAAAAAAAAAAACAAAGCAAATATTCATAGAAATCACACGAAAGGAAATATTATTTAAAAAAATTAACAATAATTTTATAAAATTATAAAATTTTTATTCATGTCCTATCAAAAGGGTTTGTACTGATTTAGACTCGTTCGATACCCGGCATAATTCTGGTAACATTTATTAAATAAAAATGCAACGAAATCCTGAATTTTCAAAATACCGAATTCATGTTTTTTTTGTTTTTGTTTTTCTCTTTCTCTTCGACAGCCATGAGCTGCAGACTTGTGATTGGCCACGTAACGTCGGATGCCTGAGCGGTGGCAGCATCGTCAAAGCGGCCGAGGAAGAGGATGCCCTGTTGGAAAGGTAAGATAAACAATGGATAATTACAGCGCGATTAGATAATGTTTTCGAAGCGTGAGACTTCACTTGTCGCGTAAATCTGGCTGCACCATGTATCACGAGAATCCCAAAATTAGGACATTATAGTACGCATCGTTAATTAGAAAAGGAATAAGAAATTTATCATGGGGCGGAGTAGGTGATTCATTTTTTATTCTGGAGCGTAATAAAATTGCATAAATCGTGTTAGCATCGTCTTCGCGTTGTTACGCATAAGTAAACACATAATACAAGTTATATTTACGTGCAAAATTGAACTCGCGTTACAACACGGTAAATCACACAATAATTGGAATACCATAAGGGTGAAAAAGCGGAGCAATTAGCCCATCCAATTAAAACAAATAATTAGTACTCATTGAACCATATAAGTGAAGCAATAAAGTTCGCAATTAAAAAACATACAACTCATTTGCTAATTAATGGAATAAAAAACGTAAAATATGACAGCAATTCATTTTTAAATAAACGCCAATGGTCCAATCGGTTCACTATAGTTTCCATAGCTCAGAAAAAAAGGAACTGTCGAAATAATAATGAAAATAAATGAATAAGGAAATCATTTTTCAATGGCCATGAAACAAATAATAATTATAATAATCACGCCAAAAAGTTATTTGCTCATCGCCCGAAGAAATTGCTCAATCTCACTCGTGACTCGGAGCTACCGAATGAAAATATAAAATACACGTCTATATATATATTTATATATTCGGTCTCGCCGCATTATCCATTATTTTCCCAGCGCCAACGACGCCACTGGGCTATGAAGCCCCCCCCCCCCATCGTTCAATATACTCGAGAGACACCGCGATGTAAATTGAAAGTCCTACGAAATGTTTCCCTACGGTGCAGTGATTATAATATGCAGTTATTCCCATTGCGTAATCGGCAATAATTATCCCCTTTATTGGGACTTTCCTTTTGTCATTTACCTCCGATATCGTACAAGTTTTGGGTGTTGATGAAAAAAAAATAATGAATCAATTGGACCCACGTAATAGCAAAGCGAAAACTATCGTTTCATCAAATAAATTTATGGTCATTTCATATCCGGTTTGATTTATTGGAATTACAAATATAAATTAAAATTTCCAATCGAGCGTTCTTGTCTAGTTGGGATCCTCAAAGCCAAGCGTGTTTTCAACTTTTTTTTTTCATTCAATGATTGATCATGTATTTTATTGAGCATACTCGGACGAATATTTCGAGTCGCAGCTTTTCTTGCAGAGTTTCAGGATCTAGAGCCCAAAATGAAAATCGTTCATCGTAGATTCATTTTTCTTTGTATTAAATTTTCGTCCAGGTTGAAAAACAATTTTTCACTACCTCGAGAACAATTAAAAACTACTGGTAACAGAAAAAGAAAAAAGCAGTAGCGCTGAATAGAAATGAAGAGAAAGGGCAAAATTCGAGCCTACAATGATTTTTCACACTCCATTGCTTTTCATTATGATATCTCAACTCGATAAGCCAGTAAAAACGTGACTCGAATTCAATATTTATAATTACATGGGAGTGTGAAAATCGTGAGAGGTTTCGATCCATTCCTCTCAGTTTGGTAGATTTCGTATCTCGGGAGTTATTTTATATCACGAGTTCTGGAATGAAGTTCTTTCTCTTTGCCGGCGTGACACAACACCGAATCGGGCAAGGTGGGCCCGGATCAGGAGCGAAAGAGAGCGATGGTGAGTCCCGTTGTGCAAGTCCCTTCCATCCCGCGTAGCCGGGCCTGTTGCACCGGTAGTTAAGTAAGCAGGAAAACTCTCGAGTATACTCATTACAACGTGAATTGTCTACGATCACATTCATGTATGCGTTACATTTTGTAACAGTTTCCCAACAGATGCTTCCCCCTTCTCCGCACTCCATGGACTCCGCTCTTCTAAACTGCCATACGCTGAAAGCCAAGAATTTATTAAATGATAAATTAAATTAATTAGCTCTGGAGCTCTGTGGCTAATTAATTACAATTTGAATTTGCCAAAAAATGTGCAGATCTCTCGGAGTTTTGCTTCGTACTTTTCTCAAGTCCAATTAAGTTGTTCATTCACTTATGAGGTAAAAATTGTCCACTGAGAAAAGAAATTTGTTGAATCAACAAATTTCAATTTGTTAGCTACAATTTTGTTGATTTAAAAAAAGTAATGTTGCGGTGAACCCATATGTAGTTCAGACAATAACTTAGGTGGTCAAAACAATCAATTTATCCTAATGCAGTCGTTCAATTGCTTGAACACCTTTAGTCGTTTATTGTGACCAAATGAAGTCGTTTGAATAACAAAATCGAACTCTGGTTGACTAAATGTTTGATTGATTTGAGAGATTAAGAAGAAAATACCGTGCGTTCCGTTTTACAAAACTTTGAGTTGTATAAACTAAATCATCAGTTTGATCAACTTTTGGGTTGTTGGGTGGACCAACTGTGAGTTGGAAGTTATGGGTTGTCTATTTTTGGGCAGGTTAAATAACTGAATTGTTTTTTAAAACGAAGAAAATATTATTTTCGCCCTCCATGACCGTGGGATTTGTTGATTCGACACAAATTTTGTTGTATCAACAAATTTCTTTTTTCTGTATAGAATTCTCAGATCTCCAGTAAGAAAGCGCGAATCAGAGTTCGCATGCATTAATTTTGAATAATTCTGAATAATTCGGGCGAAATTGTAATTTCCCGTTATTCTGTTGTGTTTCGTACGACAGATCCGCAAAGGCCGATTCGGTGGAACTGCACCATCAGCAGCAACACCACCAGAGCAGACATCACCAGCGTCAACCGATTCAGAGACAACAGTCTCAAGCGACGGTGACGTCAGCGTCGCCCCCGGTGTCCCAGATAACGGAGAGGCAGCAATCGCGACAGAGACAGCATCAGCAAAGGACGTACGAGGAGGTGGATGAGTACGAGCCGGCGACGGAGATCGAGAGTGATCGTCAGCAGCGTGTCTACCGCGGTCAGCCATCGACGATTGGCCAAGTTCAGCGTGATCGTGATGGCCTCAGGCGTAACATTATTTCAGTAAGTCATCCACCAACATCGTCATCATCATCATCATCATCATCATCGTCATCATCATCTTCGTCGTCGTCGACTTTATCATTGTTGTCATTGTCGTCATTGGTCTCAGTGACGCCACGACAAGACGCCGTTTATTCGAGCAATTATAATATCAATGAGTCTGCGACGAGCCGCGATCGTGTTGACGCGGGAACACAAGTTCCTTCGATCGAACAGAAATCGTTGAAAATTCCTCAACAGGTTATTTCGTCATTCAACGATAATCGCGAGTCGGATGGTGGAAGGGAGGATGGAACTTCGACGAATAACGTTAATTCCAACTTGCCGAGTGCGACTGCAACAACGAAGATTCTTCAACAGGGAGCCACCGATGATTTAGACGAGATCAAGGGCACTCGAAGACGCGAATTCGTGGGGCAAACTTCTCCAGCTTTTCCCTCGACGTTCTTCCAGCAATCTTTTAATCCTGACGATACCGAGACGACGTCCGGTGAATTCATCCAAACGACAAGCTCTTCTAGATCCATCCTGCAACATCCACGTTCAAGGACCGAGGCAACTTCATTCACATCGCCGAGCTCATTAGCCTCGCAATGGCAACGCTCGACCGAGGAATTCGAGAGAAACGAGATTTCCGTCACGCCGTCATCGTCTCGACAACGAACAACCATTTCTTCCGAACGTTCGCAAAGGCCCGACGAATCCACCGAAAAAGATGAATTCCCAACTGCCTCTAACGCGAGAAACTCGAATCAGCAACGCTCGAGAACCGACGCTTTTCAATCTTCATCTCCGTCCTCCTGGTTGAGATCGACCGAAGAACTCGAGAAAAACGAGATATCCGTCAGTCCTGGTCCAGCCGGACGCGGCTTCATGATCAAACGTTTGCGCTCTGATCGTCAAGACTCGGAGTCCGATGACAAAGAGGTTTCCGAGTCGACCGCTACCTACACCAGTCCGATTTCCAGTCTCACGGATGACCCGGTCATCCAGCATGAAAGAGACGAGTCAAAGAACTTGGAAGTGTCTATAAATTCATCATCTTCGCGTCAACGAGCCCGGGAGAACATAATTCCATCGGGATTCCAGCCACGGGCGACAGAAAAATCGACCTCCATATCCGAGGATCAACTTTTCACATTCGACTCATTGTCAGGTCGAAAAGCATCTTACGAAGATCCGGAAAAACGAAAATACTACGCAGTCACAATACCGCAGCGATATTCGACGGAAAGTCCAGAATTGAATGGGGCACAGCGGGTCAATTATTTGAAAACTCGAAAAGTTCCGGTCAATCCAGTTCCCCTGAGTTCGTCGAAGGGTAACCAGCAGGAGAAGAAATATTACATTCCGTCCGTCCAACGGGAACTTTCTTTGGCATCGGAAGCTGCGAGGTTATCCGGGCAATCGTTGACCCAGCCTACCGAGTCCATTGAGGACTCGGCAATCTTCAAAAAACCGCAAGTCCTCGATCTAAATTCCTCAACTTCAAAGGGCCATGAAATTCCCGAGAGCAACGAAGCAGGCAAAGTTTCTTCGACCTCGATCAAGGATGCTAACAGCGTAAAAACAACAACAACGATGGTAACAACGACAACAACAACGAGCATCAGCACGAGCAGCGCAAGCCCCGAAGACCCAATGAAAAATGAAGTTCCCGTTGGTTCGACTTCCGGCGGGCTCGATACAAACGACACGGAAGGAAATGAAATACCAAGTTCGAATCGTGGCTCGATCGGTGATCGAGGTCGGCAACGTTCATTCGTCAGAGGACAATCGCGGTACAAGACGAAGGATCAAATCGGAAGAACCTCGAGACCCGTAAGTCCTCAACTATCAAGCAACTGTGCGACCTGTCTTGGTAAACATCGGCCCCGACTTCCCTTGACGTCACTGGAAAAAAAAAAAAACGAAAAAAACAAACAAACAAAAAAAACATATTGAAAAATGCCTTTAAATCATGATCAATACCACTTTTTACGGAAAAAGTATAAAAAATACTTGGAATATGCAGGACTTGGCACAAGCGACTCAGGTCGTTGGAGACCGAGAGAAAAAGTTGGTGAAACGAAAAGAACTCTCTACAGGTTTTTCTTCGGCCGAGGCCATAGCGCGAGTTTCCTGTGGACGTTGAAAAAATATATCTTTTGAATAATGACGCGACATGGATGAAAAACAAAAAAAAACAAAACAAAACTCAATTACATGCCACAAAAAAGACAGAAAAACGAGGCGAAGAAACGACTGAGACAGAGTGACCATACGGCGATGTGATTACTCGCTCGTCCCAGAGAGAATGACAAAGAGAGCCTTGGCTAATTCTGACTCGCATTCCTATCGGTGCTCTCGTACTCTCTCTGTCTCTCTCTTTCTCTCTCTCTCTCTCTCTCTCTCTCGCTCTCGCTTTATCTCTTAATATCGCTTTCATCCTCTACTACGAAAAATCGTCTTTTTTGAAATAATATCGAAACTCGTTAACTCGGTAGTGTGGTATTGAGTTGGTACGTGCGCCAGTCGAGACTAACGACGTGATCCAGTCATCCAGTGATGCTGTTGTGATACCAATATTCGTTCATCCCATGTGACGATAAACGAATCAAAGAAAAAAAAAAACAAAAAAAAAAACAAAGCAAATGAACTGCACAAAAAATACCTTGAAAAGACTCGAAACGGTCTTGGACCCGTGGGCCGATTATGTTGATTTGTGCTTCATTAGATTTTCTCATATCCAGAAACCCTTTAAACCACAACTTTCGTTACTACTATACCTATCTTATGTAATACTATTCGTTGATCTGTTACTCTGTACTTATCACGCTACCTAATGCTTGCACTCTTTTCTATTACTTTCGTAGATGTGTGTATTTCTTTTTTTTATACCATAAAGTCTTTAAACTTTATGGACGACATTGGGCATCGAATTTCATGAGATAATCAATGTCGTATCGATTCGTTTTCCAGGAACGTGAAAAAGACAGTCTCGTCAACTCGCGAGGACAAACCGAAAGCCATTACAGGTGAGTCCCGAAAAATCTCCTTTGATTTTTATGATTCTACATGTCGTTTAAAATTTTTTATTGACGTTGCAAAAATTAACGTTATTTTTTGTCCATTTCCAATTGATCGGCAGGACCATCTCGTCGGAATCGCCCAGAACCGCGAAAACTACAGTCTCTACGTCAGCACCCATTTCCAAATCTTACTACAGCGATCCCGATCAGAGTTATCCTTACTACACGATCTACGACGATGATGTAATCTACAAGGACGACGGTAAGTCGAAACACACACACACACACACAATTCTCAACGCCGACTGATTCTGCTTTCGCAACAGCCAGTCATTCGCTCCTGAGGAATTGTTCGCTTTCATCTGACAAAATCTTCGACGACTATTTCGTTTGATACCAATTACATTTTCTGCTTTGAAGATTATGCCCAATACACGGTCAATCGAACTGTCCACATTCAACAACAACCACAAGTTCACCACCATCAACATCAACAACAGAATGTACGAATCGCCGAAGTGACGCCCAACTCTAATCAGTACAGCCAGAAACCTAAAAAAGTCACTGTCAATGATGCTGATAAATATAATCTCAATCCTGACGTCACCGTCTCCGACTACGATATCTATGACAGCCCGGTATGATCCTTCATTCTGAAATCGAATACCTTTGAATTAAAATATTCCCTTGTGTCAATATATTTCTCTTTATTCATTTATATCAATCAATTATTATAAATAATTCAATATTTTGTTTTTTCGTGTTATATTTACTAAAGGAATAATTGACTAATAATTAATCTAATTACATTTCATTTATTTTTCGATTTATTCATTTCCTAAGTCAATGAGTAATGAACTATTTAATTATGTTATTCTTTCGGTCTCTTGTTAGATAATGCTTTTTTTTTATGATTCGTTTCCGTAGCCCTTGAAGAACAAATTCCGAATTTCTGATGGACAACAATCTTTGAGGTGAGTTGTTTACAGCAAGGCTAATTGGATCGCTTTCCAGTCCAGCTGGAAACGATCTAAATCTCCGTTATTACTTCGAGTTGACCTTTGGATAAAAACGTGTTTTTTTTTTTTTTTTTTTTTCATAATGATAATTATTGTGACACAGAACAAACGGGCTCAGTCATCCAGTGGTTCATGTGACGACCCCCAATGCAATCGTCGACACTTACGTTCCACTGACGACCACGACCCAGCCACCACCGCCACCACCACCACCCACAACCACCATTCGACCTTACACCGTAACGGTTCAAAAGTGAGAAAAACGCCAAACTGATAATTGTATCGAATATTCAATTTTTCAGAAAATTATTTACGATTTTTTTTTTTTCAATTTTTCTTATCGAAAAGCCGCCAAAATCTGAAGTTCGTGTCGTGCAATTAAAAAAAAAAAAACAAATCAATCAAGCGTAATGAGCGTTACGAATAATAACGAAGAATCGAGAGCCAATTTTGCAGAGTCTAAGAATATCGGATCGCGGACTCGAGTTTTAAGGTGCTCGAGAGACCATGCGGAATTGTCGAAGCTCTCGGGGGTTTTTTTTTTTTTTATTCATATTTACCAGCTTTCACTTGCTCTGGAAAAACAGCAAAACTCACGCGTACGTTCGCTTTCGTTCGACACAGCCGGAAATGATTTGTGCGCGCCCCTAAAACCAAGAATTATTCTTATCCCGTTTGTATAGATATATGAGTGTGTGATTAGATTTTTCATTTAATTTCTTTCCTTTTTATTTGTCTTTTCCTACAGCCGAGGCCGACCGCAAGTTAACCGTGGCACTGCACCACCGTAAGTTACACACAACCTCGTACCAACTCTTATGCATGTGCACACTCATATTATCAAGTATAAAAACGCAAATGTCCAGAAATCACAGAATGTACGTGCCAAAGTAGTTATTAATCTTCTTATTTTCCAATTACCACAACGTTCTTTCATCTTTTCGCTTTGTTCAACAACGTCTTATAGATTTATTACTCCACATTACCGTTTCTTTATGACGTGGAGATCGTAACTGTGTTTCGCGCGTTAATTACGTTTTTCTCTCTCTCTCCATTTCTCGTCATAAATGTTTAGAAACTCTCGTACATATCTCATCGATTTAAATCATAGATTGTGGAAACTTTGACAGGATGTACAAATTTGTCTTTTCATTAGACTCTCGTCGCTGTCTAAAAGCAGAAATTTCAATGTCTCTATTCTCGCTGCTTCGTAAATACCACTTGACATCGTCTTACCGAGTAGAATTTTAAATCGAGACGAAACCAGAAACTGATCGGAACTCTATCAGGTTGAAAAATTGTCCTTGTCAGGTTCAGATCGTCAGGACCTGGACCTGGACCACAGATCTCTGGGATTTTTTGGATTGACAATTACTTTCTGGGGGCTCTAAATTACCTAGGAATAATGTTTCACTTTGAAACTTTATTGGCTAGTGATCGTCGTTTCGTTAATAACACCAATCATATTGATTTTTTTTATGCCATCACTTACTACTCCATTCTGTTTAGCATTACTGACATTATTTACTCATTATTTAGCAGATTTTTTAACTACATGTGCTTATACGTAATTTACACTTTCCATGGACCAGGCGATTGCGTCCAACGCTCAAGCCATCAACATCAATCGTATCCAAGGCACAAGAATACGTAGACATCTACAGATATCCACCTGTCAGGCCAGGACCAATTTATCCAACTCCGACTGTCGACAAACCTGCAGCCAAGTGTCGCAAGGACGTTTGTCTACTTCCGGATTGCAATTGCGGCGGCAGCGATATTCCCGGTAAGTTATTCCTTCAATAATAACAACAACAACAACTTATTCACTAATTCGAGTCTCATTTCGATTGATGCGTTACGATTGACCAATCGCGTTTAATTTCGTGTCAATAATTTTTCGGAAATTCCTATCGTTTGTTTACAAATTTAATCAACAAAATGACTTCGAATCTTTTTATCGCTATTTCTGAATATTTTTAACGGAGACACAGGAAAGAGGAGATGGAGAAAAAATTGTTGACTCACGCGGTCTTGGCCGTGGAATAAATTTATTTTGTAAATATTTAATAAGCCCGGAGAGAAACTGGATGAGAAAATATCGATAATGGAAAGCATAAAAATTTGAAAAATCATCAGAGGTCCAAATCTTGACAGAAGATTTTTTTTTTTTTTTTTTACGATCAGTGTCGTAATATTTGCGCCAATGGGCGGAACACACGCGCACAACCGGGCTGCTATAAATTCAATGGTCCAGTGTTTATCTGAGCTGTAAAAGGAAGTTCGGAACGAGAATGTTACAAAATACCCGGTGGTTCTCAACGTTCGATTTTAATGTCTAAACATATATATTTGTATTCGCACTTATTTTTCGAGAGTCCGATATTGGAAACCGCAGATATTCTCGTTGAATCGCGACGTCACGCTTTGACGACGATGCTCCGTCTCTCTGATTCCTGCCAATATTTTTATTCATATTTTCCATTTCTCTCTCTCTCTCTCGCTCTCTTTCGAACACTCTGTGAACATAAATGTGAGATTTTTGAGTTTGTACGTGTGATTTTTATCGATTCCAATTCCGTTGAAAAACGCTGGTAAAGTTTGACCTCAAATATCGCTCGGTGTACACTTCGTTCACAGATCGGCGAATATCGTGATGTAATTTGTATCAAATGGGCGGTTCCCGAATGTTGATTTTTAACGATCGAATTTATCAACCGAATCGAACTCGGTCAGAATATAAGGCTCGCCACGTTGTGAGAGATATACTTTCACCGATTCTAACGTTACATACGCATTACGCTCGACGGGCGTTCGAAAGTGAAACAGATCCGCGTTTCGCCCGGTCGGCGAGATCGTGCCTCTGCCAACACAGACCAAACGCTCATTTCGATGTGCGACGCATGGGTTTTTATTTTTGCACGTATACATCCACGTGGGCATTATAAAGGATGTCCCAAAAGTTTTCTCCAGTGTATTCGGAGGTCGAATAGATATCGTTTGTTTCCGAAGAGACAACGCACTCGCCTTTCGTGTCGTTGGCACGTAAGGGCAATTTAAAATTCGTAAGGTATAGGCTCGATTTAAATTAATTTCAAAATCTAAATTTGTTGAGAAATTGAGAATAACCAAGATTTTCATACCGAATATTTTTATTAAATTCTGTAAAATTTTATGAAATGTTTCGAGCTCCTTGAAATATTGTCGTTTCGACATTTATAGTCGTTTTGTAAATATTAATTTTTCTTAACGATAACGTATGGAACTCGACTTTTTATTTGTTCATCGTATTTGTGCAATTAACGAAAAATAATTGTGCATTTTTGAAATTTTTGTACCGTTGGAATATTATTTTCATGATTGATAAGATTGCGAAAATCCAGGAGGACGACGTAAAGTTGCCGAAATGACTCAAAGGGTTAAAGGGTTATTGGGTTTTGTAAATTTCGTAGCTATAATGTTAGGGACACCCTGTATTGTCAAGTACGTGCATTTCGAGTGTTAGGCACGCGTGTTCGACGTTTAAAGTTTCGAGTCACGTGCATCGACAATGAAAAACGAAAGCAAACGTTCCAAGATCAACCGGAAGTTCAATTTTCATCGATCAAACAGTAAATCACATTACAGCAATAAAAGGAAAAATAGAAAACACGAAAAATGTTACCAAATCTCAATATTTGTACGAACTCGTAATTGCCACAATGTTGACTCTATATTTTCAATTTCACAGACATTTTTTGAGCTTAGTCGATTATAAACGATTACGTATATAGTGTACAAGGGAAAACGAGGCGATTTACGAGATTTTAAACTGACAACTTTAAAAATTGTTCGGAGCGATTCAGAAATCGAACGTTAATGATCGATTACATTTTTCATTGCTTCTTACTCGAGCTAGTTCGCTCTCTTGTCTCAATTTCTCCAGTGGGGATTTTCACTGTCCGAATGCAGAGACTTGTGCTATCCCTTGACAACGTTTAGTTGTAATTTGTTTATTAAATTGTCAATATTAGCATTTAGGACGCCACAAAAATGTGTGACTTGGAAGAGGGAGATTTTTCGAGCAGAGAGACAGCGACCCATACTGCCTACGTTATAAAAAGAAAAAAGAAAAAACAATCGAGGAAAGTTATTTAAATTAATGAACGAGGGGAAGTAGGAAAAGGATGAAGCAATCGTTAATTAAGTTGCAAAAACTCATTTCTGGAATATTTTTCATAATGTATGGCTGAGACTTTGTTGAGAAAAATAACGATAAAAAGACTTGTCGATGGTACAAAATCTTAGGTGGAATACCGGTGGAAAAAACTCCTCAAATAGTTCTACTGACATTCGACGATGCCGTAAACGATCTTAACAAGCAGCTGTACGAGGATTTGTTCGAAAGAGGTAGAAAAAATCCAAACGGTTGTCCTATCAGTTCGACTTTCTATGTGTCACACGAATGGACTGATTACAGTCAGGTACAGAATTTGTACGCCGATGGACACGAGCTCGCATCGCACACGGTTTCGTAAGTCGATCTCAATATACGTTTGAAATATCGAGATCGATCCACCGAGAGTTTGAGCACATTTAGGCGCATATTATTTTCGTACCAATCCATCATCGTTATTCTTTTTCTATCATATTGCAAACATGCGAACATGGCTGATTAAGCAGGGATTATCTCTAATAAGCGGTGGGCGATTTTTTCTCTTTATATTTTTCGTCGTTCTTTTAAGAATATTAAAAATCGTTGCCACTTCGATTTCTCATCGAACGGCCTTTGCATCACATTTTACTAATGCTGAGTACTAACACGATTTTTGTTTTTTTTTTCTGTCTCATTTTTTTCCTTCTCTCTCGTTCTCTAAATCTCATTCTCTCTCATTCTTTCCTGTGCACACAAAATACATGAAATCTCGCAATACGCTACCTCATCGCCCATTCCAATCGCGATCAACGACGACAAAACACTCGAAATTCTTACACATCAATCGCCAAATCACGAACGATTGAAACACTTTTACAAAATAATAATAATTTGAAAAAAAAAAAAAAAAAAAACACAAACGACGAATATACACGACGGGATACAAAAATACACCGGGATCGAAATTCCTTTGCCTTCCCTCGCCCTTTCGAACCAACTCGAATCTTCCTCATCCTCGTCCTTAAAAAAAAAAAAAACAGGTGATTATTTACCGGAGGAGATTCCGCAAATCGTTCTCTTAACGTTCGACGATTCCGTTAACGACCTGAACAAGGGCCTGTACGCCGATCTCTTTGAGAAGGGACGTAAAAACCCGAACGGCTGTCCCATCTCTGCGACGTTCTACGTGTCCCACGAATGGACCGATTACAGCCAAGTTCAAAATCTCTATGCAACCGGTCACGAAATTGCCTCCCACACGGTTTCGTAAGTACCCACGAATCCCCGAGTTTTATTCATATTTTTTTTTTCTTCACACTCCCAAATGTCTTTCAATCAATTAGGAATATTATTGAGACATTTTACAAATTGCTGTTGCCAAATTGACAGTTTCAACATTTTCTACGATCGTATTTTTTCTCTTTATCTCAATATCTTACAAACAACCGATCAATCATTTTCACGCATACCCTCAAGCTTGCGTACGTATTTTAATGTGATTTCTCGCGTTTACGTCAAAACTAATTTATTCATTGCTTTTTTCTATCGTTCTTCCTCGACTCATTGTCTGCTTCATCGATTTTTTTTGTATACGCTTCGTGCTCGCTCTTTGAGATCTCGTTCGAAAGTTTCTCGTATAATTTCATTTTTCAACGATTGAACTTTGTCAGGTTTGCTGTGACGGGAAATATGAATTCCCGAAAGTTCAATCGTTGAAAATCAATGTTTGAAGCTTCGAAATTAATGTCTCGTTCAACAAACAGACACAGTTTTGGCGAACAATTCTCCGCGAGAAAATGGTCTCGCGAAGTTGCTGGACAACGTGAGATTCTGGCTGCTTACGGAGGCGTCAAATTGGAAGATGTCAGAGGCATGAGAGCGCCGTTCCTATCCGTTGGTGGTAACAACATGTTCAAAATGCTTTGGGACACGAATTTCACTTACGATTCGTCGATGCCGATCTATGAAAATCGTCCACCAAGCTGGCCATACACTCTGGATTACAAATTATTCCACGATTGCATGATTCCTCCATGTCCCACGAGATCTTACCCAGGACTCTGGGAAGTACCGATGGTCATGTGGCAGGACCTCAACGGAGGCAGATGTTCCATGGGCGATGCTTGCAGCAATCCACCAACCTCTGATGGCGTCTACAAAATGCTGATCAAAAATTTCGAAAGGCACTACACCACCAACAGGTCTCTTAATTATTCATCACTTTATTATGTATTGAGACCATTTCTGGTCAAATTAACCCCGAGCATTTAGCCAGCTGACAATTCTTCGTATAATTAATTTTTTTCAACATATTTTCTTTTTAAAAGTGAACCGACAACTTCCGACTAAACAAATGATATCGAGCTCAAAATCGAAAACGATTTTTTTTTGCAACGACCCTACAAAAGTCTGTTATTGAATGTCTGCGTATTAATTACATTTAGATAATTAAGATATCCTGAACATTAATGAGGAAATAAGTGAGAATGAGCTGAGTATTGCGGGCTTTAAAATCCTGAATGGATGAAAACTGACTTCTCGATGTTTCCCTACAGAGCACCCTTCGGTCTTTTCTATCATGCTGCTTGGTTCACTCAGCCTCACCATAAAGAGGGTTTCATATCTTTCTTGGACACGATCGTTGCCATGGATGATGTCTGGGTTGTCACCAACTGGCAGGCACTTCAGTGGGTCAGGAATCCAACCCCCACCGAGTTTCTCGACAGATTTGAGCCTTTCGGATGCAATTATCCCGTAAGTCATATATTTGTCTTTAACTCTACTTGAGTCTTTTTTCATGAAACTTTCACAGAAATTAAGCTCGTTCATCAGAATTCAATGTAGACTTTTCATTTTTTCTCAAAACTTGTTAAAAAAAAAATCTGAAATTAAATATTTCATTCGATTTATAAATTTGAAGATGATTTGAAAACAAAGAGATGGAGGGTTGGCTGGTTTTCCAATTATCAAAAATAAAACCAAAGCTATTTTCACGAATTCATTGAAAAATCTAATGTTTGCTCATTTTTATTTTACTATTGAGCATTTTCTCTGAAATTTCAAGATTACTGAAGGTTCCAGCCTTGAGGCTATCACGGCCAGTACTTTTTTTTTCCTGGATATTGTCACGAACTTTCCAAATGAATGAATTTTGTTAAATTAGTACGTAATTGTTATTAATATCACAATTGCATTTTCTTGTCATGAGTGAAACGTGCGATTTGCTCCAGAAGAATATCCAAAAGACATTGAATTAATTTCATATTAATTTTTTTTTTTTTTTTTATATAAATGGATCTCAACCCAATTCCAAGGTCATAAAATGATAAAAAGTTGCCAAATCGTGCAAATGTCACGTAAAAATATAATTTGACTGTATTTATTGTCAAAGTTTGTTGCTCGATTGGACTAATGTTTTTGGGTGTTTTCGGAACTACAGGACAGGCCGAAGAAGTGTAACAACCCAAAAGTGTGCAATTTATGGCACAAGAGTGGAGTGCGATACATGAAGACGTGCCAGCCATGTCCGGACATTTATCCATGGACGGGAAAGACGGGAATCCGTAGCAGTCGCATTGACAATGAGATTGAAAATTGAGACCGAGTTTCATTCGGATTATCCGAAATCCGAACGAGACGATCATCAAAAACGAAAAAAGAAAAAAACAATCATAACACACATGAAAAACCCACCAGGAATTTTAATTAAATACGATCCTTACGATCCGAATTAGGAACTATTCTCTGCCTTCTATTCATATGTATCTGTCTACGTTTTTAGTCGCTCGTCAGCAGCGGTCACTGATTTTAAAAGAAACTATAAAATAAAAAAAAAAAACAAAAACAAAAATGTTGCGAACCGTAAACAGGATACGACGAAGTAGAATATTTTTAAAATTGTTTCCTGTTTTCGATTCGTGTTTGTGGCTCGCTATTGTAAGTATTAAATGCGACTTTAAGGGAGATTTTAAGGCTCCCATAAAATTATTGAAGAAAAATGCCAAGCAAGTCCTCAAGGACATGATATTGCGGAGGATTCGAACAATAAAATTGTAAATAAAATTCCTTGTCTTTTTACACAAAAAATATCAAAAAAAAAAAAAAAAAAAAAAAAACAACACCAAGCACAATGTGGCTGCCAATTTTTAATGACCGCATATTAACTTATTTTTTGTTTTTTTTTTGTTTTTTGTAACGAGACCGATATTTCGAAAATTGCTCGTTTCTCATTTCCAGCAAGATTTTGTATCATTTTGCCAATCGATATGAAACGATTTGTGCTTAGTTCTGCAACGCAGATTTATCTCTCGTACGAACTAAACTCGAAATATAAATATAACGTTGGTCCTCGACTTGTGTTGGGCAGAGATGAACGAATAAGTGTCTGCACATTCAACGAGTTTTAAATCAAGAAAAATAAAACAACAACAACATTACGAGAATATTAGAAATTTTGTAAATTATGCATCGATTAATTGTATAAAAATAAATGTTTCTTATTATCTATTAAAAAGGATGAAAGTTTATCCTCGAGTAAGCAATCAAGCTCGTGATTCACCTCGCCAACGATCAACAAACTTCCTCACGATTGCTTGCTGCGAGTTATGGCAGAGTCGATGGGTCGGCAAATCTCAAAATTATCGAGGTCGAGCTCTTAGGATTAGAGATTCGTGTTTTTTGTTGTTCGAAAAGAATTTCGTGATGAACGAACACAAAAAATAGTATTAATCATATTTTACGAATAGAATATTTTCAATGCCTTTAATAAAATATTTTGAATTTTTCGCTATAATCGACGAGCCTGATTTATTTGGACAACCATACAGTCTTCGTCTAAAGTATCGAACACCCTTGAAGTTTCATTTTCGGACAAAATATAAAATATCTCGTTTCCCTTGAAATTAATTATGCTCTCGGGCTGATCCAACAGTTGTAGGCTCCGTAGAAATTCTACACATTTTATCGGGAAAGCCTTGCTGTGGCAAAAAAAAAGCACGTTGTTCTCTTTTCGCCAAAAATGAAGGTGCAACTTTTCTTGTTCTCGGAATGGCAGCGACGTCGAGAAAAATTTGTATTTTTTTCTCATCCGAAGGTATTTTGAGACTCCCGGGAAGTAACATTTTCACACAATTGACGATTCAAGTGTTGTGGATTGCAATATTCTGCGAGCACATAAATAGCACATAATCGTGGCGGAATTGGCGATTTTCCATAATGACTAGTACTTTTTTTTTTTTTTTTTTTTTTAATACTGCCGCGTCTCTAGATTTGTTGCTTGCTGGGTCCGTTGCGTTTCTGAAATAAAAGAAAGTCTGATCGAAAGAAAATGAAAATTGCGATGAATTAAATAAAGAAATGACGATCGCGTACTGTCAGAGACTTTCCAACGAATTTCTATAATCCAAAGAAAAAATGCGACGTCGTAAAAGCATAAAGAACAAAGCCTGGACCGTGACAAAGTCACGAAGGAAACGATCGAGTCAGCGTTGTCAGCCGATTGATGCTAGGCCCCAATTAACTTGGACCCCCGATCTCTTTGGACCTGTATTCACGAAAGATAAAATTTCTCTGCGACAGGTTAAAATGAGAGATTCATGCAAAATTGTTATCGATCGATCAATGGACGAACGATTATTGTTTCAGACTCTGCAGACTCATCTCACTGACAAGAGAACGCGACTCATGGCAAGTTTCGTTCCTGATGAATTAATTTATGCACTTGATCTGACGAAGAAAAATTATCGTGAGTTCGTTGCCGTCCTGCTGCTCATTGATGTCTCTGGTAAAATAAGGCGAGGAATTCGCTGCCGTTAACGTTATTATTATCACAAAACGACTTTATTAAAGGTTCTTTCAAAATTTTGTATAAACGTCCTTGGAACCAACAGTTTTCAATAATGAAGAAAAATTTTCTGTCGTTTACAATTTGACATATTTAATTTCCAATTTTTTTCTTTTTCCCATCTAGACGCATGTAAATTGATGTTACGTTTCATTAAAAAATTGCAAGAAAAAAACAAAAGAAACGCAACGCCAATTTACACGCGTTTAGATGAGAAAAATAAAAAAATTGGAAATGGATCTCAAATTCTAAACGTCAGAAAATTTTTCTTCATAGCAGAAAACTATTAGTTTTGGTGCCAAAAACGTTTATACAAAATTTCCAAAAAATAAATTCGTTTCGTGATACTAATACCTTAATTAGCACCTGTCAAAAAATTTGTTTTCATTCAAAAATAGTTTCCTCCGAAATATTTGAAACAATCGACCCTTCAATTAGGTAATCCCATTGTGAAGAATTTGTAAAGGAACGAAAAATTCTTAACTATCATTTTCAACGTCATGTTGGACTCTGATAACCATAATAAAAATTTAGAGAACCTTTGAGGGCTCTCACCAGAACTGTGATTTTTAAAAATTTAGGAGTCGTTTCGCTGAATGTGAATTTTTGCTCTAAATTTTGTGAATTTGTATTAGAAAAAACGCTCTGACGAGACTACCACCTTAAATTAATCTCACAGGTTTTAATCGACTGTGGCAGAAATATAGCTGTGCAGAAAACAGTGGAAGCAATGGTTTTAGTTCTGTCTTGAATTTCTGCGTGAGCCTCATGGTAGAAAATATTTATTCGTTCGAAGGCGACGTTGTTAACATAACAAGTATGCTTTTCCAAAGGATTTCAACAATCGGAATTTGGATTCATTTCTAAATCTACTAATTCATAAAATTAATCAAATAAGCTGAAGAAGTTCTTGCCATGTGGAAGGTTCGAAAGGATGAATTCGTTACTAAAACAATCGACACCGTGATTACATGCGCATTGAGGGTTAAACAAGTCTTGAAGGATTTTAGTACTGAATTTAAATCCGCAATTAAAGGTAAAGAAAATTATAACAAACTCTATTTTCTTGCCATTTCGAGAGCAACGATTAACGGTCTTTCGTGCCTGAGCCCACCTTTTTTTTTTTACTATCGTTTTGAATTTGTTGTTGGCGAAAACTATGATGGACACGAACTCCTTGTAAAGGCTCCTAAAAAGTGGACGATGCTTAAAAATATATCTGGTTTAAATCCAACAGTGAAAATGGCAATTTCGAGTGGCCCAGTAATATTTTCGGTGATTGGCATTGGAAATAGTCGAAATTTTGTTCTCGTGGGTAATCCGGTTGTGGAAGTTCGCAACATGAGAAAGAACAATTGGTCCTCTGGAGATTTACTTGTTACATTGAGTGCATGGCAAAATATTTCTCCACAAACTTATGAATTCGTTCTCCAAGATGCTGGCAGTGTCAAGGTTACACAAGTCCATAAATCAATAGTTCAATCTGCGAAGGGCGCGTCCTCAGACTTTGAAATTGTGATTGTATTGATGGGAAATGAATTAGATATTAGAAACGAACCGAATGATAAGTATGCGTATCTTTAAGATTATCAGACCGTTGGGAACGATATCAAAGTCTGATGGAAAGCCAGGAACCGATTTGCCGCCGACAGATGACAAATTTTCCAGGAGTTCGCGAAGAAAAATTGAATCTCTTGAAGAACAGCTGTACGGAGAACAAAAAAAAGATCCAAACACTCACAATCTGGATTCATCGATGGACGGTTCTGATTTGGAACGAAGAATATTTACTGGTGATTTTTTCCAATTAGTAATGGGGATAACCTTGATGAACGAATTGAGTCACGTCGCTCGAACATATTCGAAAATGCATTTTTGTACCGTTGACAGGACGATTATCGATGGCAGAGGCAACGAGAAGAAAACTTGGAAACCATCTAAAAAGTTTCATGCACAAACCGGTTCTTCAACAGGTAATCTGTCAAATCGTTGAGATTCCCAATGCTCAGAGTCGGAATGGAAATGTCACTTCGAAGAGTTTTGTGACTTTTTAGACTCCGGAATTGTGTAAATTGATATTTTGTTCAACGAATACCTTGAGATTTGTTTCTTTTCAATTAGATCGAGAAAGATTTTCCTCTAGAACAATTGACGGAAAACCGGAGGGTCATGGTACTGGCTATGGATCTTGAATCTAGAATTAACTCAGTTTATGACCTCTTGACTCTCGTTGATGAATGCTATGAATTGTTGCACCGGTAAACTTCTTTTTACTTATATCTTCTAAATACGCTTTCCGATGAGAATTTATTTCTCTTCGTATTTCCATAAACTTGAAGGCCAATAACCATAGCTCATGGCTTCATGATACTTTGGACCAAAAGAAATCTTCAAAATTAGTTGAAATTCTGTTGAAACTTTTCGCAGTGAAGTTACGAATCATAATGGCTGTTTGAGTGCACTCACCATTGATGATACAGCTATTCGTTTCGTCATGGCGTTTCGTTCGGATCCCAGCATCCTTGGTGAGACCAGGAATGGATTACTTTGCGTTGAATCGATGGTTTCAGCTTTGAAGAATATTTCTCGCATCGGTGCCATTTCTGTTGGAATATCTACAGGTTGTTTCATAGAAATAAGAATCTTCAATCTGGTTATTCTTTCCAGTAATTTCATAGATTCAATCGTAATCTCTCTATTTTGCTGCGTGCGAAAATCAATGGATAATCATGACATTTTTTTTGTAAAAAATTGAATAAAGAATTTCGAACGTTTTCATTTAATTCTCCACCCTGAGGTTCTCCTTTCTTTACGGAAAATGGTAGATTATCATGCAATAATTTATTATTCCTCCGTATATTGAAGAGTAAGCCTGATTAATTTATGGACGATGTTTTAGAAACTTGAATGACATGATAAAATTAGACCAAGACCTAAATTGCCTAGTGTGCCTTGGAAGGTCGAAGAAGAGAATTGCTGGTGGGGGATGACATGATTTTGCTTAAGTGTATTTTTCTTTTTTTAAATTTTTTTTAAGGAAAAACGAATTTCACTTGGATTTTATAAAATTGTAAATATTCAGGAATATCGTACTACGGCGTGATTGGCCACTTGGCAAGAATGAATTATGTGCTGTTCGGTCGATCGATTGAAAAAGCAAATGAAATTGCGCTCGTCTCTAATGACAAGGTAGTTTTTTTTTGTCTATTGTTGCCAGTAACACTCGTTTTTATCCGACGACAAACTATCCGAGATGAAAATATTCGAATATACGAAATTATTCCATTTTCGACTTCGATGTGTTTTTTTTTTTTTAAATTAATAATTATTACAGATCATTTGCGACTTCGACACGATAATTTACAGTGGTTTGCCACGAAGTCGATTTTATTCTCGAGGAATGAAAGAATTTAAAGGTTCAGGCCAGTGCCATTTGTACCAATTCGTCAATGCAATCTCGTAAGAAGTTTTTAAATTTATGGAAAAATTCCCATGATATTTTTCAACGTTAGTTTTTGTCATAATATGGAAATTTTATTTGCTGAGCATCCTTTTTTTTTGTACAGAATGAATGGCGGAGCCAAAAAATCTGCGTATTCAGATTACGTGTATCCTCTTTTGGGGCGATTTCAAGAATCGGAAATTTTTACTGACATCTTGGATGATATTTGTACACCAGACAAAGAATATTGTGGATTTTTTGTGGAGGTTTGCTCGTACATCTTTAGGACCATGATGGATGGTTTTCGCATTTATTTCATTTCAATTTCATACTTCCATTCAATTTAAAAAATTGATTAAAAGACACGATGAAAATTCATCGATTGACGGTGTTTTGTTCTTTTCAATTATGCAGGGACCGGAAAGGATTGGAAAATCACGACTTTTAGATGATTTTGCGAGGGTTGCTGAGTCTAGACAAATTTCTGTGTACAGATTGCAACTCGATGAGATCAATGTCTCTAAACAATACGTCACTATTTATAATCTTATCCTGCAAGTCAGTATTTCTATTCAACAAATAATTATGTGGTTGCCATTAAACAAATGATGTTTCTAATGACATTCATTGGAATTAACTTTCAATAGTCCCGTAACAATAACAAAACGAAATAAATCATTTCTTCCTTTTATTTCCATATGAATTCCATGACGATTTACAACTCCAATCCTGAGCTGCTCATTCCTCGCTCGTAATATAATGGAAAATGAATTTTAGTTACTCGATGCCAACGATTTTAAAACCGAGGAAGAGCGCGAGAGGCTGTTGACGAAAAAATTATGCGGTGTTGCACGACGAGAGGATTTTTGCTACATGAATATCGTATTGAGAATGGCATTTCCTCTATCGATGGATTATAAATCGGAAAATCAGGAGGCGAGATTGCTCAAATCTCTCAAATTATTCGACGCAATTATTCGGCCGGTACGTTTTCAATATGTTCCTTAAATATTCTTCCAAATCCTCCACATACCGGGCGGTGATTCAACAAAAAAAAAAATAGTCACCAAATGGTTATTGAATAATGATAATTTATTTATTTAAAAAAAAATCAAAATATAGCAAAAATGTAATGAAATAAGGAAAACATTCGTTTAGACCGAGTAAATCGTTTTTTCTTTGACTTGTATTGTTATTCAGCTAAGAAAACCAAAATGCATAATGCTGGATGACGTGGAATTCGTTGATTGTATGTCTTGGCCTTTCATATCTCGATTAACGAACAACAACAATCTCGTTTTGGTCATGTCGATGAAAACACCTGTTTTATCCGACAATCTTATAGAATCGAATATTCCTATTGCGAACGATAAGAAAATTTACAGGCACGTATTGAAAGGATTGGAGCCCGATGAGTTGACCGCCTTGGTTTGTCAATTCTTGAACGTTCGTGCAATTCCTAGAGAGCTTGATGCGTGGGTATATATAAAATAAATTTCTACTAACAAATAACTAGTCAACAATCATTTTTGCTTTCGTCGCTAAAAATGATAAATTCTTTCAGAAAAATGAGAATGATTTTAATTGGACGATTGGACGAATATTAATAACTTGAAAATATAAATTACTGCATACATTTGCATTGCGTAATTCATTTGAATAGTGACTGAAATTTCGGCAAATTGGACAAATGGAAATGAAATTTTTTTTTTGGACGTTTAACTGGTTGAATATTCAATTAATTTTTTTCTCATTTTTTATTATAACGAAGCATTCTACGAACAAAAAGTGAAAATCATCCTGGTTGGTGCGAAGCTTTCATCAGCTTGATGCTCCAAAATAAGTCGATAACCTTGAAGTCCTTGACGCCTGACGAGTTTTCACTAAAAAATCTCGTCTTTCCTCAAGCAAGTTTGATTGAAAAAATCCCAAAAGACTTGTCACCAGATGAAACCAGTTCCGAGTTTTCTTATCGTCAAGAAAAAGGGGTGAAAGTTTGCCTCATCAGCTACGAATTCACAGGCGATGTTGACTCGATATTCAGATTCAATGAAATTGTTTCTGAAATATACAGTAGATCGACAATGTTTGAAAAATATTTGATGCAGTGCGCGGCCATACTTGGCAAAACTTTCACGCGAAACGCCCTGGAACATATTTTTCCAGGCCACAAATCCCAGGACACGGCTCGAGGTTTGTTCTCGACTAAATTTGTTCACTTATTTAAAAATCGATGAATATTTCAACATGATTTTTCTTCGTGTAGGAGTCTGGAAAACTTTTCCATATATTTCATGAAAATTTAGAAACGTGACTTTTTCAAACAATGGCAAAATATTTTTTCTTCAATCCTCTCTTTCTGTCGATCAATCAAAACTCTGCAACGAAAGACACTCGGTGTTTTCCAATGATCGAGAATCAAGGAAGAAATCTCGTCTTCCTTTTTCTAAAATGTTAAGAGACCCCAAAGTTAATTAGCACCTCAAAGAATTTTTTTTTGTGCAGCCGTGGCTCGAATGATTAATCTGAGAATTTTTGAATGCGCTTCGCTTCAGCGTCGAGACTTTCGATTCGACGATTCTATGCTGTACGTGTACCAAAATCGAACTACTTTCTCGGACATGCATCACAGTGTTAAATGCACTTGCCCGCAGTCTGGTAAATTATATCCCCAACGAAATTTTCATTATTAAATGTTTTCAAGAACTGAATTTTGACCGCCTCCTTAACGAGAGAGAAATGTTTTTTAAAGTGAGTTTCCATGTTAATTAAAAACTCGTAATTTATGTTATCGTCGTTCTCTTGATTGTGATTTTTCGAAGACGCCACGGGTATCAAGCGTTCTCTCGAGCACTCGGACTGTAAATTACTCGAGTTCAAGTCAAAAAGTTTGAAAAATTTTGTAGCAAGCACCCTCGAAGTGAAAAATGAATTTATTTCGAAGTTTGTGGAGACTTTTGAGCGAAATGCCAGGAAATGTGCTGCTTGCGGAGGTGGTTCGTTTTTCAGAATTCTTGGACAAGAGAAACCGGCGAATCATGTAAATCGCGATTAATTATTTCCATCTATGGAAAAGAACCATTATGTCTGCAATGATAAAAAAAAGATCTTATTCCTTTTTTATATTTCTTTCGAACAAGATGACGAGCATCGGAAAGTCGAAAATTCGGCCCGTACCTCAAAGAATTCCTTCGGAGAAGATTTCACAAAGAATCAACCGGAAAACTCGAAGCTTTTTAACTGTAAGTGACAACGAAGCTCAGAAACTGTCTACGGAAAAAGAATTTCGCAGGTTATCCATCATGCCCACGCATTCGAATACTGATGAAGGTATTAATTAATTAATTACCCAGAGAGGCGAGCAAAACGCATTATTCCCCAGCCTCCTGAAAAAAATGGAAATTTTATTTCAGTAAATCTCAAAAATTTGATCACTTTGATGAGACGTGGAGAGAATTCGAATTTTGAAATGTGAGAGAAAAAACTGTAACTTTTTTGGGAGCATGTCCGTTTCACTCGCCTTTTTCTTAATTCCTTAAATAATAAATTTCGTGACAATTATTTTCATCATGAAACGTTTTAAATTTCCGAAATGTTGCCCTTACGAATTTCCAGAGTCCATGTCCTCTCTGGAATTGGAACGAATGAGTGTTTGCATCGAATCCTTTTCCGGTGCCGATAAAAGCGACAATTCTATCGAATTTCGAAAAAGAATTTTAAGAAATAAACCCACCGTTTTAAACGATCCGTCTCGCCTCTCCCACTTGCGAAATTTCAACCACATCGATTATCGCAACTGCCAGTGCTTCGGAATTGTCGACTCGCTATTTTGGCAACTTTATCAGCAACTTAAAAATATTGGTATCAATAGCATTATCGTAAATGAAAGGAAATCGTAAACATCGTAATTCAATGCAAATTGAAATTAAAAAAAAATATAGTTGCCATCATTGCTGTTACTTTTTTTTTTTTTTTATAGAGAATTTCGATAGACTCGCCAGATTCGTGATCGATTACAGTGCCGGATTAATTCGAACGGGCCAGTCTTTTCAAGCGATGAGACTTTTAACGCTGACGCACGATAAAATCAAGGTAATGGGAAAAAATTACAAATAACTTATCAGATTTGTGTTAAGACGATAATTGAATTCGGGATCTGCATCAATTTTGATAGCACTCGAGGAATAATGTGGAATTCATGGTTAGCCAACAAGAATACAAAGGAATAAGTCGAGGACCATTTCTCCTTTTAATGGGTACGTAAACTTGACGATTTCATCGTTCGCCACGTTCCTATTCGAGGTCAATTTGTCTGATTGACCTTTAATCAGTCTGATCATTTTTCGAAATCGTATCGACCGATTACTCGAGAGTGGTGCAATTTTTTTTTGAAAATAAAAACTTTCAAAAATTCTATGACGAGCTCCGAGCTCCGAGGTCTCATGGTTGCCTGGGTCAATCAGCTTTTCTGTAGAAACGACATGGCATAATTAGCAAATATTGAAAAGAAAAAAAACAAAAACTTTGTGTCAACAATCTTTAGGTGATGCCAGTGTGAATCTCGGGAATTATCAGAAAGCGAGACAATTTTATGATGAAGCTGTTCGGCTATACATTAATACGAAACACAGCAACGACAAATTTTGCATTTCGTATAGAATTTGGGATCAAGCATGTAAACAAAAACTTTACGAAAGATATCCACATTCATTCATCAATCGAATCACTGGACAGGAAGTAGCGACAAAAATAAACGCTGCTGTCTATCTATCTCGACTCTCGTCGATTTTGCTTGTAGGAATTTTTAGTTTCTTCTTTATACGCCCATTTTTCTTGATTATTAACTTTAGTAAAAGTTGCAAGAATTTCCGATACAGCAAATTGGTGAAAAATCAACTTCGAAATTGACGGCATTTGAGAGTTTCAACCACGGTTTTGCGTGCTCCGGAAATTTTTTTGAAAAATGCGAAATTTACGTGAGAATCGTAAAAGTATTTCGCGATCTCGGCGACTTTGCGTTTGCCCGAAGTCTCGAAAAATCAATGATTTATACGATAAGAAACAAGCAATGGTGGTCGGATGTGGAAGAAGTGACGATCGTAGCAAACGTTTTCAAATCGATCTTCGAAATGAGGTTTTTTTAATTTTCTAAAATTTTTTATTTTTTTGTAGATTTTTTATGAACATGCCTGCTGTATAACTCGATTTGCATTTACCTAAATTAACAGACTCCTGGGAGGTGAATACGAGGATGCATTGATCATGGGCATAAAGGTTCTAAAAATTTCTTCAGAACTGAAAATGAGTCGAACGAAATTATCAATTTTGCCACAGCTGATTCAACTGACGGTAACAAGAACTCCATTTTTCTTGGAAAAAAAAGAAAATAAAAAATTTGTGCCAATTGACAGTGGATAGCAGGCAGAAAATTTTCTTGAGCAGATAAGAACGAAACGAATACACGAGACGGTCGACTTGATGAGAGAATTGTATCACTCGGCGTCTGAAGACATTGACGAATCTGCCATCACCTGGTATTTCGCACTTGCTCTAGATTTGGCCCTCGACGCCGGAATGGTTTTGGAATCATTCGAAAACTGCGCGCGTTATGCACAGGAAATGATCGGTAATAAAAAAAAAAAAATAAAAAACAAAAGAAAAAAAATCTGTAGCGTGTTGATCGATTGCTTGACAAAAAACAACAAAAAAATCGGGCAAATTCTCAGGGACATCGCATTTGGTCGAGTGTGTTTTTCGAGATCCTGATAGTCTGGCACGACTGTTGACTTGCCTTCGGTTGTGGCAACTCCGAATGTAAGTTCATATAATTCTGTAAAGGTTGAATTTTTTAATGTTCCTCATTTTATTGTTGTCGCTGCGACTACAATTGCATATTTTATAAATAATTTATAACGAAGAATCGGCTACCAATGGTTGGCGGAGCTTGTTATTAAAAATGTTGGTTTAATAATTAATTTAGGAGAGTTCCACCTACTTTTGCTGAATACACGACTTCGTATACGTCGGACGTTCGAGGGGATAATTTCAACGACTTGCTGACGATGATGAAGGTTGAAAAAATAATTTCTTCGAATTAAGGACATCCCAAATGACTTTAGAATCTTTGAAAACTCTTTCCTGGTATCATCGAGAATCTATGAACGTCAATAACTGAAAGAAAATTATTAAAAATTCCAAAAATATTGAACAATCCTGTTTTTTTCTAAAAAAGTTACGAAAATCGATTTGATGTCTCGTCATGAGAAAATTTTGAAATTTTGATGAATCGCTTTTGAATTTTTTTGTCTCCGTTGCTTTTCATCGACAGGCTCTGGAGTGCCATCTTCTGACATTGACACGATGTATCAATATGAAAAAAGCTGATTATTTAGGATCGTTGATCGATGAAATCGAGAGGCTCCTGAGGATTTTAAGAAAAAAGTCAAAAGCTGCACTTTTCGTGAAACCTCGATTGAACATGCTCGAGGGATACCTGGAAATTGTTCGTGGTCGGAAAGTTGCGGCGATGCGATATTTGAGAAAAGCAACCAAGTTCGCAGAGAATCAATCGAATCGATTGATGCTGGCGTGGATTGTCCAAAACGAAAAGGTGCAAAATGTTGATGAGTTTCGAGCGAATATCAAAAAATCTGATTCGCTTTGCTTTTCCTGACATATTTTTTTTGTACCTTCATAATTCCCATAGTTTTCATGCTTTCAACTAAAAATAATTTAACAGATGTGGGGGTTGAATACGTACAACAATATGGCGAACTATTGGGTCGAACACGTCGGATTTAATGACACCGTTGATTGGCAAAATATGCATTGTTTTAATGTGAAAACATGGTCGTCTATACTCTTTCCCATTCCCGTACCTGACACCTGTATATAACATTTATTTTTCCATTTTTAAACAATAACAATAACGATAATAAATAAAATGATCCGTATCCATCAGCATTACTTATTGTAGTCACGAATATTTATTTCTAACTTTGTAAATAAAAGATAATTATTCTAATTATTTATCTTAATTCGAAATATGTTATTCGGATTATTCTATCGAAGTCTTGAATGCTCTAGGCACGATGTCCTAACATTACTCTCCACGTTTTCGTTCTCCTGGTCATTCCAACGGTATTTCCTTTTGCACCACCTGTAAATTACTCAGTAAATTATTCTGATATACCGGGTCACTCGACTGTGAGGTCTGGGAATGAGTTCGAGTGTGTGTTCGAACAAACGGTGGAATAAACAATTAAATAGTCAAATTCTCGTTGACAAATTTTGTCTCGAATATCATTAATGAACAATAAAGAGAGAAGGAACTATTGAAAGCAATGCTGATGCGTGTATTAAAGTGAAATTTTTATTTATTTTCTTTTTTTTTTGTTTGGATTTCGAATCGATTCACCTGAATGCACGCCCTGAGATAATCTTGATCGGACATTTCCTGGCCCTTAGCAGGCGGGACTTTTCCCCGTCGGCGCAACTCTTGCTTGGCGTCGTTCAAATCAAATATCCCGACGGGGTCCAATTTTCCTTTGAGTACCAAGCCCGCCAAGTATTCAATGTAGTGCTGCCTGCGGGGAAAAGTACCCATACTTTAATCACAACTACTCGTTTTTTTCACAATTACCTCGACGAGATCACGATGATAATCCTCCTGATTCCTTTTGTACCAATTCGCAGGCAATACCAAGCCCGCCCTTCTAACGCACGTCTCCAGATCATCGACGTTCAATAATTTCAATGGCTCCAGCCTTGACGTTCGAATCTTTTTCACCAGATACTCGATGTAATGGATCCTAATGATCAAAGCTCGTTATTTTTTTTTTTCATAGCCATTTTTCAATTGGCCCATTAAATCGTTACGAAAAAACATTTTACCAATTTTTTTTAGCCCGAAATATTCACATGCGTTTTTTTTTTTTCATAGTCATTTTGCAATTGGCACATTCAATCGTTACGAAAAAACAGTTTAGCCATTTTTTTCTGCCAAAAATGTTCACATGCTCGTTATCACGATCACGATCAAATCGTGACATTTCCAAGAGTAACAGAAAAAGACTTGGCTTGCTATACTTCCGGCTCTTCGAGCCATGGAGAGAGTCTCGTCATCCCACTTTTTCTCTGTTTTTAAATTATTAGTCTACTAATTAAAATTGGGTTTCACAGAATTCACATGAGCTCCACGAATGTGAAAAAACTGGCAATAATTATCAAAGATTGCACAGTGACACGTGGCGTTTTATGGGATCGATCAAAAAGATTCGAATTCTGTGGATCACTTTGAAACTTTCCTATAACATTTTTTCTCAATTACAGAAAAACCTAAAATGCATGGTGTTTGTCTAAAAAAAAAAAATCTGAGTTTTGAGCTGCAACGTTTGGAAATACGTAAAGTAAATTTTAAACTTTAAATCAAATATTTTTTCCGCAAGACTGTGGGTTTCTGCATTTACATAAAATACAACACGAACGTTGAAAATTCTTTTCAAGAGTTGAATTCGAGTTTTGCGAAAAATAATCGTAGACTTATAATTTTTGAAAGTCACTGTGGGCGGCGGAACCTTTAATGAAAACAAGTCGATTTTTGGTTTCGATCGAATTTCCTTTCGCTCGTGAGAGTTCGTACCTGCACAATCCAGCGTGATCCTCGACAACCTCGGAGTTGCATACAGCGTCGACAACCCCAGTTGGAGTCTCTTTCTGCAGTTGAATTTTGCATTTCCGTTCAGACGTCGGATTCGTCGTGTCATACTCGATTCCATTTTCCCGTAAAAGCTGTTGCAACTGCGCGGGTTCTTTGTCGCGCAGATAAAAAAGACAATTTCTTGGATGATGCGCGTGGAGTCCGAGCTTCGCGCAGTACGGACTGACCGAACACTTGGCACCCATAAAAAACGATTTACCGCAACCGCAACAAAATTCGTATTTGCACTGATTGCAGGTAAAGTGCATGCAGCCTAAATAATACGGAAAAAAATTACTTCCGAGCGAATATCCATTGCGAGAAGATTTTTTGGAAAATTCTGAAATTAATTTTCCAAAAGATTTGATCGTTTCTTTAAAAAATGGCTAGCCTCATTGGCAATTACCTCCACGTGATAACGAGAAGCGGAACTTGCACTTCGGACAGTCGATCCCATTGTCGTCCATGTGCTTGGCCAGACCAGCTGCTTGATTGTCAGGATCATTTTCGTCCTTCCACGCAGCAAATTGTTCGCAAGTTGTACCCTCGTGTTGTTTCTCCCACTGAATCGCATCGAGAAATCGTAACGATCGCGGAAATCAATTAAAAAAATCACAATATCGCCAAAAAAGAAAAACAGTAACTCGAAACAAACTCACTCGTTAAATCTGAACTGGACAAAAAATCGCTTCAAGTTAAATTTAGAGGCTTGCATCATTATCAACAATTCGGAGAAAATTCCAAATTTTTTAAAGGAAATGTAATTCGAATGAGTTGCCAAATGATTAAAAAATTCGCACGTATATTTTCACAAAAAAAATGATGACATACCGGTCTTCTGCAAAATGCACAGGTCACGGACTGGCAGTCAGGACAGATTAAGCGCTTCTGATTCGGATTTGCATAAAATCCGCTAGAGCACTGTGAGGAAAGGGTAAAAATAGAAAAAGATAAATCGCTCAAGCTCCTGTTCGACCAACAAGCTCAATAATTCGTCTCCCGTATAAATGTTTTATAATTAATTAACATTTACCTGGGCACACCACTTGAAATTCGGATCTTTCATCAGCGTTCTGTCTCGCAGTTTTCTCTGGAAGAGCTCATGGATTGGTGGATCGAGCAACGATTTCAATTGAATATCAAGAATACTAAAGTACTCGAGAACATCGTCCTCGTTCGCGTCCTTGAGATCCGGCTCTTTGCAGAACGGACAAACGGCGTCCATGATATTACGATCGCTAATTTGTATCGTGAAGTAGTTCTTCGCACAATCGTTGCAGCAACGATGCACGCACTTCAGCATCGAAATCATCTGGGAACCGCAATCATGAAATTCACGTTTTTCTATACTTTAGATCATTGGATTTTCAATGAACAAAAAAAAATCGAAAAAAGCTAAAACTGCTGAAAGTTTTGTCAACCAGAAGGAGTCTCGATGTATTGAAACTTTGCAGAGTACCAAAATCAGACCGAGCTTATTAAATTAGTTTTAAAATAAAAAAAACAAAAATGCAGGACGAACCTGACTGACTGCAAAGCGTCCTGTACAAAGTTCGCACTCTTGTTGCAAAAATGCAATGGCCGATTCAACGCTGGTGCATTCTTTCGCTGCTTGAATAGCCTCGTCATCGTTGAAATCGAGAATGAGCAAACCTGCGGCGATTTCCGCTTCATCGTAGCTGGAAACTCGGCCCTCCGCGAGTAAACGTCGCGCTGTTCTCTGCACCAAAGTTTTACAACATTCATGAGCTTTCATAAAACTCGAAACGGTGAAGTAAATTTTAATTATTTGATCTCGAAGTCAACAAGGTCCCAAGATACAAAAATGGTGGGAAAATTCTTAATTACGAACTGCTTGTTATCGACGGGGTTGAAAAATAATCAAACGAAAAACTCTCCATCACGAAATACTATTAACAATTTTCTGAAAAATGTTTTTTTTTGTTTTCAATAATTGATATAAAAATGTTGTTGAGATAGTTGCGAAAAGACTCATGCGAGGTGTAGATTTCGAAAAAAAATAAGCACATAACACCAACGTCTATAAACGAGCTCCCTTTACAGTGCCTCATGCACAGGTCGAAATCACGTGGCGTCTCTGTCTGTGTATTTGAATGAAACAATCATGAATACAATGAATAATTGTTCCAAAAAATCAGTTGGTAAAAAAAAAAATATACTTACTTTGTATGTTCTTGGCTGTTTGTTAATAAATTATTCGAATGTGAATAAAAAATATAAAAATCACAGGCTAATTAATAAAAAGTAGATATCGTATTGACAGGAAACGTGGGCTAATGAATGCTTCCCATCGTCCTCTGTACAGATTGATTTTTTTGATTATTTGTTTGTTTTTGTATCAGTTCTTTTTGTCAATGTTTCAAGCTGCGTTTGTAGACATTGGTAGGTCGGGAGATTGACAGTCGACATTGTGGATTTGTTGGAATATCTTGTCAACCGTTGTTACTGACCTCCCTCTCGTTTTTGGGAGAGTTGTCCGGCTTGACCTCAGGAATCTTGATCGAATTTTGCTTCTCGACTCGTGGAATTTCGCCCTCAAATTGTTGAACGTAACTCGCGACGATCGAGAAACGCTTCGTCGGTATTTTCTTTTCGACGATTACTTCGGGCTCGCTAATTCTTATGCTTTTGATGGATTTGCTATGAGCGACCTTCGATTTTTGGCCCATTTTCGTTTTGGCTATTTCGACGGTCGGCGATTGCTTTGTATTTTTATTTCGCTTGGAACTTTCAGGAATGTCCGAGATTTTTTCTTGTTCTTTGATCTCGCTCGAAATCTCAGCTTCCTTTGTTTTTGACTCAGGAATCGCCTGAGGTTCCTTCGACTTTTGAACGCGGTCTGTTATTAATATTTCTATCACCGAAGGCAACTCGTCCTCTACGGATTCAGTCTCCTCGCTTCTTTCCTCCTCCTCATCTTCCACTTCCTCCACTTCTTTCTCCTCCTTCTCTTCCTGTCTCATTTGTTCTTCATCTTCTTCTTGATCTTCGTCAATTTCAGACCCACTGTTAGAAAAATCATCAGCTTCGTCGCTTTTCGAATATTCCTCGGAATTTTCCGAATTCTCTTCATCATCGGATCCGTTGTCTACTCTGTCATTGTCCTCGGACTCGCTGTCCGACAAGACGGATTTTATGCCGTCCAACGTTCTTTGCAACAATAACTCTGCGTCCGTAATGTCGTCGTTGGAATCAAGTTCACTGGAACTTCGCGAGAGATTCGACTTTCTGCTCAGATCTTCCGAAACTTGCGATCTTTCGCTGTGACCTTCCGAATCTTCCGATTCATCGTGTTCGCGCGAATCTGCTGGTAAATTTCCTTCGGCTTCCGAGTACACGGAGTCTTCGGACTCATCCTGGGAATCGTGGAGCACTTCGGGTTCCTCGGATGCTGCACGTTTGTTAGCCTCGTTATCACGTTCGCAATTTTTTAATTCTGGAAGGTCCTCGAGGGATTCTTTTACAATTGGATGTTCTATTTCGTCGACAGTTTTTTTCATAGCCGTTAAGGACGACACTGCGTTGAGCTCCCGATTCTCCGAATTTTCGGCTACACCGTTACGGCTCAAACTTGCACCATCGACCAAACGATCATCCTTTATTTTTATCCCCAGAGTTTGAACTTTTTCCACCCCATTAACATTTTCATGTATGATTATCTGACGGAGTGCCAACGGCGTTGTGGTTGCTTTTTTTGGCGGCGATATCCGTTTAGACATTTGTAAAATCGACCGCGACGCTTTGGTCGGTTCCGAAACTCTGACATTGATGTATTTCTGACTGGAGACTGAGACATTCTGAGCTGGAACTCTGGCCGTACCCTTGAAGATTGGAATCCTCGAAGCTATACGACTCTTGGAGGACAACTCAACGGGACTTGCTTTCTTCACAGTTTCCTTGGATTGAATTTTCAAGCAGGACGAATCTTTTCCACGCACGATTTTTGTGGGAATACTCGTTGCCTTTTTCTCACAGCTTGTTTGGGTTTTCCCGCCGGTAACATCCGGTTCCACGTGTTTACTCTTTAACGCAATTGTTTCTCGTTGGTTTTTGGTGGACGATCGATTGTTATTGGCTTTTGTTGGTTTACTCGTTTTATTCAGGTCTTTCGGGGCTTCTGCCATTTCGTGACTCTTCGACGGTCGCGATTTTGCTTCTGGAAACGCTGACGTGTTTTCATCAAGGATTGGCTTGACCTTTGTCGCATTTCTGGCCATTTGATCAGCTACTTCTTTGGCTTTTGTTATCGTTGTGTTTTTCGGTACACTACCGTACATGACCGCAACTTTTCGCGAAACCGGAATGGACTTTTTGATTAATCTCATTGGCACTCTTTTAGCGAAAGATCGCTTGATCGGAGATCGCGGTCTCGATTTTACCGGACACGTTGATTTTGGGACAGGCTTGTGAGCCTTGAGGATTTTATCAATTGCAAACGACTTAGAAATCTCTTTACTCGGAAGCTCGGATTTGGTCTCGAGAGATTCTTCAGAACAGGAAGGAGGACAATCATTTACTGCTACAGCTGGAGAACCGGTCACTTTTAATTCAAAGGTATGGGCAAGGCTCGTAGCAGTTGAGGGACTCGATAAAGTTGAATTACCGAGCACAGCGCTCGCAACGTTCGGCTCACATTCATTTACTTTCGTGCACGTGGAAATAACATTTTCAGGCTCGGACACAATTTCGTTGTCAGTTCGAACCATCCCTAAGGTTTTTTCTTCTAGGGATAAATCAGCTACAATTTTTTCAGGATAATTACTCGTTACTGTTTCTTCAATTGCTGAATTACTATTCTCTCGGTCAGTGCCAATCAAAGGGACTATTTTTTTCAGCAAAATTTCAACATTTACTTGAGGATTATTTTGATTTGCATTCGCAGAAAAATCATCGGAATTTACTTCAATAATTTCATCCATTGCTTTCTCATTTGAAACTTTTTCGGTTGGAACAATTTTTTGGTTCAACGATTCTACATTTACTATAGAAACTGATTCAATGGCATCGGAATATTGATCGAAATTAGGCTTTTGAATATTATTATAAACTTTTTCTTGATTTTCAGGTTTCTCTATGGGAACTATCGTTGACGTTAAGGTCTCAACTTTGATATCAGGATCTAATTTTTCTGGGTTTCTGGTTGAATAACTAGAATCGGGATTATTGATTTTTTCATTAATTTCTTTTCGATCGAAAGCTTTCGTTACCGGGACAATCGTTTCGGCCAAAGACTCTACTTTGACTTGAGGAGCGGATGTTTCGAAATAAATCTCACTACGTTTCGTCACCGTTGGCAGAACGTTCGTCCCGTTTGTCTGGAAGAAAATGGACGATATTTTTGGCATCGTCGTGACAACATTATCCAGTTGATTTTTTATAGCAACAGGTTTATCGATCAAGAGGGATGTCTCTGTTGGTTTCGAGTTGCTTCGTGCCTCGCTCTTGTTCAGTGGATCATTGGGCAAAGTCGTTGGTTCATTTGGTAAGAGAGCAGTGTTAGGGATCAACGAAACATTTTCACTCGGGACAGTATTGGGCAAAGATTGAGCGATCGATGAAACGAGCACGGGAGAAGCTTCAGCATTAATCGGGTAATTAATCGAACGAGTTACATGGTTATTTTCATTTTCTACAGGAACGTTCGGAACTGTGGGATCTTGACCAGATTTTTTGGTCGCCGATTCGATCGCGCCTGCAATTTCTCTGTTATCTTCGGTTTTTCTTTTTGGTATGACATCCGGTCCTCGTGATCCAGAGGGATCGTGTGAACCTTGGGCAATCAGGTTTTGTTGCGAGGTATTCGGATGACCGGGCTTAAGGGAAATGATACTAGCTTTGGTCAAGGGCAGCTTAGCCATCATATTGGAAAATTTGTTTCTCAGGGAGCGCAAGTTCAAGCGGGATGGTAAGGCTTCCGGGCCTGCGGGATTCTCTACTAAAGTGACGGGTGGCTTAGTTCCTGGCGGATTTGCGGCAGGCTGGGGACTTGGGATAACCAATGAAATTTCGTCTTTCGTAACTTGATCAGGATTGCGATGAATATTTTCGCTTGGCGATCCAGCGTCCAAAGTTTTCGGTTCTGCTTCTCTCGTAGCTGAATTTATTTCAGGCTTACGAACGTTATCGGCATGGATAGCGTTAGTGCTGCTGATATTTGGTGACACGACTGTACGTACCGTCTTGTCTGTTGGCTCGTCGTTTTTTGTCTTTTCAACTATTTCTTGAGTTCCATCGATATCGTCGTTATTAATCAAACGGGATCGATCGATCGTTACTGTTTTTGGGGAATCGGTGTTTCCTTCGTCGGGAATAGATCGATTTGTTGGTGCCGTTTCGATCAAATCAGAGGCTGCGGCAATTTCAAGATTTTTCGATGGTTGACCACCGATTTCTTCGGATGTTGGAATTGATGGAGTTTCTACAATGATTTTCGGCGAAATGCCTTGCAACGCTACGGTCAACGGTCCGAGCAGCTGTTCTGGGAGACCCTTAACGGCAGATAGTAATTGTTCGACCGTTACTTGTTCGGAAGATTCGGATATTCTGGTAGCATCGATCGGGATTGTCGACTGAACAGCGGGAACATCGATTTTGGGCTGATTCAGTTGCTTTTCTGAAATCGTCTCGGTTTTTTCGGTACCGTCAACTTTTAATGGATCGTTTTTTGTCGGAATTGGCATGTCCGTGAGAGCAGACGCCTCATTGATCAATGGTGATTGGTTTGGAGGTAAAATGTCGATCGTGTCGTCGATTTTTTCGACGACGATCGTCGATCGATTCTCGTCATTCTGAACACTACCGACGTACTGTCTTTCTTGAGTTTTCACGGTAACCGATGCACTCTTCGTCACAGTTTCGGCCGCGTTCCCTTCTGCTGATCCATTCGTTATGGAGCTCGGAAGTTCAATTGTGTCGGGAATGTTGCCTCTATCGCAATTGCTGCTGAATAAATCGTTCCGATTATTACCGATTGTAGTCCGCGATGTATCGGCCTTGGCCGAATGGCTCAGCTCGCTGCTCGAGGTCCCCGTTTGCTGTTGAAAGCTCGCCTGCAACGCCACGAAATCATCAACTACGGGAGACATTACCTGCTTCTTCGCTTCCTTATCCAATCCGTCCGGTACGCGTTCCCCAATTTCAGGTGCTAAACCACCGATCGCAACGGCTGCATCTACATCACAAATCACGACGATCTCTTTATTGTGAATGCACAATAGCAACAGAAAATCATTAATGCATCAGAAATCGTTAGGGATCGTTTGCAAAACCAAATTTGTGATGTTTCCTTTGAGCCACTACAAAATTCGAGCCCCTGTTTGTAGCAAATTTAATAAAGATTAAGTGAGACACTCACCCACCCGAGGTGCAGCCTCCTCGTTCTCCACCCCCGAAGGTGGGCCCCAAATTCTCATTAAAAACGGTTTCAACTGATTCTTTTGAAGCTCCAACAACGCGGCTTCCTCGTTACCGGCGTTATCGTTAAGAGCTTTGATGACTTCGATTATGGTGAAGTTACCTCTAGCCATAATGTCTGCGCACTGTGTATATAAAGGTGACAAACAAATAAGGATTCGGAATAATTGCACAGAGATTCTCGCTGCTCATTCGGAAACCTACTTTTCTTTGCCTCTGTTGGATAGCACGAGCGACAGCTGACCACACATCGCCTTTCGACAGTCTCAAGTATTCCTTGGCCTCGCTAGGACTAAGAATTCCAACGTCATCAACACTATCAGGAATTTCTTTTCCCCTAGTCGTGACCAATACTTGAACGGTCTCGATGAGATGAGGCCACTGTCTGTTGAGCCAATCAACAGGGTCTGTCGCGCCTTGGGCTAACGCGACTTGAATATCGTCCGCTGAATACCCAAATTTTTCGGCCTCTCGCAATAGTTCAACGAGTTCGAGTCCCTGACGAGTTATCGTCGAAAGACTCGGCTGGAGGATCCCGGACGTCGGTGTATCCGGAACATATCTATGCTGGCTGGGTTCCTGCAAATCCAAATATCGAAGAAAATTCACTTGAAGCTCATCAAAGTCCGAAATGATCAGCATTATGCATCGAAGATGACGATCGATTAAAAGTTATTGTCGTTATAAAATAAATATACTGCAACAATAATGATCGGCGTTGAAATGTGTCGTGAGGATCCTTTCGATCTATCGCCTGGAAACATCTGCATGTTTGCAGATTATACTCGAATTAGCACAGGTGAGGAAGAGTGAGGGTATAAAACGAGATGGTGGCTGTTATACGTAAACATGTGTCGAAGCAGCTTCGCCAACGCTCTGCGAAGTGAAACGAGATGATGGCATGCTTTACAATAAGACAAGGAGGATTTTTTCAATCCTCAAAGCTCGAGGCACATTAAAATGTTGAGAATAATCATTAGAATAAATGTACAGTGTAATTTTGATGATTCTCAATAATTAGTGTTAACCCTATTTAAAATACATATGCGTTCACACCGAGGCTACGTAAAAATACAAAATACAGTGAAATGGGAATCAACAAGCGTTAGATTACCAGGACATAATTAGGGCACGATGATGAAGCAAATAATGGGCAAAAGTAGTAACGACGGAGGGCGAAAAAAAAAAACGAATGGAAAATCAAAGCGACGATGATATCGACGACCTGGGGCATTTTCTTTCCCTTTTTTTATTTACCCTAGAATGATAATAGAGCTGTGACGATGAGTCAATGGAATTTCTTCTCGTGCAATGTGACGAACTCGGTTGCACGAGGTAATGGTGTTGGGCATGCTGTTGCTGATGCTGTAGGTGTCTCGGATATAGATCCGGGCTGTTTATGAACTGGCTCCCTTCCTAAAAGAGAGGGAAAATTCTCGTACGAGATTTGAGTGATTTGTGACTAAAATATTTGAAAAATGTTTTGAATTTAATTTTTCGTGTACCTCGGAGTCGCTTTCCTCGCGATTCAGAAACAAATTTGACCTCCTGATATTTTTGTTTGACTTCAATGGCAGCACGTCGTAGGTCTGGAAACAACGAGCCACTTTTTTCTTTCCGTTTTCCATAATTAATCAATTATCCTCTAATTTAGGTCTAATTAGAAAAAAAATTGGGGCTTGATTTTTTTTTTCGTTCCAAGGAGGAAAAATATCAGATCAAAAAATCTAACCTGGGTCGAAATACTTTGGGGAGGAGGTGACGTTCCCCTTTCGATGGAAACCGTCGCGATGGTCGCGTTTTCCGACAAATGGCCTTGAGGCTCCTGATTTTTTCCCGGATCTTCCGGGTGCGATGAAACGTTATTTAAAGTGCTCGATGATTGACCGGAAGGGTCGTTCATCGTCGAGTCGATTTCTCTGATCGGTGACGTCGAAGTCGACGTCGTTTTCGTCTCGACTTTTTTTGACAAAGCAGCCTCCATCGAGGGTGGATAAATTTTGTTTTCTGCCAAGTTTGCATGGTGGATCTCGTCATGATTAGAAATATCCTCAGTCTCTGGCTCCTCACTTTCTGCACCGAACTCTTCTGCAAATCATGAACATCGCGAGACATTCAGCCAATATCGTAAAGCACCAAAACTTTGGCTCTTGTGAAAAATGCGACGACACTCGAATGAATAATAATGAGCGAAAATTTAATGGAACTTATATTTAAAAAAACTCATTGTCATTTCAATAAAGATCGTACTGATTTTTCTTTTTTCTTTTTTGACACATGTCTCTTTATTATTCATTCATTTGACGAGTATACATTGCCACGGGAGCACAAAAATCTCTTCGATATTTATTTATCGTATATTATTTCGTATAAATATATTTAGATGTTACTCATAAAAAAAAAAAACGGTAAATAACTACATTGACGACGACGTGAGCACTGGGAAATTCACTCTGACACGACTATACGCGAAGACACAAAAATGGATGAACTAGCAAATTAACAAAAATGCAGACTTCGCAAGTGGAATACTGGAGCGATCGTTTATCGAATACAAAACTACAGTTTCTCACGCTGTGATAATTTTTTGGTCAATTTTGGTCAATTAATTAAAAAAATCTTTGTTCAATCGATGAGTGAAATTCTTGGGTTTCGATAAATATCTAATTTTTGATTTTTGATAAATATCCAATAGGAAGTTTTTGATCTATCGAATGATTTTAAAACCGATACAATTTTTGAAAAATCTCACGATGGTAATTTGAGACACTGTAAGTTTTTTAATCTTAACGACCGAGGAAATCAAAGGGGAGGGAATTTTGTGGAAAAAAAAAACCGAAAGAGGTTTACAATTACTTCGGCATTTTGGTGCCAAATGAGAAACTAATTTTTCGCCTGGTTCTACCTTTGCCATTACCGGGATTAGCACTGTCGCCACTTTCCTCGCTGTTGGACATTTTCACGAGACTCCCAGGTGGCCTGTCCCGTACATCAGGGCTGGGATTGGAGATTGATGCGGCGGCGGTGTTTTCATCGTCTTCGGCATTTGCACTGGGTAAAGCGCAACTGCGAGTTTTGCAGCAAACTGCGCAGACTTTTTCTTTCGCCTCGTTGATGAAGGTGCAATGCTCGCAAGGCCATTCTTCACTGACGTCGTTCAAATTATCGCTCGCTGTTTTGGACTCTGGAAGCTTCTTTCTTGTGTCGGTTATTTCCGTGCCATTTTCGATCATTTTCGCGGCTGGTTTCTTGTCCAGGTTCGTGGAGGACTTTGTGACGTTGAAACGATGCGAAGCTTCTGGAATGACATTCGCCGGGTTGAGAGGGTCTGAGAGCTTGCTACTCCTTCGTGCTTCAAGGACACGATCGTTGGTAAGTTTAGGTGGACTCGCCGGTGGCATTTGTCGTCTCGCAGCGATCGGTTTGGCGGTTAAATCACGTTTGACTTCCCGTTCGTCCGAGGATGAAGCTTTCCGCAAACTCGACGCCGGCGACCGACTTTTTAGCGCTTCTCTCGCGTCTTCGTGCTCCGACGTTGTCGTCGAATTCCTTCGGGACGGAATCGATCTTCTGCCCATGGTCGCGACTCCCTCCGCGATCTTACCAACGTTTCCTGACGATGAATTTCTCTCGTTGTAATCCTCCGACGAGCTATTCAATCTGCTACGCGACACGATCGCCGATCTACGCTCCAGCGCTTCCTCCTCGATGCTGCTCCTTCTTCTCCTTCCGCGATCTCTTCCGTTCTCATTCTTCGCGCAACTTCGACGACCGTCCGAATTCGTACCGATCGCTGGTTCTTCCAACTTTGAACTCCGCGAGATCGACCTGCGATCCTCCTCCACGTCCGATTGCTGCCTCGATCGATTCCGAACCTCCCGAGGATCAAGCTTCTCTATACACTTCCGAGATGAACAGACCAATCCCGAGGAATTTCTCCGCAACGATGCTCGCGAATCCTCGCTAAACGACGACGTTCTATTCCGCGGTCTACGATCTTCCTCCGTTTCCGATTGTCGGTGCGATCTCATCCCTCCTCGCAACTCGACATCCTCGTAATCGTAATTCCTCGACGACACGCTCGAATCTCGCTTCTTCTCCATCGAACTGCCTGACCATCTTTTCGAATCTGCACCGTTTATTCTATCCTCCGAACGCCATTTGCTGAAATTATTTCATTTTAAAGATTCTTCGCTTTTCGTGATAATCGATTGTACGGCGATAGTTTAGATTCTTTTTTTTTTTTAATCCGAACACAAGATTTTGTCTCACTAATTTCTTATTTCCTACCGATCGACCTTTTTGTATATTTTTTTCTCAAAAACTCGTCGCCAAAGTCGTAAATTATACACTGAAAACAAAATTTTGTTGAAAAAGATGGATATTTTGTTGAATACGTTCGACTAAACGTTTTTTCGAATAATGCCAAAAATTGTGTCATTGCAGCAAGAAATATTTTAGAAAGTCTCTCCGGAAGCAAATTTTGGTCGTTCCACTCGTAAATTTCGCTGACAATTCCGTTAGAAACAAAATCTACTGCCAAAACAACGAAAATTTCGCAATTATCCAAAAATATTTAGTATTCAACAAAATATCGACGATTTTTAACGAAATTTCATTTCCAGTGTAAGGATAATAAAAATCTGCATTGATTGAATGAAAGTTTAAAAATGACATCGAGCTAAACTGACCTATGTCGAGCTTTCGACAACAACGATCGGTTGTCATCGTCAGCATCCTGATAAATTCTGTGTCTGCTTCTGGAGGCACTGTTTCGACGTAGATTTCTGGAGCTCCGTGAAAGGCGATCATCAAAGTCGGAAGTGTCATCGGATTCTTCGGAACTGGCGTCCGAATGTGAATCCGGCGACCTTCGCGAACAAGGTCGAGAAGCGAGCGATTTCCTAGATTTCATACTGGGCGACGGGGACGGAGCTCGACTTCTTCTGCTCGATTTGACGCTTCGTGCTGGACTGTGTCCTCGCGATAAATTGCCAGGATAGTGAGGTGGCAACATTTGTTGGGAATTGTAGCCCATCGGATAGGCCCACATCGGTGGATGATTCAGACTCATGGTCGAACCTCCAACGGGTCCGTCCCAAGGATTCACCGGAGGATACCAAATCATCGGCATTCCTCTGGGTCCCAAATGTGCCACTGATTGAGCCTGCAACGTCACAATTCGAATATACACAACAACAAAAATCATCAAAAATCTTTATTCAATTGCAGTCGATTTAGAAAAATTTCTTATTTCGACAATCACAGCCAACGATGAAACGAAATCGATGAATGACGTTATTAGATATGGAAACTTCTAACCGGGGTTTTGTAAATTTCGTGAAGTCATCGCTGTCGAACTGTCTCAAAAATTTCGATTGGTCGCTGATGCAATTAATACATCGAGCAAACGAATTAATCAATCAGAGCAATTAAATTCGTTGGGAAGTGGAATTCACTTTGATTTTACCTCGTGAACTTGAAATTCAGCCAAAAATACGACTCACATTTTCGGGGATCGTCGCTGCACCGATTGTGTCATCGTTTCGCGCGAATAAAATTAATATTGTTTGTCTTTATTTTGACCATAAAAAAAAAAAAAGAAAAAAAAGAAAATATTCGCACTATAACGCTGTAGACGCGAGAGTCGACATTCGAAAATTCCAAGATCGGTTGGACGAACATCAAAAAAAAATGTCAGGTATTGATCACGGCCAAAAAAGCGATTCGTATGCGGTTAACTGGAAAAGTGCGAGCGCTAGATCCCTCTAGAAGTTTCAGAATTAAGATTTTGATGCAGATTTAGTGTTTACCCTGATGGAAATTTCAGGCGATCGCTTAGATCAGAAAAAAGTTACGGAACTACCTTCGCGTGTAGCGCTAACACTGTTTTTGATAAATTCATTAATTCTTGAATGTAAAAGATCTTCTCGTCGTCGTATATTATTTTCGAATATTTACCTGTTGCATAGCAGCAGGGTTCCAAATATGGGGCGATGACAAATCGCAAACGCTGGCAGACTGCATCATATTTCTGGGCGGAGGTGGGGGTGGAGTCGGTGATCCGGTGAAACTATTTCGCGGATTGGTGAGACTCAATGGCCTGGGAATGGTCATCGTGTCTCTATTGGTCTCCGGATGAGACGAATTTGGTAACCTTCGTCGATTAGCATCCTGAGCCCTCATGGCTTCCTGATATCGTCGATATCTCTCCTAAAATCATTAAAGTTACCAAAAAAGACAACAAATAATCGAGCAGTGATTCTTGTCTGATAATTACTTGAAGGGTTGACATTTTGTCCATGCCGGAGGACTCCGGAGTCGCAGGATTAACAAGAGACTGTGCTGATCTCGTCGAAGTCAAAGTTGACGATGAATTGGGCGTCAAGGGCAATGGTCTGGTCTGCACATTCGGGCTTGTTCTTTTCATACCCTCGTGCTTATCGTTCAACGAAACTTGCTTCGTAACATCCTGAGTTATCGACGATCTTCCCTAATTAGCACCGGAAAATACTTTTGCAAATATATTTTTTATTAAATTAATTAACGTTTTAATAACTTTTTCTGGGCGAGTGACAATGTGAGAAGATGATCGCGTCTACATTCGGACCAAACATGTGCCAGGACTCGGAAATTCGACGAATCGAACGATTCCCCGTACATTTCGATCGTGTACCTGTTTCATTTAATATTTCGAATGTTTCAACATTGGGATAAGGATTTTCACACTTTCTCGCTTATCAATCACCGCAATATGCCTCAGTGATTTTCCTTCTCCGATTCCATCAGTTTTTTTTTTCTTCCGTCATACTTACGAACTGTTTATCGAGCTCAGATTGTGTGGCAGTAATCAGTGAAATATTTCGTTGTTGCTGCTGTTGTTGATAAATTGTTTTCGCAAAATGTACAAACTGGTTATTCATGTAATAATTACTATCGTGACCTTGGTGTAACGCATTCGTATTTTCTTATAGGCACTAAGAGTACACTAAACATTTTAATGAGATTTGATTTTATTATTAATTTTCACCTGTGGAGACGAGGTTAAATATTTACGACCGTAAGATTAAATTATATAAATTCATATAGATTGACGAAAAAATATTGAATTTAAATAATTGAGGAATGAAAAATATTTATGTACTCTAAATATTGGAAAAAAAATAAATTAATTAACGAATAAGGAATAACAAAGTAACCAAATAATTGGAGAAACAGTAAAATCACGTTTGAGTACATGAATATTTTCATGCTTTATCGATATGAAAAATTGTAAAAAAATAATATGACAAATATTTCTAAAATGTGAAAATAATAATTGAAAAGCATTTTTACCATAAAATAACCCCGTCTCTTTAATATTCTCGCCAGGAGAATTCCGATAATCTATTAAGCATAGTTTTTCATTTCGATGAAATGCTGGGTATGTTTTTTTTAATTTTTCTTCGTCGAGGCTCAGGAGGAAATTAGGCGAGTGCGCAGCCTACCTGGGTGTTTCTACGATTTCTTCGTGGTGGTGGAACAGGTGGTGGATTGGCGTTGGCCTCGCCTTTGGGTGGCAATGGCGGCCGCGTCCTGCGTCCGCCGTCTTGGTTCATCGTTCCAGAATTCTCCTGAGGTAGTATCGCGATCCTGCGACGTGTGTGGCCTCGTCTCTTCGGATGTTTGTGATTAACGTCGTCGCAGGTCTCGCAATAGAACTCTTTGCACGTGTCGCATCGAGCGAATAGATTTTTCGTGCCGCAGAGAGCGCATTTTTGACTGTTTGAATTGTTCGATGATACCGAGGCGTTTTTTATCTCGGGGCTAGAATTTTTCGCTGCTGTTGATAATGGGGCTCTCGAATTGTTCGGGTTTGTGGAGTTTTGCGATCGAACTGGAAATTCGATGACCTCGTAGTCCGGGTCACCGCAATCTCCGGTCAACGAAGGTGGCGGCGATCTAGGGGGCGTGGGCACTCGTCGTGATCCCGATGGACCATCCTGCGTCGATCTTCCTACTTGCTGCTGCTGCTGCTGCTGTTGCTGTTGCTTAGCAACGAAAAAAATTCCTTCAGTTTTCAAGCTTCGTTGTCGTAGAAAAAATTCGCCCGCTCGATGGGCGAATTTAACGTTAAAAGCAAAAATAACTGATTCGAGGAAAAATTGAATAAATCGTAAATTATTTACCATGACCCAATGGGGCATAGTGCGAGCCATTCGAAGACGAGTCGAGGGATTCGAGATGGCCATGGGTCGCCATCGTTCTGCACCCTGGTTCTGTAAATATTAACGATTGAAAAATAGCAACAGAAAATCGAATGGATTCGAAATGGCCGAATTTCAAATTATGCAAAAGGAATTATTATTTTGTGACGTTTCTGAATGTAGATTTTTAAAATTCATTCGCCTATATGGAATTGAGTGTTATCAAATGGATTTTTCGTCTATCGTTCAATAAATAAAAGTTAATCCATCAAAAATGTTTCCATCAAGGTGGCGCCGTTTGCGCGTGTCGATATCGCGGAGTTTCTGAGAGAAAAGGAGTAACACAGCATTTGCGGCGAATACAACACGTTAGAAGCGACCGATGTCGATCTATTTGTGAAACTGAGGAAAAGCAATTCTCTCGCACTCTCTCTTTCTATCTCTCTCAGTCGCTCGCACCCAAAGTCTAAGAATAACCCTTAAGCGTCTCTCAATCTAACGAACTCTGCGTGACGCTACGATCCCATATGCTTTTTGGCTGCAAATCATTACTGTGCAACACATTTTTCCGAATTTCCAACTAACCATCCCGTCGATGATGGAAATTCAATTTCGTGTCTCGTTCTATGAGTCACTAGATTAATTAATTTTTTAATTAGCCAGGAGAACACTTTTAGGGTGAGTCATTAATAGACAAATCGTTTAATTCAATGCGAAGTTTTTCCGCGAGTGATCCACCGATGTTTCTCAACAATCAACATTTTGTTATAATTTCCTTGGGGCGTTCGAATGAAAATTAATGACAAAAGATTTATTTTATTGCATCGAGTTTTTCGCTTAATTCCCGATCGAATTTCATTCAATTTATTTGCCAAATCTTGTTTCGACCAATTTCAATGATGACCTTTCTTATCATTGTTTATAAATATCCCTTTGGCATATGTCAACATGATCCCGGAATGCCCCACACTGTAAGACGCTAAATCGACATGTTCGTTTTTACTTTTCACAAAATCAAATTTTTCCGTTGCTATTTCGTTTTATCGAAATTTGAAAAAATCGCAACGGAGGAAAAAGTTGATATCACGTGTGTTTTTAAACCGATCTGCTCAATAAATTGTGCATGGCGCGCTGCGTTTCGACGCGGAAGTACGCAAATAGCAAAGCACCAGAAATATATGATGACAGGCATGAGTCGACGCGACGTCTATGATATGAGAGCACGTCACACGATTTCCCTCAATTTCTCGCTAATTTTTCGATGAGAAAATAATCATAATTCTCTTTCATTAAAAAATCTCCGATCAATTCGTCAAACACTGGCCATTTTTGGATCGAAGAACGTGACGAAGAGAAAGCAAAGTGCAAGAACGCGAAAAAGTGTATAAAAAGATGAATTTAGAGAGCACGATGACAAAATCACTGAGGAAAGTTGGCATTAGGAGAGCTTTATTTAGACGAGGTACCAGAAGAATCCCCGGCTTGTTTCACACTCAACTATTCACAGATTTTCCACTCGAAACTAATCGAAAGAGTACCAAAAAAAGTAGAAGCCAAAATCGAGAAATTAATTCGAAAAGTACGAAGAATTAACCCGATCGGCTGATTCCGCAATATCGCAATAATTTTTTTATCAAATTCCCGATAAATTTCGGAGAAGGCACGATCTCGGAATCTCATGTGCTTTCAGGTTGTTTCCGTAACTGGCGACTTGCGTCGCTCCGAATGTTAATTTTATCGGTTTTTTCGATGATTGCACTCGTAATTAATTGGTCAATTAATTGGATCGTGAATAAATCTAACAAACGAGAGAAAAACAAATGTCGATCAATCGGAAGGACTTCACTGTGACTTTCCAATGAAAATTCACTCACACTCATGTGACCTCGCGGAGGTCTGTCTCTATAGAACTTGTTCTCGTTCCCGCTGTACGTCCTGGTTGTCTCGAGTTGTTTGGGAGCCTCCGAGGTCCAGCCGGCAGCGCAACACTATCCTCGCTCAGCTCGCCACCGTAGCGTCGAACTCGCGTGAATTTCTTACCAGAGAATAGAGCTGCTATAGAATAAATACGAGCGAAAGTGTGAAGCTACGGAAAAGCGCGAGAAAGGGAGAAAGAGAGAGAGAGAGAGAGCGAGATGGAAATAGGGGCTGCTATTTTCGTAACGGAGGCTGGATCGCTGCCCACCGAACAAGAAGCACGCCTCTTCTTCATCTTCTTCTTCTTCCTCCCCGGAAAGTATCCGCGCTCGCGTAAACCTACATCAGCTTCGCGTCGATACCCGCTCGTCCCTAATTCCTAAATTTTATATTTTTCGGCCGTCGCTTCGTTTCCGGAAAACTTATTTCCTGCTTGGCGCAATAACCCTTCGAGCCATCGTTCTATTTACGTCGTCGTCCCACCTGTCCGGAACAACGTCCTTCTCGAAAATTCGTAAATAAAAAAAACCAAGTGAACAGGTAACGTTTTGTTTAACGCAAAAATGCCGCGTATAAATAAATTCTCAAATTTTGTATTATTTTAAGTGGCAAAATTCATTGTTAACTCAATTGCGATGATTATGTTATTTTCACTTTTTTCCACCAAAGCCTTTTCATAAACGTGTTATAAATTTTTTCTCAAGCTACTTCTTGACATTACTGATTGCTCATCTAGATTGGTCGGATTGTGGCGTTTCCATTTCACTACAATTAAAATTGAATCGATGCATTTGTTACAATTTTGCGAAGCTTTTGAAGTCCTCGGTCTAATAGACCGATGGTGTGCAAGTAAGGTATCAAAATGTATAGTGATAGAGTAAAAAAATCATCGATTTGCAGCTTTTCAACCGTAGATAAGTTGCCGACGTGTAAATAATTTATCATTGTATTAGAACATGCATCGCTTTGTTTCCGACTGTCAAAAGTAATTCACAATACCGACATGTTAGCCCGAGTTACCATCAGTCAGTGAGAAATTGTTTTTTTTCAACCACCTGCTCTGACACGACGTTATCGACGCTACATTTAAATCAGGAAAAAACAAAATGCACCATGCTCAAATCTTCCTCTATGAGGAAGCTATCTTTTTAATTTTGGCTTTGAATCTTCCTTTTATGAGGAAACAATGAGGAAACAATCGGTAGATGATTTTACATGTAATTCTCGATACGGCCGTGCAGTGAGTAATGAAAGCAGTGTTTACACGTACAGCAGGGTATGAGCTTCGAGTTGGAACGACGCGTTATTCTGTTTCTCAGAAGCTCCGAGCTTCCTGGAAAAACATTTCGCTACACGTCGCTATAGAGACATTACGAAAACACGAATGAGTTTATATTTTCTGACCAAATCTTGACACAAGGAAATACGTCGGGGTCGTCGTGTGTCGAACACGAGAAATAAAGTTCACGAGAGTAAATTTGTTTACTTATACACATGCACACACCGACACATCTGCGATACGAGGAAAAAATGATACACATATACATATCGCGCGAAGGCGCCACAAAGCCGAGTTGGCGGGTCGTGGCTCTGTTTGTTTTCATTGGTCGCGTTCGTGTGCGAGTACGTGTCGAAAGTTTTGTAGGGAACGGAAGGATATCGTTTGCCTTAAAATCGGTTTGACAGTCGGGACAAATTTACACACGCTTCGATACAAACGTAAAGGAATAACTTCCTTTTGTTTTTTTCTCTCCCCCTGGCCGCTCGCTTCTTTTTTCTCAGTTTCGTTCGGCACTCGATGAAATCGCCAGCGCTTCGTCCCGAGAATCGAACGTATCGTTTTTTCTTCCGTTTTATTTTTTTCTCCTAACCAGCACTTTGTTAAGCGTGGGGCTCCATTAGCATTTTCGAAAGAACGAATTATTTTTCTTTGTCTCTGCCCACGTAGTGGCGAATCTTTTGTCAGAAAAATAAAGTGGCAAATAAACATTTTTTTAAATTCTTCATTCCATCAACGAAAAAAAGACATTTTCTTTTATTGTTTATCCACAACTGAAGAGAATCTTTATTCCCGGTAGTTCGGGCTCCGAGGGTTCAAAAATCCTCAGCACGGATGATCAAATAATAACACTGGACATTGTCATATAATCAATGGGATAATTTGAAAATTACAACAACAATAATAATTATAATAATTATAAAATTTCATTTCCACAAAAAATTTGCCGCCATGTAATTTTTCAATTATAAATTCAGTCTCTTTTCTCGTTCAACAATGACTGGCACTTGTCGATACTATTGTGTTTCATTTCACGTGAAAAATGAGGAGCGTCGAATGTATTAGTATTTCTTGTTCGTTCCGGGTCTTGCATAAGAAATACCGTAGATTTCATGACTTACATATATTTATACATGTTTATATATATTATCGAGGATGACGCATCTCGTGAATCCTCGTTAGTGCTCTCCACCCTCTGCTACCCGAGCCTCATGCTGTGTACGGTATAATAACGACCAAGGATATCAAGTTTTCAAACTCTGAAATAACAAGAACGAGCAAACTGCTCACACATTGATTTTGCACTTCTGATATATTCGTTGAACCTCGATCAACCGAATCGATTTTTGTAATAAATTATTTCCAATTTTTCATCGAAAATTTCGAACTTTACGTCATCGTTCAAAAAAAAAAAAAAAAAATGATACTTTGAACATTTTTTTTGGTTCAACGGTCGATCATTGTTGACGATTTGCGATACTTCGAAAACATCAAAACTGAAACATAAATTATCATTATTAGCAGAATTAATAATTTTGTCGATTCGATTAACGATTTTGTAAACGTTAAAGGGCGGACGAGGACAAAGCAGAATAAATGTATTGGAAATGGGCTGTGAAATAATATTATATACGCAGTGGATTAAGTTTAATTAATCTCTTTATTAATGAATGCGCAAGGAAAGGACGTCTATACTGTTCAGAGATCTCGACGAGACTGTGAAAGGTCTCATAACGAACAACCCTTAAAGAATAACGTCACCGTATGCAGAGAAAGAACTCTCAGTTTCTTCTTTGTATATGGTGACTGTTTACATCGACCCTTGCGTCGATTGATTTTTGAATCGTAAGCTCATATTTATATAAAGTATTCTTAGGGCTAGAAGGCTGTATTATCCAACAAAATGCTAGAAACGAAGGAGACAAAAGTTCATTTTTCTATTCGACAAGTGCACTTTCTAATTATCAGTAGTTTCCCTCTTCTTCTGATTCGTCTTCGAGAAAAAGAGGAAAAAATGATCGGATGAGCTGGAGAAAGCGAAGGAGAGATAGAAAAACATACAAACACGTTCATATGTTTTTTGTTCGATCGTTTTCTTTGATCATCTCGGAAACTCGAATGCCTTTGACATCGCCGCACCGAGTCCAATCATCGCCACATCCGCGCCATCTTCGGTATAAAAAAGCAGGGATCAGAGAATTTTAATCGGATACGCGATGTTGGATTCTGAACGATAATTTGAAACTTAAATTCGTTAGAGACTCGAGCAGTTGGATCATATTTTTTTCTCGAGTTTTCATATCCCGGAGTAACTGTTGATTGAAATCTTTCTTTTCACATGAATTTCCAATCGACCGAAGTTTGAATTTTTCAGATTCCGCATATCTCCCTAAAATATTTTTCTGAATGTTTCATTTCGAAAAATTTCATTTAGAAAAATTGAACAGTCTTGGCAAAGAAGAAACTCGATGTTCCGCGAACTCCGGTCCATTTTGTGAGATTAAAAATGGTAGATTGAAAACTTTTATATTTGTTAAGATGCAAAATTTCAGGTTATTCTATTATTCTTGAAAAACCGAACGAATTCGGTCGAAAAACTCATGTCTGTCTGTATCAAACTAAATATTTCCTTCGGAAAAAAATAAAAATGTTTTTCAGTTGGGTGCGGCGATGTATTTTTCTTTATGAACTCTTTTCAATCGGGCAGGGATTATTTTTTGAACTGACGTGAGGTTTGCGAAAGACCCATCGGGAGAAATCCATTTGGTTCGTTAATTCTGTGGCATTATTCGTTGATCTGGATTTTTGTTTGGTGGGCTTTGGTAGTAGTTGGTTATATTCTCAATGCGAACCGGAAGCCCTTTCACGCGTCCTAATTTCTTCGTTGAATGGAAGACTCGAAAAGCCTCGTGAGTCAAACAAGAGACCGTGTCTTTTTCCATTCCTTTCCGATCGTCTCTCGTTTCTCTTCCATTATTTCGTCGAGAACGATATTTTTTTTCACTCTTTCGCTTCTTTCCTCTTTTCCTCCCTGGAGAATTCTCCTTTTACGTCATTATTCCAAGGACGTGTTGCACTGGAATAAAAATAAAATAAATATGCCTCCTCTTCCGCCATGTTTGCCGTGAAATTCCATCAATCAGTCGATTGTATTACTTTTTTCTTTCTTTCTTCTCCTTGTTTCATTTTTTTCCCGCCTAATGACGAACGTCTGTTTCGCGGTGACTTTGCCAAGCACCGAACGTGATTTTATTCAATTGATTAGTAAATTTATCGCCGAGCGAGAATGTCGCTTGTGCAACCAACATCTTTTCTGTTTTCAATTACGTTCTTCTTCGTATTTCTTCCAATTGCTCACCAGATTTTTGCGCTAACGATCATGACTCAAAGACATCATTTAGAACGATCACATACATTTGTAATAACGTAACTTCATCGATCTCGAAAGATGGTGATAATTATTTTGAGATTTTATCGAAATATTGACACGTGTGAATAAATTCTCGGCTAAATGTCATAGAAACGTCGTTGAGACAATGACAAAGTCGTTGCTTCAAATGGCAATGGTTTTAGTCCATGAACTTGACATTCGAATGACCTCAAAAGGCTCCACTCTGATTTTGTGGAGATTCAAAAGAATTTTATCGGCGAGTACGTCATCCAAATTGTTGGAAAGAAAAAAAAAGTCAATAAATTTTATCTCATAGTTTCATACGTTCGGGAAAATGCTAGCGCGAGAGAAAAACTTCGAAAGCATCGTCGGCATTGGTAAATTCTGAGCGTTATTCCGTTGGCTGATACACGAAGAAGAACACAATAATGCTCCTTCAGAAAATACGATTACGTGCTAACTCACAGGGATCTCTCACGAACTTGTCCAATCGGTCCTCGACGTACGTCGAAGCTATACGAAAACCACGTGCGCCACGAACGGCAGTTGTGTTCGGGTTCTGATTACGTTCGGTCGGTTCATGTGGTTCGAATTAACAGCAGAGCCTGATCTCGATCCCAAACGGCCACGTGCACTGTTCGTCTTGAACCTTCGATCATTATTCTCAGCCCACAATTTATTTTCTTTCAAACCTATGTCGTCGTTCACGATGCACAATTATTCTGAAAATCTTCATCCCACAAAATATTAATCAACATTGAGGTAATTAAATGAAAACAAAAATGCTTGTCCCCTGAAAATTGATTCCTAATAATTAGCGACAAACGCCTCGATGGAGTAAAATTTCCTGCTTGACATTAAAAAGAGAAATAAACAATGTTCGACTTTCAAAAATGACTGTGAGTTGAAAAAAAAAAATGGATTTTTCAATAGGGTGGAAAAAATATTTACGAAGAAAAATAATCGTATTGAAATGGTTTGTCTATTTTTTCTTTGAAACATTTAAAAAAATAGTTTCGAAAAAAAAGCTTGAATTTTTAAACTCGAAAAAGCCCATAGGTGCGCTCGTGTTTCGTTGCACACGCATTTGTCCACTTCAAATATTGATGAAGATTTATTTGTCTTCTGTTTTGGGACTAAAGCCTCGCCTATATTTCGCGCATATTTCGGAGCTGTGTAACGAGGATTCGATTAACAAATTTTCGCCATCGTCAACGAAACGACGCCTCTCTATGAATTATTAATCGACGTCAACCAAAATTCAAACGGTTTTGATTGATGAAATTCTCTCAATCGACAAATACTCACACTCCTCTCTTTCTTGCTTGTATCGACGACACGTTAAAACGCTTCGATATTTGTCGCAATTACTGAATGTATTGACAGTTATACTTGTGAGAGGCTTTCCAGATGTAATCGAGAGCTCGCGGCTAAATATTCAGTGACTCAATTTTTATTCCACCTAGAATAACGATGAGAATAATTTTTTTTTTTTTTTAAATTATAAATGCAACTGTGGGGTAGGGGGATTGTTAATTCGATAGAATAAAAAACATGATGTTTTTTAATCTGCTCGTATAATTGCAAAGATTGAATTATTACTTGGTCGATTCCTTAAACGACGAATTAAGGTTCGAGAGTCTCGTGACTCTTCGTGCATTCGAAGTCTCGTAAATCTTAATCTTCCGTTTGCAGTCTATCAATATCTAGGCTATGACGATTGTGTGCAGTAAAATGAATTTATCGAACGTCCAAAGGTCCTCGCACTATTCTTATCAATTAGTAAAACAGGTTTTCTTGGCTCGACTTTTTGGTCGTGCCAGATTTTTTCAACTCATGACAAACATTTTCGCCTCGATTTTTCATCATTATTGGAGGCGATGTTATCGAAATGTTTTGTTCAAATAAAAATCGTTGTCTCGTTTGATTTCTTTCGAATTTAAACGATCGATCCGATCCGCGCGATTCTTTTTCCGTTTTTTTTTCGCCTTTACACTGCGACTTATTCTTCCTGGCCTGCTGGGGTGCCAAAAACGCGATACATTAACGCGAACCCCGAGCCAGCGGGTGCTCGGTTCTATCGCGTCGAGGTATAAACTTTCTATGCACATGTATGGGGCGTTTCATGGCAACTCGATTAAATGTTTTTCACCAACACTCAATAAAAATAAATTCCAATAAAATCGTTAAAAATACGTCGTTCGATAATTCCGACAAACGAAAGCATTGAGAGAAAAAAATCGCTCACCTTATTCCATTTTTTCCGATAGAAAAATAATTGCGTTGACTTTTTTTCGTTGATTACAAACGATCGATTTTATTCAACGAGCTCACAAAAATTTCTCGTATATAAATCAACTCAATTACGCTAGCAAAGCGATTTCGCTTCGATAAAATCTCGGATTAAATGATTTTAGTGAAAAATATCAAATCTGCGTCGATCGACAACATTTTCTCGTTCACACAATTGAAACAGCGATTTTCCTTGAACCGCGACAGTAAGGACAGGAAAAAAAACATTTCAGCTCCAGGAGAAATGCAAACTCGCGTTTCACAATTTTCTTTTTTTTTTTTATACGAAAGATTTTTCGAAAGTGCCACGAATTTTTTATTATTTAAATCTCCAAGAACGTCGTGACAGAAATTCTCCATCCGTTGGCTCGTAGAAAATTGTGAAGCGTTTTTTCATTTACGATTTTTTCGTCGAACAAAGTTTAGAAATTTTTCTGAACAAAAATTTGTAAAAATATGTGAAGACCAGAAATGAGATGAGGTTCATTTCGCATGTGATCGCCTGTGAACAGCGTGTTACGCTATAATAGTACAACTATATAGAGCCCAAACCGGGTGATCAGTTCCCTGAGTCGAGGTTCACACACCCTCACACATACAGGAACACGCATCGCATCAATCTTCTTCGCCAACAATGTTCACGTAAATTACCCTCATCGATATCACAAAGCGCCACCGAAAGAGAGGGACAACGGGAGAGAAATACTTGTCGAGGGGGTGCAAGCCTTGTATATTGCATTATAATCGAAAAAAGACTGAAGGAAATTGAGAACAAAAAATAATAGAGAACAAAAAAACGTATGGGAAAGTGCAGTCTCATCCCTGACAGGAAATTATGTGTGACGAATGATAAAACGTTTTTCGAGCTTGGAAAATTAAGTACAAAAATACCTCGAACGAATATTCTCTCCGAATTTTGCGACACTGCATCCTAGATTCTTGCGAGCATTATTGCGTGCTATCGAAGAAATTAAGGACGTTGTATGCAAAATTTTCCATCGATAGAATTCCTTGAAATTTGCACCACACAAAGAGAATAGTGATGTCTAATAGCTCGCGCAATTTCAAGAGGTTTCACCATATGTAAAAGTCGAGATATTTATTTATAAAAATCACAATTTTCAGTAGTTTCTCATAAGAGTGTGTACATGTTACAAGTTGCAATTTTCAACATTAGATATTTCGATTTCTAAATGGTGAAGCCTCTCAAAACTTTGCATACACTTTTATGCAACATCGAAGAAGCTTTATTTAGTTTTTCAAAAAAATCGGTCGTAAAATTTTTTCGAAATTTTGTTTATTATGTAACAAATACAGATTATCTCGGGCAATCTTGGATTTAGAGTATGTTTTGTTCTTTAGTCAATTTGTAAGAACTTTTTTTCATGAACTTGGGCTCGCAAACCATTTTGTATGTAAGAAAAACTGAAAAGAAAATTTTAGATTTGACCTTTGCCATACAACGTTCTTAAATCGGAGTAATTTCCCAGAGTCATTAGGGAAATCTGGATCTTTATTTATGCAATTCTCACTGTTCTCTCCTGTTGAGGATAAAAAAATGTTTATTATTCGTTTGGAACGTTTAGGTTCGCTCTGATGGAAAGAGCATTTTCGTATTTAGAAGCTAGAAATCATCTCAAGATTCATCCAACGGTTTGAATTATTGGAGGATGTTTCTTGGCACGAATGTGTATACGAAAATCTAGCAATTCATCGGAAGGAAGCTGTACATGGAAATGTATTTGGTCGTTATGGTGAGGCGGGTTCAAAGCAATCTACCCTCGAAGGGGTTTAAAGGGGTTGAATGTCTGAGAAGCGACCAAGGGATGAGAATGGAAGGAAGATTGGTCTGGTTGTTAAAGTTTTCGTGGAGAAATCCACGGAGCCAGGCTTTTGTCTGTTGTGAGGTTAACCCTTGGGGGTGTTTTTAGGGGGTGGTTTCCACTCGCGTGTTTTGTACGAAGAGAAACGATACGGCGGTTAATGTACCGTTATGATCTTTATAGCCGTCGTTTATAGACCCGTTTAGGATCGAGTTTTCACACCGAAACGACAAACGTAACCCTGACTCTTATACCCCCGCATTATTCGTAGCGAAGAAGACCTCTGGCTCGTTTCAACTGCGAACCTCAAACTGTAGACTGCAAAAGCTCAAATCGTTGCTCGTATCGGTCCGCCATTACGGGTACAGAATCTTTGGAAAAAATAGAGGCGAAGGGTTTGTACCCCCCGCGATTATCCTCCCTCCAACCCCAGTGTCTACGTTCGCATCAGCGAAACTTCTCGTCCTCCTCGTGCTCGCTCTCTGCTCTCTTCGTTTCCTCGGAGCTTATTTTCCAGCCAAACCATAAAAGCACTTGTCCTCGCTCCACCCCTAAAAGTCACCTTCGCACACACGTACCGAGCATATCCGCGTCCGATTTACAACGTACTCATCCCCGGATTTGCCGTTTAGACTCTTTAAACTTTGAGTATCGAGTCTTTTCCTCTTATCTCCCATCGTTCTCGAGCGGTCTATACATACAAAAGAGTTTTTCGTGGATTCTCTCTTCTTCCTATCGCGTGACACTCTCTCCAGCTATAGTTATACATTTTCGGAAGACCCTCTCAAACGGAAAAAAAATTCTAAGTGGCGCCAAGATTGGTGGATTTAATATTTCCGGGAAAACGGAGTTTACGGCCTTTTTTTTAATGGAGCCATTCCATATTTCTCTTATCATTTTCGGAAAAAAATAAATAAATGAATTTTCAATCCCGAAGCTGAGGCTCCATGACGCGTTTTCGTAGATCTGGCGCGATTCTGGGTGATGAAGGAAGTCTCTCGCTGCGTGTCCTAGTGAAGAGTTCTAGGCGATTACGTTTCTAGTAAATTTTTGATTCACCATTGTCGGAAAAAACTAAATAAATAAATTTTCAATCCCGAAGCTGAGGCTCCATGAGGCGTTTTCGTAAATCTGGCAATTCTGAGTGATGGAGAAAGTCTCCCTGCGTGTCCTCGTGAAGAGTTCTAGTCGACTGCCTTTCTGGAAAATTTTTGACCCACCATTTTGGGAAAAAACTAAATAAATCAATTTTCAATCCCGAAGCTGAGGCTCCATGATGCGTTTTAGTAGATCTGGCGATTCTGGATGATGAAGAAAGTCTCCCTGCGGGTCCTTGTGAAGAGTTCTCGTCGATTGCGTTTCTGGAAAAATTTTTACCCACCCTTTTCGGAAAAATAAAAATAAAAAGTTTCAATCCCGAAGCTGTGGCTTTGTGACGAGTTTTCGTAGATCTGGCAATTCCCAGTGATGGAGGAAGTCTCCCTGCATGTCCTCTCGAAGAGTTCTAGTCGTTTGCATTTCTGGAAAATTTTTTACCCACCCTTTTCGGAAAAATAAAAATAAAATTTTCAATCCCGAAGCTGTGGCTTTGTGACGAGTTGTCGTAGATCTGGCAATTCCCAGTGATGGAGAAAGTCTCCCTGCGTGTCCTCGTGAAGAGTTCTAGTCGACTGCGTTTCTGGAAAATTTTTGACCCACCATTTTCGGAAAAACTAAATAAATGAATTTTCAATCCCGAAGCTGAGGCTCCATGATGCGTTTTCGTAAATCTGGCAATTCCCAGTGATGGAGGAAGTCTCCCTGCGTGTCCTCGTGAAGAGTTCTAGGCGATTGCGTTTCTGGTAAATTTTTGACCCACCATTTTCGGAAAAAAACTAAATAAATAAATTTTCAATCCCGAAGCTGAGGCTCCATGATGCGTTTTCGTAAATCTGGCAATTCCCAGTGATGGAGGAAGTCTCCCTGCGTGCCCTCGTGAAGAGTTCTAGTCAATCGCGTTCTGGGATAAATTTCGATCCACGATTTTTGAAAAAAAAAATATGAATAAATTTAAATCCCGAAGCTGTGGCTCTATGACGAGTTTTCGTCGATCCGGCAATTCCCAGTAATGGAGTAAGTCCCCCTGCGTGCCCTCGTGAAGAGTTCTAGTCAATCGCGTTCCCGGATAAATTTTTATCCACCATTTTCGGAAAAAAGAAATAAAAAAAGTTTCAATCCCGAAGCTGAGGCTCCCTGACACGTTTTCGTAGATCTGGCAATTCCCAGTGATGGAGGAAGTCTCCCTGCGTACCCTCGTGAAGAGTTCTAGTCGATTGCGTTTCTGGAAAAAATTTTACCCACCATTTTCGGAAAAAATAAAATAAAAAAATTTTCGATCCCGAAACTGAGGCTCCATGACGCGTTTTGTAGATCTAGCGATTCTGGGTGATGGAGAAAGTCTCCGTGCGTGTCCTCGTGAAGAGTTCTAGTCAATCGCGTTCCCGGATAAATTTTTATCCACCATTTCAGGAAAAGAGAAATAAAAACAGTTTCAGAAATAAAAACAGCCGGAATTGTCAGACTGACAGCGGAAGAGTCAAAACACGGTGTATAACAGGACCGACCAACCACAGCACGAATAAAACGACAACAATACCCCCCGTTGGTCTCGAACTTCGGGCGTTACTCACCAACTTTTTAGAAGGGGATCCGTTCTCTCTCTTTATTTTCGTCCTGACAAATTGGGAAAATCCTCGTCTCTTCATCTCTGAGCTTTGACTGGATGCGTTATTTCCGTGATAGTTTTTTTTTTGCTTCTAACGAAGCTTATTTTAATTATCGTCAATCAGCCTGAGGGTCGTGCCCTTGGGCTTACCCGACGTTAATTGCATTAATTGCTGAATTTTCTCTCGTATACTCTCTATATCCGTTCTCCCCTTCAGTCACTCTCGCTCTTTCATCACCTTTTTTCCCAGCTCTTGCCTGTCGAGCTCTCCAAATTCGACAAGTGTTTTAATTTCGTTTTTCTTTCACTTTTCTATTTCACTTCTTTCTCTCTCTCTCTCTCTCTCTCTTCCTCCCTCTTCGTATGCTGCTAATTCGTACATTCACTCGCCACTTTTTCAGTGTCTGCCTATACTCCGTAAATAACTTCCGCGTTTGCGGACTCCGACTTATGCCTCTGTCTCACTCTCTCACGAGTTAATTCCCATCTAAGTCATTAATAACCGGCTCATTTTTATCAACGTTTGCTCGAGCACTCTTCGGACTCTCCGACAAGATTTTCTATTAGGGAATCAAGTAGCCTTCTTAAGACTTCAATTTATGAGTGATTATTATTGTTGTTCTTATAATAACAATAATGATAACGATAATAATTATTATTCGAGCAATTTTATTGTAGATTTTATATTTTTGAATAGAGAAACGTCGATTGGCATATAGAAATTAAAATATTATAAGGCGTCCACGAAATTTTTTTTTTTCTCGCTTTTCAGCCGGTAGTTGTTTATTTTTTGTTTCATTCTTCGTGTTTACGAAATCAGGATTAATCCGTATTAATCATCGAGTACAAGGCGGCTTAGTTTGAAAATTCGGCTAATGCTCAACCTCTCGGGCTTGCTCTCGCATTATGCGCGATGGAATCTCTCCACTCACGGAGAAATTCACGTTGCAAAGGTGTGCAGGCGTGCCACCCGCGCTCTGTCTTAAGGACTCTCAGACTCGAAACTTGGCGGCTCCTTCGAAACGAAAGTGCAAGCAAGAGGGACCCCGACACTGAGAGCAAGAGAGAGAGAGAAATGTTCTCACTAGACTCGACGACGTAGTAATGGCTCTTAGGCCCCTCTATACGTACTCTTATCCCTTTGAAATCATCTATATGCAGATTCCGGTCGCGTGCACTTAAGTGCATACCTCCTGCACTCCCTTTTAAATACTCGCTCGCAGTCCTGACGTCGTAGAAACAGAAACAACGATATATATCCATATATATCTATATTAACGTATGTTGCTATTTTTTTCATATATAGGGTGTCCAAAAAGTGAAGGCTGAAAATTTGCCAGTTGATTCTCCATGTCATTCGCAACAAGAAAACTCCAGCCACTATGCCGTCGTTTCTGCTTAGTTTTCGAGTTATCGCAATTTTTTCGTTTTTCCTGTTTTCTCACGTTTTTTCGAGCCATTTTTTTTCCTGATTTAGTTAAGAACCAGGAATGGCTCATCGAAGGAGGATTTATTGTAAAATAAAATGAATAGTATTTTCGAAGGTTTTCATTCGATTGAAAAGTATGTATGTACTTTTTTTTTCCCACTCACGAATCAATGATAATTCGATGGTTTTTAAGCAGCAAAACAGTTCATGTTCGAAACTCCAGACACAAAAAACCCTGGACGTTGTGTATTTGAAATAAATTATGCAAATTATGCGCACCCTGTATATTAAAGTGCATTTTGCAGGAGCATGATGCGGGTGAAGAAAGCTTTAGCCCTGGCCAGTCTGTATTAGCAAGTACGTAGTAAATCTGAGGTGAGCTGTATAGATCGAGGGCTAACTACCCCCGAGGCATATCAGTAAGATCTCAGTGACAAGCACCAGGGTCAGTTAATACGATTTTGAGATAACGCTAGATTACTTGCCTGCGGAACAAGAGAGTTGAGTTGTCGTGTATTTTAACACGAACTGGACTCACCTGGATCGAACGCAATCACCAAATTTGCAAAAAAAAAACAAAATGTATGAATCCTATCCAAACATTATTTGGCACAATAAACCGCTGGGGATTCCAAGGTTCGAGCGATGCTCCAAAAACTTTGCAATAAAGTGAGCAAAGTTCAATAGCGACGTACGAAATAACGAAAAGTTTAATTACATCGACACCATGGCCAAAATCAAATAAATAATTATTAAATTTTCCTAACGCACACGCTACGAAACGCGACTTGCTAACCACCCACATCCGCTAGCATCGAATCTCCTTGCCGGAAGAACCATCTCTCGAATATTAAAGAAGCACAAACCACTGGATCTGCCAGAAAGATTTCATGCCGAATGAAAACTAAAAACACAACAATAACAAGAAAAAAAAAACAAAACAAAACGAAATAAAAAGAATAAGAAAAAGCGAAACGTAGCGCAGTGTGCATCGCTGGATGCAACCTTCAACCACACAACCCATGTCCAAATTATACACCTCTCAACATCACAACTATTTATTATAACTTGTGTAACAGATTATAATTCCCTATTAAACGACAAAAAGAAATTTCTCAAATTCCAAACAAAGAAAATGATGAAAATTTATTCTCGAAGGGATCTAAACGATTCCACCATCTTGAGTTAAACGTTAATGAGTCTGCACGTTGTTCGTGCAGCTCTAACGTGTGGACGTGATATCGATATTATCTACCCCCTGTCTGCATACTCTGCTAGTCTGTATGTTACACAATACACAAATATGATATTAAGGATATATATCTATGTAGCGAACCCTACGACTTAGGCTTTGCAAAATGCAGTGTATATAAACCATTTCTAAACCTAATGTACATATGTAAACCACCCCTACGTTATATACACAAATTTACTAGCAGGTTATCCCAGCTCAGACGATTTTTTTTTTATTGTCGTGTCTTCGCCTGGAATTTATCTATAGGTATAGACAAAAAAGTGGCGTGACGATTAATATAGATATAGAAATTGGGTGACTTTGTATACAGATATAAAAAAAACATGGTTACGATGTGTATAGGTATTAAAATTGCCCTAAAGCTCTACACAGATATGAAAAGAATCCCTAGCTGGAAATATATAAATATCTATACTGCCCTTATGCTTGAAATATACGTTCAGAGAGACGTGCATAGAAGGGAATATGTAACACCAAGGGGTTTGATTTTGCAGGGGTTGAAAGAGCAGGGGTAGCATCCCCGACAGTTTGATGCACGACTCTCGAATTTTGCTACCCCTGCAAATCTCCCTCTATCCCTCGCGAAGTTGAAATTCTCTTTGCCATTCCTCTTTCTCACTCTGTGTAGCAACCACCCTTATAAAATCCAAAATATCGTCTGCCTCGCGATTGCAACCCCCCTCCGAGGCCTTTCCGTCACTTCCATCGAATTATATCGCGTGTGTACGAGACTCCAAAGATAAATCCACCTCTGGCAATGGTCCAGGTGATTTTTTTTAGCTTATCGATCATACAAACCCCATTTGTAGTTTTACAACTCCCCGAAAATCATCCCTTCCAACTTTTCGAGGAATTAGCCGTACACCCAAACGACCCGGGACTTAATTATCATTCGCCATTTAATTTACCCTCTCCCCACTATACATTGCCCTACCCCAGACGGAATATTAATTATAATTTCTATCCGCTAGAGAGGGAGAGGAAAAAAGTTGAAAAGTCGAGACTTCTCCACTGGACGACTTTTAACCATGAATAATTTTCAATTCTCCTCACTCTCCCCTCTTCATTCCAACAACACGAGACTCTCGGGACGAGCGAAATTTTTCAATTTAAATCCTGCGTCCTGACCATCGCGAAATCAGACGGAAAGTTTAATCGCTCGCCAATCCATCGTATATTTCGTTCCATGGGTCGTTCTTCGCACAATATACTGTTTCTCACATTTTCTACCCACTCAAAGCATCACACGTGCTAATTTTTTCCTTTCACAACTTTTTACCATGTCAATTTTTTATTTGTTCAAACATTGTTCCATTTTTTCCACAAATTTATCGCCAATTTTCGATTAACCTTTACTTTCATTACCATCGTCATATGGTCTATGAAAAGTGTGTGTTAGAGAAAGAGAGAAAAAAACATATTGCGAGTGGAAATCCTTGAATATATTTTTAGTGGATGTTTTGGTGTTTTCTTTTTATCAACATCAATATCGCGAGATATTCATCGGCATAGGGGTTCGCGCTGGTCTTTCATTTCCGGTCCTTTCGATTGGGACGTTTACCCACATGTATACGTATGCCAGGGGAAATTTAGCCTTCGGGGAAACTCTGGGATTGAGATTTAGGGGTGAATCACAAAAAACACATTTACATTATCCTCGATTTGATTTGTTTTCGTTTCACTCGATCCATGCACGTCGAAAAATACCATAAACACAAAGCATTTAGTTTAGAAGAAACAATAATACAATTCAATAATGTGGCAAGTGAAATAAACACTTTGTACATTCGATCTTTTTTTTTTCTTCAATTTTTTTCGCAATTTTATTTTATGCCTGGCATGTTTACGACGTACCGATTTGAAAAAACACGTTCGACTGTTTTTTTTTTTTTTTTTTTTTTTTTTTACTAATTATTTAGTGAGATTGGTGTGGCGGGAACAGCCGTTTGAAAATTCACAAGTACATACGACGAAACATTTTTTTTTTCATAAACAGGAAATCACCAATTACTCAACGTACTAATGAAAAATTCATTATTACCAGACGGAAAGAATTAAAAACGGAGAATCGTTGAAAATGACCTCGAATTTCCGCGAATTTTTTGTATGCAGAATGAAAATAAGAATTTCTATGAAAATAAAGTGAAGTTTCTAATTTAGCAAACAAAAATTTATGTTATTTTTACGAAAATTGACGTTCCGTATATTTTGTTCTTTTGCTTGACTCGAAATTTTGAAATTCATAATTGATTGTATTTTTTAAAATGAAAATCATCAAACTAGAATGTAGAAATTTTTTTTCAGCATTTTTACTTTACGTTAATTTATTCCGTATTTAGAATAAATGTTTGGGATGATTTTTAAATTGAATTATCAAATGATATGATAATAATTATCAGATTTATTTGACGAAGATCGAGAAATGGTCGACAGTGGAGGGAAGCCTTGTGAAGGGTAAAAATAATGCGCGCGCATTGGAGCACGCTGCCGGTTGAGTTTTGTGTTGCCACTCCACCGCGTGGGCTTTCGCGTCCGTTCCCTTTCTCTTGGCTACCGAGGCGCTCAGCCTCTGGTAGCTCTTGTAGCGGCAGTTTAGTATTTGCGCTGCCTCTGACGCGCGAGGTACGTGCTCGTGATCCTCGCTTTCGTTTCCCGAAAAACATAAATTCCATGCGGAAGTTCGAAGAAAAAACTAATTCGACTAAAATTATTGAATTTTCGATCAGATTTTTTTCTTAGAACGAGAACGATTTACGCGTAAAATGAAATAGAATATTTTTCCCTTTGTCCTTCCCGGTAAAATCTGGTAAACAAGAAAATCCGTTTTGCTTTAATTGAAAAGATTGGCGTGTGCTCGAATTAAAGTTGATGGTATAACCTCAATCATAAAATTCGGAGAATTTGTAGTAAAAAGAATTAAAGTGAAACGTAAAGAAATTGAAAAATGGCGAGTTTTTCGACAGTTTGCGTGACCTTGATCGCCGCTCTTGTGTTTTCCGACGCGAGTGAAGATGTGGCGGGAAAAACGACGATACTGAAATGTTGCAAATACGGTGAAGAATTGTCGAAACCAAGCAGTGTTCATACGAAGGATGATGACAATTCGAGTGCGTCCAAGTGTGTGCCGAGCTCTGTACCATGGCAACCATTTATTTATTCGCCTACGAAGGGCGGTCTCATAAAAAATGTTCCCGATACCTGGCACGTCCTCGAAGGTGCCATACCTCGTTGCGATAAAAAGGACCACGTTGTTACGTACGTGCCTTCGACCGAGTTAAACCCCGTCATTATACTCGAGGATGGCCCCGCGATTCCTCAACCTGGCACAGGGACTCCGTTCGAGCCTGGACAATATTGCGCCGATTCTCGAGCCTTTTTAGTCTGTGCGCCTCGAAGAATCGAAGCAAATAATGCAGCTGCGACAATGAGACCAAAAATTCATCGATGTTGTGGCGACAATGCAGCATTTCATGAAAAAAGGTTACAATTTTTTTCTACAAATACACAATCTCAAAAATATCATTGGCACTTTTCATTTTTCATCATTTTTCTAAAGTTTTTAAGTCTTTTGGCATTTTTTTTAAACGCGACGTACGATGAGGCTAGAAATCGATTCCAAATTGTTCCGTAATTAATCGAATTGAAAAACGTCAAATTTGATTGCTTCGTAGTTCGAAAAAATCGATTTTTATCCAAACTCATTGATCGAATAAATAATTCGTGAATATTTGATTTTCAATTCACTCGATAATTAAAAAAATACGATAAACTTCGAAGAAATGAAAATAAACGTGACAATGTATTTGATGGAATAACAGAAACACGTGCGTCCATCTGAAAGAATCGGAGAGCGGTTTATCGTTGTTGCCAAACGCTTCCTCGATCGTCGAACTCGTGCCTGGTTTTCCATCTTGTCCAAGATCAGATAACTTCACGATCGTTGGAGCAGCTAAGGATGCTGTGGTCCAGCCTGACGGTGGCCTCGAGATCGACGGTGTCAATTTACCTTCCGAACACTTCTGCGTCGAGAGAATCAACGAACTCGACGGAATAGCCAAGATTTTTGCATGCAGCGAGTACGCACCGCAAAGGTAATTTTTTTCCACTACAAAAGCGAATGAAAACGATTCCAAAACCCCCAACCAGCGAATTAAAAGTCCAGAGTCCAAAATTGTCGATTTTCTATTGACTCATCGATGCATTTCTATACAAAAAAAAAAAATCCCTCGAGCAATTCCTGTCAAAATACTTTGTCGATATCGTGCAAAAGAAAAAAGAAATAAAAAATGAAATCTTTCGAAATTCTGCAACAATTGCATTTTTTCTCACAACATCATTGTGACTCACGTACAAAAAATTTGCAGATACATAGTTTAAACCCGTACGGTCGCCCTCGAACGTTATTAACGTTCCACGAGCACTTTTTTTTACGAGGTTCCGTTTCGCGTTTAACGATTGGAACGGCTCCAGAGATCGGTGGCCGAGGTTTAGTGTAGCCACCATTGTATATCGACATCTATACTTTTGTCCCACTGTTTTATTTGCTATTTTATACGGACATGTGCATTTATTTATTGTTCTCGTTTTTTAAAAAATGTGTATATGTATACATGCAGCTCGGGGGTGAGTTTTTGGTAGGTCGTGGGCTTATATACATCCGGATTTACGATTGCGGTTCTCGGGGACTTGGGGAACCGATCAAGAGGTTTATTTGATTTTTTATTTTTATTTATTCTCTGGTCAAAAGACAGAAAGATAGGAAGGTAGGGTCAATGGAATTGTGAAGATCCGGTTTCTTCGAGTGAGAGAGACGAGTAGGAAGAACAAAGCCGAATGGCAATTTGAATAATTTGATTAATCAGTCGATTAATTTTTTTTTCTCTAATGATTTCTGCAATTTTTTCTGGGAATTTGACGAGGAAACGTTTCGATGAATAAATTTATTGATAAAATTCTGCAAAATATACATTTTCGCACTTTGTGGAATTTCTTTTTGGTTTTCTTTTGCGTTTCCCCGAATCTGGTTCAGGTAAATTATGGTCTCGGGCTTTATTTTTTTCTCGATATTTTCCGGCCTATCTGTTTTCACACGCTTTCCAGCCTCGCGTTATCTTTTTCTTATTTTTATATTTGTTTTATTTTTTTTAAATATTTTTTCTTTGTACTTGAGCTGGACCCAAGTGAACTTATCTTCACGGTGCATCGACCGTATGACCATTGAGAAACAACCATAGAGCGAGGTTGAATATCGCGCAGGGGAAAGACGGAGAGAGTGAGAAACGAAGTCTTCGAATTTTCCAAGGCCACGGCACGCCCGCCACTTTCCTTCCTCGCATTCCTATCTCGAGTCTCTCTCCCTCTCTTTCTCTCTCTCCTTCGCTTCAGCTCTCTGCACTCGAGAACCTGATGACGTCCCATCTGCCCTGTTGCTTCCTTCACTACAAATATACAAACCCTTCTATGGTAATTTTCCTGTTCTATTCGATCGTTATTTAATTTTTATTTTTCTCAGATTCTCCGATTAAATTTAACCCCAAGGATCAAAGATTTTTAGCGTTCCTACAAGAAATGTATCTTCGAGTATTTTTTTATATTTCACGAGGTTTCTCATGGTTTTTCGATCCCGTCAGCTTTCAATTCGATTTTCGATTGAACAAATTTTTGGCTAATTCCAAAGAAATATACGAATTTATCGATTTTTTCGGAATTTCCATTCGAAGTTCGATCCAAATCCACGAAACTGAAATGTTTTATGATAAAAAAAAAAAATTGAACATTATTTTTTAGTTCAATTTGATGAATTTATCATTTTTTTAATGTATCGTGTTTTTTTTTCTTCCCACAGACCCGTCGTCCAGCCATTGGATATAAGGTTCACAATGTATCCGATCAGTTTCATAATCAGTGCAATTTTCCTCGCTGCAACCCTCGCGGCAGGTTGGTTGCTCCCAGCATCACATCACGTTTTACACTGGAGATGTCAGACTCATCACGTTGTTTGCCTCATGCTGGCCGATATCCTTATGGCGGTTATACAACTCGAAAGTGATTCCCTCCATGGCAGCGGCTTATGCGACGTAGTCGGTGAGTAAACGAGAATTAATTAATTCCTTGATTAACGGATTGATTACCAGTGCCGAAAACGAAATTTTCAAGCGTCGAAAAAAATTGGCTTTGGAAATTCTCGTTCACTGTTTTAAAATTGATTTTCATGGAATTCTGGTAACTAAAAAAATTCGGGATCGAGGAGTACAATGGGAAAACTATTTGCCTCGGAAATGCATTTTTTAATCGAACTTTTAATCGTTTTTCGATGGAATTTCTTTTTTCACGTTCCTCCCGAAAAAAAATTGATTGTAGGAAAATTCTGAATGAATTAGTTACAAGAAAATTTTGTTGAATTTTCACCCTCGATTGGAAAGACGTTTTTCTTCTCGGGACTCTGAAAACTGAACAAAATTGAACAGCTTTTTATTTCACGACAAACATTGGACTGCACTGATTTTTTTTTTTTTTTTTTTTAAATACATTTCTCGTTCGAGATTGTGTCTGAAAAAAAATATTGCCATTCCTTTCGAGCGACTGATTGCTATTTTTAATCTTCGATCAAAATCAAATCAGCCTGAATATTGAGTCTGATCCATATTTGCTTGACGATAATCTAAACCTCAATTTTCCACTATATCGTCGAGCAACGGGAGGGGGACAGGGATACATGCCTGAAATCGTTAAAACCAATTCACCGTGAGAATTTGAATTTACCCCTCGATTTTCGCTCCTTGCTTCTCTCGTATTTTCACCTACGAGGCCTTCGACACTGAATCTGCCGTTCGACAAGAATTGTTGGACAATACAGCCTTCTAGGCGTAAGAATACTTTACATAAATATAAGTTTACGATTAAAAAACCAATCGACGCAAGGATCGATGTAAACAGTCACCATATACAAAGCAGAACTGAGAGTTGTTTCTGTGCATACGGTGACGTTATTCTTTAAGGGTTTTCCGTTATAAGACTTTTTATAGTCTCGTCGATATCTCTGAACAGTATAGACGTTCCTTCCTTGCGCATTCATAAATAAAGAGATTAATTAAATTTAATCCACTGCGTATATAATATTATTTCACAACCAATTTCCAATACGAATCTTTTCGAAGAATCATTCGCAACGATTTTTCAACAATTTGATGACGATGAACGAATAAATAAAAATTTCAAGCATGCTTGCATAAAAATGTATCAATTAAAATCGTGAATTTACTCTTTTTTCTAAGTTTTTAACATTTTTTTCCAAACGACCTGAAACTTTGTAACTTTTTTTTACTGCTACCAAGGAAAAATAAAGTATTTGATTATAAAAGAGTTTCCTTTACGAAAAGTCGATCGATTATTATTTGTTTATTCAAGAACTTGTTGTTATTACTTTGGAAGAAATGACAGAGAATTTAGCATGGGAAATCCCATAGGTCGTTTCTTCTCTATCGTTCGCTCTTCCTTTCTCTTTCTCTATCTCTTCCAATTCTCCTCTTCGTGCACATTTGTCCACTCAATCTCCGTGCATAGCATTCCCGAACTACCCCTCGGTCAGGACACGTGAAACACTCTCGTGTAACACATACATATACATATGTGACTGAAAAAGGAGGGGGAGATTGTGAACCAACTGGTTATATTTGCAGGGGCGTTTTACCCTCAACCGAAACTATCCTACGGGGTAATTATTCGGATGATCGTGGTAATCCCTTGGCAAAGCCCTTGCTCTTCTCTCTCTCTCCTCGACCCTCTTTCTCACCACTTCCTTCGTAGCCTAAAAACACCCGGAGAGAATCAAGGAGAGAGAGAGACAGAGAGAGAGAGAGAGAGAGAGAGAGAGAGAGAGAGAGAGAGAGAGAGAGAGAGAGAGAGAGAGAGAGAGAGAGAGAGAGAGAGAGAGAGAAGGTACTTGAACGAACGTTCGATTCTCGTCCTTTAACGATCGTTGAAATCGATTACGAGGCTATGGAGCCTCCGAAACCGAAGAGCAAACGATATATTCACCCTCGAACTACATCCACGAGGGATTTCCATGCCTCATCCCCCCAAAATTGCATTTTCGTCCGAGCTTGTCCGAGTGTATAGACCAAAATGAGATCAAACGGAAAACGTTTCATGATTTATTTTCATATTCCCTGCGAATTCAGGAAAATCTACACATTTTTTGGGTGATCGATATTTCTGTCGGTTTCGGACGTGACGATTCTGCCGTTGGAACGAAAAGTACGAACGTCAAATACAATTGTTTCGCAATTTTCCGAAAAAATATAAGTTGAACATTTTTTTCTTTTTTTTTTCTGCCTCGAATGTTCATTTTTCGTCAATCATTCAAGTCGAAATAATTCGAGACAAATATGGCATTTTCCTTGTATGAAAAACCACGATTCCATGGAGAAGATTTTTTTTTCTCTCTCCCCTCCTCTTCTTCTGAGATCGTTCGCGGTGACTCGCAATTGCTGTGAAAAAAACCACGAGGGTCGAGGACCTTCCAGGGTCTCGGCAAGTGTCGAGAGACGCGATATTCGAGGCTCCACTACCTCGCACAGATCCCATCAAGAGAGGGAGAGAGAAAAGAAAGGAGAAAGTGGAACAGCAGAGAACGCTTGCGTCTGACCCACTTAAATTCTTCGACGTAAATAAATATATTTTGTACGTTAAACCGTGTATGTAGCCTTTGAATCGCACTTGAAAATCTCACAATCTCTTCCTCGAGTCTCTTTATGGTGATGAATAGCCCGACGAGGGGTAATCCGGGTCGGTGGGGCAAAATGGACCCCGCTACGTCGAGAAATTGAAACTAATAGCTTTTTTCGCTTTTTTCATCGCTTCGATTTCATTGAAATTCTTATTCATCCTCCGACCGAGGAATTTCGTCTTCGAATTCTTTCTGTACAATTTTTTTTCCCCAAGAAGCCTTCAGTGGATCGCAATTATTATTATTGTTGTTTCTTAATGTCACGAGCGTCTTGACAATCCGGTAGCAGTCGTCGATTCTTCTTTACGCAACGACATACTTATATAGGCACAATGCGGGGAATCGTTAAATAATGGCAAACGTGACAAGTAACATTCCAATCCTTGGAGAATACAAAAGTTTGCCATTATGCTTATTATCTGCACGCAGAATTTTTTTTATATTCTTTGTTCCTCGTTTATTAACGCGACCTTCCTTTCTAATTTTCCGAAGGCTTTTTCAATCATTTCGATCTATTTGTGGGCGGTTACAATTTTTTTGTTTTTGTTTTTAATGATTCGTTGTTTTTATATTTTGGTATCGAGAAACTTTTGTCGTGAATCATCGATTCTTCGTTACTAGTTCGTTAAAAAATACTGATACGATTTTACAAAATTTGTACTGGGGCGAAGTGACTTCTCCTATCATAATTATTTGGCATTTTCGTCGCTAATAATTTTCTGTTGTATCAATTTTTATCGATACAAAACTTCTCATTCGGTGATAAATTATTTTGTAGAAATATTGCAAATTTTGTAGTTTCCAAAGTTTTCGTTGAATTAAAGTTTTTCAATCTCTCGTCTTATTTACAGAAACTTTGTTTGTGTGTAATGATAACAAGAGAGAGAAATAATTTTTTCGTCTTTACATCGCGACGAGGTATCGAAACATATCTCGAGGCACGTGGAATGGACAAACTTTTAAATAACTTATCTCGAGTGTAAATCCTCGTGTTTTTTTTCTCGGTCTCGAGAGAATAAAAACAAGGAGAAATTTCTCAACTACTCGATACTTTCGGCCTCACTCGCCGGTATCTCTTGTTCGTCCTTTTCCCGTCGCTTCTTCCGTTTTTCTTCCTTTCGTTTTTTTTCTTGTTTTACTCTGCCTTGCGAGATCGAACGCGAATCGCGTGGCATTTCTTCTCGTCCCTGACCTTTCGCACCGCGACCCTCGTTGCTTGAGGAAACAAGCAACCAAACGAACCTCCTGGGTTAAGGCCGATGGAATTTATAACGACGATATTGCGTCCAGACTTTGTCACACAAATTGTTGTCCTCAAACAGAAATACACATTGGAAAGAATGCACTTTTGTCTTCGTCCTCCTTTTTTTTGCAATTTTGTGACTTTGTCGAATTTTTAACTCAATTATTTTTTTTTTTTTTGTGGATTGTTACGATCCCCACTGACCAAAACCTTAATGAGGCACAAAATGGGAAATGCTGGCATGACCTTGAAGTTTAGACAAATTTAATAATTTTTAATTTTTTTTGTGCACATTGGAAATTTTTATAAGAGACATTAAGTTTCTTGTTTTATAGAATTTCATTAGAGTTTGACGAAAATCAACTTTGTGCACAAAGGAAATTGTTCGTATTTCAAGCTCGTTCCCTGGATTCCGTGCTGTTGGGGTCAGTTTCCGATTTTTATTCACGTCTTGAGATTATGAATAAAATGAAAAAGTCTTGACACGAAAACATTGGGAAATAAAATTACGATTGCCTTGGCAACGAGATGTGAGGGAAAAATAATTCATAATGAAATAAAACACGAGAAATTTAAAATTAACTCTCATTTTGCGTGAAATTCCCCGTACGAAATTTTCTCTTATCCGCTCTTTCGTTTCTTTTTTCTAGTCGACTGAATTTTTTATTTTCACGTGCCCCGCTCACTTGGACGCTATAAAGGGTTCATTGTTAATGGGTGGCCTCGAGTCCGGAGAGAATCTCCCTTCGTTTCCGCTCTTATCGAAATCCTCGATTGGTACTGCAAAAAATGGGCAAGAATAAAAAGCCCAGAACTGTGAGAACGACGGCAAAATGCAATATGTTTGCGACAGAGAATGAAAACTAATTTTTCGTTTTTACCATCCATTCGTGACGATTATTTCCAACGAACAATCGTCATTGTTCCACAACAAGAAGACGATCACAATTGTCTATTTATTCGTCAAAGCTCCTATTTGTCAAATAACCGTTTAGTGATCAACATACCCAAAGTGCAAAAAATTATTATTGCACTTTGTGCAATCCAGTTATTTCTTGACCGACCCTGTCACTTGACCGTGGATGAAAAATACAATTTCGAGTGTTTTCTTTCATCGAATATTTCTATAAAAATATGCTCAGACAAAAAAAAAACTTAAACATTAAATTTTTTAACTTTTTTTTTATTATTATTTGATTGAAAATATTTGAATAAATTTTCAACCGTTAAGGTCTAATGTTCAATGAAAAAAAAAAAATGCTTTTGTCTACTCGCTGAACGGCGCAATTATATAAAAAATGTTGGCACGATACTTCGAGAAAGTATGCTCAAAAGGCTTTCGCAGATTCTTTTCTCCTCATTTGTTTCATTGTCGTTTCAATTGGGTCTCGTAATTAAGGCTTTATGAATAAAACAAATGAGCTGAATGTGTGGCGAGAAACGTTGAGGATGAAAGAAAAAGAAAAAGAGAGGGAGAGAGAGAAATTTTAAGAGAAAAGAATGAGTCGTTTGGAGGCGAGAAGAAAGAATAGGACGAGAATGAAAAGAAAGCAACGTCCTTGGCAAAGAATCGTCGACCCCTGGTGGCCAAGGCGTGGTATTTACGTTTCTGGAATATCAATTCATCCCAGCTATGTGCACTGATTTTAAATGCCGTTGTGAATTCCGCATGAGATATTCTTTCCAATAATAATCCTTACGTAAACTTTCGGAACGAGGATGAAAAAAAAAAGAAATTTCCTCTCCCATCAATCGTTGCCAAAATTTTATTTTATTAATGATTCAACATCTCATGAAATTTTTATAGAAATTCGACGACTGAACGAGCCCGTCGATGCAGTTAATGAATTTTCATTCGCAAAATAATTCAAGACTCGTTTTCAGCTTCGATAAAAACGTCATTATTTTTTTCGTCTCCTCATTTCCTTTGCTACATGTTGATGGACCGTGGATGCTGTAACGGCGAGTGAACCTCGTCTCGGGACATTTCGCGTGCGCTCATAGTGCGTGCGTGCCTGCCTCACTCGCAAACGGTTCTCCTTTTTCTTACGTTTCTTCTTAGTCTCCTCTTTCTCCTCGTCTTCCTCAACGTGGTCGTCGACGCCACGTTGATTACGATCTCTCTCTCTCTCTCTCTCTCTCTCTCTCTCTCTCTTGCTTCCTCTCTCTTTCTCGTTTTCTTTAGGGCCTTCGGCCTCCGGCAACTATGATTGATGCGTGTTCGTAATGCATTCTTGCAGCCAGAGGCGCCTATCCTTGTAACATATTAATATATACATCTATATGTATTTTTATATAAAACGTAAACATCTATATCTATATAAATGCTTTTCCCATAAAATTGTTTCTCACACTGTTCAAGCTTGTCTCGTAATATTTTTTTTCACCAAACCGTCAAACGTCGATACATTATTTTCCCACGAAGGAGAATGAAATTATATACAAAAACTTGTTTTTCTCTTGAATGGTGCCGGAAGGGATGGTTCATTGGACGTTGATTATCGATGAGAAATCCCGAGGATTATATTTGTCGTGTGTGTTTTGGAAATCTAATGATTAACGAATCAACGATAATCAATAAAAAAAAGTAAATACACCTCCCCGAAGGACAACACCATTTCTCTTGTGTTCGGAGGAATTTTTTTTATCGAATGGGCAAATAAATAATAAAAAAAATTATTAGTTTCCCTTGGGTCCAACAGATCGTTTTTTTTTATTCGCTCTGTGTACAAATATATATCGGTATTTATAAAGGAAGAGAGGAAGAGAATTGGGATTTGATAGATGAGAAAAAAGGACGAGGGAGTAGATTTAAGGGCATTGGAGGATGAGGGCTGAAAATAGAGGCTGGGCCCGTCGTTTTCATTCCTGCGAGACTCACAAAGCCAAACGGTTTGAAAACGAGAGAAAAGAGTCTGTGCTCGCTCGCCCCGTGTGTGTACTGCTGCGGGCCAATCTATTCATTTCATTCGCCATGAACGATCCTTGTTTTTATATATATATGTCTGTCTTTTTCTTCTCGCCCGTGATCCTCCAAGCGCGGGTTATAAAAATGGAAAATTCTACGGGACAACGAACAAACAAAAAAGCCTTTTTTTTTCTTCCACACTTCTTCAAAAAAATGTGAAAAATTATGTACATACACATATGATTCTTCGTCCATTCCCTCTTGTCATTTTTTGCGATTTATTTCACAAACGCCAATTTTCCGTCCTTTTGTCTCTTCCGAGCTTTGTTGTAATCGGAACTCTCTTTGTTTTTTCTTTCAATTTGTTCTCGCTTTTTGCAACGTCAACTCTCGTGAGCGTTACTCGTTGTTGTTGTTTTTTTTTTTTTTTTTTTGCTATTAATCATCGCAACAACAAAATGACTGCGGAAATATATTTTTTGATGGAGAAAATGCAGTTACGCGAATCTTTTATTTTATTGTCTTTAATTTTATTTACACTCCAGCATTTTTTTTTCTCGTGTTTTTATTGGCTCAAAAATAATTTGCTCGAATCGCACGTTTTTCTTGAGATATTTTTTATTGTCCATCTTTGGAATCCTGGCTGTTTCTTCATCGCAAGGTTTCTTTGTGATCGTTATTTCCTCATGCTTTTTCGCATGTTTTTGGCTCATGTATGAACGTATATGTATATGCAGGTGTATGTGAAAAATCGTAGTCGTCGTAGCGTCACGTTCAAGCCAACTCGTCCATCTTTTTCCTCCCTGCTATGCCGAGAGTACGGCTACCATTTTCTTCTGGTATAATACTTCTTTTCCTCAATTTTCATTTTTCTCTTTTTCCCCGTTATTTTCTCTTTTTCTTGTTCACTCTCCCAGTCTTTTCGTATTTTCGATCTTCTTCCGCTCTGGCTACTTCGTACAGAAGCTCTTGTTCTTCATCATCTCGCGCTTTCTCTCTTCATCCTTCTCATCCATTTTCGCACAGGCACGTTCACGCGAAATTCATTATTTTTGCGAGACAAATTCTTTTCGACTTTCAGCCAAAATGTCAATTGATCGAAATCGAAGAAAAAAAAAAAACACAAACTTTGGCACGATTTTTCTATGTTTATTAATTATTTTCATAATCAAATTAATTGATTTGATTTATTTTTAATCCTCTGTTGACACACTGGATTAATTTTTTTTTGGAGCTTCGCTCATTCACTCGTCGGCAACACCTCGCTCTATATATTTATGTAAAAAAATAGGGAGTGCATTTGAAACCAGATATTCTAGAGAAAAATCGGAAGCAGTTGTCGAAAATATTTTTGGAGTCAGATTATTCGGATGTGAAAAATTACTCCGGGTCAAAATGACCCAGTGTATTAACGAAGAGTTAAAAAATCTTCTTGAAAGAATTTATCTTTTTATAATGTTTTGAATTTATGAATTTATGAAAAATCTTTGGTATCGATAACGAATGGAAGAGCCCATACTTGATATTTTTTTCTTCTTCCTGGTGAGAGGACTTTCCTCGTTGCACATTGTTCGTGTCCTGTCACCGAATCCAAGAGACCAGTGGCCGTCGACACGCTTCGCTCGCTTCTTCCTCTTTTTCTTCTCCTTCTTCTTCTTCTTTTTTTTCTAACAGTATTTTTTTCCCTTTCCACTTTTCTTGATATCCTCGACAAAGTCCCATCTTCATTTCAACGGTGACACATTTTTTTGTTCCTCGATGTGTCGCGAAAACGATGACAAAATCTTGCGACTCGTGTACCAGATTTTAAGGATTATTATTACTTTTTTCTGTCATGATAATTATTGCTCGAGACAAAAATACTCACTCTGATTTTTATTTTTCTACTCATCACAAGTGAGTGCAAAAATGCAAGAATTTCTCCTTTCATCCCGCGTTGACTTTTTCATTGCTTTTTATAAGAATATACACGAAATTTTATGGAGGCATGAGTTTCTCTTTTTGCCTGTGGAATTTTTTTTTGCCGATTAATGTCTCGAGAAGTAGTTAACGGACTAAAATGAATTTTCTACTCACAGGCAGTTTGTAATCAGCGATTGGATCGGTGTGAATAAAATTTTGGGAAATTATTTTCTAATTTGTCGAAAAAATCCGAAACAAAGACGAGGGGAAATATTTTTCTACAAATTTAATGAAAAATTATTTCTACAAAATCTTTCGATAAATTCAACCAAATTATTGCGTTTTAATTTACCGAGAGATTTGTGGAAATCTTTGAGAAAACTTGGGCAATTTATCTGGCAAATTGATCGAGTAACGAAGAAGATGATTTTTTTTTGTTTTTTGCTATCGTTTCTTTATTTTTTTCTGAAATGGCAGCCCGTTGAATTGTGCTCCTCCATCTCCTCTCTCCTTTTTCTCCTCGGAACCGAACCGAGGCCTATTTTTGAGCACATGGAAAAGCATTTACGAGTTCGCTACGGGAACGGAGGCATAAATTATCCTTTTTTTTGTAATTGGAATTGCAAGAAACGCTCGCCCTCAGTTTGCAGTCATATGGGGATAAAACACCGAGAAAAGAGATTCGTTCTGCAGGGGTGACTTTTCACCCCTCCCCCTGCCTTTTCCTTACGCAATCCTCACGCTCGATTTATCGTCGTCGTGGCGTGTCAAGCAACTCACACCATGCACCTTCATCTTTGTTCCCCCTTATTTTTCTCCCCGTCTTTCGCCCTCGCTTTTCCATTTTTTTTCCTACTTTCTTTCCTTGCAACTTGCTCCCTTCGATCTCGAAGCTTTTTCGCTTAACTTCCACACCCAAACCATCGGGGAATTAACCTCCCAGCAAACTACCAGACGAGTCTCGTTCCAAAATGGAATCTGCGATGTGAAGAAACTGTTCGGATGAAATTAACGAATAAAGTTAATTTTTTTATTTATTTTGTTATTAATTTTGTTATATGCAGTTAATTATTGATTAGCAACAGCAATTTGTAATGCAAAATTTTGCAAATTTTTATTCTTCGTTTCAACAATCATTGTCTCAGTTTTTTCGATAAGTTTGCTATTTTACTTTGCAGAAATTTAGTTGAGCGTCTAAATCACTCACAAAATTTGGTCGTGCGTGGGAGAGACGTGCAATATTAAGGGCGCGCGAACACGAAAAATACACCACGACTACGTCGCGTTCATAAACTTGACGAAAATCGGATTATCGCTCTTTTAATTTATCATTTTTCTTTACATACGAGCAAACTTAATCACAAAAATTATCGTGGAAAAACATCGATAAATTGGAGGATTTCCGATAAGGATAATCGTTGACTTTTTTTTTCTTCTTTACATTACGTTTGTTCAGAGGGTGAAAAATTGTGCTTGTAAATAAGGGATGGAAGTTAATCTTTCAATTCCACTGGAGTTCGTAGGAGCAAAAAACGGATGAATATCTGCAAAGAAATTGAATTATTCGAGCTGTTCTCGAAATGATGTTTTTGTATTTTTTTCTTCTTACGATATGTTATTTCAATATTTATGAATTTTCCAGTTTTTTTTTATTCATGGAAATATTTCGTTCAACTTCATTTTGACTCTTTTTTTTTTGTCAGAATAATTGTTTATTTTACAGTATAATAATTGCACACGAGTCGAAAGAGCTTTTATGGCAAAATAAATAATTGTGTCTACTTGCGAATAAAGATAACGACGAGAGATAAAGTCTTGAGTCAACTATCCTCTTACTCAGTATCAAAAATGACAAGAGGGTGAATAACCGTGCGTACTTGAATCGGATTATCATCCCTTCCATTTCGGAACCCCTCTTTATGTATTTCCACTTGTCCCCAGTCTCTCAGCAGTCTCTCTCTATCTCTCCCTGCCTCGCGTGCTCTCTCTCTTTTCGTCCTTTTGCTCTTTTTATCCAGTGATGTATAGTGCAGTATCTGGTTATCGGAACTCGTGCGTTCCGCACCCTCGCCATTTCCACAAAATCTCAATTTTTTTTCTTCATAGTATCACTCGAATATTTTGCGAAATTTTGGACCTTCGATAACAACATTGAGGCATTTTTAATAAGCAGTAAATTTAAAAACTGAGATTCTCAAGACCCGTCACAAAAAATGCCACCGTTCGCAAAAATGTTCACCCTCAAATTGGAAAACCTTATTTTTAACTCTAAATTCTCCACTTTTTTTTTTTTTACACCATCGAAATATGTCGGGAGGGCTCCTATCGTAATATTTCAATGAAATTTTTATCTTTTTCGATTTATAAAAACTCGATAAACCCGTAAAACATCGTTTTTAATCTGACAATGCTGCGAAGTAATTAAGTTTCGAATGAAATGGTGGCTTTTTAAAAGAGATCGATATAGCAGATTTTAGTGAACCAGCAACCATTTATTTTCGGTGAAATTGCGGGGAAAAAGGAGATGAAAAAATTTCAATAAAAAATTCTGTGATTATATCTTTCGGAGATACTCCTCTGCGTACTCTGATCCAAAACGAACGATAAGTGGTACTTGCGCGGATGAGCGGGCTCATGGAAAGCGATAGATACCCCGGCGCGAAGCACGAGGGTGGGTTAAAGCTCGTATATGTCCCTCGATTATATGTGCAAAATTTCAATTCACCGAACAAAATTAACTACCGGGATTGTTCACATATATCACAATCGAAAATTGCCAATGAAATTCGACAATCTCGATACTATTTATACGGTAGATTTATCTAAATATTTCACTCGTGACAGTCACGAAATTCATCCGAATGATTCTTTTTTTTTATTCTTTTCGTTTATCCGTCAAACGTTCTCTCAATACCGACCACAATTTAGTGTAGCTCGCTGATGATTGAGTGGAATTTAAAACTTTTTCACCAAATTTTTCACAAAAATTCAATTTTTTACAAAAAAAAAAAAAAAATCAACAGACATACGTAAGTTGCGAATTGAGGGTCACAAAATCTCAGGCTCGTCAATCCCTCGCTGGGATAACGAAAAGGAAAAAGAAAGTACCACGTAATGCAGTTTCCAAGCACGTGAGGGATGAACCAGTCTTGAAGCGTGGGAAAGAAGAAAAATATGTGAAAAAAAAACTTGAAATATATATCTATAGACATAGAAATAAATAAGGATATATGGGAGAGAATTTCAAGCCTGCTGGCGCCAAAAAGCCACGCTAGAGAACGAGGGAGAGCTGTGCACTTGTTTCTTTTTGTTTCTTTAGTTTTTTTGTTGTTGCGCGGTTTCTCTTGCGATTCTCGCTCGAATAACTTTGCTATGTGCCCATTTCTCTGGCACAAATATAAATATACGCCTGGTACGGAGACACTTTATTTCTTTATTTTTTAAATCTTTTCTTCTCTCGTTCCATCTATCCTTTCAATGTCGGTGGTCCTTTTTTCGGGTTCCTCTGTTTCGACAGTTTTTTTTTTTTCCAACATTTTCAGCCACACCCCGTGCATACATATGACTCTACAGAACCAATGAACAAAATTGCGACTCCTTATTATTTAATTAGTCTAGTTGATCAAATAAATCCCGTATATGACGTAAATGTTTCAATTTTTTTATTTTATAAAATTTTGATGCTGTCGAATACGATTGACATTTCTAGTCGAAATTTTTTAAACATTGCAGTATGGACAATATGATATGGATCTAGATTCACTGGTTTTCAATTTGGCTCCTCTACTTTCCTTCGCTCAGTTCAATTTGATACGAATAATCACGGTCTGCATACAAACTTTCATAGATCCTGTATGTACCGATATGAGATATTCGATTTCACGAGAACCAATTTCCAATATAGAAGCCATTGGATTGTTCAGGCCTACGTTTGCCTACTCTCATCGTTACTCCGCACGAAATCGTAGGTTCGGTGGGGTAAAATGGACCACTTCTGTTTTTTTTTTCCTGATCACGAAAACTTTATTATTATTTTTTGAAACTTGTTACAGTTGTTGTGTTTTCATGGAAATATCGAGTGTTTTAATGCCATTAGATTCCGACCACTCAGGTACTCTTTCTGGATACGTTTTTTTTGTTTTATTTGCAAGAATTTTAAGCGATGCCGTTGAAAACCTCTTGCGAATACTAGTAAAAGAAGCGCTACAACTGTAACGTTTGTAATTTATTTTAAAAATTTCATTACAAATGTTCTCGCAATATTTTTGAGCCATTTTTCGCTCAGTATATATTTTTCACTCTGACTAGGAAAATGTTGTCTCTTGTATACGGAAATTTGGTGGTCCATTTTACCCCAAAATACTCAAAATCTCTTCTCCTTCGCTCTGTTTCCACGTTCATGAGCATTTGTCGTCTTTGTCCACACTGTTCTGTATACTGGAAGGAAATGAAGGATCGTAAAGCCGACCGGTAGACATCTCGAGGAGGATTTACGATCGTTTGCCAGTTTCCATCCATGGACCGCTCATTATTTTCCTCTGTTGTTTTACGTACCTTTCTCCCTCTTTTTCTTCATATACATATATCGTCAGTTTTGCATTCACATGAAAAAGCTCTAGAATGCAATTCCTCCCTCCGGCCCACTTGCCCAGATTTTTCCATTGTGTACCTGAACGTTTATGAGAATTCATCTCATTCCTCTCGGCATCCCGGTATCCCGATTTTACACGAGCTAAAATCTGCAGATTTTAATCCCTCGTGCTCGTTCCGGATTTCAACTGCTTTTAAAATTCGAAATTGTGATCGAAAAAAAAAAAAAAACAACTTTACCCCTATTTTTCCAATATTTTTCTTTTGTTATCCATGGCTTTCATTTTTTCACTTCCGCATGCACTAGAAATCCGAGAATCGTAAGGTCAGAAAATACATTGATCAAATTTCCTGAGTCGGAGTGAAATTTTTTTTTATTTATATTTTATTGATTTTTTTTCGATAATTTCCTTCGTTTTTACTACGAGGGAATGCTTTTTTTTCCTCTGCTCTCTTTTCCAACTATAATGAAATGTACATTTATTTTTTTACGATTCGGAAACAGGGAGGAAAAATTCTTGACGTATTTACTGCGTCGCTGTTATTTTTACTGTTACAAGAAGGAAAAAACAATGAGTAGAAGAGGGGAGAAAATTTTCTCTACGACCTTTGTGAACTCGTAGAATGGGACGATCAACGGTGTGTAACGATATGGGAAAAGGATATATGCTGTATGAAAATAGGGAAAGAAACCGTTGCGAGCTTTATCTTGATAATAACAGTTTCGACCATCTTTCTCTTCCAACAGATTCGCATCTCTCTTTTTTGCCGCATTCTTGCCTTTTTTTTTCTCGACAAATCTGGTGCTCTTTTCAACCGGATTTCCGGCAATATTCTCTCCTATCGCAGATCTTCCCCATTCTCCTTCACCGTTCTCGCTGTTTTCGACCTCTTTTCCATTCGTTTATTTTTTTTACACCATTTTTTCGAGCGTTTCACAAAATGAACAATAAAAAAGAGGCTCAGTATCTTTAATTAGTTTTTCAGATACTTAAGAATTTCTCTGTCTCATCATTGAAAAAATTCGTCATTTTTTAATAGTAATTCTAACTTGTTGTTATTTTTCACTTGCAACAATTTTTCTCTCGAAGCAAACATTTTTATTTTATCATCTGAGCATTAATGTCAATGATTGTTGCCAACGAAATATTGATTCGGTTTCCTCAATGAAACTATCGAAAAAGGGCTGTCTTGCAGGAAAGAAAATATTGTTTCGGGTTCCTCCTCCGGGTGATTCATCCACCGGGCGGATGAGTTGGCGAGAGAGAGAAAAAAAAAGGAGGAAAAAGGAGAGGAGGTCCAGTGAATTCTTGGCGAAGTAGAACACGCGCCGCTCCAACGATCGCGAACTCTCGATTCGTCCTTTTTTTTTTCATCTCGTTTCGAATCCTTTCTCTCGAGTTAGGTTTTTTTTTCTTTCTCTTCCCATCGTTTATTTTGCCTTCTCTCATTCTTCGGCACCGTTCCACTCACCGTGTGCACGTGGGATTTTTTTCTCTCTCCTCTTCGCTACCTATCTCTCTTTTCTCTTTTCACGTCTTTCTCTCTTTCTCTGGACACGATCGTATTACGTACTTAAGGGGTTCTGCAATAACTGGGCCGAGTGCCTCTCTCACAAATATATACACACACGCACGTGTGACGAACAAAGGAAGGTGCTCGAAGCGAACAGAGATGAAGAGAGAAAGAGACAAAATAAAATAATAAAAAGAAGGTCACCGAACACTTCGCTCGTGGGCTCGATGTCGTTGTACGATCTCGATAAGTAGAGCATGAAGTACAAATACATTAATATACATACCTTCCTCTCGAACGGCCTAGGTTTCATGAATTTACTCGATCAACTCCAGCAATTACGATTTTTTTTTTTTCATTTTTCCGACAAGTTCCTTGATGTTCGGCTTGGTATACTTTTGGAAAAATTTTTGTCAACACATTCCTTTATGTAGCAGTGTGTGAAACAGCGTGTATCACTTTCGTTGACCTCAAAATGAGGCCTGAGCAATAACATCGGTTGATGATTCGTCTGAAATATTTGGAAATATATTCTTCACAGTGTTTCATTCGATTTTCGCTTCTTGAAGGTCAGAAGCCTAGTTATGAGGTTATTGGCCTTTTTACTTGTGGCTTTGATATTCTGTAAATCGTTGAATATCAGAAAATGCTCAAACGTTATTCCTAGGCTCCGGATTGGTCGTAGTTTTGACTCTAAAATATTTTTAACTCCTCGTGTCACATAATTTTATGTGTAAAGTTTGCATTTTGCTTTTTTCAATAATTGCTTTGAAATAAAATGCGTTATTACATTTTTTTGAAATTGATTTTTCCATGAAATTTTCCATGTCATTCAGGCGGAAAAAATTCGTACGTCAACAAGAAAGTTCATTTTATTTGCATGAAAAATATTTCACAGTGAAAATGACCCGGAAGTTCTTTTTCGTTTCTCTCGCTGTCACGGTCGTTTTTCGAAATTTTAATGCTCTTCGGGTTCAGTATACGAATTCACAATTTTCAGTTTGGACTGTTGAATTTATTCTCGTATTTAAAATCATATTTCATGAACAAAAGGTCTTGTGTTTGCGCGGAGTCAAATTTCTTGGTGGGTCTCGCGGTTAATTACGCTAATGCTCTGGCCATGCTTATTATTTTAATGCGACGAAAGAGCTCAACCCGTTTTCCTCGACGCTCCAAACGTTCAGCCCTTTTGGCACAAGGGTCGTTTCTATTGAAGTATTTTTAAATTTATTTTTTCCCACCCCTCTTCAGTTGTAATTAATGCGCTCCAGACGACATTCCTTTACAACATAATTTTTATTTTTCAAAGTAACAACGATCCTTCGTGGATTTGATTTCGCTATAATAATGATAAAAATAATTTTGCAATTTTTCTCTTCTCACGTGCCAGTCGGAACGTCGGCATGAGTTTCTTTTTTTTTTTTTTTTCATTTCCTTTTTTTTTCATAACCGCCGAACACATGCTCCTCGCCCTTACCGAGACCTTTTTCTTCGGTCCGAACACACGTCCTTGCTTCGTGCAGGTCACGAACACGTGACGCGCACCTTTATACTCGAAGAGATTGGTGTGAATATGGACCAGCGGGTTATTTAAAAATGTCATCAATGCATTGAATTGATTTTTAATAACGTCCCGTTCCGACTTATTTGAAATATTACAACCCCCAAAAAGCTATCGATATTTTTGAAAAATTTATCCCACATCAATATTTGCGTAAATAAATGAAAGAATCATGGGAAAAAAATGAATGAAAACAAAATTTGAATGAAAAAGTTTCTTTTTCCGTCGTGTTTGGAAATTATTTTTTAAATTGATTTTGAATAATTCTCCTCGATTGAAATTTTATATCGAAAGTAATGCGACGTGGCCATATAAACACCAATTTTTTGGTACATTGGGATCCACACACCTTTGCACTTTTCCATGCCTTCCAGATGCTCTTCAGACTCCGTGTTAGCTGGAGCTCGAAAAACCTTTGAAAAAAAAATTCCATCCTAGAGAAACCTGCAATAAGGATTTCTGGGATTTTGGATCGCAACACACATACGCACTCTCTCTCAAATACCCATACGACTACAACGTCTTTTGATTTACCCAGCTGTCGAACACGTTTGCCACGTTTTCTCTTTCTTCTTATTCGTGACTAGGCTTCTCAGCTGGCTTCCAGGCACTTTTTTTCTCTCGCAGCCTGCCCCCTCGTCCTTCTCAATTCTTGATTCTTTCTCTGGCCTCGCGTCTCGACTTTTAACTCGCCCTGCAGTAATTGTCTTTGTGCCAAGTTCCTTTTGTCCTTCGTTAAAATTGACCCTTTTTTCTCTTCTTCTTCTGCCTCATCTTCACATTTTGCCTCCATTATTCGGAGTTTCGCTTTTTTCGTACTTTGCGGGACTATAAAATTGAGCAAATGAGGTTTTCGAACTGGACCGATTCAAAAACGAGGCAGGACTATTTTTAACCTTCTCTCCATGAAAATTATTTTTTTTTCTCGTAAAGCAAAAACATAGCAATGGTTGTTGACCCTAATTTATTGTTTAATCTTTTTCGTTTCGCAGTAACGTTTCGAACATGCAGTTGGCATAAAATCGAGATCAAAATTTTTACTCACATTTATTTTTCTACATGATTTTTTAAAATATATTTATGGGGCATATACACGCGTTTAAAATGCCTGATATCTTGCTCTCGAAGCGCGACACCCGTACAAACGGGAAAAAACCACTCCAACCAGAAGAACCTCGAGGGTTTATTTACCCTTCCACGGTTTCCGCGATTGGATGAGCCTCGCATCCTTTTTCCTTGCTGTCAGAAATAAAAATTCTTCCAGTGCTTGCACTCTCGCGATCCTCGACCTCCGCGTCAACGTTCGCACGTAGAAGACGCTCGATGTCGAATTTACCACAATCCTTTACCAATCGTTCACGGCAAACTCCTGACGAGGGATTGATTCGAAATTTACTACTCGGTAATATTTCGAGCTCTCTCTGACTCTTACGAACCTGAACTCGGAACCACTCGACGAAAAATTTCCCAAAAATTCCTCAACATTCTCTGGAGTCTTTTGAAGTCGTGAGAAAATTTCCGATTCGTTATTTATCGTGGTTCAAGATAAAATGAGTTTTTTCATGAATAAAATTTAAAAAATCGAATAATTGTTTATTTTTTTACCCATTGACCAAGTAGCAACCTCTGAGGGTTGAATTTTGATTTGTACAATTACTATTAAGGTCAAGGGGATTAAAGATTTGAATAAATTCCATCAACGATGACTTTTGGCTTGGAAATACAATATTTGCGATAGAAATTTGTTTCTCTAATTTCACACGAAATAGCCCATACGTCGCAACTTTTATCCCTCACACGTGTTGGCTTCTTCATCCCCATTCCTAACTCTGGACCTACCCTCCGACATCGAGCTCCCCACATGGTTCGTCCAGCCTCACACTCACCATTCACGCCATTCAGAAGAGAAAAGAAAAAAAAATGAAGCGCACACACGTTTGTCGTGAACAGGATATTCGTACGCGAGAAATATTGCTCGGCACACGATGCTTGATCTCTACGCGCGTACGAGGCTTCGTATGTGCGTGCCTTTGCATAAATAGCCGAGCATCGAGGAGGCCTAATGTGACTGGGGAGTATGCAAATTCTTTTTTCTCCTGCAAGCAGGTGCTGGAGTTCCCCTTATCGCGTTTCCCAATCGTAATGTGACGCATTCTCTCTCTTTTTTTCTTTTTTTTTTTCATTTCCAACAGAATTAAACGACTGCTGCGAATTACGATAATTTTTTACTCTTTTTTCTCGGAATTCAAGTGCAAAATTAGTAGGAAAATTATTAACAGTTGAAATTTACATTGCAGACAAATAATGCAATAACAATTAAACTCGAAACGTTAAATTTTATACAAACATTTATCGCACGACAAAATTTTGTGGTCATTTTGTAGGGAACTTTTTTTTTTTTCGATATAGCGAAATATTTTGTCAAAAATATAAACACTCATTCATATCACGACAAATTTATTTTTCTTTTTTTTTAGCACGAAAATGTTGCTTTTCAAAATTATTTTACGATACAAAATGCTAAAGTCGTTTATTGCCATTTTTATTTTCGACTTTATTGCACGCCGAATTGGTGTTGATGAACTTTAAGGTATTTTGAGGCGAAGAATTTTTAGATGAATATCGAAACTCGACAGATGTTTGAGGTGAAACGTGTTGAATTCTCTTTCAACCCTCCTTTTTCGCTCTTTCTCTCTCTCTCTCTCTTTCTCTCTCTCGCTCGTTCGCTCTCTGTAACAATTTCCACTCTCGAAACGTTATTACAGTATTGCATAGTCTGGCTTGTATAGAGAACACTCGGCGATTATGTGCATTATGCGTGCTCTTAACAAAATGCTCTCTGTGTTACGATCGATTCACACGACGAAATACTATTTTCTCCCCTCCCTTGGCCATTGTTATTCGAGCTACATTTACGACTAGTAGTTTATGCAGCATAAACGATTTCTAGTCACGTATATTTTTATGCCTCTCATACGACCGTCTGCAGTCGGAAAAATCTCAACGTCTACAACTTCATCGCGAGCGCTTAGATTTTTTTTTTTCAAATTGTTCATCGATGTTATTGGAAAAAGGATTATGATTTTTTTAAATGGATTAGTGATCTTGAATCTGAACATTTATCGATGGAACGAAAATAAATGAAAATTTGTTTTTTTTTTTTTTTTTTTTTTTTTCGAGAACTGCGAAAACTTTCGCATCGAACAATTGTAACAATTGTCATTGGTAGTAAATGAGTGTGTGAGTCGTCATGACAAATGTTTCCCGTTGTCACAGCGTATCACGAGAATTAAAGTTAACGTGTGGATTCTTAATTGCGACACGAATCGAGGTCGTCGAACTGTCAGTGTGTAAAGGCATGTTTGTTGCAGCCATTATTCGCGCGTGTTACCACGCGTCAATTTCTGTTTTTATTTTCCTCTCATTTTGTATTTTCCAATTTTTCGTTTTATTACGATCGTTAATTTTTTTCCGTTCATTTCAATGCCGAATCCTGGCACGATTTTTCGTTGCATCGAATCCATTGTCAGTGAAAACTTTGACATTATATTTGATCAATGGAAATAGCCATATTCCGGAAATTCATCATTTTTTCTCTCTCTCTCTCTCTCTCTCTCTCTCTTTCGGAATCAAATGCGTTTTTTTTTTCTTTTAAATTCATTTTTTTATTCAACAAAACTGCCTCCCACTCACCGATTGATGCGCGAACCCATGCATGCCTGAACGGTTCCCCAACCAAGTATCGACCTCCCTCCTACCCATCGCTCTCATCAGTTCCACGTTGAATATGTTTACATCCGCAATTATGGGAAACACTCACCCACTCAGTCTTCTCTCTTGTTTCGAGCACTCGACGCCGAGCCTTTTTTTTTTTAGCTCCACGTGGTTTTATCCTTCCCACGTGTTGCTGATACCTCGTATATACGCAATTTATGTATCGCCTACATAAGTCTACGTGTATTCTTGTTTTATAATTCTTGTTTTCTCATCGCTCTTCGACCGGGTCTATTTTTACCGAAAATTGATAGGTGCCTCGCGTTGATCGTGAAATAAATATACGAAGAAATGAAACGTCCAAACTTCCTTTATCGACTTGCTGTAAATATTACAAACATCGGTCTTTGACTCCGTGAGTTGTTTCGCTTTTTTTACTCCTCGGCGTTGAACAGAGTAGGAATCGGGTTCCGCGTCATGGAAATTTGCATCTATCAACGATACAAATGTTACGTTTTTTTGTAACTTTTTTATTCGTCAATATTTCCATGAAAATATTATTCACGGTCCGAAATATTTATTATTTGCTCGGGTAACTCTGATTCGGTCATTAGAATCCGTAGCAAAATACGTGAGTGGATATCTAGTTTTATTTTTTTTATTTTTGCTTTTCAATTTGGTTCATTTGTTGTCCAATTAATTGTCAATGCTCATTAGCGAATCCCTAATTTCGTAAATGCTTTACGTTCACACGGATATACACAAATGTCACTCTCCGGCAGGATCCAAACGGTTCAACGGTCATCTCCTGTCACAGGGCTTTTCGCTATTGTTTCCACTTCTCTCTCTCTCTCTCTCTCTCTCTCTCTCTCTCTCTCTCTCTCTCTCTCTCTCTCTCTCTCTCTCTCTCTCTCTCTCTCTCACGATCTCACTCTTTCTTTTTGTCCTTTCGAGCAAATTCGGTTCGGCGTATGGACGATCTGATTCGACCGGAAATATAACCACTCGCGAGCTACTGTCACATATTCTATTCGACGTATAATCGATAACATCGGTTCGGACATGCAAGACTGGCTTAGATTATCGAATTAACACGTACGAGACTTTATCCAAATTGGATAATGCAATATTTCACGTGTTCAGTCTCGCAATCTTCATATATTCACAAGCATCTCCAATTTCAATAGTTTTTCATTTTTTTAAAAGTTTATATACATTCATCGATGTAATAGAGTTTGTTTTATCAATCGTGAGAATTGAGTCATTATACTCAATAAAATGATCGTGCAATTTGAAAAAAATGTAAATTTCCAAAAAAAAATTTTTTTTATTGAGAAAAAAAGTTCAGGATCGATTTCGAAAAGTTGCTTCGAAATCGAAATTTTTAGTCAAATCTCGTTCATACGAGAAAAGAAAAACAAATCTGTCAAACACGTTGAACAAAGTGGGTTTAAAAAATCACAATAGTTTTGATGAAACATCGGACCCGAGATGGTGTTAATAATTGTTTGTATGTATATATTATTGCCTGAGCCAATGGTCCCGGATTTTCAAGCCCGCCAAGTAAATGCATCCATAGGGGCTGATTTCGCTATCCCTTGATCGTGTGTGCAGGCAGTTCTATGCGAGATTAGCTCGAAACTAATGAAACCAATGAAAAACGACGATACGAAAAAAAAAAACGCAATTCAAACGATTCTATGAAAATTCTGCCGACGCAGAGATGTAAAATCGTACGAAAATCAAATCCACCGCACGTTAACCAGTTTGAATGACTTTTTTAAAATTTCACCAACTTTTTAACGCGTGAAAATTATGCTCGAAATGTTACTACTGAAAATGTGGCGCAAAGAAAAATTCCCTGAAATATCGTTGGTCCCTATGGTGCTATGAAAAATTATGGACCGAGCCTCGGGACTTAATAGCTTCACGAAATACTCGATTTTGGCAGGAATTACCTGTGTACGTAACTAACGCAACACATCCTCGTACAAATGCAGCTTACGCTCGTGCGTTTCCAATCTCTCTCTCTCTCTTCCCTGCCGTTGCAACGGACTCGGGGAATACGCTTGGTTCGTGAAATCCCTTGGGCTAGTCTCTCGCAGCCACAGTAGTGGACCGATGCAACGAGGCAAATTCTCGTCGAGGTTTGCATTCGGTGTGCGTGCTGCGGGTTGCCAATGTTTCCAATTCTGTCTCTTTCTCTCTCACTCCAAATCAATCGTATGCATGTATTTAATCATGTACAGGGTGCCGATCGTAAATCCATCTTTCTCCGATTCTATAAAGCCAAAAAAAAATGATTTTATGGTAAACTTTTATTCGAAGGAAACGTGGAGATTAAATCGAATCTCCAGAGCAGAAAAACAGGCACTTCGTGACAGATTTATTCTTGAAAAATCGCGATGCTCTAACTCTGAAAATTTTCTTTTGTAAAACAACGAGTGGGCATTTCAATTTTACGAAAATCAAAAACGATTCACGCTCACAACATTTCTGAGGAGCATTCGGTGATGCATGTTTCCGAAGATGCGAGCTCTGCAGGGCACACCCTGTGTATAGTTTGAACAATACTTGCACTCGCTGAGGGGAAAGGCTATGGGGATGGTAACGCGACACGAATTTCGTGGAGGAAATGACGTTTCTCGTCGCACTCGTCCTGGTCAAATGTGTGCTTCGTCCCGTAAATTTACCTTGTCCTGCGCCTCTGTTGCTGCACTTGACACTCGACTTCCGGTTTTACTACGTACATGACTTTGCTATACACACCGCATATTATAGGTCTATATATATATGTTTAAATATATGTTCACGAGAGTAACGGGCTTTCTCGTGAAATTCATTGCTCCGGAAAGCACCGAATGTCCTTCCAATGTTCGCACATTTGCTTCGCTACTCTATTCACAGATTATACTTATTTTTTTTTTTTTTATCAACGGAATATTGAATTCAATTTTTTGAATAATAAATATTTTTCTGTTTTGTTTTTGAAATTCATAAAATGGTCGACACTCGGTCGCCTTTCAGAAGTTTATTCCGTGGATTTATTTTCATAAAATTGAATAAAGTACTGAGAGTTTTTTTTTTTAATTTGAACGAAAATTGGAAAAAAAAACTTGTCAAAAGTTTTCGATTTTCTTTTGCGAGAAAATCGTATTGCCAGGCCGACAATGGGGATATGGGGGAGCTACGAAGATTTTGGGTGATTCATTGAGACTTTTTGTGGATTTTAGGGATACAGGTTTTTCGTTTGTTTTGAAATTTGGGTAATTTTAGTATTTTCTGTGTTTCGTGATTTTTTTTTTTCTTCCGAATTCGAGTGACTAGGACTGTTTTCTTTTTATTGTAATGGGAGAATCGTCATAGTTGCATAATGGTCGAGTGGGAGATTCAACATCGTTCGTAAGAAATATATGTAAGTGAAGACACGAGAAGGAATCATTTTGGCAACTTGCCCGAACGGTTTTGACTCCCCCGTTACGAATACATGTATAGTTAAGGTTTCTCTTGCCTTTCTCTCACTTGCTCGTTCTCTCTCTCTCTCTCTCGCTTGTTCCTCCGAGTTTTCATTCCTTCAACGTTATAATAACGAGCGTCGGATGCTGCTGGACCGAACGATGTGTCTATGTCGTTGGGATTGGTACGAATTCACCGCGTTTGGATTACCGCCATGGCATCGAGAAATTTTTGGCCCTGATCGGGGGTGGATTTGCTCACGAACACGTCCAAGTCCCCACGAGATATCGAACTGACCAATTGTCTTTTCCAATCTGTTCGTTTTTCCCCCAAATCTTATCTTCCAGACGAGAAATCGTTTTTTTTTCTCATTCACATTCTTGACCAACAAATTCGTTTAATTTTTTTCATCCATTCATCACAATCGATACGAGTCAACAGATTGTTTTTTTTTCCAAATATCCAATTGAATTTTTTGGCCTCTCGCGTACGAATTTTTTTTATCGTCTCATCGAAAAATGTGCAGCTGTCAAATTAATTTTTTTTTTTTTCAAATTTTTCATAGTTTCTTTCTTCGAAATTTATTTACCGTGTGCCATTTGCTAAATGTCATTGACATCATCGACCGAATTCATCGGTTACGAAAACTTTTTCACAGGTACCTAAGAATCATTCGCTGAAAGGCAAATTTCTTGGTCAGTCATGTGGGCTTACGTACTCTCGAGAGTCCAGTTATATTTATCAACTCGTCAGTGTGTACGAACGCTATGATTCACCGTACCAAGAGCTCAGGTTCATCGTCACAATGTCTCACGCACACGTTTATGTATTATAATTTGTATTCGAGCAACGTGACGACCAACCGGCCAATCGAATTATAAAATGGCACCTTCGTCATCGGTGTTTCGTGAAATAATCGATCGACCTCGAAAATAATCTAATTTATTCGCAAAATTCATTATTCCATCCAATTGATTACAAACCTTTGGCAAAAGTTGGAAATTATTCTATGCCAAAAATTATTTTGGTCAATGTCATCGTCACGATGTTATTACCGTTGTCTCACCTTTCGACACGTTGAAAAAAAATATAATTCGCACGATAATTCACACTGTCGTTTAAAGAGGAAAATCATTGAGTGATGATGAAAATGCATTTCTCGATATATATACGTCCTAATTCCACGTATCAATTTCTCGTCGGTCAACAACACCGGTAGTTGCTCGTTGGTGTAAACAAACTGGCATAGGCAAATTTTTATCTCGAGCTTTCTCGCGTGTACGTACTCGTGAAACTAGAGACGAACCAGCGAGCGAAGAAATTTCGTCGTTGCCAGCAAATTAAATTACTCGTGTCGTGCCCATCAACGTACCACGACCATCAACTTCTCGGCACAAGTGGCTCTTTATTAATGTTAAATCTTCAAAGAAAACCAAAAATAACGACGGATCTGCGGTTTTTGCTATTTCCTTACATATTCGAAAATCCTGCTTTTATTTTTCTCTTACCTCGTACCGGATTCTATTAAACCGTCGCAACATCGAGCCGCGTGAAATAAAAAAATCACGGTTTGGATGAAAAATCGTAAAAAAAAAAAATGACGATTTAATTGAATTCACAATCGGTAATTCCGATCTGGTTGATTCTCACTTTGCAATCGACGGTGATCCGAATCTCTAATCAAAAAAAAAAAAAAAACCTTAAGCGAAAAGCAGAAAATTTTTGATTAATGTCGAAAACGAGGTACGATCGTTGTTTCTATTATTACTGTTTAATTAAATTAATATAATCAGAAAGATATGGAAAACCGAGAAAATTACAAATATATTCATACTTTGTCATAAATTTCATTATGCATGGATGGTCACGTACTGAAATCGCCAGTGGAAAAGCAAAACGAGCGGAAAACGAATGTTGCAGATTTGCGAATCGTGAATTCCGTTTGCGTTCATGCATATATATATATCTATATATTTACAGGTATAACAGTTTCATGACTAAGTGAGCGAAAGAGAGACAGACATTTTGTAAAGTTAAAACGAGACCCCCATGCCTCGAGCTCACCAGTGTTTACGCATGCAAATTGCAGATTTTAACGATCTCGTACCTCATTACACAGTTACATTTCGAAGCCACATGTAGAAATAAGTATACGAAACCACGACATGAAGAATTTCAGTCAAATTCAAACGCTGTCGTTTTTTACCATGGGCGCTTCTTCGATTTCCTTTTTGATGATCCGTCCCGTTCTCCGTAACGAGGTATATCATTTTTTTTCGGATTGACAACACACCGAATGATCGGAGATCCAATCGTTTCGCTGCTCAATCCTTACGTTTACTCTTTTCCCCCCAATCGTCGCTTCTCACGTTAACGAAATCTCAGCAAAAAACATTGCTCGGATACGATCAGCAATTCGGTCATGAAAAACACACACACACACGCACTGACGCGTAAAAATATTGCGAAAAAATTAAAATTGTGTTGCAATCGCAATATCGCATACTCAGCGACTCTAAACGGTCGTCGGACTCCTCGATCATACCGGTTAGACGAGAAAAAGTGGAATTCTCGTTGCGGTAGACCAAGATCGGCCTAGATATCGCTGAAGAATATTTACATCCTCCCACCTTTCGATCATCCTGAATCGGAATCATTTACCGATTACAAATCATAATCATGTCTACGAAAGATTTATCACAAAATAGAAAACATTAAAAAATTTCAATTTTCATCGAAAAATCGAAACATTTTTTGCACTTGAATTTTTTAAATAATAACATTATCAGGTTAAAATGAAAAAATTGATTGATAGACGAAACGAATTTCTGATTTTTAAAATAATTTTCAATATCTATCGTCGCGGCTTCATTTTTGTCAATAATTCATTCATTATTTCGTTTTCAATCTTGATTTCATTATTTTTTTCAATTTATAAACAATTGTTAAATTTTGATTTGTGATGTTTTTATTATTTGTTAATTCTTCTAGGAATAAATCAACTGATCAAATATCAGGAATATCGAAGATACCGCAATGTGTCGAGGTATAATGTGTTTACGCGCAAATTACTCATCGCACTCAGCGTTCCAATGCTCACGTTCCGTACAACTATAATAAATGTTATATACGTATGGCAAATCCATAAGCACGTAGCAAATAGCCAAGCGCTTCGTATCTCGAGATTTAACTCGTACGATAATTCAACGGTGCTCGAACTTTCTCAACTATTTATTCTCATGTATAGGCGATTTCATTTTAAATTGATTCACTGGCAGAGATCGAACTTCGAGTGTTTGTTAAAATGTCGTTTTGTGTATTTCGTATCGTTTTTTTTTTACGAAAATTGATGAGAAAAATGTCGCAACCCTTTTTTCAAAATGTCATAAAACGATTTTAAACATTTATCGAACGAAAGTAATAAAAAAACAATCTGTTTTTTTTTTTGCAGGATGTTGAAATATGGAATAATAAATATGCACCGTTTAATAAAAATGAAACTCATCCCCCGTGTATCAGGCGAAAGTCCACTTTACGAGACGTTATCTCAACGCACTTGCAACCGGCCAGATAAATGTCCCTGTTTGCACCGAGTTATAATTGCAACGAGGCGTAATTAGTTTTGGAAAATTTAATTATTTCCGCGAGAGCTCGCGCGGCAAGCGTTGGAATTTGCGATAAATTTTGTCTTCCCTTTCCCTTACAAATACAGGCCCATATTTGCACTATTTCTGACATCAATCCTCCTTCCGATCTAGTTGATATATATGGGCAGCAAATTAATTACAATAAGTATAAATATTCGAGGTTAGTGTTTCGTTTGAGTAATCACAACTGTGATGATAGAATTTCGATGTCTTTTGTATAATTGTTCGTTTTAACGGCACATTCTGTTTCCTGAAGAAACATGAAAAGTTGGAAAAAACAAGTCTTGAGATTATTGTTCGAAAAAAATGGATCCCTGAACCCTAACACGAAGGTGTGTTTCTATGGGAATCATTAAATTACTCCCGCGCTTTCGTAATTTAATTTTCGGACTTCAAACACCGCCCTTCGTGAATAGAACGTACGTCAGGGTCTTTCAGACCCTGAAAATTGCAGCTGAGATTGCATTCTTAGAAATTAATGCCTTGCCTCCCTTTTCTGGCTTCGTCAAGAATCAGGGTATCATAATGGGCAGACAAAAGGGGTTTTCCGCGAGGAGGTGGACTTGGTTACCCCCTCTTGGTTACTCCTTTGAACCAATTTCTAAGGTTAACAAGTCGCTGAAAATTTTATGGACAGCCTTATTCGTGAGACGCGACTCTTCTTTGGCCATTCCTTCTTCCTTCTGCCCCACCTTCTTCATCCCTTAGCGACTCACCCCCTTTTCAAGAACAACCCCGTTACGTTTTCTTTCTATGAAGCAAGGACCGGAGCAAAGCGTTCCGGACAAAAGCCGATCGTCCTGAAAGTTTTCCTACTCGCTGTGAAACCTCGTCCCTTCGTCCAGAAATTCATCCCCCTTTTTGCATTCCTCATCCTTCCGCCCTTCCTCGTTCTGCCTCCTTCCTCAGCCACCAACTCCATGAATAATTCTTTGCGAAAATGTCTTCGTACCGTTGAAGCACCGCTTTCGTTCGAGTCCTCGGAGCATCCTCTTCAACCTCCTATTCCTTCCCCTCCCATCCCTTAAGACCCTCCTCCTCTTAATACTGTAAATTAAATATTGATCGGGACAAAATCACGAAAGTATCTCGGATTAATAATTAATGACGACTAAACCATCGGGTACAACAATATCCTGGTGGAATTAATCATAGAAACTACTTATGAGAATAAAACAAATGTCAAAAATATTTTTTTGTGAAAAAAAAAAAAATTCAAACAAATTTCGTAATTTTCCGAAGTATAAGTTAATCCTTTGAGCCATACATTTTTCTTTGCGTGCAAGAGACTCGAAATAAATTGTTTCGTAATTTTTTTTTAACGACAACGACCGTCCAAATTTTTTTTTTTTTTTTTTTTCGAGAAATTCTTTGCAACGTATTGAGGTTGTGAAAAAATTGCCGACCTTTTTTTTTATCGGAGTTTAGAAAAAAATTCCGGTTTTCATCGAAAATTTTACTGTTGGACCATTTATTCGTATCAAAGTCTCAATATGGCTCGAAGGATCGGTAAAAATTACAGTAAAGATTTTTATACATATTCCATGGGGAAAAATGACAATTCGGAGTAATTTAATTTTATGGTTTTTATTTGCAGCAATACTGGCGCACTTTTTCTTCCTTGCTGCATTCTTCTGGCTGAACACCATGTGTTTCAATATCTGGTGGACCTTCCGGTGAGTAATTAGAACCAAAAGCACTTGAGCTTGATTTTTCGTTGCAATTATTTGGCATCGTTGGTAATTTTTCATCATAATTAATTGAAGTTCCACAATGGTGATCTACGATATTTAGCCAAAAAAGTGAACGATTTATTACGAGATATTTACGAGGTAGGAAGGTGCAAAGATTCTTCCAGGATGATTGATGACTCTCAAGATTAATTATCCGGAGATTTTACGTCCGCCATGTATAATATATACGTTTATATCTAAAAGCTTAAACCCAGTGGTGAAAGCTTTCGTGAAAGCTTCTCTCTCTCCCACTTTACGATTTTTCTTCCGAGCAAGTTTATTCTCACGGAAATCCTCATGGAAACTATCGTACTTGTGCGCACCCCAAAGTTTTTGAAACCTCTCGTGGCAAGACTCGCCACATATATGGACCGTTTCAGATAAAATTGTTGCAAAAATCTCAAAATCGAGGATTTTATTAATTTTCCACTATCAATCGTTTGCCAATTCAAAAATTGTCGTTGTGCGAAAAAATATTCTCGCAAGAATATTGAAGACGAATTGAAAACAAATTTACTGCGATGTTGTTGTTTTTGAAAAATTCACGTGTTAGGAAAGCATCGCAGTTATAACGATAATAATGAAAGAAGCGGGCCGCGGGGATCAAGATCAGTCGGTCGACTGGTTAATGCGATGCAACGCTCTCAGCGTCTGAATCCACAGGCTTTCCAATCGGTTCACCTCTCGTGTCGTGGCCTCACCTAACGGTGCTTCTTCCTTTTTTGCTTCATCGACTTGGCTCGCCATTAATACCAACTCCACGTGAACTCGTACGAACGCGTCAAAACAGTTTTCTCTACGAGAAAATGTTTCTCAATTTCAGCATCGACGAGAATAGCAATTTCGTCAGATTAGTAAAAAAAAAAAAAAAAAAAATTGGTCAATGTTGACATCGTTACGAAATGTTGGAAAAATTGAACAAAAAATATTTTGAAACATCAGGGATATTTTAATCGGATTGTTGTAATAAATGAGTGTCAGCGCCACTTTGTTATAGAATCTGCGTTATACGAAACGTTGATTAACAGAATAATGTCCAATTTTGATAGAGTGGCCCATATTAATGGATTTTATGGATTTCCTCTTCGTTATAAAATTTCGCCAATATTCGGGCAGGTATATAGAACGTAATTCGACTCACCGGTGATTTTCTCGAGCGTCGAGCTCTCAGTGATGCCCCACCCTCTCTACCCTTTTCCCACCCCCGAGAAGCCTCTTTGCCCCCGGTTACCCATAATTGCACGTGAAACGGTGCTCGGAGTGCATTGTCGAGAGAGCAGCTACCGTGCAGCGTTCACCAAAGTGCATCAACGTGAGTGCACTCTTTTTCTCAGAGCTTCTCACGTCTCACTCTCTTCTTGAAAAGCACACATACACACGTATATCTCATTCCATATATATCTGTTAAATCCTCGAAGGCTCGTTTCTCACCCACCATTCTTCTCTTTCAGCCTCCCATCACACGAGACTCTCTCCTGTGTGAATACAGTATCGTATTTTTTTTTTTATTTCACCATTTTTCTCAACACGTTTTTTTTCACACATATGAAACAGCACTTTGCGAAATAATCCTAGAGCTGTGAGTGCTGCCCTCTCCTAGAGACCCCTTAGCACTAGAGGCCTAAACGGATTTCAGCCTATTTAGCACTTTCAAACGCAGGCATAAGAGCAGCTCCACAAATGACTGGTCGCACTTGATTCAATTTGCAATCCTTGAGGAAGATTTTTTTTCTAAACAACTAGAGATTTTGACTAACGTTTGTCACTATTTCTAAACAAAGACCATCTAATGGACAACACAAGTGGCCAGTTGAACTACAAAGTGGTGCCAATAACTTGGCGGAGAGGAAGAGTAAGATCGCGAGAGCAAGTTCTAGTTAGTAGTTCCATTTTCCTATAGAGACTCCTTCAAAATTCTCTAATGTGTTTGGAACCGCAGCATATCCTTGACGTCGCATGTCCTTTTGTACCCAAAGCCAAGAAGCTATCTTGGCCACTCGCATTCGGGCAGACTCTGACACTATGTACACGTCGATCTAATTAGCTAACAGCATAGCTCTGTGTCTGCTTGAACACTGGTGCTGGCGAATGGACAGATCACAAGTTTCGCAGGCTCTCTATGAAGCCACTCAAAGTACTCGTTCCCCAACCGCATTCTGATAGTTTTCAAGCTGTCCTTCTCTCATTGGGAACTCTCTCGCAGCGTTGAAAACACTTGCCACTCTTGTGGCCGACCCAACAAAACTATTCGTCAATGCATAATCACGAAGAGTCTAGTTCAAAGGTTGAGGTAAAACTTGCCTTGGTGTCTAGAGAATCTTCGATGTCGATACTGACGGATCGAGCAAGTGGATCGTTATCAGGCAAACCGCAATGGTTGAACAATGCTAGGAATCACATTGAGAATGAAGCTGGAATTTTGGTGTTCAGTCATCGGCCTTGTCCTTTGGGCACCAATTTCTGTGATCCATTTGCTGGCCCTCAACATTGTCTGGCATGATGATGGATTCCCACGATTTTCTTGACAAGCTGGACTATGTTCCCTCCTATCCTTGTCTTCGGTTTATGCCTCAACCGCAAGCGTGACGTCTAACCTTACAAGATATTTTAGGTTCGACTGTCTCCAAGTCCCTAAGTCGATGTTTTCTCCTTCCGTCAGACCAGTTCCTTGGCCTTCCACCATCCGGATGACCCCGATCCTTCAAACATTCCTCAAAGTTCCTTCCAAGTCGTTCCATCAATTACGTGCACCATTGGCACCAAGACATTGCGTATAAAGAGTTTTTGTCTGGCTCTAAACGATCTTGAAGATTCCTCAAAAACGTTTTCAAGCTGTCTACATCATCCACATCTCTTTATAAACTTGCCTGGGGTTATTCAGTTCATCATCGCCACGACTAGAATCTTAATGTAAACTGGTGGTCATTGTCCTGCGTTCTCCCACTTAGGTAGAGTAGAATAACGTCGTTTTTTGTGCATCAAAAAAATATGCACAACTAATTGTGAAATCAGAAGAACCGGAAAGCTCATTTCGGCTTGCCCTCGGAATCCCTTTTTCAACAGTTTAGTCAGACCATGGTCCTTTGCCGTAACAGGAAAGAGCTACAAATCCTTACTATCGCGTCATCCATAAACATGTAGCTCAATGGGATAAATGGATGGAGATTTCTTTAAAAAATTCGTAACGCGTGCCCTGTGCAGACTTGATGGAACTAAAGGGACCTGCAGTCAGCCGCAGGCTTCTCCGTGACAGTCTTACCAATCTAGACTCCTTCCAGAGCACATAAATATATGTATTCCAACGTGCGAACGAACTTACGCAGGCTCTTGAATGATACAGAGTGTCAAAGGGTCTGGCGAAGGTGACCAATGCCGTCGTTGCCTGCTGGTTGCTCAGGCCAACTCCTTGAAAAGATTTCTTTTGAATGTTCCATTGAAAAGACGCATGGACCCGGACGATACTTTCAGACGTAAATCTTTTTATTCTATTCCTCATCACCGAGAGCGTAACCGAAAGAGAACTTAATCGCGGAATGGACGCGGTGCTGCTCCACATGAACATTTTTCTTTCATAGATGAGAACTTCTATTACGCTCTATTAACGGCAGCTTCTTTTTCTTCTCGCCTGGCTCTGGGGCCTAGTTGCGATCTCGTACGTTTCTGAAGGGATTCGCTTCTGAATTTCATCACTTTTTATGGGATTCAGGGAAAGACCCAAGCATGGGTCAGGAATTCAGCAAAATCTTTATGGAAGTCTGCCTTCTCATGGAACAATGCTATTACACTTGAATTGCACTAGCCTAGACCTCATGAAGACCACTCAGTTTTGTTTTTTCATTCTGCTATGATTAACGATTAGATTGCCTCACATGATCGCAGCAAATACAATTAAAATTCTCCCATTTATCGAGACACCTTTGTTTTGCTATTAAACAATGATTTATACCGTGACTGTTACCCCCCCCCCCCCCATGGAAAAGGAAGAAGAGAGAATAATGAAAAGTAGAGAGAGAGAGAGAGAATGGACCGTTGTTCGAAGGTGAACGACGAAGAGGGAGCGAGCGAGAAACCGAGCGCAACTGGCAAAGAGTAGACACTTTACCACTATATCTTCAGGGTCAACGTCCTTAAGTCTCTCTCTATCAGTCTCTCGCTCAGGTCGACCGAGAGCCGCACCTGTAGCTTCTGCATCCACACCTGCAAAACTTCCAGAATCTCTTGTTTCTTCGGCATTGTTATTATTACGTTGCTCCATTTGCGAGCACCCGCGGATCGTGCCCTACCATAAATGGATCCCGCAAAAGTAAGGAACCTCAAAGATGTTTGTAATTAGCCTACGAGCATGATTGGTCAGACTCCAAGATCCCCGGAGGTCATTCAGTTTTCTCAATGATCCAGCGACCAGCTGCACGGCAAAGTTGCCATAGCCGGATTCCATGATTCTCCCTTCGTTTAATTCAACGTGCAACAATGTCAGAAGATCGCTCAAGAAAAAGAACATGAAGATTCAGTTGAAGAAGGTGAAAACCACATTGGTGGCTTCTCTATTAGGAAGTGGAAGTGCTGCTGGGAAGAATGCCGGTTCTCACAGTCTTACGGTCTTTCAACTCAGCTGACGAAGGCATCCCCACTGGATTCCATGCACAAACACTAGTTTTGCTCAACTTTCCACGTGCTTCCATGAATTCCATTGATTGGTTACCGAATCTATGGGTTTACCGACTTTCCTACAACTTGAGAATTTAGTCTGTTGTTGGTGCTCCAAGAGCTTAAGGACTATTTGGCGATGTGAGAGATGCGAATTTCTGCATGAGAATTGGTCTGGCTGGAGGACATTGCCTTACTTCGAATCCTCAATAAACCGTGTTAGGAAGGGTCATAAGGGTCCAGGCGAAACTCTCGGTTTGCGCGAACACCATCCTCCAAGAGGAATAAGCCACCGACAGCATATCTCTTCTATTTTTTTTCTTCTTCCGATTCACTTTGTAAGCCAGTCTCGTACAGCCCGTTGTCTCTTTCTCCCTTTCTTCGTATTCTTCTCCCATTCTATCTGTTCTTCTTCCGAATGCTGTGTCCAACCAGTCAGACCGTCCGAATGGAGCTCTCCTCTTTATTTAGAAAATTCCGCATTCCTCGTGACTCTTTCTTTCTTTATCGCGTCTCGCGAGCTTTTTTTCCGAACCACCGGAGGACTCTCATAAGGTTGCGGTCATTTCCCATTCGACGAGAATCCTGCGTCATTACCTTTATTGTATTACATTTGAATAATTTACCTCCAGGAAATACAGGCTCTAAAATGACTCAGCCTGCTTAATATTTTCAACATTTACATTCCATTTTTATTTAAAAAAAAGATTTATAATTATAAATTAAATTTGCGGACGAGTTGGAATCAACGGATAACCGGTTTTACTTATTAAATACCGCCGGGATTTATTCTACGAGAAAGCCTTATGTTATGAAGAATTATCCGTCAGAGGTTGAAAATAAAAAATTTTCAAACAGCCTCGTCTCCAAGAGATAAAAATCCGCGTGTACCGATCTCATCTCAACGTTTCGCGCTGCAATTTATGCACCGGAACTTCCAACCCCCTCCTACTCTCTTCAACCCCTGTGCAAATTCATTTCGCATATTTCTCCACGATGTACACCAGGATGGCACTGAGAATTGTAAACTCAACCAGCTCATCTCGTACTTTCTGCTCTTGGGGTTGTAAGAACTCTTCAACCCCCGGACTTGTGAACCTCTCTCTCTGTCTGTCTTTCTCTCTCTCTCTCTCTCTCTCTTTCTCTCTCTCTCTGTTACTGTGTGCACTCGTCGGCGTGATCCTCAAGCATAATTATTATTTGGGCTGAGGATATGCGCTAGAGACAGCGAACAGTCTTTATGGAAATTAAGGGATTTTCTTAGTCCTCTTGTAACCGTTCATGAAAATCATATTCTACTGATATCCGTGTATGTGATACCAGAATTTCAAAATCTTGTCTTAAAATCATAGGGAGTGTTTAGACAGCAGAATTCTGAACAGGAAGTTCCTTCGCTGCTCTTCTCTCCGATGTATAGTTTACGCGATATCGACGAATTAATAGCTGGCCAATTGGATACTCCGCTGTGAGAAGTGGGCGTGGCTGCCATATCGAGATTACGCCAGTCCACCAGATTGGTTATCCACGGATTGATCGATATCTCACCAACGTTACGTCAGAGAAAAAAACGTCTAAGCACTTTTCTCTTCAGAATTTCACGATCCGCGTCTTTCTTTTCTCAGAAGTGACTTTTGGGACACATTTTTTATTTGAGGGAAAAAAAGTGGATATACGGGAACGGGGGATGAACGAGAATCTCAACTGGCTTTTATGCATTTTGTATGCAAGATACGTTCGTTCTTGGGTGCTAGGCAAGGCCTTCCAACACGTGTGACCGTCCAGAAGCCTTAAGGGCTCGTGGTTACCGCAAGAGAACATTTATTACGCCTCTCTGGTTGCCAGCTGTCGATTTTTGCTTAGGAAAAAAAAATTTTGAGCTTGTGCGCGTAGCCCGAAGAGACTTTTCCTTATTCGCAAAGAATTCTGTATTCTGCACTGTCGTGCCAATATAATACGCCTCTCGAACAGTCCGTGCGTGTAAGCGATCGTTTCGACTTGGACATTTTTTATCACCGTATACGTACTATACTATCCGTCGGATCTTTTTCATTCTTCCGGTTTCAAAGGGTCTGACTTTAAAAAAAAAAAAAAAACTTTTCCGATCATTTCTTTATTCACGAAAGCATCAAAATTTTTGGAAAAAAAAAATTTACAATCTCTCCCAGAAATTGAATTGAGAAAATAGTATATTACACTACAAGGGCAGAAAGTTTGGGATTCCTGCACTGCGCAACTTCATGCCCGAGGCGAAGCCGAGGGCATGATGTTGCGCAGTTCAGGGCTTCCAAACTTCTGCCCGTGTGGTGTATACTATTTTTCTCCATAGCCGGTCGAAAGTACGATCGATTCACGGCAGATTATCGATCATGACAGATTTCATGTATTGATGCCTGCCCCGACATTTGCGGCACGAGCGAAGCGAGTGCCAGCTGGTCGGGGGCAGGCATCAAATACACAAGAAAAGCAACGAAAAGATACACAATCATCGAAGAATAAAAACAATAATTGATTCAAACTAATACGAATTTTTTTAAATTTTACGTAATAGATAATCCACAACACACACATACAAGTGCATGATTTTGTGATCTATTATCACAAAATTCAATAAAATTATAATATTGAAGTTTCCATCGTTGGAATGCAACGAAATTATGTTTTCTCTTGAACAGAGCTCATGATTCTTATTCAATATTTCGTCCGTACAATAAAAGAATTTTTTTTAGAATCCAAACACAGAATCGATAGAAAAATTGTCATGGTTTTTGAATTTGAACAAAAAATTCACAGAAAAAGTATTTTTCGTTGGAACGCAACGTTGCGACCATCAGTGTAATGTAAAATCATATTTTTTACGAAGATTTTTATTCCAGAAATTTGTTTCCATCATATTTATCACAACCACTGCAATGAAAAAAATTGTTAACGATATTTTCACGAAATGCACAGTTTTCATTTTTATTAAATGGACATTCGTCAACAAATCGATCGGTTGACGAAAATTTCGAAATTTGTCCTCTTGCACTTTGATTTTAAAATAGTTCATTCTCTGATATTTTCCAAAAAGCTCTAACCTTAGAAAAACGGATCATGGAAAAAATTCAAATTTGGAATAACACAACAGCTCTGTCATTAGACTTTGACATTAGAGAAAACACGGTTAGAAAGTCACTTTCGGCAGTCGTGGCAGCCGAAAATACTATTTGCTCCCGATCAGAGGGCGATTGTGTTTTTTTTTTACCAATGCACGAATGACGCACTTTCTGCATCGAAATCGATGCGGGAATCACGTACTTTCGACCGAGGTATGGAGAAAAATTCATTTTTCGTTCTCCCTGCTCTACATTCTTTTTTTTTCGTCCAGAAATTTAATTCATTTCAAATCTACATCATTCGCGAAGGAAGTTTCCGAAATAGCTTTTTTCGAATCGTCTCGGCCCCTCTCGTTCTCCTCCTCTAGTCTCGTGTTAAGAAATTCCGTCGCGACGCCAAAAATTCCATCGCCTATTTGTACTTTTTTGCCAAGTTATTCTCATTCTCAATGTCGCCGGTATCTTCGTCCTGTCCCGATTTTTTTTTTTTTTTTCGTCGATCATTTTTCAACATTGATTTCGGCGCAGAAAGAACGAAATATGTTCTCAGTGAATTTCGTGAATATTACTGCAACATCACAAAGATAGACCGTTTAACAGAATCGAAATTTTATTCCCAAATTAGTAATTATTGTTTGCAAAATAAAATCTTTTTTTTTTCAAAACTTGTTCAACCAAGATTTTCTGTTCTCAAAGATCCTCAATACCTCGATCTTGCCAAACTCCAATTCCTCCCATATCGTGTCACTGACGCATCAAGCACGACGTCTACTTTAGTCTCGTCATTGTCGCGCGTGCCCGTTCTCCTTCTCGATTGTGACTCTCTAATTGAACTTACGAACTATCTTGTTCGTCGAAGACACATTATGTATACTTAACAACACATAGATGTATGTGTGTGTGTGTGTGTATGTGTGTGTGTGTGTGAGTTCGTGTATTATACGTTCGAGGACGAAGAGACTTCGATCGGGTCTGATCGTCGAGGCATTGTAAGCTCCCAATTGGATTATCAGAACAAAAAGCAGAGGAATTCCCCACCATACTTGATTCACAATAAGTCAGTGAATTTCAATCTGTTGCAGTCTCGTTTGTTTTTCATCGTAAAACGCTTAATCAATTTTAATTTCATGTGAACTTGTCAGTCTCAGATTTCTTGCAACGCTTGTATATGCAAATTTGAAATCTGTGGACCTTCGTCTGACGATATTTGTTGGAAATTTTTTAAACGAATATTTTTTTTGTTTTTTTTAAAATAAATTCATGATTTTTTTTTCATCTTCCGGGTCAATTTTGGTTCCACTGAAGATCTCTGACTTATTTCAACCTTGCCCTGGGACTATTATTGTTGGTATGTTATCTCGTATTTTATTATACTTTATTCTCGCCCACTTGGTCGCGAGTTTCGCGCTTTCGTCTCTCTTTCTCTCACACTCTCTCTCTCTCTCTTCTTCTCTTCGAATCTTGTTCAATGGTGGAAGCCATGGGTCTGGTACATTGGAGAAGCGAGTAGGAACTCCTGGGAAGCTAGCAACGCTTATTACCTCTTCTTGAATCTTCTCTCGTTGCTCGTTTCGAGAAGCGAACCAATGTAATTTCCGAGAACATGGTCTCAGCTTAAGCCACCGAGTTGTTGGAGTGTTTTTCATTTTTTTTATTATTATTATTTTTTTTTTATTCCTCTTTGTGCAACGTGCACACTTTTGCACTTGCTATTTTATACGAGAGTTGCCCACGAACCACGACACTCGCTTGGCAATTCAATATCATCGCGGATAGCGAAGAAAACTTGAATTTATCCTGCGAAAGAAATCCCAGAGATCGATTTTTCCTTCGGAAACGCTTTGAAAAAAATAAAGGCACTGAAATTCTTTTTATGGGAATGAAATGACGAAAAATTCCCTTTGCAAAATCGTCGTCGTGAGAATGTTTCACACCTGGAATGGAAAATTTTTCAAAAAATATCAGTCAAAGACCCTTTTCCCTTCTGTCACATTTTATTTCTCTTCTTTCTCCCATTTTTCCCTTGACACCTTCTTTTCGATTCTGCAAGGTAAGCAGCAAGATAAAGAGAAAAATTCGCTATTTCCTGTACATCCGGTTCGATCTTTTTTTTCTCATTTTTCTACCATATTTTTCGTGTCATCCATTACCGCACTTCCTGGCCGAGGGTTATTACATTTCGCATCGAGTCACTGTCTGCATCATTTCACTTTTACGGCAGATTTCCTCTCTACTTGGTGACGACAGGAAGACGCGGATTTATTTTTCTCCTCTCGCGGATCGGATCTTTCTCCGAACGCGTGAAATTTTATCCCACCACTTTTTTTTTTTTTCGTCAACTCGAGAAATGTATCTACTATGGAGATTGAAGGGATAAATCGAATGAAACGTAACATCCGCTCGAACGACCAAAAACGAGATGACACGTGTCTCAGAGAATTATCGCGTACACAGGCGAATGCGTGTACAACTCAAAAAATGTTCGAACGTGTTTGTAAAAAAAAAAAAAAAACACAATTGATAACAAAAAAATCTTATGGATGAAGTTTTTAAGGACGTTGTATGCAAAATTTTCTTTCGATAGAATTCTTTTAAATTTGCACTGCACAAAGAGAATAGTCACATCTAATAGCTCGCACAATTTTAAGAGGGTTCACCACATAGAAGTCGAGATATTTATTTATAAAAATCAACATTTTCAGTAGTTTCTCATAAGAACGTGTGTTAAAAGTTGCAATTTTCAACATTAAATATTTTCATTTCTAAATGGTGAAGCCTCTTATAACTTTGCATACACTTTTATGTAACATCGAAGAAGCTTTATTTACTTTTTCAAAAAAATCGGCCGTAAATTTTTTATTTTATTTTGTTTATTATATAACAATTACAGATTGCCTCGAACAATCTTGGATTTAGAGTATGTTGGTCTTTAGTCAATTTTTAACAACTTTTTTTAATCAACTTAGGCTCGCGAACCATTTTGTATGTAAGAAAAACTGAAAACAAAAATTTAGATTTGACCGTCGCCAACGTCCTTAACCGAAAAAACCGAGAAAGTCGGTGGAAATGAATTTCCAATCAAAAGTTGAAGAGCATTTAAAAAAACGATACGTAACACACATTGTGACAGTTAGAAAAAAAAAGATCGACGGAACGATCGATCGAGGTAGATAACGCGTGAATGAGCGTGCGGCACAAAAAATAAGGCTGAACGAGAGAATGAGAGAGTAATTTAGACGTCACCTTTTGAGGAAAAATCGAAGGGTTGGAGATTGTCTCGATCCCCTGGTCTTTTCTCTTGGGCACGGGCAAACATGCCGGATTATTAAGTCGTCTACGTGTACTAGGAACGTTTCATCTTTGATTGAACGCTGTAGTTCACCGAGGCATCAAGATCGCAAACCTTAATGGGAATTTCCCTCGCCTTCAACCGTTCACTCTCACACACATACACCATAGACACGTGTGTAGTCCACCCTCTTCGAATCTGCGTCACTCTTCCGTCCCATCTATAAGTCAGGAGTCCCTCGATGTTGCAGCCGTTTCGCAGTTTGCTGAAATGAATAGGGGACTGATAAAAGGATATATTTTATGCAACGAAAAAATCCTCTTCTTCTTCTTCTTCGCCTACTCCTACTACAAGATTTTTCTTTTGATTACAACAATCACTCTGTTGTAATATTCGATGAAGAATGCTGGAGAAAGGATTTGATAAAAAAAAACATTTACTGTTTATTCTGGTTGGTGACTAAAAATTCTCACAATCGAAAAAGGAATTATGAAAATAAAATAATGAAGAAAATAGAAACAGAGATCTCAGGAGTCCATCGTTATTTAGATGACTTCCTGCATTTCGCTGTAACATTTTCTTCATCAGTTTCCATTTCATCCCCTATTCGCGTCGAAACCCTGAACCCTTGTCCCTTCGTCCACCCTTTACTGGTTTTATTCACGAGCCTCCATAGCAAGCCGAAAAAACAAATTGGTGCTTTCGATGTTCACCTGTTGGATGAGCACACGAAGCTGATTCGTAGAGAAAGAGTCGATGCTGGTGATGCAGGAGTTTGGCCAGAGCCAGCCAAGTCAATCCAATTAGATCCTGAAATTATAGTCCCCCGAATAGCTGGCCTTCTCTTGCTCATCTCCATTCCTCCTTGCTACCCACGATCATCCTGGACGGTGCCCTTAACCAGAGAATCGTTAATTAAATATTGCCTCGAGCTGTTGGCTTTTCGAGCGTACTTAATTGAGACTTAATTGCGTATACGGGTGTACCTGTCGTCGAAAATTGCCCGGACGCACCCTTCTTGTACTCTCTTATGTAGGGGAGATACAATTTTTGGAATATTCCTCCTCTACCTTTCGTAGAAAGCCAAAGGGATAAAGATTTCAGACTTTAGGCTCGAGAAACCCTTGGGGGTTGGCATCGGCGAGACCTCGAATTCAGGTGGGATTTAACTCGCTATACTACTCGTAGCTTTCGTTGCTTCAACCTTATGTATGTAGATATATGTGGAGTCTTTCACGCAGAGTGTCTTTGCTCCTTCGCCCCCACCTGGCCAGGATTTATGTTGCAAATATTTGCAAGACTAAGCCTTGTAGAAACGCTTAACGGTGTACTCCAGACACTTGGTATTATCCCTCTTTCTCGACTAATGGATTGGTGACTCGGACAACCCCTCTTGGCTAGTGGGTGGTCCCAGATCTCCCTCCTGGCTTTCTTAGCCCTCTTTTTGCGTTCTGGTAACGTCTCATTTCATGGTTTCCAGGCGAGGTGACCATAAATATGTTCATGGTGAAGTAAAATCATTAATTGGTACCAGTAAAAGTCCTGAGGATGTTCAATCAGTCGGAAAGCCAAAGAGAGTCGTAACGTCTCTTCATTTGGAGCCCCTAAAATTCCATCGCTGTTCACACGAGGTTGAGGAAATGCTCGAAGTGTTTAGGGGCTGAATCATCATGCTGGGATGCATGGATCCACTGGTTAGCGTTATAAAGACCCCACCAATGTAGTTTCGACTTTACAAATGACCCTGGATACGACCTTCAAGGATCGGGAGTACGGATACCAGTTCTGTACATCGTCGAGACAAGCTGGCGCGAATTGTGCCCGACGGTCGAGTTATAATCGTGTGCCCAACCGACCCATCCCCTTCTAACTCCACTCCGACCCTCCATCGTCTCCTCACTCCTATCTTTCCTCCTTCCTTCCTTCCTTCATCCGACGTTAAATTATTTACCGTATATATAACCGCTTCCCCGAATACTCTTGCTCTTGCCACTCCCGAGGTAGTCTCTAAATTAGTGTCAGTCGCCTCAAGGCTTTCCCTCTTTCCACCCTTAACTCCACAACGATACGACACCCACTACCAACTCCCGATCGGTTTGCCGTTTTTGGCACTTCGTGAAATATTAGTAGAGCCCGTTTCGACAAACTTTTGCAGTCGTCATTGACTCTGGACAACTAGGAAATTCACATTGCCTTGTTCTAGACGTCCACCCCATCCAATGTCCACAATTCCTGTCGAAACTTCCAGTCCCCGTAGTAACAACCTGAACTATTAGTGACCCTTATTTCCCGCGCCGCACTTCCTCTTTAGCCCGTGATCACCACTGACCCTGGACCTCTCGACCAAATTGGATTTTTCGAATTAGCGCGAAATTGGTCGAATCTTAATCTGGACGATGGGGCTAAGATTGTCCAAATACTAGATTGAGATGGAATGCGCCGGGACTAGTAACGAAACGAAGCTAAAAAAGTAGAGGCGACCAAATCTTACGCTTGCTTACGGCAGCAGTAAACGGAGCTGCTCCTGTTCAGAGGAAATTGAAGCCCCGTCGAAAGGTATTTTCCTTCTTACTCTTCTTTCTTTACATTCCTTAACTCTCAGCCTTCCATCCAAACCCCCAAGCTTGCACTCCACTCGAAGAAAGTGCTTCGGGATTGGCGAAAACGAAGTGTGAGGAGACTCAGCAGGAGAAAACGAGGGAGCAACGAGTTGAGGTACTATAACGAGAACCGAGCCAGTCCCAGGGGCTGAGGAGCTGCGGATTGGATAGTTCGGTTAAGTTCTATTTAATGGAACACAACCTGCCTGTCCACGGAATAAAACCAGAAATGCTAAAGGAGAAAAATTACAGAGCTGTGGATGGCGGGCTAGGCAAGTTGCCAGATAGCTCGGAGGGTTCCGTGGATTGGATCAGCTGTAACAGAAGAAACCCAGAGACACGTTGGAAATGGTTAATCTGATCGAAACCATGGCACAACTTTCATCAATTAACTAAGACGACGATATGCCAGCAACGAATCAGCTTCCTAAAATCCGACGATATTGACCTTTTTTTACTTCCATCAGACGATCCTTAGCATTCGCTGAACCCGACAAAAGTATCGAGCTAGTCCTCATTCTGAAACAATCAAAGGAGACAACATAATTTAGTCGATAACGTCCATATACCTTCGGACAGTCTACCAACTGCCTGTACAACCGGAAACTTGGGCACACTTGATTCACTTTTGGTTATATCAGTTGAATTGCCAAGATTACCAGATTCTGGAACAACATCCGGATCATCAACATTCTAGGAGTCCTCGTACACCCCCGCAGGCCAACATTGGGTAGCCCATCATAGCCGAATCTCTGATGAACGTGTCTTCCAAGTACTATATACTCTGTTCACACTATAAACACATTTTCTAATAACCTGGAGTGTCCCCAAAGGGAAACGCAGAAACTTTGATATCAACACATCAAACGCTTCTGAGATCCGACGTTCATGAGATTCTCGTCAATGGGACTGTGGAGGAAAAAAAAGGAAAGCAACCCTTTTTTCTTTCGTAATTGACTATTTAGCCGACATGTCATGCTCGGGGAAGAATTTTCAAATATTCTCTGTGGACTGTGACCATTTCGATGGTGCTCGAAACCCTCTGCTATCTCGCTGCTCCCTCCTCGCTGCCTCTGTGTTATGACAAGTTCAATGGCATACAGACATACACGTGTCTCTTACTTAGGGAATACTATGGAAGATCTCTGCGAGGGTGGAGGCATAATGGTGGTTCATTGATGCTGATATTACTCGAAGCACGTAGGGTGGGTGAGGACACAACTACGGTCAAAGGACCAAAATCCATATCGCTTGCTAACAGGCAACATGTGTACCTACAATTTCGGTTAACCATAATTCGAGGTGACTGACTCTCGTGGGCTTGAACATTTGGTACCACTGCTGCTGTTACTAATCAGTCGCGAGGTGATCTTGCGTTTGGTCGTACATGGGGCGGTAGCCCATGCCCATGTCCTTGTTTCCGAGCTTGCTTCTGGTATTCGATGTACACGAGTCATTGATATTAGGAGGGACCAATTCCTTCAATGAAGTAGATTCGTACGATCACGATCTTGGCTTCAAACACGAATAAGCTTGATTGATTGATTATTTAGAATCGGGTGTGAGTTTCGAAAAATCCTATTGGGTCTTGTATCAGCAAAGATATAAGATTTCATAAGATGATATTAAACATAATTAATATTCTTCACGAGTCTCGCAAATCCATGATTTGCAGGGCTTCCCTTCTTTGATACTTCAATACAAAGATTATATCCTTTTCATCGGAGACCCCTGACATCTGCGTGGGTCTATCGATGTCCCTTTGGTCTTCTTACGCTTCTCAGATTCACGCTAATTATTTCTTTCATCGGGCTTCGAAAGGGGAGTGGCTCATTTTGCAGCCTTAAGTCCAACTTTTCTCTGGCTTCATTCACTTTAATACGTACCCAACGAGTTCTTCTCCACTCATCCCTTGCCAGCCAACTTTGCCAGAATATTCATCCAACTTGTCATTCATATCGAACTCTACGAGACTTTGAACGAGTATGGTTCTATTTTTTTGTGTGCTTGTTGTTTTTTCTCGGTAACTTGCAATAAAATTAACTGCAAAGAGCCCGGCAATTTCATGGTGACTTGGTCCACGTTGACCGGATGCTTCGAGCCTCTAGACACTGACGAAACGAGCGGAAAAGATGAGGCACAAAAGTGGCGTTGCTGGATAAGCTGTTTAGTCGGAATGCTCAGTCTCTTATCAACTTTGATTCGACCAATAACGACACTCGGTTCATTATTGAAGTTCCTCAAGCTCAAATCTACTTTTCACGTGAACCTCTCAGTGCTTATTTCTGCTGAAACGAACCTCGAAAAGCCTAACTTCCTGTCTGAATTCAATTGGATCGTTCTCTTTGTTTTCTGGGTATTTCTCTATGCTTTTTGACTACTCCGTTTCGACAAATGATCTTGAATTGCCTGTGGGAGTTCGTGTGTGCATCCGCGACGAAATGGAAACCGCGACCAATTGCTTAATTGCGGAAACCCACTCTCTCTCTCTCTGCCTCTCGCACTCTCTTCCTTGCTCTTCCTATTTCTCTCTTTCTCTCATTCCTCTCAACTCGCGGGTGTAATCAGGATGCACCCGTTTAGAGCATTTAACGGACGAGCGGTACGCGTGAACGATGGAAACCCCAAACGCGTGTAAACCACGCTCAATTTCTTTCCGCATACGTTTGAATGCCTTGAAAGGAGCTAGACGGCTTCTCGTTGGGAAAGGGAATTTTCCCAATTGCTGAGCAATATTTTATGTTTTCTCGAACTGAATATTCTCCTTTAAAAGTCAATTAATTTAATTTGTTTAAAAAATAAATAAATAAACAAACATTTTTTATTAAGAAAATGTGAGGAATAAGAAATTTTATCGCTTTCCACCAGTTGCACATTCACGTCTGTGCATCGGAGCTCAAAATTGCGAGATAAAAAATATTGCATCTCAATAAAAATTCGCTCGAGGCTGTTTTTTCACCGTATTTCATCGTTTTATTCTTTTTTCCATTCCTTACTCCAGTGAGATTTCACCCAAGTTCACCGTAGCCAAAAGCCTCTTTATTCGTGTTCTTTTGATATTTTTGTCATATTCTTCCATTCTTCTGATCGCGAAAAATGCCTGGAGGCTACGCCACGACTACATTATGATTATCCACCGTATAGAAATTTTTCCATACGGTATTTTTTCTGCTTATTTATTTTCTCCACATTTTATTTTCCCTTGGACTTGGTCTTTTACCTTTCAAACAGCCAGCGAGCTTTCTCAGATCTTGTGCGGTGATCTCTGCCTCCGTGTGCAGCGAATTTCGCATAAAAGGCCAAGAAATTTTGTTTTATGGCGAATAAAAATAATTAGTTTATTATTTTTTAATAAATTATCTCCCATCATTAAAAAGTCGTGGAAAAACTAATTGATGCAGCAGGTCTGATATGAGTACTGGATAAAGTTTGCGAGTCGATACAAAGTAGCTCGTACGGATTTTTACTCAATTTTATTTCTTATTTTCATCGTTTTGCCAGAAAATTAATTTTCCATTTTCCTGGACAGCTACGTGACACTTTTGGTGCAGCAGCTGCTTTGAAAGGATGGATAGAGAGATCGAGAGGCGAGAAAAGGAGAAAGAGAGAGAGAGAGAGAGAGAGAGAGAGTGCTCTCTCGATGGCAAAAAGGGCAACGAGGCTTTTCATTTTTTATTTTTTTTCTCCCGTCGTCATCTGCTGTTGAGCAGAACATGAGCGAGGCAGGTTCGACGACCGATCGATTATTAATACACGAGCGTGTAAAAAGTGTTGGCTTATTCGAGAGAAATAAAAATCCCTAGCCTCTCGATATATCTAGCGAAAACATTGTTTTTTTTTTGCGACACATGCTTTGTTTACTAATCTCTTCCACTTTGTTCTTTTTTACATTCCTCAAAAACTCATTAGGTAATTTTTTTTCTCCTGCCAACGTGCTTCACGAGGATTTAAACTTTCATCGAAAAATAATGGAATTTCTTTTTCCATAATTGACTTGTCAGTCACTTTTCTCAATGAATTAAAAATTCATCAAGTAATTGAAGTTTAATGGTGATAATAATGACAATAAACTTCATTTTCCGAATAATTACATATCTCGATGCAACCTTTTAGTACGATCAACTTCGATATTCAACATTAAAAAATTCATTCGACAAATTTGCGCTGGGCTTTAATGGTTCTCGTAAAATCTTTCGGTACAACGTTTGGGTTGGTCGAGGTTTCTAACATTTACTCAGTTCAGTCCCTCCCGCAATCCCCACCCTCCGACCTTTCCCATTGGGATATGTATGGCATAGAAGCTCGCCAGAGAACTAAAGCTTCCCATTAGAATTCGATTACGTAACGAATAATGGAAAGCTCTCGTCGTTGGCAACGAATATGCTAATTAACAATTATCTTGCGCTAACGAAAATATATACCTCGATCCATGTATTGTAATGGGAGGACAAACGATGACCTATATTGAGTAATCGATTTAATTTTTCAGCCCAGTAAATGCTATTCTGATTGATCCATTATTTTACTCATCAAGAAATACAAACTCAAAGTTTCGACGTCGAGTCTTCGAAAGAAAATTTAGTCAAGACTCAGCATGGTTTTTATGTGCACAGTAGAATTGCATCTCGGCGTGTTATTCTTCGACTATATAATCAAAAATCAAAATTAATTCATCATTTTTCATTCATTTTTTGGAAAATTACTGCAAGATTTTTTCCAGCTCAATAAATAATGAATTCCTTGTTCAATTTGTCAGCTTTTTCTCAGTGAGTCAGAGAAACACTCCATGCAGAATTTTGCTCAGAGAATCATTTTTTTTTAAATTCTACTTTTTTGCCTCAATTTTCGAGCTCGAACCGATTTTTTGACATTGACGGATCCAAGACTTTTGGGGTTTTACGAAATGAGGAATATTATGATAACTAAATATTCGCTTTCTTATTTCGAATTATGGGCTTTTCGTACGTGAAAGATCTGACGAAATCTGCTTGATAGTTCTCCAGTGTGCTACGTAATTAAAGATGCCGGCAGACAGACAGACAAACTTCGTTTTTCTTCGAAGAATTATATATTTATATTTATCGAAAGTTGATATTACATTGCATCGATCGTTTCGATCGATAATGTGCACCTTTCTAATAACAAGTAACGAGGATCGTCCCTCGAGCGTAACGCGATACGTTTACGAAACATCGGAGCCTCCCTATCTCTCATATCCGGTATATCATTTTCGCCATATTCATGTGTATGTGTAGGTTGAGATCGCATGAATTCCTCTTTTCCACTGCGTAATAAATTGGCTGCAAAATTGATACACTAAAAGTGACGATTGCATCACCTGGTTATTAATAAATTGGCAGATATTTTTATATCGAAAATGTGCAGAATCGTTGCAAAAATAAAGTCAAAAAAACTTGGAAATGCCAAAAGTTTATGCTTGGCATTTACTGCTAATTTGAAAAAAAAAGTTTGATAAGCAAAATTTTATTTTTAAAAAATCACAAATTTGAATTGCTCGATTTTTACATGTGCGATCTTATCTCGGACCAGTCTATCTCCGATATCGTTGTAATGAAGACAATTTGAGTTAATTAATCGATCGATTAAAATCTCGAGACTCGTTAGTAGGTCAAGTTTGGAACTTGAGTACACGACGCTTTTCCTTTTGTTGACTTATTGTTTTGTTTTTATTTTACAATCTCATTGGTTCGCGAGTATATAAAAAATGATGAATATTTCGATTGGTGGATTGCTGACTTTTTCAGTTTTCTAAATTTTACTACTGATCCGTTTGGACTCAATTGTAGACTTTGCTTGCGATCCATTTCGCGTAAGAGTAAACGCGAGTGTAAGCGTCCGGTGCTCCGCGAGCACAAGGAACCACGTACGATGCGATTCCAAGTTGAACACCGTGATAGACGAGAGGGCCACCGGAATCTCCCTGCAATGACAAAATTTGAAAATATCTCGAAAATCTCGGAAAACGAGGATCAGCAGTAAACAGAAAAATTAATCAAATGGTATTTTCGCTTTACTGGTATCTTGGTATGCTGCTGATTTGAATTATTCAGCTTCGATAGGAAAATCAATCATTTCCCTTATTATTAATTGCACCGAGAAAGAAATTGCTAATTTTTTAAATCGAATTTTCAATACGTACGAAGCAAATGCCTTCTCCTTCCTTGTTCAACGTGAAAACGTGTCTACTCAGAACTTCGTTGTCATGATCGTATTTGTAGAGGTTCAAGAAGATTTCTTGAAGGTCATTAGGGACTTCATCATCATTTGCCTGTTCGCGTAGGAGAGAAAAGAATTATTACAGGCAAAAAACGCATATACACCGGAAGACAGGTACAAAATTGAGGAAAAAAGATTAAAAAAAAAAAAAGAAAAAAAACACTATATCAGGGACGGAATTAATGGAAAAACTCACATCGAGAACGCCCCAGCCGGAGAACACGACAGTTTTGTTGTAGTAAGTTAAATCACGCTCGGGAATTCTAACTGGCTGAACGTGTGGATTGAATTCAAAGTCTCTGGTGATTTTTAACAGAGCGATATCGTAATCCAAGAAATTGACATAATTTTCGTGAATTATTGCCGCTTCAACAGAATAAACTTGGGGACGGTAATCCAAGTGATTGGTACCAGCTACGACTTCGATATCTTTGTAATAAACCCTGAAAAAATTACATTTTCCCAATCAAGTAGTGCCTCACGAGAATCTTTTTGAAAAAAAAGTTGGAAATTTTGACAAAAGTCGCGGAAGCGATGAAAATTATGAAAAGAAATTCGATTTATTTTGAAATCACCAAATTCAGAATTATTTGGATCGCCCGATTTAATAAATTTTGGAAAACTTACGCCTCGGCGCAATGCGCAGCAGTCAGTACGTAGCGTGCAGTGACGATCGAACCACTGCAAAAATGCCTTCCCAATCGTTGTAGAGATACCTGATAGCGATACGCGTGTTCGGGAGCTTCGTGACCACCTACGATCCGAGGCGCACCTGGAATCAGAAAACAAAGTCGTCCAATCATTCACTGCAAAATGTAATTAATTAAACAGTATTAATTAACTGTTAATTATTAATGCAACAGTATTAATTAACAGTATTAATCATTAATTAATTATTAATAATTTATATGAGCGAAACTAAATCTAATTAAAAATCTCACAAATCAATTGAAGTTTCCATGCACGTTTGGCAATCAGGAACTTTTTCTTTCTTTTTCAGTCCAGTTCAAAATTCTACCGAACAACGTTTCGATATTTGATCTTCGCGTCGAGGTTTCCGATTGACTCGTTTTTAGCCATGCAAAGCGTAAGGCTTCATTTTACAAAAGGGTCAGAATATCATAATCCAAAGTAATCGTTTTCGTACCAAAAGCGGTGGCTGCAAAACAGCTGATGAGAACGAGGAGTGCACTGAGAAGATACATCGTCGATTCCACGTTTTGGATCAACTGTAGACTGATTAAAATAGCATACGACTTTATATAGTCGAGCCTATCGAGTAATCAAGAAAGGCACTCGTGATTTAACAAAATTATATTGATACCGATAATAATTTGCAAGGCGATGGGTTCTTTTTTTTATTATTTATTGATAACACAATGCCGCGTAATTTATTTATTTCTAGAAGATGGATTAGTCGCAATAATGGAGTGCTGTGATTAAAATTCTTTGATAAAGTTGTCCAATATGGGAAATTACCAAGTGATATTAAATACATTTTTGATCGAGATCAATAACATAAATTAATCAAAATAATAATTGTAAATTAGTTTATATTTAATTTATTTTGTTTCAGTTGCGCTTTTCCGTTATTTTTTATCGATCGAACACTGAAATTCTCAGGACAATTTTGGGAGTCTTGTAATACACGTTCTTCTTATTCTTACTTCACGTCGTTGTTGACAGTTTTCGTAAAAAGAGAAACATAAACATTTCGAGCACCTCGGTGGATCAGTTATTTTCGAGAACTTTTTCATTAATTCGGCTGGCCTTCATCGTGGATTTTACTATCGATCCAACTTTTGTAAGAGTAAACGCGCGTGTAAGCATTTGCATGGTTCTCCATGAGCACAGTGAACCACGTAGAATGCAATTCCAATTTGGGTACCGCCAAGCACAAGAGGGCCACCGCCATCTCCTTGAACGGTTACAAATTAGAAAACTATAAAAAAAAAAAAATCTTGCACAACGCGAATCGTAAAAAACAAAATAAAAAATATTCTTCATTTAATTTCATTCGGATTAATCATTTTATTGAATGTAACGAGCTCGCTTCTCAAATTAACGAATATTTCATCACTGATCGGATTCCCGTTCCCTTGCAGATTCGATACTCGCATGAATACGTTTTCAATTTATCAATACCGCTGGTTGAAATTAATTTTTTCTTCATTTCGTGCAAATACTCTCAATACTTTTTTTTTTGTTTTGTTTAAATATTTTTCATAATCATTCGCTACGGCAGCTTAATTTGTATTCCAGGAAAATTGGGGAATCATGGTGATTATTAATTAATAATATGCGTAGAGAGGGGGGGGGGGGGCGTTATTTTTTTTTTATCGATATTTTCAATACTTACGACGCAAATGCCTTCTCCTGCCTTGTTCAACGTGTAAACGTATCGTTTGCGAATATCGTTTTCGTCATCGTATCGGTAAAGGTTTAAGAAGATTTCTTGAAGGTTATTAGGGAATTGACCAGCATACATCTGTTGATCATTGTAAATAATTTCGCGGAAAAATAGAGGATAAATATCCCAAGACAAAATTGATGAAAAGCCTTTTGCATGGAGAACGCCACAACCGAAGAACGCATCTGTCGTGCGACAAGATCGGTCCTAGAGCTTCCAGCACCCAGTGTGGTCTGGTCGATATTCGTAGCAGAGAGCGAAGGAAATTACGCTAATAGAGGTTACGAGATTAATCGCCAAATATGTCAAAATGGCAGAAATTTCTGAGATACAAATATTATGAGTGGATGAAAATACGGAATCTAAACAATAGAAATTACAAACAAGTTACATTTTCCATGAAATTATGAAGTGAAGAATTATTGCAGCTGCTGGATCGAATTAACGTTGAAAAACGTACTCCAAAATGCACTGAGAAATGGTGTCCAAAAATTTTTGAAGAGATACTGCATGCATACAGATATGCGTGTTCGTGGGAGCATCGTGACCACCCGCGATGCCCGGGGAGCATGAAATCGAAAAACAAGATTGAAACGTCATTACAGATCGCCAAGGCAAAAGGAATCGAAGAGAACGAATCGATATTCGATCCACTCGTTCATATTTCGACCAAACTCATTATTGACATAAGTCAACAAGGATCAAGTTTCACTTTCCAACATCGCGTTGCAATAATAGAGGAGAAACGAACGTGGCTGTTCTTACCGAGATGAGCGGTGGCCACAAAACAGCTGAGAACTAAGAGTCCACAGACAACATTATACATCTTTGCTTCTAACGATCGAATCGAACGCGAATTTATCGAAAAAGATGTGCCTTTATATACTCGAGCCTATTGAGTAATTAAAGCAAGTCGCTTATGATTTTACAAAATGATATGGAAACTGATAGGAATCGGTACGACGATTAGGCTTTTTTTATTGCATTGAATAACGTGATTTTCAACCAATTTGATTTATTTCTAGAAGCCGGATGTCCAGGATTATGAACTTTGAGATTATAACGCTTGAAAAAAGTCTTCGTATATGAAAAAACCACCGACAGACAGGGAAAAATAATTAGAAAGCAGATCAGAAGTGTCTCATTTTTAGCGCAGAGCAATCTTGATTGAAACGTTAGTTTTATCTTCATATACGTCGATTAATTATTATTTTTGTTTCAATTGCTTGGTAGTTTGTTTTTGCCTGAAAGACGTTCATACGTCAACGTTGAAGTTGATCGATGCTTTCATCGTTGCCAGTCTCATCAGTCGTTTCTATTCACAAAAGAGCAACACAACTTGCCCTTTTTCCTGCCATCGTTTCCCTATTTTCTGCCCATTGGGATGCATCCACGTCTGTACAGAATTGCACACATCTGTGCACTTCGATCGTAAACGACCGAGTATTTTTTGCAATTATTTGAAAGAGGTATATGACTAAATGCGAGAACATCAAAATTTCTTTTGGCCGTGTGCTAACTCGACCGCTTTTCCATGTTTATCTACAGGGTGTGCTCAACAATTGTCGCGATTTTTTTGAGAGTCGTTGCAGCCTCAACATTCAAAGATAAAAGTTTCTAATCCTCTTTTTTCTTATCTGCTTTCTCGTTGCTCCGATGTCGAGTCGCTTTCTGTCGCTATTCTTCCAAACTATAACACTTCCAACGCTATTGCAAATTTAATATTTAAGCGCATCAGAAAACAACGTAAGAAGAAAAATTGTTGATCTCTTCGTTTTTAAATTTTGTTTTGTACTCTCGATTTCGTTCGCAGTTCCCTAGTGACTTTTTCGTCACCCCATATATTTGTCCTCGAAGAGGAGCTCCTTCCTCCTCTCTCGGTTTTGTTACCATTACACATACATGCATATGCGCTGACAGTATTTCGCATCGCAGCTCACCTTTTTCTCGGACGACGCTGAGGTTCGAGCCATCTGCTACCAACTTCTGATATAGATATGGCACGTATAAGACTTTCCGTCTCAAATTTCAACAACCAATTATTATTCCTCCGTGATCCATAATATCGCGAATCAGAAGCCCGCGTATAGGAGCCTCGAATCTCATTCCCTTTTCTTTTTCTTTTCTCCTCGACTCTTACAACTACTTGAAATTTCCATTTAATCAAAATTCCACAAATTCTTCACTTGGATAATCCTGTCGAAGAAAAAATCATTAATGCAACAATTCCAGATGCCGACAAGCAATAACTCCGCTTGAAAAAAAAAACCTCGTTTCGCAATAAATATTCGCGCGGCAATACAATTTTGATAAAATGGATCTTGGAAACCTGGAGCTAAAAAAATGATCCGAATATTCAGGAAATTTCAATGCCTTTCATGCGTATGACAAAAATATTTATTCAGGGTCTTGAAAATTGTTCCGGTCTAGATAAAATACCCTGTATGTGTATATATAACTATTCGACTGACAAGGGATGAAATAGAAGAGGCGGGGGAGTGGAGAATACAGAAATGCGGGTTACTGATTTGAATATCGGAAGACCAACAGACTGTATACATCATATGGATATATATTTACCCATATGGAGAATTAAAACAAAACAAAAAAAGAAAAATAAATTTATATATATATTTACAGGGCTGCTAGGGCAGCTTTTACACTTTAATTAAAACTGCTGTTCCGCACGGAGTGCCACTACGTGTTCACGTCTCGGATGATGAAAATCAAAATATATATTTCAACGTACTTTGTCCTCCCACGTAGACGTATTTTTCGATAAAATATCTAGTCGATTCGGAACGGAGAAGTTGTCTCGAAGAGAACGATTTAATTTTCACTTCTTTTCTCTCTCCTTTGTCAAAAAAGCCATGCACTGACCTTATAACAATTGATCCCCCATTGTCTCTTTCATATTCAGTTCGCTTGCCAACATCTCACGTTGCGAACGGAAATCTCCTGGAAATGTATATCGGGAGAAAATAAATCAATTATTTTCCCTTTGAAAAATCTTTCGATATTTGTTTCCCAGAACATTTTAACCATCCGAGTAACATTTACAAATGATTCGTTGATTCGATGAGATACGGTTATTCATCGTTTTTTTTCTTTTTTTTTTACTTTGGTTCGTTGTTATGATCCTCTCGCTTTTATTTTTCATTCATTATGAAGTATACATTTTTTGCTTGTTTTTATTTTTTTTTTTCGACGAATGTCTCTTGTAACGAAAACATTAACACGAGAGTCAGAAATTATATTTACATCCTTTGGAATCTTGAACATTGGCACGATGTGCTCGAGAGTCTTGTGCCTGTGTCTCAAAGTGGCCGGTGCTCGGTTTTGCTACAGTGTACAACGGAAGATATTGTCCGAGTTTCTTATCTCTCCGTTACTTCGTCTCCTTTTTTTTCTTTCGTTCTTCTTTGTGCTCTTCATCGTTTGGATCACGGCGCCTGGCCTCTCGAGGCTAAGCTCCGGACGAGTTAATTCAATCTCGATAGTGCACATTGCGAATCGCAACGTAGAGTGCACTTGAGAAGAAATTTGATAAGGAAAAAGTCTTAATTGCGATGAATTATTTGTACAGAATGAAATTCAACGATATATTAAAAGGATTGATTTTATTGAACAATCAAATAGAAAAGCTGATTCATTTGGAATCACCATTCCAGAAAATAATGCCTTTTTCATTTTCTATGTGTTACGCCACAACGCAATCAGATAAGTTTCCTCCAGGATTTCTCTTTCTGGTTCTAACATCGCAGATTAAATCTGCAATATTCTCACATACTGACATGCAATCGTTCTCAAAATCATCGTTTCGATTAATTTTCTATATCGTACAAAACTGTTCGCCGATGGACAGCGATGGGTGAGCTTCGATGATCAATTAGTTTAGCCTCGAGGGAGGTCAACACTTCTTTGGGTGACTGCTAAGCCGCGCACCGGCTCGATCAGCAATCGCTGTGTGTCGGTGAATAGTCCAAACGACTCCTGCTCCTCGATATTGTTTTGTTAATGACTTTAATTGTGTTTGATTTTTTTTTCACTTCTGTCAAAGCCATCGTTCTCGTCTCGGATACGCGTTCGCGCCTTTCACGAGATTTTTGACCTGCAACGGACCAGACGGTTCGGATCATTATACGCGAACAGTACCGCAGGCGTCGTGTTATATTTTTCTCTTTAAAAATAGATGTAACGGAGCTCCGTGTATCGAACACAAAACGAGACGGACCGAAATATATTCCATACTTTTCTCATCAAGATATCCGCCTATTGTGAAAATTCTTAAGAAACTGTTTGAATTTTTTTTTAAATATGACCGTGCAAAGTTTATTCCTTCGGCAACAATAAGTCCTTGAAAAAAAAAAAAAAAAAAACTGGAAATATTTATGCGGACGTGCGTGAAGTTGGAAAAGTTTTTAACGCGAAAAATGAAAATGCTATGGATTTAAAAACGAATCGTTTTTCTTCGATGGATTCCAAAAAATGATTGAATTTTTGGCGATAAGAAAAAGTTATTTTCGAACGGCGCGGTGGCAAAAGCAGGAATAGCTATGACACGAAGGGACGAGGTGTCGAGGGACAAGAAACCTGAGAACAAAGTCTCGATATCCCAGTGCTCTCGCTTTCGTCGGCTGCCTCGTACAACCCTCGAATCCACCCCCCCGAATTATTCGGGAACAAACAAAAGCCTGGCAACCGACATTCAAGCCTTTTCGAGACTGGCTTGCTCCATGCTGCTCGTCAAACCCCCTTACGCTCCAACATTTTCGCCAAACACAGTTCTCTCGATGACCCATTCCGAGGAATACCTACCCCATATCGTCTTTCATCCCCCATTGGCCCTTCCACCACCGAGTTAAAGTTGTGCAACCACTACTATAAACCACTTGGCATTGACTCTCTCGTCTTTCTCGCCCCTGCTGAATTTCCATCCTTCTCTTGCCACCTCCTCAGAGCCTCATCTCTCCATCCCCCTATCCCTGCATCTCAACCCCTCTAGCTCACTATTTGTTTTCTCTTACATCGTCAATCTCACCACCACCCACCCCCGCCTGATCTCTTTCATTCATACATACCCTTCCTCGATCATTCACACTCTCGTACACAACCCCCACCCTTTGAATCGCTCGAAAGTACAGTTAACCAACCACCATATTGGCCATGCTGAATACAATACACCGAGTATTTGCTGCCCTTCATTTGCAGACAACCACAGCATGCTCCGCGTCATACTATTCTCGCTCTCTATGTACAAACCGGTCATCATCAACCCCCTCGTACTTTCTCCTTTTCCATAAACCACAACTCGGGGGAATTTTACACCCCAGAAGGCACGAAACTTTTCACCAGAAATTCCGACCGTCGAACTAACCGAATTCTCAAGCGATCTCAGCCTCCTGTAAGGCGTACAAAAATGCGGCGAGTTGCTTGGAGGTGGGAGGGGTGAATTTAATTTTGTAATGACCCTTCGTAGCGCGTTCCTTGCTGGAGCAACTTTCGAAAGCTCGAAAAAAATGTGTTGTCATTTCAGAAACCATTTTTCAACTACCCTGCATTAGGCAATGTTTTTTTTTTTCAATGAAAAAATTCTATTGCACTTGGAAAAATGTGAAGCTCCTGGATTATCGGTTTAATTGAAAATCCTTTAAAAATTAAGCGTTATTGAGAATTCCTGTTTCACCGTCCTTCGAGTCATCAATAACTGCTCCCACCGTGACGCAACCATCCTACAGAAAACTGCGAGGCGTGTAGACTCGAGTCTCGAGGACCCTGAAGAAGTCGCCTCCCTTCCGATTCTCGTGAAACGCGTCCTCGAGCTCTTCCTAAACCCTTGAGAAAGATAGAATTGGAGGGGGCACGAGGAAGGAGACGAAAATACAAGGTTTGCCCTGTGCGATTCTTGGCAATGTAAACAAGCACTGTCACGGGGGGTGAGACTCTCCAGATACGCAAGGAAAGTGACAACGAGGATAGACGAAAGGAAATGAGAATAAAGCTCGAAAAAGCACTTTTATTTCTTTACGACTTCCACCGTTCGCGTTTTTTATTTTTTTATTTTTTCAATTCGAGTCGTCGCGCTTGTTCTGCCTTCCTGAAATCTATTCCCGCACGTTCATGATTTTTTTCAAAATCCCAACCACCATCGAAAAATAAAGTGTCAGCCGATTTGTCAAGCGAAAAAAAATGTGTATTGTCAAAATTTTTTCAGTGTTTCTTCATTGCTTTAGGCGAAGTTTTCATTATGGCAATGATAAGTAACAGAAGTGATGGAAAATGATCAATTATAAGAGAACTAATCAGTGCTATTGGAGCTCTGATTGCTCTTAATGAGTCTCCATTAGTTATTACCAGTAACAGAAGTCATTACAAGTTATTATGCACTGATGAAAACAGTTGTAGGCTCATGAATCCCTCACTCTATATAGCAATGATCAATTAATAGCATGTGTTTATTAGCGCTCATTAATATTTCGTCAAAGGGGAACACTTTCTCGGGAAATGTTGTTTCGTGCTAATTCTAATTATCAATTTGTTTTTCTATATATTTTTCTAATTGTATAATAATGTTTTTTCACCAAACAGTTCGAAGGCAGAAAGGTTTGCTTTTTCGCTCGTGTTTTGAGGAAGCTCTAAGTATAACTGTCCCTAAATTGAACAAACTCTTGAAGTCTGTTATTACATGGATGGAACGAGAGACGAGTCCTTGAAATTTACCGTGAAGGAAACGAGATAAAAAGGCCGCGAGAGCGGAGAGGGAAAAAATGGAAAGACGAAGGAGTCTTGATTGTACAACATGTACTTAACACACCCCTGAGTGACTTTTCCCATCTCGCTCTTACTCTCTCCTTCTCTCTCTCTCTCTCTCTCTGTTTGCTCGTCGTGTTTTTTCTCCATTAACGATCGTTCTGGCTTTTCTCTCGTACAGCATATATATTTTTTTTTCTTAGTCGATTTCCGAGTAGAGATTCGTGTGGTCTCTTCATCCCGAGAAAATTCGCTTCGCTTATCGAGGCTTGTGTAAGCTCTTTGGCAACAATTCTCCAGACTCGTTTCGGGTCTCGTTCTCCGCGAGGTGGACCGAATAAAAAAATCTCCTGTCCGAGAATTTTTCGGTATTCTTCCACCACGAGGGATTCTGGGTTATGATAAATGTGTCAACAACAGATCGGAACTCAGCCACTCGGTTAACTCGTGTGTCACCGACGTTTATATTTTCTCTTCATACGTTCCAATTTTTCTCTCTCGCCCTATGGTTCGATATCGCTCCCAGTTCGTTCGCCCTTCGATTCTCGACCATTCATCCGTGTCAATTATTTTTGTTTCTTTGTGTTTTTTAACAATCTCCAATATTTTTTATTCTCGTGGTTGGATCGTGATCGTGAGTTAAAACGAAGTTCGAATCAACGAATATCCAAGTTTAAATGTTTCGTTCTTTCCCACGCGCAATCTTCACCAAAGCCAGTTGTCCGGACTCTGCTTTCTAAATACTTTGATCTAAATTCTCAAGCGCATGCTTCAAAACGAAATAATGTTCCGTACAATGAAGAAAAAAGAAATAATACATTTCTGAGAACTTAACCAGAAGCATTCGTGCGGAAAAACTTTTCGTTCGGACTTCAAGTTGCAGGGTCGAATTATAGGAGAGAGAAATGGATGGGTGGGTGGGTGGCTCGCTCTCTGGTAGGAAAATAGTGAAAAGAGGGTAGGGGTATCAGCAACGAGCACACGCTCCAAATGCAACGACTATAATTACAACTGGCACCAGAAATAAGTAGAGGGCTGTCAGACGTGAACGACTCTTGCGTTTCTCGACAGTATAATAATAGTAGGAGCGATACTGCTTACCCCTCAACCCCCTCCCTTTTCTCTAACACCTATTTTACTTTCTTTCTTCCGTTTCTCTATTCTCGTATATATAAATATACATTAAAACTTGCATTTGCTATACCGATGGCTTAATGTCTCATTCACATCGCGTCATTGTGCAGCAACGATTTTCCTATAACGAGATATGGTTTTTAAAAATTCAGAAAATGTCTGTGCCCATGATTTGCTCCGAAATTTTCCATCGATGGAAAATAAATACGGAAGACAAGCTGCTGCACATAATCCGGAACTCGAAAGCCGAAATTTATGATTTTATATAATTTTACAAAAATACCTCCACATAGATCCGATCAAAATATGTGATTTATGGAAACCATAAAAGTAACTGGACTCAAGGAACGTTTTTTTTTTTTTTGTTTTATCGAGGCCACCCAGCAAGAAAATATGGATATCGACGTACAAATAGCTGTGCGTAACTTGAGTGTAGATTTTGCCCCGAGGTACGATCGTGTAAAGGCACGGACAGGAAACTGTCAAGTTATTCCAGTCGAAGGGAAGTTCGTACATTAAATTGAGTACGTAAGTGTTGGACAAAGAGACAGAGCCAGAAAGAGAGAAATATGTAGATGACGAACTCTGTTATTTCTCTTTCACGATCTTCAGAACGTTCCTAGGATTTGTACGAATACTCCGTAATTTCCAGAACGTGCTGGCATAACGTAACACAACTAAGCTTTCTCAATAATTCAATATGCTTTGAATTGCCATCATTCAATATTCAAACCTCGATAGGGTGAAGAAGACGAAATACCCTTTGTACATAAATATCCCATATATATATACATAGTCGCCCTTGTACATTACTCTCCAACCCTTCTGTACGAACTTTGCTTCGAAGCGTCGAAACATCATCGTGACTTAAACTCTATATATTGCAACTTCGCAATTCACATTGTTTCGTCGTCCAATTTGTCAGTCAATATTACTTACGTCACGAAGGCATTGAACCTTTCATCGTTCGATCAATTCATAACATTTCCCAGTTGTTTATCAGGAAAAAAGACAAATTAATTACTGAGCTATTTTATTCAGAAGCCAATTAATTATTGTTACAATTTTGCATTCGTAAAAAAAAAAAAAAATTTCAACTGTATTTTCAATAAATATCAGATTTCTGAGAAAGTTTTGAATGTAATTATTCATGAGGCCCGAATCTTCATTAACGAAATAATCAGTGCGGTGCAGAGAAAAATAAAAATTTATATAGCGGACTATTGTTCGCATAAACATATGAGCTTGTAGCGATTCATCCGTGGACATGAACACTTGCAACCGTCGAAACGATCGGCAGACACAATGAAGTTTATGGGGTTTGCGAAAGGTATAGGGCTGGGGAGAGGGTATTAATGAAATTTCAAAGTCATTAAATTTGGTCGATCGGTGGCCACTCGCCCCCTGCTCCCTCTTCACTTTCGTGGTTTATATACACGCGGGAGGAATACATAAACTTGGGCAGTATAAACTCATGATTCTGCGTTGATGGTTGGTCCATGCTTATATGGGGACTGCGAAACGACATGCCGCATTGTCCGAATTGAGATTCAACGGGTCATTTCACGAGGCACACTTGACTTTTTATTTTTCCATCCCTGCCACATACACGCGATGTTTTCGCGTTCACATTTATTATGATTATTAATCCCGGCATTTTTCAGTCAAACTTTCATCAAGAATATCATAATTTTTTTAATCGAAAAATAAACGTTTTTCCAAACTATTTGTCAATGAGTTTTTCCGTTTGATTTTACGATGGAATAGAATCGATGAAAAAAATTCATCATAAAAATAGAATTTTTATAAATAAAAATACACGAGCTTGAAGAACTCTAAATTTAGAACATAGCCTGCTGTGTGCATTGGACAGAGACACGTGGGCTCGCATAACGTACGTGATCGTTCGCGTTGACAGTTCTTCGATAATATAACAAGGGCTGAGACACGTATGTAGAACGTGCCGGTAACCGCGGTCACTCCGGTGCTACTCTACGCGCTCTCCTATCATTCTCTAATTAGAATTTCTAATCATCGCTCCATCCGATTAATCACTCAACGACGATTTCCTCTTGTGTACGTCTCTCTGTACGTCAGTACTCAACCATTATGCATCCGAACAACGGACTCAATTCGATAAATTCAAGAGTTCCGACTCTCCAACATCCCGCGTCACACTCGTTCGACCATTGACCATCAAGTTATTTGATAATACGAATAAGCGTTCCATCATATCTCATCTTTCCCTCCTATCAAATTGTTACCAAACTTGTATTGTCATAAAGGTACGGTGCGGAAATCATTGAAATTCTGACGAAGCATCGCTTTAATTAAAAGCATTAAATTTTCACCGTCGCTGCATATCCAAAGTTTAAAACAAAAATTCGGTTAATTGACTGTAGATTTGTATGACAGCGCATCGTATAAATCTAGAGCGATATTAATAACGAGAGTTTTTAGCGGAAACCTTCAACTGATACATTCATAAAATTCGACCATTTTAATCGTTATTTTTGAACAATTTTCACGTGGCCCCGTTCATTGTGTTTCTCAAAATGTTCACCGCGACAAAATGGTCGACAGCAAATATCGAGTAGATAGCAAATTGTCCACAAAGTAATTGTTTTTTTTTTTTTGTTTACGACTCAATCTTCTGCCGCATTGCTAAATGATACAAATTCAAGAAATAAAGTGAAAATAATTGTTAATGGTTCGTTAACCCATATTCTTATCATTAATATTCTTGCACTCGGAGGATCAGTTTGATGGCTTGCAAAAACGAGTAAAAATTTATCAAGACATGAAAATTATCTGCTGGACAAATTAATGTTTTTGTGGTAATTGGTACAAACGATGATCTTAATGCCTCTATATTGGGGCTTTTGATGACTACGGAATGAAACAGTCGTAAGGAATATTATCAATTCGCACAATGATATCTTCCATCGTAAAACTTTTTATTCGACTTTAAGTACTAGTTTTATGAGCTCGTCGTTTGGGACTTCCTTCTGCAGTAATGTCTTATCGTGCGATTTTTGTTTGTTTATGGATTTCAGTGATCTGAGACCAGCGAGTTTGGAAAAGGGCCAGGAGACATTGAGACTGAGGGTTTATGCTTGTTACGCATGGGGTGGACCGCTCCTCGTTGCTGGCCTCGCAGCTCTTCTCGATCATCTTCCACCACAGCCACATTACACTTTCCTCAAGCCTCGCTTTGGCGAAAAACAATGCTGGTTCTACGGTTCGTATTTATTTATTCTTGTCATTAATTTCATGATTCAACGATATTTGTTTTTTTTTTCTTTAGCTCACAATCGATCGAATAATTTTCGTGTTCTTGACCAGCAATGACTAGTTCCTTTGTCCAACGGCTTACGCAAGTCGTCGCCAAGGTTTTCGAGTCTTAATAATCCAACCGAAAACCTCCATTAGAAAATGAACCCAAAAAACTTTGTAATGAGTTTCTCGTTTGTTCGATCGAGGAGGGTTCGTAATCCGAAGATTTAATAAATACACTGGCCACGTGGCGCTCTAAATTCTCTGCGCAATATTTATCTGCAGGCTCGCTGGGCGGATCAAATGAACCTTCATAATTGCTCGAGAATTTGATATCCGAATAAAACCCACCGATCGAAGTTTTCATCGTAATTATGTTTCATGAAATAAAATCGACGTTTAAATAATGAAATTCGCAGTTACTTTCAATCACGTCAAAATCAATGAATAATAAGATCATTATTTTTTCGACCAAACGTATAAATCTACGTGGACGTTTCTTCATGTCTCACCTATTTATTCGTATCGCAGCGTTCAACCGAAATTGTTTCGTGGAGATTTCTTAGCTTCGAGGCTTACGTGAGATTGCCAGGGCCCTTAATCCCTATCGTACGCTTACGCACAATAAGAATGAGGGATGGAGTCTACCACGTGCTATTATTATCATTATTCATGTACGTTTAATAGGGGAGAGGGTTGCCATGAATTCGAGCACGGGTAGTTTGTAGAGGAACGTTAAGGAATTATGATACGTGTACACATCGACGTGAGCCGGGTGTCCCGAAAATCGTCTCCAGGATCCAAAGGATAATGCAATTAGCGGATTTTCAAAAAGAAAATCACAATTCCATTTTTTTTTTCTCAACAATTGATGCGATATTTATTAATTAGTTTGCGAAAATCTCCTGCGTGATGAACAAACATGTGCTCATTGTCCTTGAGCTGATTTGACCCTTAATAATTAATTAACATCCTTTCAACGATCGATTGGAGATAAAAATGAAAAAAAAACTTTTCTCTAATGGATTTAAAGAATTCTTGTGGTTCTTGACTTTCTGTTCATTATTCCGGAGACACCCTGTTCATGTGGCTAATCGTAAACGTGCTGTTTAATGACCGGCCACGTAATCCAGCAAAGGCCTCATCATCCGCTGCGTAATCCCTCCTCTAAAACTCCCTATAACTAGCTTTGCCAATATTCTCCACCAAAATCTCTACAATATCTGAAATGGGTTGGCCATGATTGGAGAAAAAAAATAAAATTTGGTGTTTTTTGTTCAGGTAGAGTGAACTGAACTGTAAAAGAATGGGAAGCAGTGAATGGACTTGATTGCTGCTTAGTTTATATTTAAATTTGGGAAGTTTTATAAATCGTCGATGAAAAACTGAATCTTTACAAAAAATCTTCCTCATCATCAGAACTGACTTTTTTCGAAATAATGTTGAATTTCGATGACAACTGGCATTTCAGGAATTTCGCTAGTTGTTTATCATCTTTTTCAATATTGTCTGATTCGAGCTCATCGAATATCTTTTAAAACTATATGAGGATGCGATTCCCTCGGGGCTTTTGTCGGTTCCGATGGACATAAGGAGAAAATTGGAATGAAATATGTTATTGCAGGAAATCAAACCTCGTTGTTCGAGCGACAGATCGTTTGGAGGGAAATTAATATTCTCGAGGTCGTCCGAGTGATGTGCAAAAAGAAATAAAAAACGATGGAGTTTCAACGAAATTTGATTTTTCTTATTTGTTATTTTGGAGTTTCACTCTGGAGGTTGAACCACGACGAAAAATTGTCGTTTCTCATCATTTTTTGTCATTGTTGCACTCCCTGGCGATTAAGAGGGATCTCGGGAAATATCCAAATCAGGATAATTGTGTCCCAGAGGGAAGAAGCCTGGAAACATAATAGTGGCGGGCGTTTGCGTAACGAGGATAAAGGAGAACGAGGGTTGGGAGTTGCACCAAAGACTCCGCGTGTATTCAGCACCCTCGTGGATCATCTGCGCAAATTACACGCTTTTTTATTCTCTTCCTTGTTCCTCTTTTCCTCGTTTTTCTCGGCATGTTTCGTGATAATATTGCCGTTGAAGAGACGAGGGTAAAAAACAACAACAACAACAGCGTCGAGAACATATTCCCATGAGGATGGAAACAGACTGACGAAGGGTGCATAAAAACTGTGATTTCTTGAACGAATGGGGTATTGAGGGTCACTCAGAAAGGAAGAGACTACGCTTGTCTCCCAAACGACTCCGCTTGGGGATAAAAACTAAGAAAGTGCAGCTTTTGGTCCACGGCAAAGATGAATCGAAAAAAATGAGAAATGTGAGCTTTGCCACGATGATAAATTTGTTTCTGGAGTTTCGATGCAACGAATTCCATTAGAAAAGAGCGAACGAACTGGAGATCAGTATTTTTGAAATAAATTTTGTAAAAGTCATTCAATGAAATGGCTGAGTGGCAAAAATCATACGGGGATGAAACGTATTTTGGAGTTTTTCCGCCCTCTCGTTCTCGTATCATCCCTCATTTCGGCTCAGGGTAAAAGCCCCATGACAAAGTAGGCCGAGGGGATGGGGAAGGAGGTGGAAGGCCGTTTCGGTGCACAAGCCTGGCGTGCAATGGCACAGACAGATAAACCGTAGTGGCGCCAGTCCGAGCCAGTCTATAACTAAACCGTGTGCGAATGGAAGGGAAAGCGAAGGCCAGAGTAGAGAGAATGCTAGGGAAGCGAGCAGATCTGCGGCGAGCATAACCAACCCCTTCTCCATCAAGCCTCCACCCTTAAACCGTGCGAAATTTACCCTCCGTGTGTACCGACACTGTGGCCATGAAGCGAGTGTTCTATAACTACGTCGAGACCTCGTGGTGCCTACTACAAAACTACTCCCAAGTCAGCTCATGGTTAGAAGGCATTGTAGGGGTGAGAATTCATCTTGGTACCTCTTCGTACTACCTTCCTCATTTTTTTTATTTTCTAACTTCTCTTCGCTCCTTTTCGTTCCTACACCCTTTCACTTCCGTAATAATGTCTAGACCATGTTTTTTTTTTGCTCCTCCTCTCCCCAGCCTTTTTAATATGCCTTACGCGAAACAGTTTAGCGAATGAATTCGAGAGTTATGAAAATTTGCCCTCTCAACACGTTCCCAGGCAAATGCTGCAGCTTTTTTCTTTCATTTTCTTTTCATATGAGAGCCAAAGCCGAGAGCACGTCTGCATGAATTTTCATTACGGGCATGTTTGCGGAGAGGATGCGATTCCAAAATGATGCGAGCAGGTTAATTGCTCGGATTATTAAACTCAACTTATGGAGTAGAAAGAAAGAAGTGTTGAATCGACTCTCCATTTTTTTCACAAGCAATAACTTGAACGAACGTAATATGGACTTGATGAAATAAAAAGTTTCTTCCCCGAATAACGCGTGGCTCCCTTAATGATTTATTTTTCTCTGGTTTGCCAAATACCGTTGTTATTGTAGCTCGTGTTTCAAAGCAGTGTGAGGAAATGGTGGACACGTGTCGAGGTGAAAGGGTGACAGGATTTGCCGTATGTAACTTTCGTCCCGTCTCTCATCTCCATCCCCCCGGCACGTTTATTCGATCGTATAACTCGTGTATATTTGTTTCCTCTTCTTTCTCTCTCTCTCTCTCTCTCTGGCTCTACGTGTAAATCAATCCTAACCGTTAATGAAACGCTCTCCAGTCGCGTTAAATAATCGGCGCGAATAATGTCCAAAAGGGAGGTTTTTTTCCGCCTCCAAGCTCGCAGTGGCGACGTAGAATCAATTTGCATTGGACGTGTCGATAAACAAAAAGCCGAGTGAAACCGTTGCCTCTACGCTCCATTACTCATCCATGAATATCTCTCGAATTTGCTCCCTTTCCTGATCGCGCGAAGCACAAAAAAAAACTACCCCAAAACATTCTCCCTCACTTTTTGGGACATCCCGGCGTGGATTACATCCCCAAAGCCGCTGCCTCTCGTCTCTGTATCCAGCCACACAGATTTATACCTGTTCGTAGCTTTCCTGACAACAACAAAAAATCAAACAAACAAAAACAACTGCATTTCGTCATTGCAAATACTCCGGAACTTGTAAAACGCCACCAATCTGCTAATTGATACCAATCCTCACGCATACTCGTCTCCGAGGCTGGGGAGACGCCATTTTCATTGTCGTTCACTCTCCCTGTTTTTTTTTTTTTTTTTTTTTTTTTTTTTTTTTTTTTTTTTTTTTTTTTACTGTCCCAGCATCCCTGGGATTTCATCGGAAACTCCCTTTTCCTAACAAACGAATATGACGTTCGTAAAACCCATCGGACCTGACCATTAACACGAAATATTCCATAGCTTCTCGATTTAGCAACGGGCTCGTTACTCTCGCCTATCCTTCGCAGCAGCGGCTTCCTCCCTTCCCTCAAATTCATCCAAACCTAACCGACATGTCACCTGTCATGTGCAAACTGCTTGCCAAGTGATACGACCCCTCCAACGATATTATACAAACCCTTCCCGCAGCCCTTGCTCACCTGGACCTTCACTGCCCAGATTCTAATTGGAACGCCTTAGCCCTTTATCCACTTGCAATTACGTAGAGCACGCGGCTTCCGTCGTCTCTAATTATAAGGAAGCAGCAATTCGTGATATTCATCATTTTTGGCGCGTGATTTCATCAGGTGAAGAAAGCCACAAGCTGAGCTGGAATGATTAAAATTTTCGCTCAGTTTCGACTCTCAATGACGTTACAAAATTCACACCTGACTATATAAAATTACTATCAACAACTTTTCAAATTCTAACCAATCGGGAGCGATTCCGAACGAATCGACAGAGACTCAATCGAGTTTGGATCACCCGGATGTTCATAATTAGTTCTAATTTGTCACTAAAGGCACGGAACAATGATTCGGTTCTCCAGAGTGCTTCAGCAATGAAAATCGATGAAGATCGAATGGCGTTTAGATTTTCAGCCTGATTTACCATTTAATCGAGCTTGGCTGCGAGTATCCCATAAAACACGAGCACATATACGTAACAAGTTCTTGCTCGGGCCAAAACGCGGTGACGACACTTCCAACTAACATATATTTCGGTCCATTTTGTACCGAACGATTCGGACCGTTGGTATATGGATTCTGCGGCTTGTCCTAGTATCCTGGTCGAACAGTATTCTGCGCTTGTAGCCTTACCAATACTAACCTCTCGCATTCTCACAACGTTCGAAGCAACGAACATAATTCACTTATGTTTGTTATGGGTTGCCATGGAGTGAGATATAAGCCCCTCGACTCTTGAAACAGCTATTGTTGGCCACGAGCCAGAAACCTAAGCGAACTATATCTCCCTCTCTCTCTCTCTCTCTCTCCCTGATTTTAGCTGATGGCTTTTTGTCTCTAGCACGCTCCAACTTTTTTTCCATCTACCTTCTCGTATTAGTCCTTGTGTTCTGCGGGAGTAATAAAACAGCGAATAAAGATCACGAGCGAAGAAACGAGACACAAAGTTTCGATATTCACCAGAAATAACAAGTTTCCATCGAAGACTTGATTTTCAAACTGAATTTGTTAAACATTCCATTGAAACTTTTCCTCAATTGTTACATTTTTTTACATATTCGTACGAACATTTAGCATTATTTTATTTTATTTTTTATTTGGGGCCATTTTAAATTCTATTCAGGAACGAACAATTTAGATAGTCTGTGCAATCTTGCTCAACAACGCAGCCTCCATTGAGGACCTTCTGTATCTCTCGCTGTGTATTGACGCAGAACTTGAAGGCAAACTCTGAGAGGAATTCAGTCTCGCGGAGCTGTCCTTGTACCGGAGACTGCAAGAGCATGTACACGTGGAATATAATCCACTCGTGAGAACGGCACACGCGTCCATGCGTAATTTCTCATTAACTTAATTCTATTATTTATTTACTTTTATTACTGTTTTTCGATTTATTTATTCTCTCATTGTTGAATATCGATCGTTTTGTTTGTGTCGTTTCTATTTTTGAATTCGATGTCGATGCCAAATTTTGGATTTTGAAGAAATCAATTAGACGAATGATTCGAATATCTGCTACCGGATTTTAGGAGAATCTGTTATTTCGAAATCGCTGTCTTATTATAAATCGAAAAAAGAAGACGATCGAGAAACATGGGACGCATGTTTTATTTTTTATTTTTTTTTTTCGGTAATAAATTAGAGGTTAAAAATATTATTTATTGAAAAATGAAAGGCAGCTAAAAAAAAAATCTGCCCTACCCACGACGAATAAAAATTATACCGATACGAAGGAGCAAACGAATGCTCGAAAAAATGTGACATAATTAGTGTCGATTTGGTGCGGAAAGACTCGTAGGCGAAATTTGCTGAAGACGTCGCGCGGCAAGAGGCACACAATTTGCTTCGCTCGCGCGAGTACGGGAACAACAGCAGAAACTATGGAAGCGAACTGAGAAGCGTGGCCGGGATAAGTGGCCAAAACCGACGTGATCAACGTGAAGTTTACTGTAACTTGCTGGGGTCTCGAGAGGGTGTCCTGTGCTACTCTTCCTTCCGGAAACGACGAGAGAGAAATTCGCCATCATCAACGAACCGATAGTTATGCCACGAGAGCAGCCAATATGCTTAAGTTTACGAGAACAGCCTCCAGAGGGGGGCAACTTAGAGAAAGGGAAAAAGGGATGGAGGGAGGAAGATAAGCATCAATAAGACGCTCTTAAGACGCGAGAGCAACGATTTTCGAAAGGATCCGATCTCTCTTTCCCTCTCGGGCATACAAAAGCTCATTTCCGTTATGTTCCCTACATATTCTTCGTTGTTAAGTACTCAAACTTGGACCATTCAACGATCGACGAGTTTCAGCTTTTCCAATAATTACATCAAAGTGATGGTAAAAAAAAATCGATTTTTTTTATGAGAACAGAATGAAACATTTATTGTGAATTTTCTTTAATGTTATTTCAAGCAAAAAATCCAATTCTTCTCTCGATTATATAAATAAAGTGCTAATTTAGTTCATGAGCTTCATTCCTGCGAAAGATTCATCACAATCGGTTCAATAGTTTTCTCGTGAAAAGCGGGCAAACACATTTTCGCAGTAAAGATTTATTTAAATTAGATTTATTATTTTTTTCTTGTTATCTTCACGAGCACAAAATTCATTCGGAATAAATTTCCGGGTATCCGACCGAGGGTAGAAAATATCGTGATTATTTGTTTGCGAAGCCATGAAATCCTCACTTCCGGTGAATGTGCAAAGCCAAACTGCGAGAGTTTGCCTCGAATCAATGATTACACGCTGGATTATTTTTTTTATCGATCCGTTCGCCGAATCTTTGCCAGAATGCAGACTCGTTTATTCAACGAGTAAGAAAAAAATGTATCTCCATCAACAGAGAAAGGTTAAGACTCATTCCTGAATAAAATTTTATCAATTTTTCAAATTTATATTTATAAACTTTTGTTTGGTTTTTATTGTCAATTCAACTTTTTCATCCCTGACATATTATCGTGCGACGGAAAACAAAATATACGTCGAACTTAATTTTGTCATTGATTGAACAAAACTAAGAACGACCCATGCAGAAAATTCGGTAGCGCTAAACCGTCGTCCAAATAAACTGTTCTGGCGCGCCATTCACCGATCCTAGGTTTATTATTGAACCTGGCCTAAAACACGAGACACTGCGAGACTCTCGTTTCACGAGAGCTATTCGAACGGATTAATTTTAGAAAATCTCTGGCTTTTAATGTCTCAACTTAACGTGCTTGTCCTTCCGCAATTCTCGATCGGTAATTGGCACACTTTGAAGCGAAGCAAAAAGTCGAAACATGTTTTCGTATTGAAAACGTTTCCATGTTGATTTCTCGTCATTGGATCGACGTGGAAGCTTCTCATCGATTTTTAATTTATTATTGAGACTTGACTGATTTTTTTTTTTTTTCTGTTTCAATCTGTTACAGGCGACACCGAAATTTTGGCATATTTCTTCGGGCCTATCGGCGTTTTGTTACTCGTCAACGTTATTTTCTTCATCGCTACAGCTCGTGAATTGACCTGCGGACTGTGGAAAGGCGAATTTGTGAAAAGCACGACCGAACGGTAAGGATTATCAAAATATTTGCAACAATTAATTTTTTTTTTTTACTTCCGTCGATTTTGCTTCATTCATTTTTTATTACTATTTTTTTAAATTTACCGACCTACTAATGAAATGATACTAAAACAAAAATATTTTCTCGAAACACTGTGCCTAATCGTCACATTCATTCCGATCGATACATTTTTCGAAAGACGTCAACGATCTAAATATAATTATATCATTTCGAAAAATCTCGAGGAATTATAAAAATCCTAACGTATCAGCTCTCTGTATGAAAAAAAAAAACAAAAATTGATTCGTGTTGATCGCCAAAAAAAACAATAAAAAAGAGATACAGAGATAAAAATCATATAAATAGTTTTCAATCGTACATCGCGTGAGTTTCGTAGGATCGCCAAAAATAAAAGTAAAATAAATCGGTGTCGCGTCGACGATAAAAATAATACATAAATGTTTTTTTTTTTCCCCCTCGTCAAGTCTTCTTTCCCGTCTTCCTTGTAACGCTAATACAATTTAATTTACGATCGAATCTTTTTGTATTTTTATTCGGACTGGCGGGAAATTTTTTTTCAACCCACTTTTCCGGCCCACTTTTTCAATCCGTCTTTAAAAATGTATTGCGCATAAATGTGGCCTTGAAATTCTTGCAATGTGGAAGAACGTGGCAAGAACGACTTTGGCATAATATACCTGGGGCTCAACGTCTATATCGTCGTCAAGCAGGCCTGACGACCTCCTTTATCCTTCTCTCTCTTTCTCTTTCCTCTCTCCCTCCCTCTCTCTCTCTCTCCTGTTGAGCTCTCTGCAGTATCTTCGCTGCTGCTGTGAGCTCGTGATAGTTAAACCGAAAAATATGCAGTTGACTGCTCAAGCTCAATGAACTTCTATTTTCCAAAATGCTATTATTTATTGGCGAGAAAACAGAAAAAGAAAAACACGACGAAATTGATCGAAAGTCATGTTTCACTTGTGTACCGAATGTACAACTTTACGATGGCAATAAAGTCCTGCTGACAATTCAGTAAATTCAATAATGTTTCAATGATATATTTCGGTGATTTTTTCTCAAACTGAGCAGTGCCTTAAGTTTGATCACGAGGTTTCGTCTATCTCTGAAACAAAATACACAGACTTGATGGTCGTCGTGTTCGTCGTCGACGACGATGAATATCCTTGATTTCCGTAGCGTCGTTATTTTCCATTTGGCTCCAAATTCCGATTTTCTCCTTCCGAGACCTCCGTCTCCGCCGCATTCGTTGCAATATCCTCGCGTTAAAAAAACAGAGCAGTGAGGGCAACAAGATGTACATTGATCGGGTTTTATTCTCATTGACAATTGATATTAACGATTGCCATTATCCGAACGATATTGACATGAGGATTGCATTGAAATTGAACCTTAGGAAACATTACCCCAAAACACACGAGCATCACTTCCTTTTACTTCGTTCAAAATAACTGAAAATTGTATGAGGATACAAAAATTTTACTCGACAGTAGTATCAGAGCAATTTGTTACCACAACGAAATAAATAAACACAGAGATTTGACGTATAAATAAAAATCATGCATTAACATAATGGAAAGAAAATAAATTTCGCATCTTTTTTACAAAAACAATAAACAATGATAATGAAAAGACTATTTCAAGTTTTTAAAAATAATAAGTAAGCAGAGCACTATCCATCGTGAATAAGCACTTAGTAAACATGCGTTCATGTCAATAATCTTTCAGGAGCGTGTGTAATTTTTCAGCATTTGTTTATTTATTCGAAAAAAATCACGCAGAATATCGAACATTTGCATTTTTGGATTTTTATTCTTGAATATCTAACAGATAACAAAACAGTCAAAAGTTACAGAAATTATCAGATTCATGCCAATAATTGTTAGCTAAAAGTAATCAAGACAAAATTTTGATTAATTTTGTTAACTCGTCTTCACTGGAAATTAATGATCCCGAGGTTTTAAAGACGCTGGCTGGAAATTGAGTTTTTTTTTCTTGGTACGAATTCCTCTGATTCATAGATCAAAATATAATTTTCGCTTGTTCAAGGCGATGCTGAGAACCTTTAAAATTTTCGCGAATCCCAAACACACGTGCTTTTCCACGATTTCATAAATTCAAGTCCTCTCTTGCTCTTTTTCTGGTACGCACACTCACTCTCTCTTTGACTGATATTCTGGTTGTTGGTTTTGTAAATATGTAACGCCTCTGATGTCACGATTATGCCTAATCTCACGAAGCACATGCGAATATACCGGAAACATGATGAGAGCATTTTCACCCTAGACTTTTTTTTACGTCTATCAAATCTTATATGCATCTATATGTATATAAAGATGTATGTAAATATGGACATGCTCATTTTTTCTTTTTATCTTCCGTCTTCTTACACTTCTTACTTCGCCACGGTTTTGGCTCGTCTTTTCAACCCCTTTCCTTTTTCTTCTTCATTCCCATCCTTCCTGCCATTCTTTTCTCCTTTTTGGTCCACGAATTCGCCTATACACACGCCAACTCGTTTTCTGCCGCTTCGATTTCGCGCACCGCCGAGTGGAAATCTGTGTTTCGCCTCTTTGCTCTCTCTCTCTCTCTCTCTCTCTCTCTCTCTCTCTCTCTGTCTTTCTCTATTTCTTCTTTTTATCACTTTTTTCCGCGTTTTTTTTTCTTTTTCTCTCTCACGTCTCGCGAAACCGTCTCGTCGCGCTCCCGCGGCAGCCACGCGTGTACTCCGCCCCGTACCTCCTTTCTTTTTTCACATTTCATGCCGTAGAATCCTTCCATGTGCCGTAACACGCTCTCGTAGCATTTTTCACGAAACGTCGAATTCCTATACTCCCGTTCATTTTTTTTTTCTTTCGACTTTTGGGCTTTTTTCATCTCGACGCGTGTTTGTTTCATGCTGGCTTATTTTATTTTCGCTCGTAAATGAGATTCAAAGCCTTTTGCCTTGACGATTCTTTCGATGCAGGCGGAAGTAATGATTTCTTCAAAGAAGATTAATAAAACTTTTTTCCAAATATCGAATCGTTTTTTCCTTTTGATATTTCCTCGTCCACATACATTTTTCAATGAATTTTTTATTTTTGCGGAGGAAGCACGTGTTTTTCTGTATTTTGATTTTCGTTCCCGATCCTTGCGTCCCGTTTCTATTATTTCGGAAGAAAATATACTGCATGTCTTGATTTCTTCATAATTTTAGACACAAAGTGTAAATGCAACAATTCATCGTATTATTATAGTTGACGATATGGAACCTCATCGTAATGATGATTAGCATAATTGAAATGAGCCGGTAGTTGGAGGTTAGGGAAAAAAATTTAGTTGGTTATTCCTGTGCAGCAAAGGAGCAATTTTGCAGCTCGGACTTGAAGACACGCGAGGGCGAGAAAACTGAGTCTCGTTACGCCTTGGAAACCCGAAAGGCCTCGCTTTTGCATCTCTCATACCGCGAGCACTAAGTTTCTGTATACGAAGCCGGTCGTTCATAATAATTAGCAATGCAACGGAAATAGAACTCGCTTGTGCTCCCAAGAATTATATACACGAAGAGAGCAAGGAAAAGAGAGAAAGAGAGAGAGAGAGAGAGAGAGAAAAAAAAGAGGAAAAACGGAGAGAGTAAATTCTCAAGACGAGCACGAGCGACTTTCATTTTCAGTGTTGAAGAGTTTATACATTTTGAACCTTCCTGGGTAGCCTTTCAAAGAAAAAAAAAAAAAACATGTTTAAAGAGGAGAGAAAATTAGAGAAGAAAAGTCAAGCGACAATAATCGAAATGGTTATGGCGGCAATGAACAAGATTTATACGACGATGAACGATCAAATTTCTCTTCTTGCTCTTTCTGTTTTTTCCTCAATCTCTAATTTATACCTCTCGGGTCTCGATGGTCCAATCACTGGAAACGACGTAATGCGAATCGATAGTCCATGGCTTTTCATTTATTTTATTTTATTCTCGTTAAATCTGCTTGTTATCCTGATCGCAATTTATTTTCGGATTAACATTTTCTATTTTTCTGCTACTTCGTTCGATTATAGAGAATTATTCGAATATAATTATTAAATACAGAAATTCGTTAGATTAAGAATTTGAAAATATTAAATTAACAGCTAAAAATAAAGATGTGAAGAAATCGTAAAGAATAAATAATTATTGAATGTTCCAGTGCTGCCCTTGGTCGAGTTTGCATGAAGCTCGTGATCGTGATGGGTGTGACATGGATAGCAGACGTGGTATCTTGGCTGGTCGGTGGTCCGCATTACATTTGGTATTTTACCGATCTTCTCAACGCCCTTCAGGGTCTCTTCATTTTCATCGTGGTTGGTTGGCAGCCGCAGGTACGTGCCGGTCTTAAGAGGCTTTTCAACAGAAATCCTCGTGCCAACGCCGGAAGACAGGGTAATGGCCTCAGCACCACGAGTCATGGAATGCCGAGCATGGGAGACAGCGTGACGCAAAATCCGAGCACCAAGACTGCACCCCTTGAAACCATCTGCTAAAACGTTCCCCTCTCTTCCTAGTTTATGCAGTTACACAAAACGCCTCTATTCAGACTCTTTCTCAACTTTTTTTTCCCGTTCTTTTTCCGCTCGTACTGTGACGTGAGTCTCTGTAACGCGAGTTCTCGTGATCAAAAATTTGCGCTGAAAGCTGACAAGCCAGAAACGAGATTTTCATGGAAAAAAAAAACAAAATTCTATATTGGCTGAAAAATGGGCTTTATCGGTCTGAGTGAAATCTGAGACCCAAATTCTTTCCACAAGCCAGTTCTCGGGCCTGTCAATTATGCCCCTGACGTTACCGAAGCCCAATTATTCCTTTAAGGCCCATTAATCATGGGTCTTCTTTATTTCATCGCACCAGTTTCAACTCACATTAAACTTTTTTTTCATCCCTCAAATAACAGAAGATACGAGACTGTAACATTCAATCCAAAGAATGATTTTTTGCGCGCGAGGCTTACTCCTCGATGTACGAATGACTTTATACGCGGTAGACAATTTTTTTTCTCCCCATGAGTGTTGTAGATACGAGGGTGATTTTTTTCTATTTATAGGAACTAGGGATTTGAGGGAAAAGAATTTTTGCCAATTTCGAGAATTTCGAAAAAGAAAAATACATTTTCACTTGTTCTCATTGACGATGGGAATTATTTTCTCTCGTTCAGTGCTGCTTCGCCCCTTGATCCCTTTGACGACAATACGAACGTAAATATTAAACAATTCGAATAAGGAAAATTCGCTTCACTCGATCTATCATTCGAATTGAAATTTTGAAATTTTTTTTACTCCGTTCATTTGACTCTCAGCACGACAAAATTCATTTTGATTTTTAAGGGAAGCTTTCCCTTGTTTCTGAGGGATTCAATTTTTTTTAAGAAGCTTGGGGAAAAATATAAAAAATACGTTGGTGTATACAATTTTGTGAATCGTCTCGAAACAAATATTCGAATCGATCGTCCACTAAGAAGAGCTTTTATAGATGAAACCTTTTCTTGGAGTGCCAAAGACACTCTTTTTGATGATTTTTTATGAGTGCATGCATGTGTGTAAGTAAATTTATCGAGAGGGCAAAAATACGACGAAAAAAAAATTTTTAAAAACACATTTTTTAAAAGCGTGACAATACAAGCGAGCAAAAGAGTAATTAACTTATAACATTGCCTTCGTGAAAATGCCTTCCTTCGTGTGTTCAACTTGGCAAGCAAAAAAAAAAAAAAACAAAAGAGTTTTTCTCTTGTGACCGACGATAAACTTGAGATAAAAAATTGAAAAAATTATCGGCAACGAAAGTGCGAAATAAAAATGTTTCGGAAGATCGAGAAAGCTAGGTCAATACCCAAGAAATGAAAGAACTTGCAAACGCCAGATTTTTACGAGGTTTTTGAGACCCACGAGCAGAGAGACATCCAAGGATTATTCTCGAAATTCATTTCACCAAAACAATTTTGAAAAACTCTCGTGAATCGGTCTGTAAAAAAAAAAAAAAAAAACAAAAAAAAAACAAAAAAAGCTCAATTTTGGATTTCATTCAAAAATGAAATCAAAATCTATTGATAAACGAAAAAAAAAACATTAAAAATATAAGGGCGTAAAATCGAGATGAAAATCGGAATTTCGAATTTGAACTTTTTGTCGTGGCGGAAATTGTGTTTACTCGCGTGCACAAATGTGAGACTGATAAAATTCATTGACCAATACTTTTTTTTTTCTACGAATGAAAGAAAAATCGAACAGCTACTACACTCGAACAAAAAAAAAGTATCCCTTAGTTCCTTAGTGCGGAGAGGTGAATGATAATGTGATACTGCGACTACACCGCTGAAAGAATTATCGCCTTTTCTCTCCAATGTTGCTTACAATTCTCGAAAACTCCCAAGCACAACTTCAAGATTAAGAAATACGCCAACAAAAAAAAAACAGCAAACATATTTCGGGATGGTCCTAATGTGAAAATTTCAAAGTGTTTTTCAACAAGATCGTTTTGAGAATTGTCGTGTCCATTATTCATTCGGCGGTGAGTCTTATATTGTATGTATTTGTATGCACGTGTACTTTACAATTAAACCATGGTTAATAATCTAGTAATTAGACACTAAAGATGCTGTATAATTAAGTTGATCGATAGATCGTCAACTCCATTATGTTATTATTTTTTTTTTTATTATTGATATTACTTTATTTTATATTTTTATTAATTTCATCATTACTCATTCATTTAAATTCCGATCCACGCAGCAGTAAAATGTAAACACGTGACTAGCAACGATAGTTTTCTTTTGTAAATAGTAGCGAATACACATAAAAATTATATAAGGAATTTTTTTATTGTAATTCGAAAACAATGTGGAATTTCGTAAGAAATACAAAAAAAAAACGATATTTATTATTTATTTCTGGATATTGATAACCTGGAAAAAAGTACTGCCTTCTGACTTTTTGTGAAGTGATTAACGCAAGTGGCGAAAATTTAATTACGAAAGTAATTCAAATTTGTGTTTTTTTTCCTCTGAATTTTTCGTCGGTTCTTTTCAAGTAACGACACCATTGCATTTTTCTCATTAGTCGCATTTTTTGGAACAGCATCTATAACGAGTGAAAAAATGAAGGACACTGAGTATTTAAAAATTGTAGAAATCTCCAGTGGTGTTGATTACGATCATAAGATGAAAATGAAACCAATGAGACGAAAGAGAATTTGCAGTCGCGTGAGTGACGTAGCGCAAAAGTTGGATTTTTATTTCGTGCAAACGAACAAAAAACAAAGTGGCACAGTCATGGAGGTAAAAAAATATTATCAACTACTATACAATCGATTAAGAAAAAAAGAGAGAAAAGTACTTTAACCATCGTAACTTTTAGGATACGTAGCTTGCCAGTAACAAAGTATCCCACCCTCACCAGTACCCAATATATTCGTAAAATAAGCTCATCTCGTATCATTGTTTTCATACTTTTCTGTTAGTTTTATTATTATTATTATTATTATTATTGTATTTATCACACGAGAATTCGAATAATCAACGTAAAGGATAACATCGGCACTCTGCCGACTCAAAGTTCGAGGCTAAACCTTTCCTAACCCTTTATTTATCTCTGTCTAATCAAACGTAATTATAATGAGAACGGATGAAAATCAATATACAAAGGAAATAAGAAATAATACGAAAAATCGATGATAGTATTAAGATGCGATGTTGCGGGGAGAAACGAAACTAGCCAGCTTAGAAAATAGAGAGTTATTGCAAGGAATATCGTAACGAAGAAGTCGCAAACGAGGTTTTTCAATGTGGAGATACATATACATATGTATTTACATAAATATGTATGTATACATCGATCGTACACCATTCCTACGATGTATTTGTAACAGTATTTATATCGCGCGTAAAATAAATCAAATAAAAACTGTTGATACTCGATTTATTCATATTTTCTGAATATTCTTGACACACCCTGCTGTTCCTTAAATTTTTTTTTGGAGAAATATGTTGCCCTACTTGAAGGAAGGAAATCAGTGCGAGGCATGACTCTCGAGACGTTTTCTTTTTATCTGTCATTGCCGGGGAAAAAAGTGAAAATGAAAAATGCTGAGGAAGTTTCATCGGCTGATTGGCTAATTGTTGGTCGATAAAATAACCGTTGAATCATTTCGTTTGGAATCTGATAAGAAAACGATTCTTAGAGCGGAAGAAAGGCTTCGCGCACTCAATTGTGCACCGATAAATTAATCCGCAAGGATGAAACAATTGTTATCGTTGCACATTTGTACTCGAATAAGGTATTTTATCAGATCAATGAACAAGAGGAAAAGATCGAGAATTTTATCATCAGTTCGCTCGCGTCGATCCATGAGCAAAGTCGTCACGAATAATTAATGTTATTATGGCTCATACTCGAAACAAAGAGGTGTCGATTGGCTGTCTGGATTATACAGTCAATAGTTTTTTCATGGTGAGTTGGAATTATTTTGGCTCGTCGATGCTCCTTGTGCAAGAAAAGTTTTTCTCACATGCACAGTTTCGATTAATTGGTTCAATGAATAGAACATTGCAAGTGTTTTGGGACCAACTGTCGTGTGATTATTCCACATTCTCATCAGATTTTCCTGAACACCTGGAAGCGATGATAAAAACAAAAGAAATTAATATTCAATAATTAACCAATTATATTAATAATGAGTAATTAATGCGTGATTTCGATCACTTATGAACGTGCCCAACGAAATAAATTGTAGCAGGGGAACGTAAGTCACGTTGAATTAATTAATCATTATGGTTGACAAACCACAACCCTTTTTCGCAGATCACATCCACAATCACATTGCTGATCAGCCTCACATTGAAATATGAATTTTCCATATTTGGTAATTACCTCAATTATTACTCGGGCACGCCAACACTGTTGCTTCTTATAATATCGGTTGCGACACTGCTCGACGCAATTTGCGGATTCGTTTCGTTGAAGAAAAAAACTCGGTGCGGTGTCATTACGGTAAGAAAATTCGAAAAAAAAAACAAATAAAAATGATAAGTCAGTGGAAAAAAATTATTTAAAAAAAAAAAAACCTGACGGTTCATTTTATGCATAAAAATGTTTTTCAGTTCGCAATTTGTACGATGTATCTGTTCGTTTCGGTGGTAACCCTCGTCGGTGTGACGTTAATATTTTCCGTTGAGGCTGAGCAAAAACTGTATTCAAATTTGAAGGAAGACATGAGAAATCAAACTGCAAACAATGATGATACCATCGACGCGATTCAGTCGCACGTGAGTTATTAATGTCTCATTAGCAGTGAAATAAGGACGAAAATCCTTCGAGCAATTAACTGAAAGTTCCGGAAAATGATATTTCGCTTAGTTGAATTGTTGCGGTTACAAAGATTTTACGGACTGGTTGAACGTCTCAAGCAATAATTTGCCTCAAAGTTGCTGCACATTCAGCGTCATCTGTGACGCGAAAAATTCATCGGACGTTCATAGGATCGGCTGCGAAGACGCGGTCGGTGATTTTCTCACTTGTCGCAAGTGGCTCGTCGTTGGAGTTCTTGCGATTCTTGGCTTGATTGAGGTCAGATCTATTTTTTAATGCATTATCAATTATTCAAACGAGAATTCATTAATTAATCCTACTGGATCATTTTTTCCACAGATTTACTCGATAATCTTGTCACTCATTGTTTACCATCGTTTGGCAAAGATACCCACGACCCCACCACCGCTTAACAACATACCGAGAGTCAATCCCTTACCCCCAGTCGGTAACACCGTCGTCCCTTACGTCAGGCGACCAACTCAATTACCAGTCGTTCTAACTTATCGAAGTGCTCACGAAAATTTTCTCAAGCAACCGCCTCAAAATCGATTTGACCGAAGGTGATTTTTTTACTTTATTTTTCAACCATTTATCAATCGAACAAAAGTTATTTCGTTTACCTGAGAATATATTTTTTATCTGTTTCATGAAGACTTATGCTGCCGAATGTAAAATACACGATTCCTCACGCAAAATGACCGGGTCGAAGATCTTATGAATCGAAAATCTGTAATTAACGATTGCAATCAACTTCGCAAGTGCTGAATTGTGTGAAATAATTTTAATTAAGGCTTGAAATTTATTTATTCGAATTCATCGTACATTCACAATTTTTTTACGTTGTTCATACAATCAATAATTTATTAAAACGATTATTGCTAATGAAGACGAACACTCGATATGTGTAATTAGTCAATGACATTAGTTCGACAAATAAATGTTATTTTTTTTAATGTTCAGACATTCTTTTTCTAATATGAATGAATCCTACGTTATATAATCTTCAAATCTACAATCACACATGCAGGGTACAATTATAATTAGGATAAACTATTTTTAGACGCTCTCATTGAGTACAGGGAGTCTAAGAATCACGAAATGATTATTTTGTTAAGTGTACAAACACGCAATGACCTTAAAAATGAATCTCTTGCCTTTTTTGTGTTTTATAGCATTGGGAGAGGCTTAAAAATACGAAATGCAGTTACGTGCTTAGGAAACATTTGGAATTACGATCGCATGGTCACGGGTGTGGTTAATCCACTCCTCATTATAATTGTCTTATCGTTTTCTTCGTCCCATTTCGTCATTTCTGTTATTATTCTGAAACAGCTGTTTTATTTTTTCGATAGAAATGCGTAAGGGAAGAAGATTCCATGAATAATTCTATGATAAAAAAAAGCATCTGTTACGATGAATCCACGTGATAAGCTGAGCAAGGCACTTTTTGAGGTTAGAATCAGCAGAACACGCGCTCACCTCGAAATTAATAATGAATTTTTCTCGGAGATAGTGGCACGGGATGTGACAAAATTTCAGAGCTATTCGTACAAGTATGGCACGGATATGATCCAATTTGAATATTATTCATAACGAAGCAAATGTACGATTGGTATATGAAACAAAAAAAAAACATTCGGTGCGCCGTCCACGTGCTAGGAAGTCACAGGAGCCCATAATTTTTTAAATCATGAAATATTTTTTTTACGGCTTTCCACATTAAAAAATATCAAACACACATTTATTCAGCATGACGTACGCTCCGTTACTAAATTGATTGAATTCTCTTTATTTATCATTTAGATGATTGGCTGATGCAATCGCGGTTGCATCAGTTCTCCATGTCTCATTTGTTGGCGTCTTCTTTTTTTATGGTGATTGCAAGACAGCAGGCAAAAATTATTCCTACAACCTGTTTAGTAGAAAGAATTTCAATTAGAATGAATTTCGATATTTAGTTTTTAAGATTTCATGAATTTTACGCTACAATTGCACTCCCTGCAATTGATCGCATCGAATGACATTTATTATATATGAATCTAAATTTTGGTCTATGGCGTTTCACTAACAATACCAATTATACAGAAACTCTTAAGTCATCACAATTGAATAATTCATTATTTCTTCTTGATCGATAAAAAGAGCAACAAGCGTGGCCCTGCTTCGCTCATAGAGTGTGCAACGGAGGTTTTCATGAATTCACAGAATCCAGATGTTGCATTCAAGACACTATGTGATTATGGGAGTATTTCTTTGAGAATTCCGCGTTCCAGATTCTGAAGGATTCCCATAAAGTATTCCGAGTGGAAGAATTTCAAATTTGTATAAATATTTGAAACGGTAAACTGCTTCATAATTCAATTGGCATAGTTTTTGATAAAAAATTACTTTTTAATTACTCACTGAAACGTCTGAATTTCGTTTTTTTTTTGTTTTTTGTTTTTTTTTTGTTTTTAATGAGAAAAGAAAATTGGGGGAGAGAAGAACAATAAAATCTTGTGTTCACCGAACGAATTCAGTATGTTCTGTGGCAAAATGGCATGAACTACTCACCTCAATGAACGCAATACCAATTCCAACGCCGATAAGAACGGTTGCACCCTTGTGTACCCGATTTTCGAGAGCGGCGTAGCAACCAGATGGGGAAACGTTGATGACATCGTACGACCGGCAAGGGCTGTTAGATCGAAGATTTTTGCAGCAGGAAGCAGGCAAGTATCCAATTTGGGTGATTCCCGCCGTTGGAACTTGTTCCCAATCCGCAGGAGAATCGACTCCGCAACATTCCAACTACAATTCAACGCAATAACGAATTTTTTTTTCTCTCAAATTAAAAGACTTGCTATTTACGGCTTTCAACTAATCGCAGTGAAAAATGAACAGGAACGTTAAAATCGACTCTACGAAATGGAGGCATTCAAAAGTTAATGAAAATCAAATTCACAGCCATTCCGATTCGAAAAGCAACCAGTCGTAAGCTTCGTAGAACTTTGCTGATTCGTCATCGATGAACATTCAATAATATATCTATATAGATCAAGTTTGCAATATTGTCGATTGCACACATTTATTATTTAGTTACCACTCTCACTCGTAGTCATAAAAAAATCCTGTAACTACACGGTGGCACGTAGTTCAATGTTATGAGTGAAAACATATACACATATATTCTAATTCTCGTGTATCAGCCCGGACAATCGATTTTTCGTTTATCGCATTTAACGGTCTCGCTACATCGATCTGGGTCTGCATACATATAGCTATAGGTCAACGTATTTACACAAAGGGATATTCTTATTTGATTATTAATGAGTCAACAAAATTTTGGCTCATGTGACTAAATGGAACTAAAGCTTAATAATTTCCGATAATATTATTATTTTTATTATTGTTGATGTTGTTGTCGGTATTATTATTATGGCTATTTCTTAATATTTGTATTTTCTTATTGGTTGATAAAATAGGAAAATAAATGATTTGAAATGAATTTATTCGCTTACCTTTCTCTGGATATTGTCCCAAGCTGTCTGATCGGCTGCTGTATTATTTTTCATCGAATCTTTCATGGAGCTTTTGAGTACCATGGCAAAATCATTTTTGAACACAGCTGCTGCAATCCCGACTGCCATTTCCACGACGAATATGAGCACCAACGCAACGGCGAACTTAACGAATGATGAAAAAGTTTTTGTTCAGTTTTTAATGATTTTTTAAACCAATTTTGGGAAGTTTTCTTTTAAAAAAAAAAGTTCGAACGTTCGGTCGACTTTTCCTGCATTTATTCTGCTTCTCTAATACTTACGGTCATCAGCAGGTTGTAATGCTCTTTGATGGCACCATAACATCCGAGGAACGCGATGAAAAAAACTATTGAACCTGCGACTATAAGAACAATGGGTGGAGCGATTATTCGACCCTCCAGGAAATGACTGAAGTCTCCAACATCCGATAGCACTAATCCACCAGCGGCGATTATCCCGATTCCCGATATCTTGAAAAAAGCAGAGAAAATTTTCAAAATGGGGAAACATTGTTTAAAAATTAAATTTTATTCGATCGAGGTTGCTGTTGGATTTACTCACTGCGAAAATGAGATTGAAAATAAAAAGGATGTATTTGATGACGCTCATACCGCAGGACTTCATTTTTAACTTTTTTTATTCAGCACTAAAAAAATAAAAAATTCAATAATCAATTAAATGGCATGAAATGAATTGTTTCATGTGTTAGTATTGAACATCGACAGTTCGCAAATAGGATCGTTTACTCACAATTCACTCCTCGGAAATCCCCTTAATATCACTTTTTTTCGTCCTAATCGTCTCAGAGTTCCTTCCGACCAGAAGTCCGTTGGTACACTGAAATTTTTCTTTGTACATCATCGAATCGAACAACGACTTCCTCGCCTGAAGCTTTCGATCGAATTTTCACTAAACACGCAAAAGCTCTACTTTGCGTCGCCCTGAAAATTTCCCATTGGCCGGCATTTTTTTTCCGTTCCTCCCACCCTTCATTTTTTTTATTCCTTTCTCTCTTTCCTCCTTTCTAGGAGAAATGTCCCCTTGAGTAAAGCATTGTTTCGTAGTCGCTGTGGGTGTTGACATCGAGGAAGACTCGGTCAGGTTCGTTGGAAAAAAAATGTATACATGTATTCGAACGTTGACTTACTATTAGGTCAGCTGCGGAACTATTACAAGGGTGGACGTGTGTACGATCCTAGTTACCAGGACAACCGTTCTATTTACTCTTCCGCAAACTGATTATTAACAAAAAATGTTCATGGAATCGTGTTTCACGGAATCGAATTTGTTGCACATCGACATTTTTGTAACGAGAATAAGCGATTTTCATCTTCGGGAAATCATTGTTTTTACCCGAGTGTGCACACTTCAGGAAAAAGGAAAAGATTCACTAAATGATAAGAAGGTCTATTAGGAAGATTCCTTGGTTCTAGAAAGTGGACCATAAAAATATGAAATATTCTGCATTTTGACAATTGTATTTCGTTCTTAAAAGTAAGTTTTTTATTTCTCAGTTATAAAAGTACAACTCTTGGAAGGGTTTCTGTGAACCCACTTCTAATCATATCGAACGATTGGGATGCAATCGGGAACAGATGCATAATTTTTTCTTTGGAAGCGACTTCGAAGTAGCTCGTTAAAGTATTTCGAGGAAAAAAAAACTGTTTGAATAAGAAATAGAATTGTTTCTCTCGTGTGACAATTTTCTGCCCTCACAATTAGAATTGAAAAAAAAAGACATAACAAGTTACGAACTTTATTATTATTATCATTATTATTATTAAAGATTAATTGTTAAATGCAGAAAAAATCGAATAGACTGAATTTGGACTTTACCAAAATTCGTTATTAAATCAAGAGACGGGTTTAACTTTCAAGAAATAAATTTGAATTAATCCTTGAAAATAATTTAACGTTTCCATTATTGCTCGGCCGAGAAGACTCCAAAAATTTTCCGAAAATTCTCGTTGACAACCCATTAAATTTTCTTCTCAAATTATTAACGGTTCCGGACAATCAGAACCGACATAATTGACATCAGAATAATTGTTTCTGGTTTCGAACGAGAACTGCGTGAAGCCCCACCATTGACTGGTCACCTGAGAACAAAAAGTTGAGCTATTGGTATTGGATCGACCCTGAAACAGGCATTTTTCCACTTTCTGACAAAACGCCATGGAACAACACAGTTGTTACGTTTCTACACGCCAGCATTCGGTTCGTTTACACGTAAAAGTTGTTTGAACCCCGTCGATCAATTCTCAAGATTTAGAAAATGATTTTTATTGATGAAAAGATTTTTTTCTCGACCTTCGCCACTTTCAAATATTACGACGTTCAACAGGAACATTTGGTTTTTACTGTTTTCCGGCAACACGTCCTTTTGAAAACGTTGCAACTTTTCATCGACCGATTCTCAAGAGTATTTCTGTTTGCTTTTCTGGATAATCGTCGGACTTTGATATCCTTTTAATTAAATTCCAATCGACACATTTTTTACAATGTTGTCGTGTCGAAAATATAGTGCGTAGGCGGGGTTTGTAATTAATTAATTTTATAAGACTCCAGAAAGGTGTGTTATTTTTATTAATATGGACGTCCATATATTCTGAAAAAAACCTACAAGCGACCGATGACACCGCACGCTAATCGGGAGCCAGCGTTTCCAGTGGTCGATGAAAGCTGATGACCACCCTTTCCTAGGTCATCGGGTTGAGAGTGGATGACAATCGATAAACCGAGAATGTTGTTTATCCCAGACAGGTTTATGACAGTGTCGGTTATATGAACGTTGACTACGCCTTGGTCATTAGCCTCGACGTTGCCAAGATCCCCAACGTGCCTCACCGCGTCTTGTGGTGCTCCATGACTTTGCTGTGAAATTTTAGTAAAAAGCAAGGTAAAATATTTACAATCGCGACTTTTGGGAAAAATAGCTCCAAATTTTTTTCTGATAATTATTATTGTTACAAAAAGGTATCCTATGAAAAATTAAGGAGGGGAAAGACTGTAAATCTCATAAAACCCCATGAAAACCCCATAAATTTTGGGGATTGTAAATATTTACCGAAAGCAAACAAATAAACTCAATTCAGAATTTGGTCAAAACTCCGATTCGAGAATCATGAGCAGACGCAAAAAAAATCTACATTTCCTTAAAGCTTGACATTCTTTGTATTCTGAGTCGCAAATACGCGTCTTTTTAACATTCTGGGCCTCCGACATGTCCACGTACTTCATGGCAGCTGTTTTTACTTGGCATCGAATAAATTTAAAACGTTCTTCGTTCTAATAGAAAAAAAAAATAAAAAATTTTCCATGATTCGTGTACATTAGCCGGGAAATGAGTTTCTTAGCATGACTGGAGCGAGACAACGATCTAAAAAGGGCACGCGTCACAGTAATTTGGATGAGACCTTCTCTATTGGAGCACGTAACAAATACTCGTGCACGAAATGTTTTTTCTACTCACATTAAATGGATTAAAATGACCTCCGGTCGATAAGCAGCCGTTGCTCAAATCTCCTTTCTCATGAATATGGAAACCATGCTGTCCGGGCATGAGTCCAGTGAGATTTCCAATTATTACAACCGGTGCATTCGGTCCATCTTGTACCAACTGTAGAACGCCTGTGACATTGTTCGACGCGTCATGCGGCGTCATTTTTACGGTAGCATGCATCTGCAGTAACAAAATCATTTAATTATTTATTGGATCGATAACAATCGTTTCCGAAGAAGATTTATTCATGCAGATTCTCGCCAATCATTTTCCTTGATTTTGCACTCATTATTTTTCAACAGTAGGTTTATGATTTTTCATTATTTTCTCGTTATATTTTTGCATTAAAATTTTTTTTATTATGTCGTTTGCATTTTTTTTTTTTATGTTGAATTTTTCTTACCTGGGCAGCAGACAAGGCTGCGAAAGCCAGGACCAGCATGATTGATTTCATGATTGCAAAAATATATTCTCTGGAACAATAAATCGTTGCAACACTTTGTGAAAATCCGTCTCAATGATTATAATCAAATGTAGGAAGAAGTTTTGATTCCAGACGTGCCAGAAAATGGCGAAATACTGAAAGGAAAGTACCGAGTTACATAGATATATTCAAAGCTTTGTTCGTGATCGCGTGTTTGCTTATTTACACGTTGAAAGTACCGATTAATCCCTCATATGTGAATCGATACGACACGATCTCCGTGTTTACACTCGAAGGAGTTTGGATTTCGATAATTCTCGATGAATACGTTAATCTCAACCGATTAGTCATGATTCTGTTCCATAAACCGCTCATGACGATTGAAAAAGTCACTCAACGCAAACGAAATTATTTTAAAAATCGTTAAAGTTCAATTAACTTGAAATATTTGATTTCCGAGCGTTTCTGGATTTTTTTTTCCACGGGAGTGAGAAATGCTCCGATACCAATTCATCTCCTCTACGCGTAGTTCCGAGCTTTACAGCAGCACATTATAATGACGAAAAAAAAAAACAATCACTACTGATTTTGAAACCTTCACTCCCGCGGACTCGTTAACTTGTGAGAAAAACGATTGCAAAATTATTCAACTATTTCTGACCATCTATAAGTACTTTGTTCGATAGCACATTCACGCGATAAATGCGACACACGTATATGGATGGTGATAACAATGATAATTTGACCTGGAATGGAATCCGTCAATCGAACATGAAGTACATCGTCGTCGTTTATGCAAATTCGGTCAGATAATTGGGATTGATCTCGCTGGATATTTTTGCCGGTTCAAACTATTGCGCGTCAACAGTGCCTGGAAATTCCCAGCCGAAAAAAAACAACCGCGAGTGAAAGGAGACGTACCGGTTTTTTCGTTTTTTTTTTTTTTATTTTTTTAACACAAGCTAGATATTAAGAATTCGAGTCGCCTGTTATGATAGAGACTGATCTGACTGAGGATGCTGTGTGGTAACTTGTCCTTATATATGAACCATTCCATGACCTGCACCACCACACCCCACTCTCGTTTCGTTAATAAAATTACACCTACTGTGAACGTAGAAACGAGAGAGCGGGAGAAAAGAGAAGAGAAAATAAAATGTCTGCTGTGGACGAGCAGAAAAAATATAAATGATAAATTTACGAGAATAGAAATGAATTACCTTTGTTATAAAAACCTTTGACCCAAATCAGCTGAATCAGATATTTCTTTCATTTCAACAAATCATGGTACTGAAGGTCTTTTTAATTTCAAAAAAGTTGGAAATTTTAGAACAATCCATAGGAAGGAAATCGTTACATTTTTTTCTAGATTCAAAAGTGATATTCGCAAATACGAATTTTTACTTCACTGTGAACAACAACACTCCCAAGAAAACTGAACGGTGTTTAATGAGAGAAAAAATCCATCGGTCTCGTAATACTATATTTAATAGTACGTCCGACTAGAAGCATTCGATCGAATTAAAATAAAACACGTCCAGTATTTCCTTCATTAAAATTCATGGTTTTCCTCGTTGGTTTTTTTTTTTTTACCTCGCAGCAGCGTTGCGAACGTGGTATAAGGCTGAAGCAGAAAAGGCTTGTGAATCCTTGTGCCAACTTGAGGCCTCTGTCGTTCGTTACAATACCTCGAGAGGGCCTTGAGACACAGCCATTCAAGAATCGAGTTTATTTATTGAAAAAAGAAAAAAAACTTACTCGTCACGCTTGGAATCAGTAAAATTACGCAGTCGAGAGCTGCAAAACTGTTTTTACGTTACGTAAAATATAACTACTTGTTCAAGATGAATATTAGAAAAATTCGGACATAAAAAAGAAATCGAGATCGAAGACGCGATCGTCGATCGAAAAAAATGAAGAAATTCCTTTATAAAAATCGCCAACAAATCCAAAGTCATGTACAATGGAAATTAATTAATTAATAGTCTGAGAGCAGCGATCAGTCGTTCAGCTAATAAGAATCTTGTTGGATATTTTCGTTCGACAGCCACGAATTAAAAAAATTAATATACATTTTCAAGCGTTGTTCTCCTTTCATCAGGAAATTAAGGGTACAACTTTTAATTTTCTCAAAGTATCAAGCTGCTTTGAGAAAAGAAGGATTGGGCTTCAGAGTTTAAATTTTTCCCCATGTCTACTCGATCAACTGATTGAAAATATCACGCTAACCATAAAGATTTGAATTTTTATTGACAATTACTCCAACAACTTATGGAATTGATAATTTCTGCGGCCTTTCTGATGATCAATGTTTTATTCCAGTATCGAGAATGTGTTCAATATTTGAAGCAACTTTTCCGTTTTATATGCACTCCAGTACTCACCCAAAACAACCGCCTGAGAGTCCAAATCACCAATCGACTGTGGTTACCGAAATAGAGAAAAAGTAATTGCGAAAAAATTCTTCGATCAACAGGCTTAACTCAACTTAATGGAAACGATACTGGTTTTCGTGAGAACTGCGCAGACACACGTCTACGGTCTGTGGATCGTACAGGTTTTGATTCCCGGCGTGATGTTCAACGCGTAAAGCGACAATGGCGTCAGATATAAACTACACACGAGAGTGTTAAACGGATTCTTTTTTTTTTTCAATTCTTTGACTGCCTCTCAAGTGCGTTTTTCTGTCTGCTAATCGTTAGAGATTGCTACAATGTCTTCGTACAGCTACGCGATGAAATGCACGCGCGCGATAAATAAACATGCACGTGTACAGGGCGTTCCAGAAAGAAAGGAACGAGATCAAATTTATTTGGAAATACATTTTATTTTCTCTGATTTCTATTTCCAAACTCCATTTTGACCATTGCATTTACACGTCCACGATCATCCTCAGCCCTTCGTTCAATTCTTCTTGAAAAACTCATAAGTACACTTCAAACCTTCCTTACTAGGTGTGTATCGAAAATAATTGCAATAAATGTTAAAAAAAATTAGCACAAGTTATAAATTTCCTAAAAAGCATCATTGTCCTATAAAAAAAATCAAAATTGGTCAATTCTCAACATAGAAAGATGGAAGTGACGACTCGAAAATTTTCGACGTACATTTCATTCGACGAAAAATTCTGGACTTGCATGATAATTTTCATTTTATATCGATATATCTAAAGAATCATTTGACAAGGAATGACACGTTTTATTTTTATGAACATAGGTAATGATTGAACGGATTTGGTTTCGTGACATAACGGAAGCAGTTCTTATCGCCGTGCGTTGATAATAACAAATGCATTGACAACTAAAAATTAAGTGACTCGATGAAATCACATTGAAGGACATTTTTTTCTTTGTGTGGGGCGATAAAGACATTGTGATATAAGCTATTCTTCAAGGAGCTATACAAAATGTTATGTAAAGTTGATGTTTTATGGAAGACGAAAATAATTATACAGATTTTTCGACATTGTTGTAAGCATTTTATTTCCAATTGAGTTGCACCTCAAGATCCATTTTTGAATCAATGCAATTTTTAAACTAAAATAAACTTTTCGAAGTGATGTCGGTTTTTTTTGTTATTTTCATCATGTATCATTTTGTTCATTTTTCATGGCAGCATTTTCACACAATGGGAAATAATGTTGATATTGAATTAGCAACTTTTTCCTTCCACTCCACAGCAAAAAAGAAAGGAAAACTGCAATGAAAAGGAATCAACACTCAACCGAGTTCATCCTCGGACACTCTTTTAAGCGAGTCGTGTTAATTTTGCAGTAAACATGAGAGTCCCTTCGTTGCATTTATCAATTATTATTCATTCTTGCTGAGTTACTAATTCTTCATTTTTTTAATTTTACATCGGTACTGTTTGGCTTTTAAATAGTGTGACTGAATGTTTTTTTTTTTCTGATTCATTCGAACTTGTGTTTTTTCAAAATTTTATTAACCTCCGTCGACTTTATTAGATGCTTAAAAAAGACTCGCGGTCAATAACTTTAATAGTTATCGATTGTTTTATTTATTGTTTTCACCGTGACAAAAATTGAGTAGGAATAACAAAAATTTCACATATTTCTTCATTTGTTTTAACCTATCAATCAACCTGAATCATCAAACCAAAAAGCTAATGAGTTTGACGATGCCGATAAGAGTGAATATCCTTGAGAACCTTTGAACTGATCGGTAACAGCCAATGAAAAAAGTTCCTTTAGTTCCAATGAGTCCATAAATATACAACTGATGTTATCAATTTTCTCGAAGTTCATACGTTTTTTTTTTTTTTATATATATATATTAACGTCCAACATTCACGAAGCCTTAGAATGAAATGGCTGTCGTCGAATAATTAATACAGCTTGAATTAAATAATTAAATGAAAAAATCAACATAAATCTTTCTGTTGAGTGATCAAGGTTCCTATTGAATCTGCAAACTCCGTGTATTTATAGACATTTGGTGTACTCATCTCTTGTTTGTCTAAGCCGCACCATAAGTCCGAGAAGTAAAAGAATAAAAAGAATAAAAAAATAGAGAGAAAAAATGTGAACGAGAAAAAAGAGTCAAGAGAAAAAAGGAGAGGAAAAAAGTAATAGACACAAGCGAGACCACCTCTCGAGATACATTTTATCCCTGTGCATCTTCCACGTGATGTAACCATAAATACTGGCCAACATTATTGCAGACTTCCACTCGTCAATTCTCCACGTAACTGGACGTACGTTTGTACGTTGTCATAGAATTTCAATCTCCCTCAATCGTGTAACGTGACAAGATCAGAATAATCGAATTATTAAGTTAGTTTATCATTTTCATGCACTTAATTGTTTATACATCATTTTTTCACTTGTGCAGTGTGGTTTGATGTTTAAAGTCATTGACTGAAAAACTAACAATAATAAAGCAGTAGAAATTAGTGCAATAGTGTAAAGTCGTGGTAAAAAAATGTGGATCTTGTTTGCTGCTCTTTTTGGAGCCGTATTGGCACAGGAAATGACAACTGAATCCAATGACAGAAAACTCTACATCAGGAGTCTTCCTGGCTATCCTGGATTGAGAAGCAACTTGTACGAAGTCTACATGGAGCCGTATTATTATGTGAGTTCTTACCGGCAAAAACGATTTCATATTATACAACTATGTTTTTAATAAATAAATTTGTCGAATTTATCATCAATCGTTGAAATTTAAATTGGAGTTTTTATTTTAACGATTTGACCTCGACATCACCGTTTCGGTTTTGTGCAGATCGTGAATTTGCAACTGGCGGGAAAGTTTCGTGATTGCAATAGCGTTTTTTTTCAGTTACTCAATTAATTGATTTATTTTACTTCATTCTAAAAACATTTAGAACTCTGTTATGGCAAAACTGATTTCGAATCGCAGTGAAGAGTTCTATAGTGACGGACCATTTTTCTTTTCTTTTCAAACAAAAGTCAGCAATGAGTGTTTTTCTTTTCAATTTCCGGTAAAATTGAAAAATTTGATGCCGTTGTTCCATTTTTATTTTTCTCAGATTTTTGTCGTAGGATTTCTTTTCAATGATTCTGAATGTAGTAAATAAATGCGAATATTCCGATGCTGTGAGTGAACTGCGAAAATAGAGGATTTGCAAAAATGAGCTAGGTTGGCCGAGCGGTCTAAGGCGCCAGATTTAAGTTCTGGTTCCCGTCAGGGAGCGTGGGTTCGAACCCCACACTTAGCAAATATTTTTTTTTTCTTTAGAAATTCGTCCTAAGTAGTCGGTTTATCACGAACATCCAAAAATATGATAGACACTTATTTTTATTAGGCACGTCATTGGTAAATTGCTTTTGTAACGTTGTTCTCAACAGGCAAGTGACTTAGAGGCTGTGGTCGAGCTGAAGGCCCTCAGCAACGAGGGTATGCCAATGGATGGTCCTGGAGGGATTTTGACTCTTAAACAAATGCCGAATGGGGTCAAAATCACTGGCAGCATAAAAGGACTTACTCCAGGAATGCATGGTTTCCATATTCACGAAAAAGGAGACTTGAGAATGGGCTGCGGCTCAGCTGGAGCTCATTTTAATCCTTACATGGTAATCACGAAACAAAATTTAAAAAATTTAATTCTGAGAATCTATACACATAAAACTTTTATCAATTTTATTTAAATGTTTTTTGTACTAATTTTCTGCTCAAATAATTCCACTGCGTAATTAGATATCCTCAATTAAGCAGATATGGGTATAAAATGGATCTTGCTGGAGTACGATATGATAAACAGAAAATGTGGTTTGATATTGCTTCACAGCTTGCTTGTCGGTCGATTTTTGGCAAAAGTGGAGCAGGTACCACTTTCCAGCATTTTTCTTTCAGGGATTCTTTATGGCGTCATATTACAACCACGTGATTTTTTCTCAATGAAAGAACTTTCCAAAAACTTTGAAATGTTCTCCAAAACGTCATTTTTTTTCAAATTATTTGTTCGTAAATTCAGAGTAATCCTTCGAAATGTCTAATGACTCCGAAAATTATAAATTCGTATAATTTCACGTGGATCTAATTTTTTCCAGACTTTGCACGGTGGCCCACACGATCCACTTCGTCACGTAGGAGATTTGGGTAACGTCGAGGCCAAAGAAGATGGTGTAGCTGAAGTTGACATTATAGATCATTATTTAACCTTGGCCGGTGTTCGAGGAGCGATTGGTCGGGCTCTCATCATTCACGAAAAACCAGATGACCTTGGACGTGGTAATACTGAGGACAGCGCGAAAACTGGTTCAGCCGGTGCTCGTTTGGCATGTGGAATAGTTGCTTTTTCGTAATCATTACGAATCAAACGAACGCGAATAAAAAAACATCGGAATGAATAGATTTTTACTCAATTGTGTGAAACAAAAAAAAATATTTGTAAATTTATTTTAAAAATTATAAATTAAATTTAAATAATAGAGAATAATTTCCCTTTCGCCCAGTTATTTATCCGCTTTTTTGTTCTGAAAATATTTAGTTACAAAAATTGTTAACATCCTAGTTTTTTTTTCAATTTTCCTTGGCAGAAAAAGTGTTGGTCGCGTTTCGATTCTGAATTGTCGCGTGTTCATTTTTTTCATCAGTTTCAATCACACTCGTACGCCTCAGGCAATGACCTACAGCCTGAGGCTGTCTCTATACTCCCGTGAAAATCAACTTGAATGACCACGTTTTCAAGATTCTTTTTGCACAGAAAACTCTGAACCGTTTTCTTCACAAAAATTATCGTTTTGTTATAAACAAATAAAAATTGATATAGAATCGCGAGAAATGGCAATAGGAAAAATAAATTTGAAAGTAATGTAAAAAAATTTGTATAAATAATTTAAAAAATCAGATTTCTAATCTCTCGTCCAGGGAACAGGATTTTATTTGAAAATGACGACGATGAAAAATCGACGAGTGGATACGATTTATTTTAACTCCTTGATCATGACAATTCCGCGGTTAATTCTGCGTCGTTCATCGGCTCATTTTCATCGGCCGTAACGTTATTCATAGATTTAGTTTCGTTGAGCTCATCGATCGCCTGTAACATTTTTGACACCACTTCCGGTGGGGACCGTCTTCTCATGCACGGAGCATCAGGTCTGTGTTGAAGATCTTCCGGTTGTCTAATCGGTACCGGAATATCGAAGCTCTGAGGCTGGAAGTAAACTGACGAAAATAATTTCTCAAATGATCAAAAAAATAAAATACACAAATGAACTTTTCCACCGGAAATATTGTTCAAAAATTGGAAAATTATTACGTTAATTATTCAACATTTCAACAGAGAATTTCGAGGCAAATGAAACTTGAATCAAAGCCAACGGGAAAGATCACTGTGACCCAATATTTCTCGGAGGAAAATAAGAAATAAAAATCAATTACCAGGCACGTCCTGAATATCGTAATCGGGAATATCGTCGAACTCATCGAAAACCCGATTATTACGTGCGCATCTCATGACGAAATTAATGCATTCAATTAAAATTCTCCTCGATGCTCTCCACATAATAAGTCACAAACATTTTGGTAGAATAATTGACAAATTAACAATCGACAAAATTAAAATAATCGTGATTTTTCACAACCAAACTGTCAATTCGTTGAACCTTTTCAGTAGTTTTAACTTTTATTTTTTTAAATGTCACTACAATTTAAGTGACAGTTTTGTCTCGAGAGCAACTTCAGAGCAGTTTGCAAGGAGCGTCTGGATTCAAAAAAAATTTGAAGCAAAGAACTCTGCCTAACCAATGACCGGAAAGTTTGAAAGTGCAAAAATTGAATGCACGAACCATTAAAATCCGAGCATCTAACAATTGCAGTTACAGAATTCCAAGTTCACGAATTATGTAGCATTTTTTTTTTTTTTTTACTCTGTGTATTTACAGTCTCACTTATAATCAGAAATTGACTTTTATTGTTAATCCGGTTTGACAATAGGGTCACGATCGAAGACCACGAGGTTCCTGAGAAAAACAACGACCGTGTGGACGACCTATCGAACGTCATAGAAAATGAATACTTTCAAAATTTGCAGGTATCTCTGCCACGCTTGAGGCTGCTTAGTAAACATGACAATCGACCTCAAATATCGGGTAGAAACAAAAATAATCTGAGTTGCACGTTGGCTGTAATCAACGATAAATGGAAAGAATGAAGAAGGAATTGTTTTTTTATTGAAATTAATATTCCCTATCGCTAGGCAAACAAAGTAGCTGATGACGAAACGACTGTGACACCATCAGGGACAAAACGTTGTTGACATTTATCTGCGGCGTGGCCAATAAATAAGACCCACTTTCTTTCAATAATTCCCAAAAATGCTGCGTAATTGTGTAGAAATATTTTGTCTTACTGTCAATATTTGAAGCAAACGGTTCGTGAATTGATTGAGTTATATCGCTCGCCCACTTCGATTCGGCGGTCGTCTTGACGCTGCTATGCCATTGTTGTTTGATTTAGCTTTGAATTATGCGTATCAGAATGATTTTTGTTCTTTTATGACACGCCTCATAAAAGTGAACTCAATTTTTTCCTAGAATGATCGAAATGAGGCTCAGAAAATTGTCATAAATTGACTTGTTTTTAACCAACTGAATACACCTTATTATACGGTGCGACGTAAATTCTAATAAACATGTCCAGAATTGTCAGAATTTGACGATATTAATATCCTTGACGTTCGAAAGCCAATTAAAAAATATTCTTTCCAAACGCTAAAGAAACACTCCCACATAATTATTTGCCTTAAACGCCCATCCTAGAATTATGTCAATACAAAAGCAGAGTATAAAATGAAGACCAAAAGCGTACATCGGAGTAAGCTCTTGATTACGCAGCAGATGATAGTTCCGAGAAAGATTGTTGTGAATCGAAATCTTGTTGACGTGCGATAAGTAATTTTCGAATCACCCTCCGTTGCATCTCGTTGATTCGTAACGAGAATCAATTGCCAATGATGAGCTCTAAAGAAACGTAAGTTTCATCGTCCTTTCCCATTTTATGGAATTTTCATAAAAATTGTATTTTTTTTTGTTGTTGTTGTTTTTATTAAGCGCAGGAAAAAAGGATTTCCGAAAGAAAAGGGATGGTGGCATTTCGGACAGAAAAATGTGCTCGTTTGCGGATTTTTCTTGTGCATGAGCGCCGCCAGTGTTGAGGGTGGAGGTGGCCTGTGTTTGTCCGGTGCATGCTCCTTCACAGGTACGTAATTAAGCGGGAAATGAGAAAAACAGACAACAAATGTGCATGGGAATTCAAGTGACTCGAGTAAAATTTAACGAAGTATTAATCGGCGACCAAACTAGTTGATCGTCAAAATTTCGTCTTCAGCTTCAACGATCCTAAAAAACATGAACGCGAGTATCAATCCTTGTACCGATTTCTATGAATTCGCCTGTGGTGGCTTCCTGAAATCTACCGTTATACCAAGCGATAAATTGTACGTGGATTACGCAGAGCTACTGGGCAATGAGATTCGCGAGAATATAACGCGTACGCTTGCTGCTGAGATCAGTCCTACTGAGCCGAAATATGTCAAACTCGCCAAGAAATTATACCAAAGCTGCATGAGTCCAGGTAATTTGATTGAATATTCTGCATTTTAAAAATGAACCAGTGAAATTTTCTTTCTTTTTTTTTGTTGTATCCTGGTGAATGTTTGTAGTTTCTTCCGGGGTCCAGGGACTTCGAGAGCTCAAACAATATCTGAGCAAGTTGGGCGGATGGCCGGTGCTTGATGGCGAAACTTGGAATAACAACAAATTTCAATGGCGACGAATGATTTATCAATTACGCAATGACGCTGACTGGATCCTCGAAAACGAGATTGGGGGTTTGATCAGACGCCGCATTGAAATCGATCTTATTAATCCCGAACAAATTATCACGGTTTGCATATAAACTCGTAAACCTTGTGTACGAAAAATATACGAAAATCCGAGGAATTCAAAAGTAGTAGCACTTGAAAAATTGAATTCGTTAGATGTCCAACTATTTCATTGGTTGAAATCTTTTGTTAGATGGCAAAATCGTTTCGTTCAATAATGATTATACAAATTTGATTTTGATTGTTTGATGTTATTAACTTTTACTTTGTTCCGCATCAAATAGCTCACGGAGCCAATGGATTTTCTTGGGCGTGGGGTTAAGGAGACCGATTTTAACGGGTCAAACCCATATCTTCGTCGACATTACAATTTCCTAGTGAACTTGGCCGTGGATCTTGGCGCTGAAAGGGCGCACGCTTTGACGGAACTCCGGGAAACAATATCTTTTGAAATTCAACTGGCAAACGTGAGTGGAATACTGAGTCGCCTTGGCAAGTCGCGACATTGTAAAAAAAAAAATCGTTTTGCAAGATTCTTGAGAAAAAACAAAGAAATGAAAATGCTGATGCGTTATCGAGGTCGAAGTTTGAAAAGGCAACAAAATATAATCAACATTTGCGTGACTCGCTTTTTTCTCACGTAATTGTAAGATTTTTGCAGATCAAATCGTTGGATGAAAAGTCCAAGACATACAAACCGAATACAATCGGGCAACTTATCAGAATGTATCCTAGTGTTCCGTGGATAGAATACATTAGAGAATTTGTGCCCTCGAACGTAAATGTCACTGTGCATGATGTTATCGACGTCAGAGCGCCCGAATACTACGTCAAACTGGAAAAGCTCATAGCCAATACCTCAAATCGGATTCAAGCTAATTACGTGTTTTCCCGGCTCGCGATCCGAAACGCAATCTATGCGAGCAGCGAACTGCGTCGGAGGGTGTATGATTATTTGTCGTTGGTATTCCAAATTCCATGGGAGCAGAATCAAACGAAATGGTGTACTAACCAAGTAATGACGAATTTTAAACTCGGCATCTCTGGAATTTATGAAAACAAGTTTTTGAGCAATCTAGCGAAAAGAGTTGTAGAGAAGATGACCTTGAACCTTAAACAAGAAGCGTACGAAAATTTATTGAAGGTACACAGCATCCCGATTTTATTTTTCGTTGACACATGAAATTGCGATTTCGTGCAATTTGATATTCCAGTGAATATTCTGCAAGATTCGGCAGTTGATTGTTGTAATTTTGGCTCGAATTTTGGTTGAACGTCTAAAGAATCACTGGATGGACAATACGACGAAGAGCGCAGGGATCAGAAAATGGAGTAAACTGGGCCACGCCGTTGGTCATCCGGACAATGTATTAGAGGAGCAAAAACTAGACAAATTTTACAAGGACCTCAAATTCGACAAGAACAATTTTTTCGGAAACATGAATAATTTAACGGCGTTTGATCGTTCCATCAGACTCGAAAAATTGAAAGAACCCACGGACACAATCGATTGGACAAACATGTTGCCCTCCACCACAATCAACGCCTATTATTCACCAATGGCAAACAGCATCGGTGTGTTTATCAAATTTCCCTTTTTTCTCAAGGTATTCATCGCTGTCGTAAAGCGATGGACCTAAACCGATTTTTCCCATTATAATTTCGAACAGGGATTTCGGCTGGAATGCTTCACGGTCTGTACTTCGATACAAACCGACCAAGTTATTTAAACTACGGCGCAATTGGCAGCTCGATCGGCCACGAGCTTGCCCATGTCTTTTTCGGAACAGGACGGCACTTCGATGAAGATGGCTACCAGGATTGGTGGCAAGCCACTGCCAAAGCAAATTTTCGAAATCGGACACAGTGCATAATCGATCAATACGACAATTATGTGAACGACATTACTGGCCTACATGTGAGTTTTCTCTGCGTGACGAACAAGAATTAGTCAATGTTTTTCGCGTATGAAGCAAAAAATTAATTCACATTGTAGGCCCGTTCATAAATAATGTTTTCATACTTATTTTTCTCGCAGTTGGAAGGTTCGCTCGGACTGAACGAAAATATGGCCGACATCGGAGGCACCAAGTTAGCTTATCAGTCGTACGAGAAATGGGCACGACAAAACGGCCACGAACCAAAATTGCCCGAACTCGAAAAGTACTCCAACGCACAAATGTTCTGGATCAGCTCAGCGAGTATCGAGTGCGCTAAATATGATAAAGAATATTTAAAGCTTAGTATTAAAAACGCGGACCGTAGCATTAATAAATTTCGAGTGATCGGTTCGTTTTCGAACATGCCCGAATTTATCAGAGATTTTCAATGTCATGAATATTCTCAAATGAATCGCCGGAATAAATGTGTCGTTTGGTAGAATTTTGTAAATATGAGAAATTAAAAAATGGGTTTAATGGAAAATCACCGGGAATCCCAGTCGCACAGCTGCGAGTTGCCAATAATTAAAAGATTATAAAAATATAATTAATTATTAATTATGTCATTGATATAAATTAGCACAATATGATGATGAAATAAAAAGTATTTCGATTTTGCATTGACCCTCGATGTGCTTTACACGATTCAGTTTTCAAATTCTCAAACTTTGTTATAAAAAATCGGTTCCATGCAAATTTTCCTACAAATTACACGTGCTCGGTCGTGTCACGACTTTGCCAATGATTTTCCACATTCCCCACCCTCATACGTAACCACTGTGTGTCGAATGAAATTTGTCGTCCCGCGATTGTGTTTACGACGTGCGACAACCGTGCACAATGGACGAACAGGCCGTGCGGAGCACACGGCACGGGTATAAATACGTATAAACGTGAGCATCGATAGCAGTCTTGACCAACCGCTCTGATTTTCAACACCCATCACGAATGCCGTAACCGAACGTGAGGATTAGAAGTCATATGAAGTGCCATTGTTGCTAGACCTTGCTTACTCGTCCTTGCCCGAAGATCAGGAGCTAGAAGACATCCAGAGACGCTGGACTTTGGGAAGCTGCGGTCTAGGAATTCGGGCAAAACTTTCATCTCCTCTTTTGTTTAATTGGAAGAGAAAAACCAGATGATCCTATCCGAATCATTATGACAACCATTTGTGCTTAGAAAATATCGAATTCACCACTTACAATTATTCCCAGCATACGCTATGAGCAAGCATCTTCCGAAAGGGATAAAAATAAATGAAACATTGAAACTTGTTACGATATCAAAAATATAAAACGTAACGGCGCAAACGGTGAACGAATTTATTGTCCAACAGATATTTTTATTCAACGATAACATAAAAGTCTTGTCAAGCTTTTGGGTGGTAAACATTGAATCATGAAATAACCTGAAATAATCGTCAACTTTTAATAGTTTGCATGGAAATCATTTCGCAGCAGTTCCGGAATCATTTGGTTGTGGAGATTTACGCGTATCATCGTATCTGTGCATCTTAGCAAAAAGTATATCCATACAGTACACACATTCACTATCGATAGTCATATTCTCTGTGACAAATCTGTCGACCTATATAATCTGCAATGAAATGAACAGCATCGGTTATTCGTTGTATTTCTCGGATCTCGTAGACACGAAATTCACATATACGTGCGAGATGTTTTTTTTTTCGTACAGTGTAGTAATTTGCACTGATGAATAAATTCCTTAAGTGTATATAAAATACAAATTTAAAAAACCTATAAAATATAATCAAAATTCAAAGCCTTTCCTTTCGTGAAATTACCTCGATCTCATTGTTATCGAGATTTCTGTGATTTTTTGAACGCATGAAAATAAATGCTTGTGAATCAAGTTTGATTTTGAAACATTTACTAGCAGCGATATGCACTTCGAGGTGTAAGTTTCACGCTTATTTGTATGCACTTCCTGCCATCGACACTCGAAGGATACATTTTTGCAGAACTTGCAGACAACGAGGATGGGAAAGAGATAAAAACACACGGAAATTGGCAACTTCGAGCATAATTCGTTGTGTATTTCTTTTGTGCGTCGAAGTTTCAATCGGTACTGGTGTGGACGACGCGTGCTCCACGCCTGGATGCGTTACGATCGGTAAGGAATCGAAACAAAACACATTGAAAATGACAAGGCGAAAAGGTCGAGACACTTAATAATCGTTGGAGAAATCCATTGAACATTGAAGAATAATTAAATAATTGTGAAAACAAAAAGTACGACAAACGAAATGTCATATCCAGCTAAAAGGATCGCCCTGAACATGAACCCATCCGTCGATGTCTGCAATAATATTTATACTTATGCCTGCGGTTCCTTCAACCATATGATGGGCACGCCCGTCGAGCGTGATATCACATCCACCGACCATTGGCTCGCATGGGATATGCATCACGAAATAAAAGAAATGATGGAATCGAAAGTAAAATTAAATGAACCACGACCTTTCAAGCTTCTGAAGAAATTATACAAAACTTGCATAGATCCAAGTGGGTGTGATTAGATGCACATTCCGAATAACTACTCGTTGCATTTCAATGTATTGATAGAAAGCCACCAAATTCGTTGCAGGAAATTACGGAGATCGGGCGAAGGCAGACCTGAAAAGTTTTCTGAAGGAAAGAGGTGGATGGCCAGTGGTCGAAGGCAGAGCCTGGATCGATAAACATTTCACTTGGCGACAGAAGATTCGCAAATTTCAACACGATGAGGGAGGTGTGGGTGATTTCACAGAAGTCCGCATAGAAAAAAATCCAAATGAAAAAGGCTCACGAATGATCTCGGTGATTACTATCGATATGTATTTTTTCCGATATTGTATCTGCACAGTACTCCTCCGGAGAATGATTCGTATGAGCACGAATCACAACAAGATTAATTAAACTAATCATTAAGACGTAGTTTCTCTCGCGAATTACTCTCTTTTTTCTTTTCGAACTCACTACTAATTGCACCAGTATAAGAAATTCAACGTCGAATTATACAATTAAAGCAGTTCGTAACTAGTCTTCGCAGTGTTTGGATCCAATCGAAAAAATAGAAACATTTTTTGTTTCTTCACCGTAATAAGATCAGATTTAAATAAATGAATAATAAAAAAAAAACTATCAAGGAAGTTGGCTACACACAACGATGTTGCCATGTTAAAAGCATAGAAAAATTCGAAATGGTTAGAATTCAATGAAATTTGGTGAGTATATTCTTTAGTATTAAATATGAATATACAAATTTTTTAAAAATTTTCTTCTACATAGTTTTCGAGCACTAGAGTTTCATGCATAAGCATAGGATTCAGATATATATAGGTACATCGTTTGCATATTGTAAGCTACAATTATTCGACAACTATGTAGACGAAAAAATTGAAAAAAATTGTGTCACCGTATTTGATGCTAAAGAATATCATCACCAAATTTTATTAAATTCTTATCATATTGTCGTATGTAGCCAACCTCCTTAAGATTCAACTAATAATACGAAGACTGATATGGAAATGCTCAAATATCGAGTCTACTAATTGATAATGAAAAAAAAAATGACGGAAAATAATGGATGACATTGAACGCTTGACAGCTCCGGTCAGTGGTTCCTACCGCACCAACAACCGCGAACACGACAGCATTCAATCATACTGACGTGCAACAGTGGTACAAATTCATCGTGGAGTTGGCTGTTGAGCTTGGTGCGAACAGGGCTTACGCTTTGACCGAATTGAAAGAATCGGTACTATTCGACCTCCAACGAAAAGGCGTGAGTAAAAAAGCAATTATTCATATAGACATTGCTCTGGAGAGTCGGAAAAATCGCGTGAAAATAAACAATTTTGTGAAAACTTGATTTTTGGAAATTCCCTACGCTATTTGTCTGGTGAATAACTTTTCGACTTCTGACAACATCTGGGTGTCATCTGGACAAAGATCGAGCAGACAGTCTGTGGATTACATAGATAACTCTCAAAGCTGACTGGTTTGTTTGGAATTGTCCTAGATTGACGTATTTTAATCGTTACGATTTTGCGGTACAGATCCATTTAACGAAAAAGGAAAAAGTGAAATCAAAATCGCTGAATATGATGACGATCCGCGAGCTGAAAAAAAAATACCCCAGTGTGCCATGGGTGGAAAACATAAAGTCGATTCTGAATGCACCCGAAGTCGAAATTTCTGACAGCGAAGTCGTCAATGTACCAGTACCGCAGTATTTTGTCAGAGTAGAAGCCTTAATGGCCAAAACGCCGACAAAGATTCAAGCCAACAGCATTATTGCGAGGATCGCCTCGAGAAATGCAGAATACTCTAGCGAACGAGTCCGTCGTGTGAAAAATGACTATTTGTCTGCTCGAGCAAAATCGCCGCGCTATCCTCAAAAACAGACTGCGTGCATGAAAGACGTTGTTGGCGGTCTTTGGCCTATCTTCAATAGCATGTTCATCAGGAAATATTTACCTACCCCGGCAGCACACAATGTTAGTGAGATCGTAAAGGCTATGAAAGAAGAATACATGAAAAAAATAGATTGGGTACGTTTCCGTTAACACAAATTCATTTTGCTTCCTCATAGAGGAAGCTATGTGACAGTGAAATTTTTTTTTTTTTCAAATTTTCAATGTCAATGTGCTTAAAATGTCCCAAAACATCGAAAAATCATATCTAGAAAAAATGTCCGGATATGTGTATGTGTGTGTGTGTGCGTGCGTGCGTGTGTGTGTGTGTTACGGCACTGTAAAATTGAACTTGCACAAATGTTAATCTATACAAGCTCTTCATTCTCTGGGAATTTTGTTGGAATCGCTAGAAAAATAGGAATTCTGCGGCATTTTGAAATTTGCAAAAAAAGGGTGTCGACGCTCTAACTTCCGCAAAATTTAACATTTATTACTCGTTTTTTTTTTTATGAATAGAGTATCATAATAGGAAGCTTGGTATTGAATTAGGGGAATATCGGTTGAACGGTTTAAATTTTATGATTTTTCGAATGTTACGAAAATCTGAGGTTTTTGAAAAACCGTCCAACCACTCTAATTTCGGAAAATTTTGTAAAATGTTGTGTATGAGTCTGTACATCCTCTTTACTTTCTAGAAAATTTGTCCAAAATATATAATTTTAAATTTAAATACAAGAAACGCTGCAAATTGGAATTTGCAAATTGCTTCCTCAAGACGCTGAAGATGCACGATGCTCAAAGCTTCCTCTATGAGGAAGCCAATTACATTAAAAATATAGATTTCTCATTGAATAAGATTTGAGCATCGTGCATCTTATTTTTTATCTGTTTTTTTCAGAATTTTTTTTTTAATTTTCAGTCAAATTTCAAATGAGTTACTAATTATCGATTTTTTCATGCATAGAACTGAATATCTATTTTTTTTTTGTATACAGCTCACTCCGTATTATGCTGCCCACGAGGATCCACAGACAGTGAAAGCAATGAAAACGGTCACTGATGCAGTGAGTGAGGTCCTTTACCCCCCGGACGACGCAGCCCTCGAAAGATTCTACGCAAACCTCACCTTTGATCACCAGAGTTATTTCAAAAATATTGAACGCTTGGCAGTATTCGATGCGCACAAAGAATATACGCAATTGAGGAGACCAGCTGAGTTTGACGATCTGACAGAGTATTTTGCAAAGACTAGTGTGAATCCTGCTTCGTTGGGAACACAAGATTTCATTGGTAAATCTTCGATTTCTTCCTATTCTAAAGGCTCATTGTTTTATGGTGTTTTTACTTTCTCGGTTTCCTACCAAAATCCATTCCTTACTAACTTAGTAAATTTCTTTCATTCTTTATTTCGATGTGCAGCTATTCCCCGAAATATAATCCAGATATTGTACGCGAACGATCATCAACCACAATTTCTTGGTTACGCCACGATTGGCATAAACATTGCACGCGAAATTATTTCCGGATCGTACATCGGCACTTCGAAAGACATCTGCAGTTGTAACGAGTGCATAATCGAGAAATGGGATAATTTCACGCTCGACAAAAAGAAACTTGAGGTACGATGATCCTAATAAAACGCACTGCGAATGTGAGTTTTTTAAATGTGTAAGAAAAAGAAATTCATTTTTTATTTCGATCATTTCATTTCACTGTTTTTCCGATTTTTTTCTGTTCGCAATAACTGATTTGATTCTGTGATGTAATTTAATTTTCTGGCGCGACTGTACTGTCGGCATCACGACGAGAAAGAGGTCAAACAGGAACAATAAATAACCGTTTTTGTTCTGCTTATTCGCACAGATTAACGGCACTCGTACACTGACTCAAAATAAGATTGAAATCGCTAGTCTAAGAGTAGCTTACGACGCGTACATCACGTGGCTAACGTCCGAAGACGAGACGATTAATTTGCCCGGATTTGAACAGTACACTCCTGAACAGATGTTTTGGATAACCGCTGCAAGTAATATTTGCACAAAATACTCGCGGAAATCATTCAAAAGTTTAATGACCTCGGGCCCCATTATTCCTCAAGAATATCAGGTCAACATTTTGTTTTCGAATATGCAGGAATTCGCCAAAGATTTTGGATGTGCGTCGTGGAGTCAAATGAAATCCAAAACGACGTGTGATATTTGGTAGAAACGTTCTATCGATAGTATTTTGAATAACATGGAATGTATAATGTAAGAATTACCATGTCATTCAGATGTGCTTGTGTAAACATTTATTGAAATATTATTACGGAATAAAAAACTATGCAAACAATGATGATATTTTCCATATTGTTTTCAATATTGGCTTCATCTTTCTTTATTGATCAATATGTTTTTATATATTTCATAATATAGACGATATTATTACCTGAAAATAGGTCGAAACTTGACTCGCGCGGTCAGAGTCAATTCAGTTCAGAATAACACGATAAATTTGGCGGGATACAGTTCGCCCGAAAAGATTTTTATTAACACGAAGGATAGTAACAAGCAGTCACGCACATTTTACTCGTGGCTTGGAAACTATACTTACTGGATAACGATAATTCTTCTCCAACGTTTTATATTAATTTGTTACAATATTACAAAGGCGACGAACAATAGGTGCAAGTTCCAACTATGGCAGCCGACGAAGTTGCGGAGGAACCTATGGAAGTTGACGTTTTACCGTCTACAAGTGGCAAAAAGAATTCCCGAGATGACAAATTAGCAAAATCCTTGTGTCTACCATGGTAAGAAACCAAAAATTCACTCCCACTCCATTTATTGCATGCAAATTCATCGCGATCGAAAATCTGAGGTTATGTGAAAAATTCGCCGGTTTGTTTATGTCGCCAGTACGAAAATAATTCTGATTCTCGTCACATTGTGAAAAGTTATAAATCAGAGCATATTTTTTTTTAATATTTTTTTAATATTTTTTAAATTATATCACAGTAAACATCGGAATCTGGGAATCGAAAAAAATAACGGCGTCGATAAAAGTGAGGTTAAGGCATCGGCGTTGAAAAAGAACAATTCGTGAATATCTTCGCGATGATAAAACTGATATTTTAATAAGGCAAAGTAAAAAACATCAGTGTTCGTGTGCTTATTTAATTTTTGAATCATACAAATCAAATAATCGAGAAAACTTCGAAAAAACGTTCAGTTATGATCTGGATGAATTTCTGTGTTGATTACGATTGTTCCGACTTCAGGATCGAAAAATATCGACCACAAGTGTTTACTGACATCGTGGGAAATGAAGATACGGTCGAAAGATTGTCCTTGTTTGCCCGAATGGGAAACGCGCCCAATATTATCATTGCCGGCCCTCCCGGCGTGGGGAAAACAACAACAATTTTATGTTTGGTACGAATACTCTTGGGTCCAGCATTCAAGGAATCTGTTCTTGAGCTCAATGCATCAAACGATCGGGGAATCGACGTTGTTAGAAACAAAATTAAGATGTTTGCTCAAAAAAAGGTTTGAATACGTTTGAAAAGGAATTGAATATTTAGGCATGAGTTTGAAAAATTTCAAATTTTGTATAAGAAATCTCATGGCCATCTAAGGGAATCAAACCAAATTTCAGGTAAATCTGCCCCAAAATAAACACAAGATAATAATTCTCGACGAAGCAGACAGCATGACCGAAGGAGCGCAGCAGGCTCTGCGCCGCACCATGGAAATTTACAGCAACACTACAAGATTTGCTCTCGCTTGTAACAACAGTGAAAAAATTATTGAACCGATACAATCGAGGTGTGCTATGTTACGTTATGGCAAATTAACGGATGCGCAAGTATTGGCAAAAGTTCTTGAAGTTTGCAGGAAGGAGAATGTGAGTATGCCACAAATACGTTTTTGCGGGTGCACGAATTTTTACTTAAATAAGAATCAACCACTTCGTTTTTAAAGGTTTCTCACACCGAGGATGGTCTGGATGCTATAGTTTTTACGGCGCAGGGGGACATGCGACAAGCTCTCAACAATTTGCAATCGACGCACAACGGTTTTGGCCATGTGAACAACGAAAATGTCTTTAAAGTTTGCGACCAGCCACATCCTCTGGCCATCAAAGAGATGCTTGAAAAGTGCTGCCTGGGTGAGATCAGTTCGGCACTTGAAACCTTGCAATATCTTTGGAGCATGGGATATTCTGCGGAAGATTTGATAACGAATATATTTCGGGTCTGTAAGAATTTGAAAATCGAGGAGATGCTCAGACTGGACTTCATTAAGGTGATTTGAATAGAAATGGAAGCGCCTCGCCGCATGGGAAATTAAAATACGCATTTCACTTTTTCCTCAACGCTCAATATTTATTTTCATTATTTCAAGAGTTTTATCTTTGTTACAGGAAATTGGAATGACGCATTTGGGAATTGTCGAAGGAATGAACAGTCTTCTGCAATTGGACAGTCTTTTGGCGCGTCTTTGTCGTCGAGGATTGCAAAAATAGTTTTTTCTCGTTATCTCTGATCGTATGAAAAAATGCTTTCCTTTTTTTCCTGCGAATTACAATAAAGTTATTTATACATTTGTATCCATAGAGTCTTCTTAAAAAAAAAAATCCCTCTTTTTCCAGACCGGAGAAGGGCGAGTAAAAAATGATATCTTCTTATATTTATCGATAGTAATGCTTCAAGTTAATTTCTAGAGTCTTGGATATTAGATCATAAACGTCCGCGTTCTCGAGCTCAAACGCACTTTGTACGGAGAGCTTAGTTTTTGGATCGTATAAAAAAAACTTAAAAAATTGAACAAAAAGTCATTAATTCGCTAGCACATTCGAAATTGCACTTTGTACATGAGATTCGAATTACTTATGATTTTTAATTGTACGAGATATCACTTTTTTCGAATTGTTAATTTCGAGAAGATTTTCTATCAAATTTGATCAAGAGGATTTTGGGTTAAATGGGGATTCACGAAATCTATCTTTTGACGATATCCTTCATTTGAAAAATGACAACGCTAACGTTTTATTTTTTCGTGGAAAAAATTGTCGATTCTATAGCGAAAATAGTTGTAATGTGAGTAATTTAATTCCGATGCTACTCGTCCTCGTTGAATACAGTTCAAGAAGATTTATTTTGATTTCAACACCATTTTTCCATCGGTACTGACGTTAACTGGGGTCGTGGCTTAGGCGAAGGCCATCGTAAGGCGCTTTGACAGGATTCCGCCCTGGATGGCGTCCTCGGTGGTGGCTGAGGTGGATTGTTCAAGGACGAGTGTAAGTCCGTGTTATGATTATTGTGATTATTATAATTGTTATGATTATTGTGGTTATTATGATTATTGTGATTGTTATGATTATTGTGATTGTTAGTTTCCGTGTCGCTGCGGCCGTTCTTATCGATAGTCGGTGGGTCACCGCGATAATTTCTCTTCATTGGTTTTCGCGAAGTTTCGTGAGATGGTGCGCTGGGTGGGGCGCTCTCGACCGACTGCAAACTCGCTGCTCGATGAAGAGACAAACGTAACGGTTTTTTCGGCGGTGCCGGACGTGTTTTTGAATTGGACTCATGAGAACTGTACATTCCTGACATCTCCGAATGCTCGGATGCTCTCGATTGATTATCCTGGAAAATGAACACGAATTTTATGAAAAGATGAATTTTTCTGAAAACAGTTTTTCGTCAAACTCTTTTTATGTCGCAGTGAAGAATTTACGTTTTTATTGGGTTTTTGTCGTCTTAAGAAAGTCGATCTGTTACGCACTGCACTGACCAATCATTAATAGTGTCTATTAGTTTTCATTAGTATGTTCCATCAAGGGAGGCGATTGTGCTTGATTGAAAATAAATTAATTCACCTGCATCCGATAAAAAGTGGGTTCCGAGTCGAATTCCAACGATTGCAACGCCTGAGAGCTTCGTCGGCTCTTGTGCAATTGATCAACATTGGAATCGAGACGTGAAGATCGCCTTCGTTGCGATTGCAATTGTCCCTGCGATTGATGAAAATCCAAGCTCGCGGTTGAACGTGTTAATTGAAAATTTGCCAATGACACGCCCTTCTGACGGTGGCGAGTCTTTTGGTGGCCGTTTGTCGCGCTGTCCGATAAAAAATCCAGGACATCTTTCGGGCTTCGAGAATCTTGAATCAATCTTCTTCCTTGATCGCTTTGGCGCGTTCTCACAGTCGGTAAACTTTGTCTCAGGTCGGCTGGGCTCCGTACATTCAAACCCGGCAAATTTGCCACCAACGCGGTCACTTGTGGCCCTTTCTGGAACACCTGAATTTTATTTCACATGGTTATTCGTTTCTTTCGAATTTTTGTCCAATCACTCTGAATATTACGTCGGATCAATAAGTTTAACAAATAAATTCTCGTATATACCTGAACGTGATCCTGATGATTCGGTTGCGGCTCTACAACGGTTACTTCGGGTCTCGTTGGTGTCAAAAGATCTCGAACCTGTTCCTCGAGATATCCAATTCTGTGGGTAAGCCTGAGATTATCAGATCTCAATGTACGAAGTGCAGCGAGTGATTCGCTCCTCCGTAAAACGACGATTTGCGCAGCGTCCGGTGCAACGGCGAGCAGCCTCGCCAGATCATTTCTTCCCGCACCAACAACCGTTTTACCGTTCACCTCTAAAATCCTGTTCAACACATATGTCTAATTATTTTCGATGACATGGTAAAACTGTAAATTCAACGAGTACGAATAGTGTTGGATAATACAGCCTTCTAGACCTATAAGTATATACTTTATATAAATATGAGTTTATGATTCAAAAATCAATCGACGCAAGAGTCGATGTAAACAGTCACCATATACAAAGCAGAACTGAGAGTTCTTTCTCTGCATACGCTGACGTTATTCTTTAACGAGGTTGGCTACATACCACAATATGATAAAAATTTAATAAATTTTGGTGATCACATTCCTTAGCACCAAATACGATGACACAAATTTTTTCAAATTTTTCGTCTACATAGTTGTCGAATAATTACATGCTTATGCATGTAAACTGTAGTATTTAATTACTCGAAAACTATGTAGAAGAAAAATCTTCAAAAATTTGTATATTCATTTTTAATACTAAAGATATGCTCACCAATTTTCATTAAATCATTTCGAATTTCCCTATGCTTTTAGCATGGCAACATTGTTGTGTGTAACCAACCTCAGTAAGGGTTTTTGGTTATAAGATCTTTTACAGTGTCGTCGAGATCTCTGAACTGTATAGACGTTCCTTCCTTGCGCATTCATTAATAAACAGATTAATTAAACTTAATCCACTGTTCAATTAAATCATTTTAATCCCCGTGAATTTCGAAAAAATGAGATTTCTGTTGTTTTCTCATTTCCTGGGAATTTAAAAAGATTATTTACCAAAAGAAATTGTGAATTTAAGGAAATATTCTGGACTTTTAAACTTTTTTTTTTGAAAAAACAAAAAAAAACGAATTCAAGACAAATGGAACAATTGTTTCTCGAGAAGAATGTGCGTTTCGAAGGCTGACGAGTGCACTCGGCATTATAAGAGGTCATGTGAAGTTGCAGTTGCAATTAGCGGGGGCAGGCCGCGGACTTCCGGAGCTTATTGTGTGTTTCATCAGTTAATACAGTACGAGAAATTTACGAACGAAACAAAAGGCTTTGATTCTCGTTATCTTGAGTGTAAAATCATCAACTTGCGCCTTTCTGTTAGTCACTAAGTGTATTTATGAATAAATGTGTGTGGTGCGAGCTTCACGGTACAGAGAACGACGAGAGAACGTGAACGCCAAGATTGGCTATTGTTCGTCCTCGATCCACGCTCGTAGGAGTGCGCGAGATCGCCTCGTGTTTACCTCACCCATTTAGATTTTTTTTCTTCACCATATTATGATAATCTTCTTTACCGTATGCATAAAAGTAACGATTCTGTGTCGCGGAATAGCAACAAGTGCATTTTCTACTTTACCCAAGTTTCGACAAAAATTGCAGCGAGAAAATAAATAAAATTTGGCAAAAAATGTTTCACTCTGATTTTGAAACAACGACAAAAAACGATCAACTATTGGGCTCGGTCTCTTTGCAAATAAACAATTTACCAAGTTCTGCCATTTCGAAGTTTTATAGGTTTAAGCACAAATATTATCACAGCAAAATGATCAAATTCCGGAAGTATGTGCTCACGTACGAGAGATAAAGAAAAAAGTAAAGAATCATGTTTCGGGTCTGTGAGAACAGATCGAGAGTTTTGTGGACATACATCTTTGTGGGAAGAGTTTTTTTTAGAACGGATGTGGGAAAGAGCGAACAAGAAAGGTCCGAAAACCGGGCATTCCAGAATAATCGAGAACAAGACAGCTCGCGTGTGTGTCCACTGAAAAAAAAAAAACGAGCCGAGAATCGGCACAAGACTATTTCGTTTACACATAATTCATTTGCTTCCTGCTTGAAAAAATGCCTACCCGACAATTAGCTGTGACCTTAATAAATTAATAAAATGATTAAAATATCAACTAAACGAAATTTAAAAAAAAATGATATTTTTTACCTGTCCCCCTTGCACAGACCCGAATCCTCGACGGCCCAGTCGACGTAAAGACCCGCAGCACCGTCACGTGGCCCAGCACCAAAACGCGGACTTTTCGGGTCGGCGCTGACCTCAACGGCGTGAACGGTCATTTGGGTACCACCGGAAATACAGCTAGACCATGAAATATTTCCGTTAAATAAATGTTTTTGTACCAATGAAAAAAAATGTTTGTGAAGTATTGAAATTCGTTTTGTTTCCTTTTTAAAAATATACAGGAAACGTCGTGCATGTAAAAATTGCTTAATGAATTTCAAAATACCTGAATATCGTATCGTTCTTTTGTTTCTCTTGGGTTTCTGCCAACTCCAAAGCAGCCTGTAGAGCTCTGCTCTCTTCGCGAAGTGTAAGAAGCTCGAGTTCCTCGCGTCCAAGACGATACTCCAATTCGGCTTGTTGAATTCTTACGTCTATGTTGCTAGAACGAAAACCGCATAAATAAACAAATAGAAATTTATAATAATTGACTATTAATAAGAAGTCAACGACGTTGTAAAGGGAAACAATTTTTTAATCTTTATCGCAAAAAAAAAAAAATATTCCCATACCGGGAATCGAACCCGGGCCTTCTGGGTGAAAGCCAGATATCCTAACCACTAGACAATATGGGAGGTGATGAGTACACCCCGTTCCGAGTCTCTCATATTTACAAAGCGACTCCGGAACGAGAGGTTCGAATTTTCTTAGAAGAAAAAAAAATTCCCATACCGGGAATCGAACCCGGGCCTTCTGGGTGAAAGCCAGATATCCTAACCACTAGACAATATGGGATGAGATGTTCGTCGATTCATTTAAATGCTCCAAAAATTCGGAGTAACTTTTAACATGAGAATATACGGTTTATTCTTACTCAGTGATGTCAAGACGTTCAAGGGCGAGTTTGAGGTTCTTTATAGTGAGTCTTTTGTTATCCGCGTCCCGTTGTAATCTTTGAAGACGTTCGTCAGTCGCTTTTCTGTCGGCCTCGGTCAATGGCGGCGCTCCGTTTCTCAGAGCCAGACGATTGCTCAGTGTATTGCACAGTTGACCTTTGAGCCTACGATAACAAATATACAGGACATTAAGGAAACATAAAGAGGAAAGCAAAAACGTTTATTTGTATTTGACGATACGGCAACAGGAAATATGAGAAAAAACTGCAAAACCAACGTCTGAATGATATTTTCTTTGTCGCGGAGAGCAACTCTAAGGGCATCGACTTCCTTATAATGATCACGATTCCGATGACTTGCTGGCGAGGTCATACCTCCGGATACGCTACCGCCCTTTTTCCGGCGCGGTGTCGTTGACAGCGAGACCTCGATGCTCGCCATCTGAAACATCGAATACACACAAAATAAAGAACAAAATTTCGTTAACACGATTGTGAGATGAAAAAAAAAAAAACATATACACTTATTGACGAATTTCCTAATTCAATATTTGTACAAGATGAAAATATACACTCTTTTCAAACGATGTGAATGCCCGGGGCTCTTTTCTACAAATAAATTTTTGAATCATTGCAAGAATTTCATTTTCTCTTTATGTTCATTTCTCCACAGTCGATGTTCACGACCGCACGACCTCCAGTCGTGACTTTCCTTCCATCTTTTTTTCTTTCCTCTCTTTACTCCTGCCATTCTCCCTCTTTTCTTTTCAGTCCTTATCCTAAGGGCGAATGAATGTTTTTTACAAGGACGAAACACGAGAACGAGAAGTGAAAGAATGAAAAGAGAAAGATGGAGAAGCAGGATGCATGGATAATGCCACTGAAAAAATTCTCAGTACCCTCTCACTATACACCCTGTGGATAGAATACCTTTTGAAGTCCCTTTCTGCTTTTTTGTGTCTCTTCACTCCTTCTTCCTTACCTTTGCTGCTTTTCATACTCCGTAACTCCCATAAAATCAACTTATCAAAAGTTTAGACTCACGTTTTCATGTCTAACGCCTAAATGGACCTTTTCAACAATATTTTTACTTCATCTTAAACAATTTTGTTTCACAATTTTTAACCGGCTCAACGATATTCAATAAAAATCATTTCGAGCAGTAAAATATTTCGCTTTTATTCCAATTTCGAGGTTTTCCCTCCCAACTTTTTTTCGACCATCTCTACCTATCGCCATAGATCGAAACATGACTCTTTCTAGCCTGTGAATTAAATTCCATTCCAATAAAGATACCAATGTTCTTGGAGACTTCATTTTTGACTTTTTTCTAATAAATAAAAAGGTAGTTTTGACGTTTTGATTTATTTTCGACTTTAAGCTCTCAAGCCACTCGGTGCTTGAGGAGCTTCCCCGAGAATGTTATGGCAAACGACTCCGAGTCTTATGTACTCATTTCTATATCGTGCAGTGCCTTAACGAGTCCCGGATACTCTGACGACGTTGGGCGCACCGGAAACTCGAGAGCAACGAATCCGAGAACTCTTTCCCTTCTTCCTCTCGTATATATGCTTCTATCTTTTCCTCTCTATCCACCTTCCCCAGGTTGTAAAATAAACGAGGAAAATCCACACGAGAGAGCATTCAACAATGGGAAAACACCACAATTCTTTTGAACTCTTGTCTCTATTTATACATACAAACGTTACGGTACACGAAAGTTGTACTCTACCGTTAATTGTGTTATATTATGGTACTTCTCAGAGCACCTGAGACTTTATACGCTCAACTGAGTCCTTCGTAAATGAATTTCATTATTTTTAATATTTAAAAGCGCAAAAGCTTGGATCCTGCAATGAAAATATGAAATTTCAAGAAAAGATTGAGTTCCACTGTCGAGTGGAATAAATATTTCTCCAAAGAAGTAAATAAATTCACTTTTTGTGTGTTCACATTTTTTAATTATGCATAATTAGTTTATTCTTCACGTCACAAGCCTGGCATTGTCTTTGCTCCTGATTTTGTATTGTTCTTATCTTCACGTATCGAAATTTCCTACAATGGGAAAAAATCTCACAGGCTCGATCGTGAACGAGTAAAAGGAAAAATTATGTATCCGGTTGCACGTTCGCACCGATGCGGTCACCAGTCTCGTAAGTCTTCTCTCGAATTTCTTGCCTAAATGTTATTGAAAATATCTTCTGGGTTCACTTTTTCGTCCGACCGAATATCCGGTGGGGAAGAATCTCGTAAATATTGTAAAAGACTGCGTTCGTCTCGAAGAATTGTTATCACAGTATTGTTTAGACTTTTATGAATAAAATGGATTTCGAAGTCGACCTCCTTCCTTGTCAACCTCCAAAAGCCTGAAAAATCTTTCTTTCATTATTAAACCTTCAAAACAATTGATGACGCGTCCCTTTGGCCTTGAAAAGCCCAGAAATGCACTTTTTCGTCGAAGCCATCATCCGCCCAGCGAATACTGTTTCATGGACCACTTGGGTGGACCAGACAGGTCGAGAATAAAAAAGGAAGGAAAAAAAAAAAGAATTTATGAGGAAGTTACGCCACTGCAAAAAGGGCCAGTCTATATTCGTGTTTATGCGTCTCTGTATAAGTTCACATCGTTTGGCCTCGGGCAATTTTAATGTTGCGAGAAGGAAGGAACGAAAGGAAGAAGAAGCCGAAACCCGGAGTCGATCTTCCATGGTTGTAACCGACGCAACGAAACGTCGAAAGGTCCTCCTCGGTGTTTCGGTTCCCTCGCATCTGCATATAAATCACTGGCTGGACAGGAACCAGGAGAAAGAAGAACATGCCTGACGTTAAAGGAAAATAATAATAAAAGGTACCAAAGTGCCATTACGTGGTCCACCGACGATTTCGCTCCGAAATTGGTCACTTTTCGAGCGCAGTGACGTTACATTTTATGACAAAATTGGCGCGGTATTAAACCCGAAAATAACTGAAATCACTTGAAAAATGATACCCCAATAATATTCACGTATCTTTCACAAAATTCTGTAAGGAAAAAATTAAACAAAAACCAACGGGTGGCGGGCTGAATCCCGAGAAAATCCTAAAATCCATTTTCGTAAGTAAACAAGTGTGGAAAGTTTAAAAAGTAAATTCTGTAGATAAAAAGTTCTTCGGAGGTAAAAAGAAGTTTGCTGGGAGCTTCCCATCGAGCTTTTTTACCAACAAGATTCACTTTATTCTATTCTAAAGATTTTCTATCTTTTTCCCTCTTTTTCATCGTAAAAGTCTCGTCATTTTTTTCCCCTTTTTCAGAGTGATTGTTTATTCAGGATCACTTTACCTTGGCTTCGAGAGTCTCGAGTTGCGCCATTCTTGGCTCAAGAAGTTGCTGCTGTGATCCGAATCCTGTGTGCAATGCAGTCTGAAAGCATAGAAAAATCCTCATAAATAATAATAGCAATGAATGAACAAACGCTTTGATGTTTGACTAGAAAAAAGTCTATAATTCGATAAATTAACTAAAAAAAAGTAATAATCACAGCCCAAGTGCATAGTTGCAGCTAAAAGACGAATGAAAAATTGTTGTAAATTAGTACGAGATCGCAATATACGATACGAAACGACAAGACGAGGAGGAAATTTGTCAGAATGCTCATACGATTTGTTAATTCTGTGTGAAACTGCCTATATTGATGCCACTGTATCCTGCTGGTTACTTTTTGCTTCCGAAACGTTTATACGAGTCTCGGAAGAATCACGCCTTTTCTGCAATATCGTCGAGGCCTATACAGACGTGTATAATGGTCCGTAGACTATTATACGAGGTATATTACCCTACTGTGCGGTATATTTGCAATTCTCTCTTTCTCTTTCTCTCTCTCTCTATCTCATTCTTTCTCCCTTGATTTCGTTGAGGCTTCGTGTAACTCCCCTCTTCCTTTCATATCTACTTTTATCCTCCAGAATCCTTTCACGCTTGGATTCTACACCTTCTTTATTTCCCCTCTCTCCACTGCTTCTTCCTCTTCATTTTTCCTTGTCCATTGAGCGTGTCTCTGGCGAGAGATAATGAAGAAAGAAAAGCTACAGTTGTACTGTTTGTGGTGGGCAGATTTTGCTAGCAGACAAGTTCCATTTCACATCCACTGTGTTTCCAACACCACTCTTTTCTTCTCAACTTGGTTTCTTCACTTTTTTCCTTCCGTTCTTTTCTCTCTGTTGTTGCCCTCTTCTTTATGACCTTACTGCAATTCCTAATGTGTTTGCAGAGCTTCCATGGGATCTACGTGTCTTTGAGCTCCCACGATCGATCAATTTTTTGTCCTGAATGTTTTTTTTCTACATCAAGACGAAATGGTGACAAAAATAATGACCTTCCTACAGCTTCGATCGCGTGGAAATCTTCCAGAGCATAGCAAGTCTTTTCTCATTTTTGCATCGTGTTTTTATTATTTTTCTTTATAGTAAAATGAAATTTCTCACGAGAAAGGAGGTGCCGAAAATAGTTGGACCATTTGGTCGTTCTGCACGAGGGTGAAAAGTGGGCAGAGTTCCTGGAAACATTTGGAAAGGAAGGCTCGAAAAGGCATTAAAAAAATTAAGGGCGTTTCGTGGCTCGATATGTATAGAGGAATTTTACAACCTACCTCAAACGAGCATTATGGATCGCGTGCGAAAGACTGCAGCACTTTTGAGACACCCTATCATAATGTATACACGTCTTTATATCCATGGACGCGAGAATGTCGTTTATTCCATTCCAAATTGATTCCATTAAAGCCAAATATTTTGTATTATCGTTTTTCTCATCCTCATTTGATTTTCAATCAGTCGGTCCGAACTTTTTTTTCGTAACGAACGCCGTAGAGAATGAAATATTTAGAACACAGCTATAAAAATTCTATACCATATACACGAAAGCCCAGATTTTCCAAATTTTACACTGAGAAATTGCCTTAATAGCAATTGTATCAAAAATAACAAATGATTAATGGTTCTGGGTCCGTTTGTCATTGAAATGCCTGTATGCATGTGGAAAAAATCGGACGAAAACATAATATAGTTTGTTATAGGTGGGTATCGAACCTTTTTCAGGGCACGAAGATTCCGAGGGACCGTTGGAATCGTGAGCACCAAAGATGTATATAACCGTACCCTCACCTCGACTTACTCACGCCTTGGAATTTTTTGCTCCCTTCCCCTTTTTGTAATTATCACAAGATTCACCTCGGCTTTTTTTCTCTTTCCACACAGTGGTTAAAAAAAAAAAAAAAGAAACTAATAGGGACAACAAACATTTGAGAAGTTGCGTTAATCGAAAAAATTCAAAAAACCATTCTGCGATAATGAAAAACACACATAAATTGTTGATTGGAATAAGCAATTCGATGTTATCGAAATAATTCACGGAATTTTCGATTTACGAGAAAATACAAAAGAAAAATTTGTTAGAACGAAGTAATGTGCGTCTCTCAAATTCTACAAACTCCAACGCAAAAGCCATCGCATTCTTCTTTGACTATGTCGAAAAAAAACAGATTCACGATGCAGCAGAAGGAGAGAAAAAAAATCGAGAAGCATGCGAGAGTTGTGTCGCTGTACGAAAGAACGGAAAAGGAAAAATATTTTGTATATACCTTCGACGTCGCCTCGAAAAAAAGGATTCAAAAAACAGTTTACATTATTTTGACTGCCAATAGCGATAAGGATTCAATTATACTGTTCGAAAAAGCAGAATGTTTTGATAACTGGAGCGCAAATACGGAAATCTGGTGACCTTTTGTGTCAGTTTTCGGAAAAATTGATGGAACAAGACTGCGGAAGAAATTTGAATAAACTTGGCTCATTAATCTTTAATTTCCCAGTAATTACGATAATTAATAGTGGCGACCTCTTTTCACAGAAACTTCAAGTTAATGAAGTGACTCGCAACTTTCAAGATTGGATCCTAATCGGTTTATCACGGTTAATATATACATAAAGGCTGGCTGAACCGGAGGATAAAGAGGGAACGAAATTTCGCACGAGCTTTTACTCGCTCGATCATATAACCTATTGTGTGTTGCTCCATCAATTATTCAAGTTGCTTTTGAAACGTTCTCACAACGGTACAAAAGCATCCCTAAAACGCTAATTCTGAGATTACTTGGCAAGAAAGAAAAAATGGTTTTGCTCATTTAAAAGTTGGAAAGTAATAATTTTTTCGCTAATTGCCATTGAATCAATTGATAATACATTTTTAATCACGTTGCGTGAGCAATCTTTCGATTTATTAATCCGTTGGATTTTCATTTTCGAAATACATTAAACGTCCAAAAAGTAAATATTTTGATACACTCCGGAATTTTCTGTACTGGAAAACGTACTGGTCGTTTTCTTCGAGGGGTGAAATGTTACCTGAACTAAGGGGAGCTGTAGCACACGATCTGCATGCAAGGGAGGCCCGTTAATCGGGAGAGACTTTGTAAAAAAGTATAAAAGATAAAAAAATAAAACGAAACATTGACTAAAAAGTGAATAATAAAAATCGCGTCGAAGAATATCGAAAACCAGTTTTGCCTCAGCATGTGCTGTTGCTCGACTCCGTTTCTCATTCGTTAATCGTCGTTCCCTGTGCGATCATATACTACGAACGTACACACGTATGGGCCGCTTTGTGTCAAGAGAAAAATAATCTGCTGCGATGAAACAAGAGAAATGAAATCAATTTTTTCTGCACTAACCCCTTGAAAAGATGGTTGGGACAAATCCTATGGGACATTTACAAAAAAAAAAAGGGTATCGTCACCTTTTCCGGTGATCCTTTCTTGATTTTTTCATCCTTCGGATCGTAAATATTATTTTCTGTGCCACTTAATGGCGTGTGTTCAGAGTGCTGACTTATTTTTCCGAGTCCTGTCGATCTTTGCATTCTGCGTAATCAATTATGCAAACAAAACATCAACTTCACAAAAAACACCCCATAGGTGGCTATGTATCGTAAATATGGCTCTGGGGATGCATCCATTCGTGTGTACAATTATGTGGGAGTCTCAGGAGGATGAGTGCGCATCGGGGGATCGTGGAGGGAAAAGCATTATATAGACTTCGCGTACACATACATAAAGAGACTCATAGATGTGGCGAATTTCGCCCGGAGCATTGAGAAGAAGTTTTCTCATACAGTATCTATTTCTGTATGCGTGTTAAGCGCGTCCGCGTCTTTCCCCGACGCGCTTACGAAGGCGTGCGAGCTTTGTCGTTTTTCTCATCTACACATGCATGGGGCGCTCTGTGCAAAATCTTCTGATTCACAGTGCGAAGTGTTTGCAGTAAAACTTGCCGGTTCTGGCTTTTCGCTTCGGTCCAAGCTATTTCACCAACGTTGGCGCTTCGGCAATAATTTAAAAGGAAAAAAATAATAACTTTTCATCCATCTTTCTCATTAGATTGACGAAAAAATAAAAAGTTTTCCTATTTTTTTCACTTTCATTTTGGAATTCGCCATCGGGAGCTGACAAACTTTTGAAACTCCATTAAAATTGTCTGTTTTTTTTTTCTGGCTACTCCAACCAGAATACCTCGTGCAATCATGTAATATACTTGGATTTTTTCGTACATGGTTTCCCTCCGAGTCACGAGTACAAGCATACCTTGAGCACACGCCCAACACACGTATAAATATAATGTGCGTATGTATTTGTATTTTGTATGCAAATATACATGTATAAAATGTATTCCCGGAAGATTATGTAGCGAGGAGTGTGAAGATACATGAAAGGCCTCCGGAGGCTGTAACATGATGAACGATCCAATGGAAATTAATCTCTCTCGTTGTCGACTCGATCCCTTCACTACGAAAATCATTTTCGTAAATTATAAAAGCAATAAACTCATTTTCTTGTTTTGATACGGCAAAGTCACGCAGAAGAAACAAACGAACAAGATATCGAATGAATTATGATGAGGTACGTTTTTTTTTTTTTCGTATAATTAAATCGTAATTCAATCAGATATTTACGTTTTTTCATGAGCTTCTCAGGTTCGTTAGTTAGTGTACGAATTTGACGTTAAATGTACGTTTTCAATGATTGTGACAATTCTGTTGGCCTAGAAACGCACTGTGGATATCCGCTGGTAAGTTGAATCCTGTCAAAGAAAAACCTGAGTGAGGCCTCTCGACCTCACATTGTCTCGATGAATCGTGCCAAATTCCGTGAGCTCTTGTCGATTGAATATAACGATGCCACGAGCTTTGGAACAACATAATATATGCCAAAGGAAAGAGATCGAAAGTGGGGAGAGAAAGCGAGAAAAAATATTGCTATAGAGAAGAGAAAAAAGCTCGACCTGTTTTACCAGCTAAAAGAGACGAAAAAAAAGAAACAAAAAAGAGTTCTTCATATATTTTTGCAAACAAAGTTCGTAGCCTCTGAATCGATATGCTAAACGATAGAAAATCGGGGTCAAGAGTTGACAAGATTTCGTGAAAATTCAAATTTTTCTTACATATGCATTGGCTGATGATTAACGAAGAAATTATTGAAGCCAAATCACTGAGAAACCATGAAATTCTATAAACAAATGCCAATTCAGTGTTCAGTTTATTGCATCTTAGTTTTATGAAATAAATATATAAACTCACCAATGAAACGGAGCGCTGTTGAATTGTCAATCCAAGATCTTCTCTCTCGTCGCCACAGTCAGTCGTATAAAACAGAACACTTTTTTTAGAGTCCCTGTAACAAACACCAGACGTTTTACTGATAAATTTCATTTCAGCCCACTCAGAATACGCAATAATTAAATGATGACATGTTTCATGTTGTTACACCCGATTCTTATTGGTTTGTTTTTTTTTTTTTCGTTAAAGTATACGAGCCAAGTTGAGGAAAGTGAGAAATACGCATCCGGAGGCAATTCCGATGTGAAAACCGATAATTATTAGACGATAAATCATTTTCGGTTGCCTCCCATTCTGTCACGAGCAATTAAAGTCGTAAAAACGAGTGTAACGATCGAGTACCAGGCGTTCCAGGCCGAATTAGCGGTTCCCATAGCAGCCAAGCACAAAATGAGAGAACCGATCAAAATTTTTAAAAAAATTTCTATTGCAATGGCTGATTTTTTTTTCCTTGGAGCGTTTTGAGGCATTGACCTCCAAATTTTCGAAGCTGAATTGGAAGAAAATGTTCTCTGCCAGAATCTCGGCATTTGCGACGATAAATTGCAGACTATCGAACAATTTTTCGATTTTATATTTTCCAGTGTCTTTATAAACCTCTGGTGTAGTTTTTGATTATTTTCAAGTATGACCAAAGCAGAGAATCTCAGGGGGTACGTCGTCTGGTTGTACCAGAGCATTTATTAATTTTTTTCCCATTTTCGTTAAGAAAATCGTGCCAAGTTTCGCAGTAGCTTTTCCCAATAAAAATAAATTCAAGCCCATCGATCTATTTATAAGAAAAAGATGTTCCAATTTTTAAATTCGCCTGAAATAGCCAATACATAAAAAATTGCGTATGGACTTGAAGTGCAACTGTATTTATGATAATCGTTCTTCACCTGAGTGCCTTCCCATTCCGGTTGAATGAGTGGTCATGCCGATGATAATCGTTCATCTCGATATTTTAGCGCACGTCATTTCGTGGCAGCAAGTCTTCGCCAACTGGAAGATAAAAAAGCAGAATGATAAATACGTACGAATTGAAATTATCATGATGGGTTGAGAAAAAATTGGGTAATAAAAATGTTCTGAGAAAATAATTGTGGAGTAAAATAAAATAAAAAAACTAGAAGCCAGTAAAAAAAAATGTGGTTCCGGCCGGGATCGAACTGGCGACCTTCTGCGTGTAAAGCAGACGTGATAACCGCTACACCACGGAACCCAGTTAAGAATTCCTTCCAACTAGACAGTCTGCTGATTTTCTTATTCCAATCAATCCTTCAATCCATTAATGGATCCATTCGCATGATCTCGATCTTAAAAAATGAAAACGAAAGTGTTTATATTTAGGGAATAAGAGCACAAAGTGTTTAGCCACACCGTATGATACTTTTGAGTCCCTAAACTGAATGGTCCTCGTACCTTCTCGATTATCAATAAAAACAAATCGGTCCAGACTGCAGGGAGGAAAAAAAAAATTCACAAGAGATTTGCACGTGCCCTTTTATACGAAAACGTCAGATTCTTTTCATATCTCCGATTCTGACGACCAGCCGGTCCTATTCTCGCATATGGAAGCCTGACTCTATTTCTGCGAGTGTTTACAGATGTAGAAGGAAAGTTACGGCCTATGCTATGCTATTTCATGGGGAATAAGTGGCTTATGGTGAATGCAGCATGGTGGCTAGTTTGCCAGAGAGAAGATTCGAGGCGCCAGGGCGTTTCGAGTTTCAAGTACCCACGCGACTCAATTGTCCAGCCACATTGGCATCAAACCCTATTAATAAATAAATGTACGTACGTATATAAATGCATACACATCTGTACTATACCAAGATTTGTGTATATGTATATAAGTACATGATCACTATTTGTAACGTGTATTAAGCATGCGTGGACAATAGTCGTATGATTTGCATGAGTTATGCGCGAGAAAGTTCTATCCATACACCCACGGTATGTACGGGGTGTCCGAAACGTCATCCCCGCATCGTTGCATCCGTCAAATCACTAGTTCCATTCCTGTTATCGCCCCGGCCATCGTGGTCCGACCAAAAAGGAGAAAAAAAATTTTTTCCACGTTGAAAATTGCAATCACGTTCATGCTGTGATTTTCCTTTGTTCATCAATGCTCGATACTTGAGTCTCGAGTGGTTCTCGAATGTGAACGTTAATCGTTACGTTGGGCGATTCGGGTCTAAGCGAGAAAAAATAAAGAGCAGGGTACGAGGGAGAAAATATTGTGTGTACGCGTGTGGGAATGGAAGGGGATATAAAAAAAAAACGTCACTTCTTGTAGGGGAAACTCAAAAGCACTCCAACAGTTAGTGGAGCGCGAGCTCGACACTCGTGACCAATTTTTTGTTCCTGAATGCGATCTAGCCGGGACAACCTTGACTTTTGTCTCTCTCATCTCCGCGTGGTAATCGACGAGAAGGAAAACGAGGAGCCCTTTTGTGCATTTAGCAAAGTCACAACCATGTCAAACCGTTGTCGTTGTAGAGCTTCCATCAAAGATATATACGCTATCAAGATAAAGCATTTCCATAAATTTATATCTTTCGAAAAAAAAACCGCCCAAAAATGATCTCGAATGGTAGGTAAAGAGAAATCCAAAATTTCAGAATTAATTATGAAAGAAAAAGGCTTTTTCCGATCGACAAAAAGTGCTGGGAAATTTGTACATTTTTCATTCCATGGATATCTCTCGTGACTCAGAGATTCAGAATCATTTTTGACAAGCATAAAAATTTCTGTTTCCGTTTGTCAAATTTTTTTCGGACCAGGCTGTTATTATTTGTTTCATTTCTTTAGGGAGAAAATGTTGCTTATTCAGCAACCTTTAAACGAAACCAAGCGAGAGGGATGACGGAACAGCTGTCCATTGGACGAGCACCACCCTATCGATCCCTTCGGAAACAACCATCGATATGTACGGCACTAGAGGAATACAAATCGACGAAGCGTGTAATCTCCAACATTCGAAAAGGTTTTTACGCCAACCGCATCATTAATTATTATAAATTCCATGATTAAAAATCACACGACAAAATATCACCGACTAAAAATTACACGACAAAACATCACGCGAAAAAAATATCACACGACAAAAAACCACTCTGCCAATATATTACAATGAATGAACCTAAACAAAACCAAACAAATAACACAAACAAACACAAACAAACGAAACAAACTGACACAATAACATTTTATATTATCCTTCCTTTCTACCTGGTCTACGATTGTTCGATATTATTATTATTTTCTCACTCCTTAAATACGCGATTTTAAAAATAATAAAGACGCAATTGGAGCGTCGATTTATGGGGAAATACATGATCGTTATGTCAATAATTCATCGAGCATTAAGAAACGTTTGCCGTTGCAAAAAATGATCGAAAATTTTCTGATCTAGTCGTCAAGTACTGTACAATTTTCGCAAATAGTTTAATTCCCATGTTTATCCGCGAAATAATAAATAAAACATAATAATAAAAAAAGGGACGATAGAAAAAAAGGTTCACGACGGTTCGCAACGAACACCGATTATTTTACGCTTAAGCTACCTTATGAAAGTTGCCTTTCGCACGGTAATGTTGAACGTACGCGAACATGAGCTGTTCAACGTGGAATGGACTCACGTTACAACTAGAAAATATCCGAAATTATTTTCAAAAAATTCCCACATCATTTCTGCAGAAAATCAAGAAAAATCTTTGACTTCATTTTTTATTCGCTCATTTTTGGAACTGACGTTTTGTTGCCTTGTTAATAGAACTGAAGATTCGAACGTGGTAAAAAAAACCATCAGAATAATCGAATAAAAGTGTTTGGAGTGAAATATTTATTTCCGAAAAGAAATCTGGTAATTTTTTTTGGAAATTGAAGAGATTCAACTGTGAAGGTCTCGTAGAATGATGTACAAATAATACATTACCGCTCTGATGTTACATACGCGTAATATAGTAATGGGAAGAATCGTTACACGCATAACTTGGCAAGATAATTGACGATCATTAAAGTCCCATTGGTTTTTCTCGTGGTCAGTCTACGGCATGTTCAAATTACGTTTATTCTGCTTGCCTCTGGCAGAACGAATGTAAAGATATTTGAAGAAGGAGGTAAAGAATGAAAAAAAAAACAGAGTATTAAGGGTCCAGTTCCAAAACATTTTTTTTGTTCCTCCTTTTTCCTCAATTGACATCAATTTTCTATTCAGTGAGATCGATGCAGAAACGAAAAAAAATTTGAGCGCAAAATATAAAAATTTCTTTTCGACTTATTGCCAATGCACAGGCGAATTTCTTCCTCGTTGCTCCAACGAAAGAGTATCATCTTTCAGGATCTAAAGTGGGTATGAAAGCCTCTGTTTTTGGCAACAGAGTCATTTCGAGGTTACTGTCCTGTGCAGCGACGATCAATCTTTCAAAAAAAAAACTCTTAAGAAAAAGCATTGGAAAAAAAAAAAATTTGATTCAATTTTTTTCCCTGACAACATTCTTTTCTATTCGTTTTCTTACAATGATCTGAATTTAAAAAAATCGTTGGGTAATCGAATCTTTGGCACAGATCAAATCACACAGGGACAAGCAAACCCATCGTAGAAAACTCAGGATACCGATATATATGAGGAATGCAATATGTGCCAGTGGATGCATTTATCACTCTTTTGAAAACGAGCAAATCGAGCTGGCGTTGATCGAAAAGATTTGTTGAATTTATGTGGCTGTGTGGTTCACCAGAAACCTCCAATTATAGCCCCTGAAAAGATGTTACCCCATATTTTCTCTCTTGCTTTCTCGCTTTTGATCCCCTTTTTCACCGTTCGGTTCAGAGCCGCCAAATAATATATAATTTTCGAAATGTAATCCGATCGCGTGTACAGGGAAACGAGACAATTATTATAATCCGGGAAATCGCATAAAACTGAAATTTCCTATTCTTCTCTCTCTCTCTCTTTCTCTGCACCTCGCTAAACTTTCCCCTCAATCTTGTCCCCCGAATGAAATTTCTATCCGGGAAAAGGATATCCTACGATACTGAAAATATTTTTATTATTTTTTCTTTTTACGTCAATGAATTGCGTCGTAAGTGGATTTTATGAATCACTCTGTCAAGGAATCCAAACGTTCATTCGTTTTTTTCTTTTGGCAATGGAAAAGTTTCTCCGTAAATCTGCTGAATGTAGATTTTTATTTTTCCTTTTGTTGGAATTCTGGCGTTTACAAAAATGAATTTGTTTAGTTTCAACTCTAGTATATAAAAATACCAAGTTACAGTTTATATTACGAATCACTAAGGGTAGTTAAAATAGACAGTTGCCGAGGACAGAATGAAAGACTCCGAGACAGGACTCAGTACAAAGGGCCCATGTGTCTTAGAGTACTTGAGACTAGGAGTCGGTCTGAGTTCGTTAGAATATTACCTCGACTATTACAGTCTGAGAATAACCAGCAAAGAGTAAGGCCATCGTCTCTCTGCCTAAATATAAAGAGTATTCTAAAATCTAACAAAGATTATTCAAACTATAATTATATTTGTTGAATTATTTAAACAGCCAAAACGCCAAATCCTGATACCGTTTTTTTTTTAAATTCACGTCAAAGATTTCCTCGGGATGTTTGAATGAATAAATTCATGAAAATGATTTCTTTTTTGTTGGTATTGTACACTTGGATGATTTAAACAAATTTTGTTTGTAAAATAAAAATTTAACGAAAAGATTTATTTGTTTTGCCAATATTGTGATTGAGATTTTTTATATTGTTAAATTATGTATGAAATGAAAAATAACTGAGAATAAACAGAAATAAGTTAAGGGGGGTGAATGCCGGCTGCAGTGCAGCGTGCATCGACAGTTCGAATGCACACACGAGCCGAAATATTCTTACCCCAAACTCTGACGAGCCAGCTGGTCGCATTCGATGTTCAATGGATAAAGGGAAAAAACATCATACGTAAAGAAGAAAAGAGATTGGAAAATGCACCCCTGGAGTAACTCCAAAAGTGTCAGACGGTCAAGGGTTCCCAAGTTCGCAAGTTCAAAGGTCATCAGGATGTCAATATATTTTATATATATATTCATTGAGTATCCTCATTTGAATTATTCCAGGGAATAAACCGTAGACAATTCTTTGCAAAAGCCCATTAGATGCATCAATAATAAATTAAAATCGAATTTATCAAATTCACGGATATCTTAAAAAAAAACAAATGGATCCGGAAAGACTCAACACTCTGGGGGGTTCGAGGGAAACGTAATCGGTCAGTAAGCAAAGTGGAGGAAAATGTGAAATTATGAAATGGATCGAGGCACAAAAAACACCTAATCGTATTCGCAGGAAGTTTGGAAATAACACAGCAGAAACGAATAATTCCTCAAGGGCTTCGAGATTGAATATCAATTATTCAAAATCGTGAAAAAAAAACGACGATTCGTTTATATTTTTCAAATTTAATCCTTCGTTATGAGAAAATGTTTTCAGGATTTTTTTTCACAGAAGAAAAGAACTCTTGAATCGATTTTTTCGTTAAAATTGGCTACATATGTCGTCGATTCACCAATTTCATGCTTGGAATACGTCAAGTCGGATAAATTTGAGGGCGGACGGCGTTGTTACACATCCGTTCTCGAATAAGTACGATCCTATCAGAAATACCATGCCCACGTAGCGTGTAATCTATGTATGTGTATGTATATATGTAAATAATAAATATATATATATATACATCAACGAAGAATGAATTTATGTTTGTAGTGGGCTACGCTTGCCTAAATAATGTACGTTCCGTAGCAAAATTTCGACGCCATTCGTCATGGTTAGTGAATATCCGATAACCATAAATGTGCATGAAATAAGCCACTGTCTCAACGGAAGTTTGAAATTTATTTGACAATATATCGTCATTAAACATTATTATTGCGATAACCATAATGTATTGTGATTCAAATTTTTTTCTCAGTCAAAATCAACGTTAGAGTTCCTCAAGAATTCTGCTAGCTCACTCTACAAAAATTTCTACATAATTTGGTAAATGAAATGGAGAGGAAACAAGAATAATTTCATAAGGTGAATAATTTCCGAATCAATTGAATCGCTGCGAATCGAATCCATTTTCATTCCTATCTGCCATATTGGAAAGATGAAAATGTTTAATAATTATTTGGATGCAGACGTTTTTTTTTTGAGTCGATAATGTGAAAGGTAAGCGACAGGGCAAGCCTCCGGTTCAGAGGTTAAGTAACGTATATGCGCATAAATTGAGGGTAGCCACCCTTATATTCGGAGAATTGAGTGGAGGGATGAAAAGTCTAAGGGTTTTTTTTTTTTTTATGATGAATCGCACTTTAATGTCACTCGAGCTGGTTCTCCCAATCGTTAATTTCGGTATCATCGTCATGTGGGGCGACCGGAACTTTTGCATATGCAATAGAAGAAAAAAAAAGGAAAACTGGTTTTCAACCCTCGGTGTGAGCCCCTGTCACTGAACGATCTGCAGATTGAATTGAATCACTTCCAGGGATGAAAGTCGAAATGGAGGTTTTGGAATTGCATAAATTATATTATCTGACGTTCGCCAAGAGGGTTTACGTGTTTGGAACGTTGCTCGCACAAATATGCATGAAAATAGGGGATGGAAGTAACATCCAAATGGGTAGGAAGTCATTGTGTCACGTGTAAATAATTCTTCGACAAAAAAAAACGAACTTTGAAAAGAAAACTGAAAAATTCGGTATAGCTCTCCGATGAGTAAAATGAAAATGCCTATAATAATTCATAATTCATTATAATTCAATTATTTAAATGTTAACGTAAAAAGTTGTCCAGTAGAAAAATGGAGTGTTATTTTTATTTCCCTTGGACTGAATTCAAGGTCATTTTTAAATCAATCTCTCGAAATGGAAAACTTTCCAAGCATCAAATATAAATCATAAGGGATGAGAAGAAAGACTTGCCCGAGTGAAAAATCAAAGCAAGGAAAAACTCTTTGAAGGGTTTAAAGTTTAAAGCTCCAAAGAGAGGGAGAAAAGGGCTCGAACACGTGTGAAAGGTATTTGCAATTCCCCCGGTCGTTTCCTTGCCATTCCATTATTCATGCTTGCATGAATAATTGTTCACGAATCGCATGGTGGAATAAACTTAGACGCTTATGTTTTTCCTATGTCGCTCTTTCGCTTATAATTTTTAAGAAGCATTTTTTCGTGAACAACACTTTTTAGAACTCTTCTGAATATTGCAAGCAAATAAAATGTTGTTAAAATAATTCTGGAGAATAAAATAACGATTCGTTATCGATGAGTCTCCGGACCGAACGTTTTTTTCAATTCCTCGATACTCTGTTTACAATCGAACATGCTCGACACGTTCTGTTCCTTATGACAATTTATTGCTTCGTAAATGACTGATTTTCCATAAACTTCACCGAGTCACTTGACAATTACGGCTAGTCATTAATTAGAGGGAGAGTTACGAGGCAGGAGCAGGAAAAATCCTTAACGCAATGATCCCTTTTAAAGAGTGTAAAAAGCAAAATGAAAATGAAAGGAGAATAAATTGACAAGTTTGCAGAAAAAAATCTTGATTTATTTCAGTCATTTTTACACGCCATCCTAACGAGAAATTTCTTTTTAATTGCATTTTTTTCACGTACTCCGACTTCCCAATTATTTTCGCAAGAGGAAAAAAGAGTACCAAACAGAAATAATGAATCGAAAAGTTAAAAATTGTGAGAACATTGAGAAAAAAATGCACCGAAAGTGCAGCTGCAGAATAATATTTTGCATTTTCTACATAGGACCCTGTTCCCTTCTATGGGAACGCACATTTCGAATGAGACACAAGTTTGAATAAAAAAGTGACTTAATGACGCGACGCTAATAGAATTACCGCACCCTTAAAGGGCTTATACAAGAGGGTTGAAAAAGATGACACAGTAGATTGTCGATCCCAAATAAAACTTGGAAAAAGCAAATACCTTTGCCTTAGACAAATATTTTTATTGATTTATCGAATAATATTTCACTGACAACTCCATTACTCCAATGACAGCACGAGTCAGAGGTTTTTGTTGATCTCATTTACCACCACTTTGGCATAACATCGCCGGCAACATTTTTTGCTGAACGACGAAGAGAGGAAAGGAGAGAATGATAAATCTTCTCGACACTGTTCATTAATGATTATAATTGAGACATGGCGTGAAGACGTACAATTCTCGAGAATGATTACCAACCATTAGACGAATTAATCTTTAAGTTTTATATCAAAAACATTTTTATTTCATTTCATATTCTAATTGAGGCTTGCATTAATACTTAATCTGAATTCCATACGCACGAAGTGTAATAATTACAATGCGTTTGACACAAAAGTTTAAGCAATTTAATTAAAACATTGTTTCATTACACATTGTTACAGAATAAAAAGAAAATGAAATATATAAAAAGAGGACTCATGTTACAAGTATGGAATGTCTATTAAATTTTGTGCCACTGACAAGCAAGTCGTGGGAGAGTACACATTTCCCACGAGGGTTTGTGTTTTACGGTATTTTCTTTTTTTTCTACCTTTTTTACTACTTGATTCGTACAAAAAGAAAAATGTTATACAAATGTGACACGATTACTATTGCACAGTGCACGCGGTATATCATTTTCTCCCTTCTCGCTAGGGCGAAAAAACTACGGGAACTGTAGCAAAAAATTCGAGACAAAAAAATGTTCAAAAATATTATTAATCGCAGAATTTTTATTTGATATTTTATCGATCATTAAAATATTGCGAAATCATGAAATTTGAACATTCAAACATCATGTTTATTTATTCCTCTCATTTAATAAACAATTAAGAATTTCCATAATAATCGTTGATTTTTTTTCAAATATCTTTTGAAGATTCTTAATTCCGAAAAATTCGGTTCGAGCGTAGAAAAAAGTTCTCGTGCTAACGGACAAGAGGTTCTTTAAAATCTACCAACAGTCAAATAACACCTGTCGACAGGTGTGGTGGGCGTAGAGCGGACTAGCCTTTACTTCGTCTCAACTCGATACACTCGCTAAAAACACGTCTTCCTGTTCGTTGTAACTTCGTTTATTTTCTTCCTTTCTCTTTCTCTCTTTTTCTTCCTCTCTCTCGCTCTCTTATTATATCTTTCTCATATATTTTGACACCTTTCAAGTAACAGAGAATCGTTTATCGGTGAGCAATAAAAACAGAGTGGGAAATACAATGATCGTTCATTTTCAATCATTGAAATGATAATTAGAAATTAATGAGTGTAACTGAAAAATAGCAAATGCTCGTTTTTGTTGTAAAGTGTTAGGTTTTCTGTTTTGGAATCGATTCAGAATCGATTTTTCGCTCATCTTCGGTCAAAAATTCTTCCTGAACGTAAGGACCAACATTTTTCAAATGTTCCAATAAAATTTGTCGTCTCTTCTCGAGAATTTGGTTGTTTTTGATTTCTTCGATTTCTTTATCACGTGATAATTGCTCATTAATTTTTTGTATCTCGTTTCGCCTGATTCTCTCTCGCTCAGCCATCAATTTCATTAAATCCTGTCGATACATCATTTTATTTCGAATTTTAGCTTGGCTTGTCAATTTTTCTATTTTTTCATCCTCCATTATTCGCCTGATAACATTTTCGGCAAATTCTTTGTCGAGGTCGCGATTGCGTTGAGATAATTCGGCAGTCAATTTGATTTGCTCGTCGAGGCCTTTTTTCAAATATTCGCGCATTTTCTTTCGACGGATTTCTTCTTCGCGCTCTTGAATTACGATTTCCCATGAAATTTCCTCGGCCACCATATCACGAATTTTCGGATTGTCCTTGATCGACTTCTCCTTCTCACGATCTATCAAAATTTGTGCAACTCTCTCGATCAACTTTTCCCGTCTCTCGCACTGCTCTTCGCGAAGTTTTTTCAATTTACGCGCTCGCTTTTCCATCTCTTCTTCATATTTTTCTACATCCCTGGCTACTTTTTCCTCATTTTCGCGCGCTAGTCGTTCTCGAATTTTTTTCATCTCGACAAATATTATTTTATCCTTGCCCGTCATCTCCATTAGTCTTCTCTTTTTTTCCATTTTCATAGCCAATTCATTCCTTTCAATCACTCGGTCCAATTCTTCGAGTAATTTCCTCTCCCTCCTCGCCTCTTCGTCCGCGATTTTTTTATCTCTCTCCTTCTCCGATATTTGGGCCTCCAAATCCCTTTTGTATATTTCTCGCTTCTCGTTCATTTTCAACTCGCGTTTCTTTTCTTCTTTCATAAGTTCCGAGTTCCGCCGCTTTTCTAAGTTCAAACAATAATTTTCGCGGATTTTTGAAAATTCCAATTCTCTTTCTTTCTCGCGGACCTGACATTCGAGCACTTTTTTCACATAAGCATTGCGCAGTTCAGCTTCAAGTTCGGCCAAACTAAATTCGCGAAATCGTGACATTGATTGGTCAAGTGTCTTTTTTTTCAATAAACGAATAGTTTCCCATCAGAGTTCAGCAATTTTGTGCATGAGTGACAACAGGGAGCCTGAAACAAACAAAAAATATTCCCTGACATTCAACGATCAAGAGAATCTTCCTAGTCAACTTTTTTGTCAAAGTAAACAATTTTCGTCCTAGTGAATTCTCGTTTAATTACAGTCAATTTTTCATGAATGTAAATTTTAATTAAAAATGGTTTCTGTCACTCATGCACCCTCGCTGACTGCTTTGGAAAAAAATTCTAAGTACAAAGGAAAAAAGAAGGAATATAGAAACAAGCAGTATATTTCTTTCCTACCTGTGTATGTCTTTGAATGGCTCGAGGATAAATCTCGCCCGTTCGCTCCACCATGCAAATCCCTGGACACTGATATGGGCAAATTTTTTTTGTTTTATCGAATCCAAACAAACGTTCACTTCGTTTTGAGTTGATTTTTAAAATTCCTCTCGTTAAAATTTCCGAGTTAAAATTGTATTTCAACTGTGGTTCCCTTTCAATTAAATTTTCGAGGGTTAAAGAATTTCAAAAATATTTCAACGATTTTTGTAATTAAAAAAAATTAAAACGATCGCCGCTTCATCAACACCGTATAATTGTTTATTCACAGTTTTTCCACGTTTCACTATTATTTTTATTCACGTGCAAGACATTCATCGGTGAGATTTATGAAAAAAAAAAAAAACTTGGTCGTTTTTTTTTGATATAAATCGAATTTTTTCAACTCGACGTAGGAGGCAAAGTTTTTCGCGTATAAATGGAGAGAGGTAAAGAGCCCCGGTGTAATGCGTACACTACGACGGATCGGGACCGACTAACCGGCTTTCCGCGTGAGGGCACAACCGAAGGAACCTTTTGCCGGTTGCCTTAGGGGGAACTCCTCTCCTCGACCATCAAACCGCATAACACCGAACATCCAGTCGGAACCGAACGGAACACGAACTCGAGGAGCTCGATTTATAGCGTTGGACAGACTTTTCCCGTGTCGGAGATGGCAGAGGTAATGCGGGTCCCCTAAAAACGCTCAGCGACAAAAGGAACAGCAGGAAAATTGAATCAAGATACAATTAACAATCAGGACTAATTAGATAATTATTCGAATAATCAGCAGCGGTTTTTTCATGAGTTTTCCCGAACTAAAATCCGTTCGAATTCGTAGCATCTGTAAATTGTAGTTTCGAAAACATAATTTGACGATAAAAACTGATAAAAAAAAATGGCGGAAACGCAGTTTACAGAATAGAAAAAACTAATATCAATTTTGCAACAATCGTCACAATTAGTGAATCAATTTTTTCGTGCCACAGAATTGTTAGGAAATAAAACGGAAAATTTCAAATAATCGATAAATTATTTGCTCATAATTAATTGGAAACAATATTCGAATAAGTGACGAATTAATGAGAATATATGCACAAAAAAAACAACCGATTTTTCTCTTACGTGACCCGCAATACCCCACTGTAGAAAATAACCCATCTCACTTTAGCCATCCATAAAAGCCAGGACACTGGAGCTCCTCTTGTGGTCCCTTCCCTGCAAGAGAGATGGACGAGGAAAGATTAAATCTCGGCAAAGCACGAGGTATAATATCCCAAGAAGGTGAGGATGAAACAAGAAGTGAAAGAACACATTACCGAACGCTACAGTCTTATTCAAAAGCAATTTATCGTTTTCGTCACACAATCAAATGATTTTATCCGAATGATGAAAAAATGAAAACAAAATTCTAATGGATAATATGTTCGCTTATATGCCTGTTGTATTTTTTTTTTTTAATTATTCTATTAATTTGGTTCAGTCACGATCTCAGAACTGGACGACAAGTTGAGCAGGAATTGAATGATTAGACAATCACTGTTGACATAGTTATTGAGATTACTGAGGAAACCGCTAATTATAATTATGATGTCTTCATCAACATAATTAGTATTAATAGGTATTTTTCTGTAACGGTAATTCTCACGAATACCTGTGTAATAAATTGCGATGAAATTTTGTTGAAAAATTTGGGTATTGATTGCGAGTGACACGATTTTTAGAAAATTCACATTTTTCAACAAAATACTCGATTTTATTTCAACAAAGTTTCATTTCATTGTATGATTATTATTTTTATAAAAAGTGTGAGTTTTGGCCTGTGAAAATTGTCGGTTTGTCGCATGTGTGGAAAGGTGAACAATGCTGAAAATGTGTTTTCTGTAGCATGAAAATGAAAATATGATGTGATATCGTGTTGGAAATGGAATCGTGGATTTCATCTCCATGTTATCCATGGAATGCCATCTGTGCCAATTGCGTTCGGCTGATGGTTCCTTTCGGCTTGCGTCTATTTCGCGGTACGTTTAACGTTTCCGAGCATATCGTTGCGCAAAATAAAAGGTTTTGTTGTGTGTACAGGTTTGTGTGTGTATCAATGTACAGGTGTGTATTCGGTTGGGTCGTAAGTGCCCATATGGGTTGGACTACATGTATACATTTAAAAGCGAGACAAGATCGTAAAAAGCTTTCAACTCGGAAGAAATGCAATCAAAGGACTGAAAACTCCTCCTTCCTCCATCGCCATTTTCTGTTTGTGCCTATTCTTCCCCGTAGAAATAGCGCACTTCCCGGGAAAGAAATAACTCGTTATGTTTTATTGCGTTGATATTGTGGCAAAATAACAGAAAGAAAAATCGAACTCACGTCTGGAAGAGAATGACAAGGAAAACCGTCTTTTTCATGGACTATCGTCGTCCATAAAATTGCAAAAGGTTATTGTTGGATGTGGAAGCAAACGTTTTATCCGAATCAAGCGAACCCCGTCCACATTATCATGAGCCCATAAAAGCCGAAAGGAAAAGTGTCCCATGACACGAATATAATTTATAAATGACCCATTTTTGAAAAAAGTCTCTGAAGCGTTGGGAGAATCAAATTTTTAACAAAAGGCAATCGTTTGTTTTTTTGACATAAAAGGGCAGTTAAAGTAAAACCAATTTTGAATATTTTCTAAAAATAATTCAGATCATCGTATCCGACTAAATATTTTCAGCATATCCAATAAATTTAGGTTCTCAATATTGATAAAAATAGTGCAAGGAAACTGTATAAATATTCATGTCGAGAATGCCCTTGGAAGACAAAAAATATCGTGAAGCTCTATACTGCATAAATAAAAATAATTGTCCGTGGATCACGAGTTACCGTGTTACATAATCTTGACTGCCGCAGCGTCCTTAATCAAGTGAAAAAATAGACGTTTTACCCTTTTCTCTCGTGATATGAAAAGTCGAGGGCACATTAGCCGGTGAGAGGAAGAAGTAGAGAGAAAAAAACGAAGAAGAAAAGTAGGGAAAGGCCGTGTAATGACGTAGTGGGACTGCACGTTGACATACATAGTTTTGTACACGCGATGCGACAAATCGATTCCATATAAACTAGCTCTGCGCGGTACTTGTCGTTTCGAAGAACATTTACGAGCGACATCGCCAGTCATTTGCCGGACCATCCTATGTACCCCAACATACGTGTACATAGGTCCATGTATACAAAAGTGTTCATGTTGAGTAATAGTCCAGACTCGATCGTAGAGACACAAAACAATGAGCAAAATAAAAAAGAAAAAAAATCCGATCTATTTGATAATTAAAGAGTGTTATTTTCTCTGTACCCATGAAAATGTCGCGTAATTGAAAAAAGGTCCATCGCGCCAAGGGCTTTTCGTATGTGTATCAATTATTTTCTCATCGTATCGAAAGAGTATATCGAGTGTAAAAGTTATCAATTGATGGGAGCTAAAACGTCGGAATTTCGATGGAACAGCTTTCATTAATTAATATTAAGAAACAAACTATTTTCTCCTATCAAACGAAATTGGAAGGAAATGGGAACTTTTTTGAGGATAAGTAAAAACAAGTGATCTTATCACGTGTGTCGTAAATATACGACCTGTCAATCGGTAAGGTCCTTCAAACTATTTTCATGAAAGATAGATTAATGGTGGATTAATAATTCAGAGATAGTTCCACTTGAAGTTTCCTACAACGTTCCCATTCCAACTAGCTTTTTATGAATTTTTTCATTATAACGTTTTTTCACTGACGGTGGATACCGAAAAAGACAAACGCGACAGCTGAGTGATTCAGATTGACGCAAGTAGGTTCGGCCCTGTGTAAACGGACACCGAGACACGGAGCATCGACATTTTTTTTTTTTAACTCTGTTTACCCCGTTCCAAAAACGTCAGATCTTCGTCTCGGTGGAACTCATTTCGACCTGCTCCCTTAACCAAGCTTTACCAATGTCCATTCGTGCTTTCGCAACTGACCTGGAAATGTCTCCTTACCTCAATCACATAAATGGATGTACTTTTCCGGGAAGAAAAATCTAGGGATATAGATTTGTCAAAAACTTGGTCATTGATCGTTTGATGAATTTTCAACTTACTGTTAAAAATTCTTTAACTTTTTTTATGTTAACCGAAATTTAATGGAACGAGTATCGACTCCTGGTGGTTTTTATTCGACAATAAAAATGGAAATTGGATCAATTTTTTCATTCTCATGACCCGAGCATTAAAAATAAATTATTCAAAGTTCGAAAATCGGATTTGGAGAACGAATATTTGCAAATATTGGAGATAAGTCTGGAAAATAAAGAATAACAATCACACGTGATAACAACCCCGACTCGTGGAGCCAATGACACACTTTTGGAAGCCCAGAATCGCGATACAAAAAAGTTTTGACTAAAATGAACAAAAAACAAAATGATGGAATGGTCGTTTCCAATTAACGAAAATTGTCAGAGCATCCCTTGCGGGGATCGAACCCGCGACCTTTGGATTAGAAGTCCAACGCGCTATCCTCTGCGCCAAAGGGACCTTGTCCCTCCCATGGAAAATTAACAAAGCGATAGAAAAATTTGCACAGTTATTTTCTCAGTCCATAATTTTCGGTGGAAAACTTTTTTCAGACACTTTTTCCATTGATAAATGATCGGTTGATAATTTTTAATCCGCCGTTCATTATCGTAATAAAAATATTCCAATTTTTGTTAATCCAATTATTGCCAAATAGAATTTTCCAAAAATAGTTTCCTCGTGTGGGTTTGTCAACGTGGCACAGTCGCAGATACTTCTTGAAGGATAATTGAGTTTGATCTAAAATTAATCAATCTACTAGGTCAAAGAACTCATCGAGTATTGAGGAAGCAACCGACCCGTCGATTGCCTTTACCCTTCAAAACTTTGACCAAGTTATTAATAGTTGAATGATGAGGACAAAATAATAAACTTCCGTTCGATCACATGCTGGAAAAAATCGACCTAAATAATTGAGTCGATTGCGAAATTGACTAATTTATCTATATAATTAATAATTTATTATAAATTCGGTTATATAAAAAATGAGTAAAGTGATGAAAATATTAATTGTTGTTTAGAAAACGAGAATCAGGATGGTGGCATATTCCACCGTGACCTCGAAGGTTTATTCGATTCAGGGTACAATACAAGATCGTTATTATTATTATCTGCACCACCCGGCAACAGGCGGACAATCTTGGGAGAGTAAATTTCAAGCTTGGTTGGCCCGAATTCATCAAGGCCATTCTCTCAGTCGCCCGCGATCTCTAATAGCAGACAATTTAATTTGGTAAGAAGCGTCCGGTCTATAAACGTGTACAAGATCCTCAGATATGGAGCTCTTAATGAGAGGAGTACTTTGACGGGAGTCAACATTAACAATGTAACCTGAAACGTGAAGAACGTTGGAATAAAACTTTCCGGATAGAAGACGTTTTAATTGGCACTTTTGGGATTGTAAGATCGATCTTGAATGTTATCCTCGTCGCAACAGATGAAAATTTTACGATACGAAATAAGAGTGTCAAGAAAACTGGGTCATATAGAGAGAGAGAGAGAGAGAGAGAGGGAGAGAGATTGAAAGTTGAGAAATTAGCTCGAAAAAAACGTTTTTCCGGAACGAGAATTGGTTTTTCGTGCGAATAAAAAGGCCAAGTTGTTCTTCGGGGTGAATTCGGCGGGCAAAAAAAATACCAGACACCGTGTGTACAAAGGCTAAACCGGGAAAATCCGGGTTATCAGGGAGTCTGGATCCACGTGAATCTAAAAAATCTGGAGCTTGAACAAGCTTCAACTCCTTAACTCAGGGTCAATGGAGCCAACCACCGCTGATCTAGGTCCATTTGCCCGAACCCTGTCAAGTTGAAAGCCCACGTAACATACCATTTTCTCCATTAATCCCGATCCAACCTGATCCTTTCACTCTCCCATTAAATCCCCAAGACTCGAGGAACCCAAATGCGATCGTGTTGTTTTATTATTTTGGGATCTCAGCAGCACGTCCATTCCGAATAGAATTTGGATTGGAAACAGCGCAGTGGACCATCCACCAACACTTTCCCAGGTGTACGTTAGCCAGGGACGCATCATCCAGTATAGGAGAGCGAGAACCATCGCCAATAGCAACGCCACCCACGGCTAGGTTTGCTAGAACATCCCCTCTCGCAACCCCTTTCCCCTGGCCCCGGAGCACGAAGCAGCCCGCGCGCGTTTCCAGCGACCCCCTCCTGCAACTCCACTTCTCGCAACCCCGACCGCGACGCTTCAACCCCCTCGGAAAGCGCTCAGTGCCAGCGCTTCTGTTGTTCAATGCGTTTGCGTTTTCAATCTCCCGGATCATCGAGTCTTTTCATTGCCGTTAAGGGCTATTGTTCGATTATTATTTCGACTTTTTTTAACGAACATTCGATCGCGGAATCACATGAAAATGTGGTCGTATCAGGGCCACGAATCAGTGAATCGTCGCAAAAAGAACAATCAAAACGAAGATCTGTGCAAGACCGGAAGTGCAGCGTCCACCCGATCGTATTGCAAGTTTCAGGGGTCCTGCCGAGCATGAATGACGAAGACGAGAGTGCATCGGACCACTGAGTGCTCGAATAATGCAGCCGGAAAAATTGCTTGTCTCTTGGTCGTAAAAAAAACGGACGAAAATTGCAGATTGTCGTACGACGAACATTTACCGGTTTCTACAAATTGCCAAGCAAGCCCCGTTTTTCCCACGCTTCCTTTTCATTTTCTTTCTATCGTCGTGCACGTAAATTTAAAAAACAGAATCATCGTGCTTATCCACCCGACGGTAGTCGAGCTCCAAGTAATCTGGGGCTCAAATTTCACAAATTTACAACACCATTGGGAAACAAAATAGTGAAAAAGTTGCTGATTCCCTGAACGCCGATTTTGGCTCCAGTGCGAAACTTTTTTTCCTTTAATTTACTGCTCGCGGATAGAAATTTTTTTCTGTGCTACGCTGTGTGTGCATAAGTTTTATTTCTTATTGGACGATTTTCTTCTTGTTATTCGGTAAGTTAGAAGCAACGGGAAATTTAATTGAATAATAACTATTTCAACATCAAATATGATCGAAATAATTTTTTTAGTAGTTCAACGTGACAGACATTTCCTTATCTGACCATTCTCACAGAATAGTCACAACTCATTACGTTTATCGACAATGGCAAAGCATTAGGACTATTGGCGATTGGATACGAGATTATGGACACGAACTGTTCGACTAGCAGTGTTAATTATTCTATTTTTCAACTATTCTAACCCAAGCGATTCCCGCCCGAGAAACAAATTATTTATAAAATAACACAGAAAATCATTTATTCATTAAGAAAAAAAAATGCTTCGACCAAATTTTATTTAACGGAATAAAATTATCGGGCTGTTTGAAGGACGAAACATTTTTTCCTTGTTTATGAAATACCTCGATATACTAACAGTGAATATATAAATGGTGATGAAAAAACGTACGATCTTCACCGTGGTTTCTAAACTGTTCGCGCTTCAAAGTCCCGTGAATTCGGCAGAGGCTTCTTTCATTTTATACGCAAGCAAGGGAGAAAAGCACTTTTATGCTTCCTTCGACAAATGATTGGATACTTTACCTCAGGCCCGAACTGAATTTTCATTTTCATTTTCTTCAGTATATAAAAAAAAAGAAAAGCTCTTTTTGCAAATGATGAACAACATTTTCAATATTATTTATTTATTAATTCACATCGATACTTTGTATGAGGATCAATGACGTTCATACGCAGAAAGCCAGCCCCTGTAATTGACACACTCTTCTCTTATAGACAATTGATTGCATCGACTGTACTGTAATTTGTGTTATTCATAACTGTTCTCAACTCCATGTCTCTGCTTCTTCCGATGACAACAACAAGATGCATGCATTTGCGTTTATACCGTCGTATTATTGTTATTATTATTATTATTCCATAATATTGTACACTGCGGAAAAAGTTTATCAAGCTGAATGCATTTTATTGGATGAGAAATGGTGGATTCAACTTTCTTGTTCTTGAATACGAAATAACGTAAGTTTCTCGAACTAACTCAAGAGAGTTTCTGGTACGAAGTCACTGAATCACTGGAGGAACGTGCCAATGTATGGACGACTGCCATTTATTTGCTTGGGTGGTTTCTTTAGTTGCTCCAGCGAAATGTCTGATCACATTTCAACTATGAAATTTTTTTTTATTGTTAATTTTTTTTTCACTTTTCTCTGACACATTGTTTTTACAGCTTTTATTTTGCAATGAACTTTTATGAGTGTTGTTCGTTGCTTCGAAGGTAGTCGGGACAAAGTGAATCTGATCGATATGTGGATGCAATTCAATAGGGAAATTACATCTTGAGGATAAACTTTCGTTGGTACTGGCGAAGAAAATGTCTCGAACATTTTCGTAGGAATCGAGTATCATTTTGAAAATTTGAAGCCTGCCAACAATCATCTGTAATCATCTGTGCCTCATTTTGAAAAAAAAAAAAAAAAAAAAAACATGTACATAAAAAATGCATCTGTTGTTGCTGACAGCCCTTGAAATTTACGATATGGTGTCGTGCCACGATGGTACCGGGCCAGGCTGGTACCTTAGAAATTTTTCATGTCATTTTATCTCCGTGTAAAAATGGCTCGTTTTTTAGTTTACTCTCACATCCCTTTGAGGGAAAAAAAAAATGCATAATTCATGAGAAACGTTTGCAGTTGAGGAGGGTGAAAAAACTATGAAGCAAATATAAAAGCCAAACTCTGTTTCCGACGAGACTTTTGCCTTTGATAACGAGTCAGAAAAGAATATTTTTCTATTCTCCAAGTTATTTTCCATTGTTCATTTGCCATATTCGTTAAGAAAAAATTTAAAACCAAACGATAAAAACGTTTTTTTTTTTAAAAAAAGCTGCGAAACGTCATTTAAATTTTATCATTCGAAGATTTGGATTCATAATGAAGTTGCCAGTTTGTTAAGTTTCCCATGGCTGCGTTATTTTTTGGCTGCAATAAAAATTGATCTTGATATCCGAAAACTCACGATTTACGGTTATTTCTTTCGTGAATATGTTGGCTGTCTTGAGAATTCCCCAACGAGGTAAAAACGAAATATATTTAGACGGAAAGACAAAAATACTCGCGGGAGGGAAGAATTTTTTTATGTTCGCTTTATACGTCAAAACGAGAGGCACGCACAAGTATATATAGAAGTCTGACATGCATTAATTATGGACACAGTTGCAAATCAATCAGATCGATCAAGTTACGTTTTTGTATGATCAAAGTTTGTGGAGACACGTCAACTGCAAAATGATAGTCCAGGGATCGATGGCTATCCTTGAAAATAAAAACAGCATGGACTCTGTATCCACAAAAATTAAATTTTACAAAGTTGAAGTTTCAACGGACAAATAAAAACTTCCGATTTCATTCGAAAGTAGAAAAACCAATGTGCTATGGAGAAAATTACAGACACCATGAAACCGTCGATAAAACAATGGTTCTTATGATCAAGTTATCCGGGAAATCCCATCAAAGAGACACCCTGGAATATTCGATAATCATGTACAGAGAATTCTGGGATAAATGTTCAGTAAGGAGAATATTCACCTCGGAGAGAAGCTGAAGCAAACCCAATGCAACGCCTTTTTCATTCTCCCCCTTGTCACTTTGCGAAGCTATACTCTATAATCAGTAACGAGATAAAAAACTTTTCTCCCTTCACCGACGAAAGCGAAAGGGGAAAAAAATGTTGCTCGAAATATTTTTCATTCTTTTTTTAATGCTCGGCGATGTCTATACCAGGGGAAAAGTTCGTTATCCAGTTCGATCAATTATTGATACAAAAAAAAGCGGGATAACCTGAAAATGAATGGGATTTTTTTAAATGCGAATTTTAATGAGTTTGCGAATTTGTTAAAATGCAGTAATCGTATTTCCATTTTTATCGACACGATTTTAATTCTTCAAAAAATTATTATTAATCCGAAAAACATTAAATATTCACTGGACATAAAATGCATAAATCCAACGCCATGAGCGATGACAATTTCATCCAGTATTTTATAAACTTTTTGAAGAAACACGCGAGGGTTAAAAAAACAGACTCAAAACTTTAGCTCGTTGACACAAAGCGACTATTAGTACAAGACACGGTAAAAATTGTATCCCGGGAATGCTAGGTTGCCATACGTGTACCGGTCGATAAGCACACTCGACTAGCTGTCCAGATAAAACGTGAGAAAAAAACTTTTTTTTCACTTTCACTCAGGGTTCGTAAAAATTTGTCTCCGCACTAACTTTCGCATCGCGTGAACGTGCGATGGCAACGGACAATAACGTGAATATAGGCAGTTCTAAAAAAAAAAAAAAATCAATTTTTTTTACCGTTTACTCAAGATTTTCAAGGTTTTCGTTTCCCAGAATTATATTCAAAGTTACTTGACAGTTTCTTGGCGAATTATAACTATTAGCAAATCCTCAAAAATCGACACTGTATACTCGGAATGTTGTCGGTGGCTAAATTTGTAATTAAAACAAATTTGTATTTCGGGCGTTTTTTTTTCTTGCGTAATAAAAGCGTTAATTGGAAATATCATAAATTTCCAAGAGACATATGGATCACCCACCTCGCTTGAACCCTCGATAGGCCGCACACAGAGGACACAGAGATTCTTGCACATCGAACCACGGAATCAAACACGTGATATTTTCACCAGATACACGATTAATTGTTATAGTTGATTAGTTGTTATACTTTCTGCTTACACAAAAGAGTTTACCTTGACCAACTTTAATGGGAATTTTTTACTTCTCCAGGTCGTGTGTATCGTTTGAATAGATAATTTAGTTCGCTAAAGTTTCAACAAAATATGTCGTGGACGTTGCGTAGAAATATTTCACGATAAAAGTTGCAGAACCTTTCAGTAACTTACTACATAAAAAACAACTTAAAAAAAAGTGATGCGTGCGTTGAAATAAAAAACACGACCTCTCGAATGTTTAGTAATTCCTAAGTCCCTCTGTTTGGAATTTGTTTCAATTATTTCACATTGGAAATTACAAAACAATTGAATGTCTTTTTTTGATTTAATCTCTTTGTCATTCAATTATTTTTTCTGCATTCGAAATCAGACAGAAAAGTAAGTTTTTTCCATTTTTTCGAACAAAACTTTTTGTTTTTCATGAAAATGATGTGATAATTTTTTTAATTATTTCCTCACCGCGTAAACTACATAGTGCGAACGTGTTTTAATATATTTTGCATGGACGGAGAGCTCAGAGTCCGCAATCGACAGCAGGATCTCAGCTGTATGGCATTTCGTCACTTTTTCAATGCGTAAAGAAATTTAAAAAAAGTATGCATCGAAAATGTTGAACTTTCCAGGCTGTAAAACCCAATTTACAATTTCATAATCGTTGGGGACAATTACGAAAATAAATCAAAGAATAATTTTCATTCGCTTTGCCCGAAATCTCGTAGTGTCATGTGATTGCGTCTCGCAAATTGAAACTGTAACTGATGAGCAGCAGATCCACATGGCAAGATTGGAAATTCGATCGAATTTGGTGGTAAATTTCAATTAATTTTAAAATCGTTTCTTTGCCAGAATTATTTCTTTGATGAAATTCAACAGAAGATCGAGTTTTCAAATGAATACATAGACATTTTTTAGAAATATTTCAGGGCTAAAAATTCTTAACACGTGGAAAAAGTTTCCGAGTTTTTATCTCAGACACTTTATTTTGGAGAATAAGCTTCTTTTGCTCATCACTCAGCGTATATCGATTATATCTTTCACTCGACCCCTCTTGGCTTTTAATTAAAAATGATTGCAAAGATTAATACAGCCTTCCTCGATGCCTTTAATCAACTGTTTATAACCTCATCAACTTCAATTACGTGTCGAGGAACAATTTTAACCGCAAAATACTTCTCATGATAAAACATTCGGTGAAACATCATGAGGTCGAAAAGTCCATAAAAAAATTCATTAAAAAATTATATTATAGCTCCAGAAAGGGTGACTCGAAAAAAGTAACTGAAACTTTGAACAACTCCATTAATGACATTCAAAGAAATACACGATCATCATTTCCCTCGTACTGAATTTATAATTATTTGAAAAAATAATAATTAATAATATTTTTTCTACGATCTTAGTTTTCCCAAAGGAAAATTTTAGTTGGAAAAACGTACAACATTTTCCGAAACTTAATAAAAGAATAAATTGCTGTCTGGATAGAAACGGCGGAGAGGCTAGGACTTTAAATTTTCATGACACCAAAGAAGATTGTCTCTGGCTTCCACCCTCAAAACTTCTCCAAGATTAATGGAACCATTTTCGTTATACTCAGCATTCTAAAAAAATAAATGAAGCTATGTGGAATGTTAAGTAGTTTCATTCCGCAAATATATCAACGTTTTTTTTCCCCATCGAACCGACTGCTAGCTTCAGCCCGAATGACTGCAGGAATGAGAACAAAAAAAAAATTATCAAATCGAATAAAAGATTTGGAATTATTTTCTAGACGAAAGTTCATTCAAAAGTACAAGAAATATTAATAAAGAGAATGAAATTTGGAAATGAATAATAGACAGAAACATATGGATCGGCTGCATAAACTTTTAAATGCAAAACAGTTTGCAGTAATTTTTTTTTTTTTATTGTTCTACAAATACTTTATCGGTGGTCGCGAAAAAATTGGACCATGAGAATCCGCCAACGACCCTGAAATTTACTCCTGGAATATCCTGCGTGAAAAAACAATTGAATGCTTTTTCAAAAAAAAATAAAGGGCACGATTTTTTCACTCCCAGTCTCCTCGCGGAGCATCAATAAAGTTTTCCTGACACGAGGAGCGAAAAAAAAAATCGTATCAACATTTATCTCGTTTGTCATCCTTGTTGTTCGGTTACGCCGAAGCATATCAGCTTCCAGTGACGATATCTGGTTTATAGCGACACGAATAGGGCGGACAGAGAAAAAGAGAAATCAGAGTTGACGAAAACATACGGAAGGAAAGCTCGTTTCCAGATGAAGCTGCGAGCGACGAATGGAAAAACAAAAAAAAAGGCTGAAAAAGGTCAGAAAAAAGGCAACCGTTTATCCTTACTCTCACAATCTTCAGACTACTACCCATAAATGTGACTGTGGTGACGATGTAAACGTTGGATAACACACCTCCGGATTATGTGATTGTACAACGTAGTCCTAAAAAAAAGTATTTTTCGTCTGACCAGAACAAGGAGGATTCAAGAACGAAGATATCCTCAAGGTTTACGAGGCTATAAAACGACATTTCCCCCTCGAGAATATCTCCTCCAACAGACTGTGAGTGGAGGTACAAAAAAACGACAATAATACACAACAGAAACGTCTTCTCGCTCCTGCCAATCATAAAATGTTTCGTAATTGGAACGAGAGCTCCCTTGAATTTCATGTAAGCGTGTGAAAATAACAGAAATGTAAATTAGGGAAAACTGCGGTGAACTTTTGTTTTTCCTTGCACTCGTTCGTCTCGGAATATAAATTACAATCACACTGGATTTTAGAGAAATTGTATTTGGGCATGTCATTGAATATTTATAAATGAATCAGGATGCAAATCTACGTGCAAGAAAATCTGCTGATTTGGATGAAAAGTGGAACGAAACTTGAATAGAAAAACTGGAGGGATCGGTTGGATGATAAATCAGAAGAAAAGGCTGATATGAAAACGAGATAAACCCGAAAATTCTATTTCTGAAAACTGACGAAAAAAGTGGACGATTTATCGATACTGGGTCACGACCTCTCGTCGAACAATTAATTCTGTCGCATTCCTCATCTCACAAAGTAAACGACGCGAATGTCGACTGGTGAAACGAATGAAACGTGAAAATAAAAAGTTAACAACCATTCGAACAGGCACTGTTGGATGGAAAGTTTTATTTTTAATTAACCCGATTCGATTTCGAACTCGATCTCAGTCTGCAAGAGTTTCTGGCCGAGGGTCGTCTCGCCGCGAAGTGAAAAGGCTTGACGTTATTTCTCGTGGCTCGTCAGGCCACTGACATGATGATGTATCGACCTCACGGCGTCAGATAAACAATAGCAGGGGCTGAAGAAAGATTTGAATGGGAAATTTGATCGATCGCACATTCTCTTTGTTTTCCATCAATTTTGAGCCACAAAAATGTTTCGACTTCTTCATAACTCAAAAAAATAGTTACGACGCACATTTTTTCAAACTTTCCTACCGAAAATTTATCTTTCAAGCTATTTGTCGATGCGAGATGGAAAAATCACTTCGAATAGGCCAAAAGAATCTAAACAAAACTTTGAAGCTCCGTTCAAGTTCTAAAAGTGAATTCGAGTTTCTTCGGAACAAAAACTGCTTGAAAAATCTGACAGCATCGAAAAACAATCCAGCGATAGCACTTGCGAAGGCCAACTACAAATAGCTCCAAATGATTTGACAGCTCCGGTCAAGAAGTTTCATTAAAAAAAAATTTGGTGTATATTATCAATGATAATAATAGCCCAAGAAAATTTAAAATAGATTACAAGATCGTCAGTAAGGCTCGTTGATGAGTCATAATAATTAGGCGAATTTTTCTTCGAACGCCTGCAAAGTTTCGACGTAGATCGAGGCACAAACAAACCAAAGGAAAGCCAAGAGCTACAGAAACTTATAGGCACACTCGACAGTTTATTTTCCTTGAGCATGCACGTGCAACAATTTTTTTTTTTTTTCTAGATATCGATAAATAAACATTGTTGCAAAATGTTCAAAAATAATCTCAGAGTGTGAATGAAAAATGAGGGAAACGTAGTGAATGCACAAGTAAAACAATATTTTCGTAAGCGCACGAAAAAAATCAGTCGTTGCTGATTTATTAATTTTTTGGATCCTCATTATTTTAGGTGGTAATTTTTCAACTTTTTTTTTACAGCTTCGAAATAATTCGTTCACTACAACGCGATGTCAACGGATTTTAAAATACGCTCAATTCAGGTTAATTACGTAACTTTTGTTCACTGCTACGATCCCCATCCGATGGAACTGCACATAATTTGAAAAAACTCGAATGATTGTGAATTTTCCGAGGCGATAAAACACGTGAATGGTTGTCGTCATCATTATAGGGGAGACGAAAGAATATTTTGTTGTGGAAATGAAAATTATTGCGTCTCGTGTACGCCGGAACATTGTATGAATTGATAGAATGAATCGAAGGCAGTACAAACGTTGGAATACGTTACAGATCGATAGGAATAATTGGCCGGGGCAGTTACAGCTCTATACACGTCTATAGAACAATATATACAATGTATACATGTTATATGTGCAGTGGGAAACATAATATACCTATTCGAGGGGTTGAATATGCACACGAGTTGAGGTTGCCACTCTTATATACTTAACAATGCCTTGCAACAAGTTTATCTATAGATGTACGTGTGTACATGGCTTTCCATTGAAAATAATGATGAAACTCTCAAAATTGCTCGTAATGTTTATTTTTTAGCGATGTAAACCAATTTTCTCGTAATTTTGAACAAAATTTAAAAAAGTTCGAATGTGTCTCTCGTGGTTGAAATGGTGTAATTTTTTTTTTCTCAAAGAGCAACACAAACTAGAATACTCAACAATTTTTCGAACAAAATTATTATGAATATTTTTTAGGATAAAACCAATTGATTGACGATGCGAGAAAATTAAAACTCCTGGCAAAATACAATGACGTAAATTTTACATGCGATTCCCCGTATACACTTTGGTCTTTCTTTTCGTTTGGGCTCTTTCTCCGTTCCTGTTCATTTCTACTAATGAAGATAATCCCTCTGCAAACTTGGAAAAAAGTTTTTCGCTCGAACATCTTTTTCCTGAGATGGTCACAGCGTTTTATTGTTCCTTCGACAAATGCCCTCTTAACGAGTTCAGCTGTCGAACAACCTTGCAAGACGCGGATGAACTCGAACGAATATGCTCCTGACATTTGTTTAAATTCTCTACGAATCTTCCAATAAGAAGGAAAATAGTCCACGAAAAAATATTATTTTTAATTTTCAGCAAATCGTAACATTTCAGTGACAGTCATTGAAATCGTTTAATTAATTTTATTAACGAAGTTTAGATAATGAATAATTATGCAAACATTCGACGAATAATTGCATAACTGTTCATAATGGGGAGGCTGCAACTATATTTTTTTATTCCGTCCATGCCTATTGCATTTATTTATATTTTTTCGTGTGCTAGATAAATTTTCGAAACCGAAATTCATCCAGAAAGGAAATGCTTTGTACGAGGACAAGTAGAGATCAGAATCCGTTGTATAGGGGTCGTTGGATTTGACGAAATGGGGTGCAATGATGAGACGAGAAAAAGCTGAAACGGATGTTGAGGGGAAGAAGAGACTTAGCACACTTGATTTCTCATCAGGTTGGACAATGACACTGAAACGAGATCAGAAGATGGAAGAAGAAAGGCTACTTTTTTTTTAAATGTTGATTTTTCTTTCGTCCGTGCAACGATCGTTTGTCTCTGGGGAAATTAAATTTTTTGTCTCCACTCGATGCGAACTAATTCCTAGTGGATTATTGTCGGTTTTCGTCATTTCTGAAAAAAGTACGTTATGCTCTGAAAAAAAGAAGAAGAAATTCCGGTTGCCTGCTGTGACGTTCGCCACCGAGCTAAAAATCTTTCTTTCACAGTCTGGTGAACTCTGAGGAGTGTTCTCCACCCAATTCTTAGAGGACTCTACACAACGTCAGTGACCTACTTCGTGTTCGGTCTAACGTGGCTACGAGGTACTTTATGCCTAGTAAAGCTCGAGTTTGTTCACACGATAACTGGGGAATGGTAATGATAACGATAATGACACTCACAATCGTAATAGAGATTGTATACAAAAAAAAAATCAACTCAATGGTGGCACAGCTCCATGACAAGAATAATTCTGTACTTTGCCTGCGACAGACAAAAACCTGTGTATACTGATGAATCGGTGATTATACTGAGGCAGAAGGTATTTGGAGATAATTGGAGCCCAAGGGTCTCAGTGGATCCGGGATTCTCGTATTATTAGTTCGAGCATTTCCCTCATTTGCATGCTCCCTCAATCTCTCTCTCTCTCTCCCTCTCTCTCTCTTGCTCTGTGTCCGGAGTGCTTTTATACATGCAGGATACTTAGAGGGGTTTTGAGACTTTCGCCTGCGAGTGACTTTAAATGAGATCGGAACACGCTGGTCTTTCGTCAGTAATAACAGAAAAAATACGACAAACAAATTTTGATGATCGATAAGAAACAGTAAGCTGCAGACAAATTTGTGAGGATCCTTCGTTAACGGACAAAAAGACGAATCGTGGGTTCGTTACGAACCGAATGTCAACGCTACCCGACGGAATTAATTACTGCCAGCGACGGCAAAGTCCATAGGAAACATATAAATGGAGGAAGCTCCGGGACTAGCAGTAAAAATTTTATTGTTCCAGATGGCAGTAAAAAAAAAATATAAATGCCTGGCAAACTCGAGTTAAACATGGAAAACCGATTTTTCGAGGAGATATTTTTGTTCGAATTTTTTTTGTCTTCTCGTTATTCGTGTAGCAAGTTTACAATAGTTTTTTCCAAGCTAGTATTAAACATGAAAGGTCAAGCGAATATATGATGGAGAAGAAAATGAAATAGTCGGAATGCCTTGGTTTTCTTTCAACTCTCGTTTCCATCGGGATTTTTATTAGGTCGATTCAACTTTCAGAGAGATAAGTTTCTGCATGCAAGATCGAGTGTTCTGTGTTTTCCTCTGTGTGCATCGGTTAATCCAATTTAATGCGAATAGACAGCAGAGGCACGCGATTTGTTATGCTAGCTCGTTCCACATAGCTCGCACGAAGAGGAAGAGGCCGAAAATCGATGAGACTTGTATGCCAAGTTTATCCCTCCGTACACTCACACACATAAGCTTTTCGTCGTGCACTTGTCCAAGAGAATGAGAGAGAGAGAGAGAGAGAGAGAGAGAGAGAGAGAGAGAGAGAGAGAGAGAGAGAGAGAGCGACAAGAGCGAGAAAGTGACACAGCGTGATTGATTAATGACGAGAGGGAGACACAGCGGGTGTGGTCTGAAGGGAAACTTGACTTTGGAAAATTTATGGTTGACGGGACCAAGGAACTTGGCTAACGATCTCATAGCAAACTTTTTATATTCCTATGATGTTAATTGCTCTTCTGACACCTGTGAACAGTCAATTCATTTTTCTGTTCACAAGAAACACAGATTCTCCTCCTCATTCATCGTTGTTGACATTTTATTCATTTATTTTCATCATTATTATCGTTTTCATTCGATTCACAAGTTTCTTCGGAGTTTTCTCACTTACTCATTGAAAATTTTCTCTTATTGCACACCGGAAATTGCTGATAGAATCGAACGCGTTGGTCGACGAAGTAAGCTTCTCGCAATTACTTCGAAGCTTATTAGGAACGAGTTGGTAGCCATTGAAAATGACGTCGAGAGGGAATCCCGTCATAGAATACATTGGATATCCATGCAGATGTTGGCAACAAAGGCTCGGAAGGGTGTATCGTTCAATGTCGAGTTGAATCTAAAACTCGCGTCAAGTTTGCAGTGGACAGAATATCCCACGGAAATTTCTATGAGGATGAAAGGTGAAGAGATCGATCTCCTTCAACCGAGAACTAGGAAACACGAGAAACGACTAGGATCGGGAATTTAAATGAAAGAAATCCATGAACGAGCTTCAAGGATTGTAATTGGCATTTAGAGATATCGTAACGATTCTTCGTGGTCAATCGACAGCCCATTGAAAAATCCGCACCGACCTAAGACACGCGAAATATTTTTTAAAAATATTTTCTCAAAATTCTCGTGTATAGACATTCATAGGTATGCGCATACATTGCTGGCTAAACGAACAAATGTCAGTGGACGGAAATAAATACAACGTCAAGGGCTGGCCGCAAGCTCCGAAGAAAACTGAAATCGCGTCCACAGTAGAAGGGCGACGATATAGCGGTGAGAGGAGCTAAAGCAGAGTTCTGTCTGTTAAACATAATCTATAAAATGATGACGAGAATATGATCGTTAACAGTTAACGACCTTCCAACGAGGCAGCTCGCTCCTTCCAACAAAATATATCTCCATATCTTTAGCGCAAACGAATGACTTATAGTAAACGCAGTTCAAACACATGCACGAATTATCTACGTCATAGGTACATCGGGTTCTGATCTTATTATAAGAAACGTCGTCGGTTATTTATTAAAAAGATCGACGCACGAATTACGTAACTCGGTAAATTTTCCAAGCTCATTAGATTCGAATCAATTAACCGAAAGAGAAAAAGTTCATGACTTCCGAAACGAGGATGCGATCGTAAAAATAAAAAAATTCATTAAGCAGTTGAAAAACTGAGAATTTTTATTTTTTCCTCAAATTTTCTTTATCACTGGCTATTCAATCCTGGTTGTTGTTGTTCTGTCGAAAAAAAAGAAAAATTCGAGCTTTCCCAATCGAGTGGGTGCAGGCCTAAAACAACAAATGAAAATTCTCTCCCGCAGACGTTTACGTGTTATCCTAAAATTTTCCCAACGAGTATTTGTTGGTTTAGAATTTATTTTTAAAAACATGTTGAACGTGTAGAGAAGTAACGCGTGTTTCGGAGTATAGGCACTTAAAAGTCAATAAACGAAAATTACTGTGAGAATATTACGCCGAGTGGTAAATTAACGCGACTAATTAGTTACTTGAAAAAATATATTCTACACTTTTTTCACAGAGGAGAAAACTATCGACCCTACAACCTGCCAAACGATTTTTCGACCATAAAACCCACAGCGTGGGGTAGAAAATTACTCCGATCTTTTCACCAACGTCAAATGTCCCTCGTAAGTGTACAGAACTTTTCTGGTTTTTTTCCTAAAGAAGAGACGAAGTCAAGATGAGTTTGAATTTGGTAAACGTCTCATTAGAAAAATAAAAATACAAACTGAGATGAATTTGCAGAAAAATGGAGAAAATATTTTCGTGCAGTAACTAATTACTCGTTGTGGGCTTTGAAATTATAAATGGAAATAGTCTTCAATTAACTTCCCAATTAGTTAATTATCGTTATCGTTAAACAGTCGTAAAATATTCAATCTTGCATTTTGTCGCAGTGCAAATTGCTCCAAGCCAAAATTATCAAGTTTATATAGCTGGCACACCTGCAGTACGGCATAATATACAAGACAAAATATATAGATATAAAAATATGAGTACAAAACCATGCTTTGAGGAATTTTATTAGATTTAGTCGATATAGTGCCTGGTATCGTGTAGATGTTATCGTATATTTTGAAATGCCAGAGTTCCTCAGTTCCGTATACCGTGCACGTAAATGTTTCCTTGCATCAGGTTCAAAATTTTGCAAGCTATCGTAAGAAATTCGACGCTAGACCAACTGACGCTTTATTCGTTTCTGTGTCGGTCGACTGCACTTAAAAAAATCGAGACACGCACTCTCTCGTAAATCAACAAGGGAAAAAAATCTAATTAAATTGCCTGCTAGTCGATGGAAATCTGGAGACTCATATATTTTGGAAAAATCGAAGAAATTTTTATTCCGTTTGCCACTTTTTCGAATTTTTATGGTCGATAAACTAATTTAGTTCCACTTGGCGCGAAATGACCTTCGTATGCGATAATGCACTACTGCGGCAAATGCGCCAGAATTACAGACACGTGCCATCACCCTGGAGACCGAATTCCAACATCTTCGTGCTGTACGTACGGATAAATTTACATACTTAGGGAACTCCGCGCAAAATTGGCCTTAACTTTTGATTTGACGAACTCAATGCCTTCGTTAATTCGATCACGTTAATTAAGTAAGAAAATTGAGTGAAAAATACTTTTAAAAATACGAAATTAATTTGTTCGGACTTTTGTAACGTTATTTTCATGGTGAAATAATCATTAATGTATTTAAAATTACTGGTTCAATTTTCCATGCCCATTCCGACATGAAATTCCCCATATATTGTCTTATAACGATGAAGGCTATGGAAAGTGAAACAAATCTAAAAATTCACTACAAATATACGTACAAGTGAACACGAAGCTCGGTAAATGAAAACTCAAAGCGAGGGGGCAAAGATTTTATTCGCGTGACAAGTAAAAAACGATAAAAGTAGTTCACATATACGTTAAAACTTCCACTTACGACTTAGTCTTTTTTCGAGCTCCCTCGTGTAAGACACGTCGTACAAAAACATAAGGTTGGCCTTAGTGCGAACTAGACGATTTACGATTCTTTTTTTTTCGTTTTTTTGGCAAAAACGATCAGAAAAAAACGTACGTATGGGACTTTCGAGCGACAATCATGAAGATTGTTTCGTATCTCGAGTATACTGTGCACGAAACCGTCGAATTTTCCAGCGGATAATTTTCTTAATTAAAATTTTTATCATTTTTTTAGCTCTTTGTTTGATTTTTTTCGGCAGAAAATTCTCAGTTCATTCCATATGAGGATCATTCGATTTTTATCGATTCAGTAGAATTTATCATTTTTTTTTTTGTATAATAACGATAGATTCGAGCGATTTTGTTGACCGTAAACTGGAATGGTCCATACACGATGCAGTATATACAAGAAAAGAGCTGCAAAGTCAAGATCTCGAGAGCAAGTAATGGGCAGAAAAGGTTGTAAGGGTACTCAACGTGGGCCTACGTGCAATGCTTATGCATTTTCTATCCCGCACCATTTCTTTTTCTTATGCGAGAGCTCATTCGATGTTTTGATATATTTTTATTTCAAGAACGACGTCAAATCGAAAATCACATATTTCACTAATTTTAATCCCTTGAATATTTTGTATTTGCTTGTCTAATTTCAACGATCACGCATTTGATTTTAAAGATTTCGAAGCGAAAAGAGATCCATGAACATTTGCTGGTCAATGTTAAGATTGGAATCGAATTGAAAGTGCAAAACTTTCTGATGTAAACAGATCGAAAGCTGTAAGCCCGTTGTCAGTGATTCGAGACTGAAATCGACAGTTCTTCCAGAGTGTCTCGGGGTTTGTGAATGATTGACATCAAGAGCTCCAAACCCAAGCTCACACGTCAACTTTGATAGCTAGTCCCTTCGACCATTAAAACCGGAAACTCGATTAAACTTGGCGAGTAGGAAATCTCTCTCTCAAACCCACTCTCCCTCGTTCTCTCCACACATCGGTGATCTGGAGACCCTTGGCTTAATCTTTCTCACGATTTTTGCAAAAGATCGTAAAATATTGAAAATCTTTGCGAACGTACATCACGGTTGAACTTGCTGAACAAACTTTTTGAACATATCAGAATTTAAGAATTCAGAATCACATTAAACAATCGACAATCAAACTCTATCCTCAGGGAATGGATTACTCGTTCCAATCTCCGCCAATGAGAACGAGTTGCAAATTTCAAAAGCTAAAATTTGCCACATCGTCTGACCAGCCAGACCAAAAACGTTTACGACCATTTTCAATATCGTCCCCGGTGGGCTGCAACTTTTTCATTCCAATTAATCAGCAGACCATGTCAAATAATTAAGTTTTCGAACACACGAGTTCGATCGAGTCGACTGATCCATGCCTGCGGTAATCCTATTACAGTACACACTGGGGTGACCCCACGTGACCCAACTTTCGTCTGTTTCGAATGAAAACCATTACTCGCGAATCAATAAGCTCCTCCCAAAGCAGCTTCGTCATAATCTATACTGTGTGACGTTATTGGAGATTGCACCATCGGAATAGAGCTTAATCCCTCTTTTTTATATAGTCGAGCGGAAAATTCACACGAACTGTTGGTTCGCAATTATCAAAAAACCATTTCGACACTCGAAAACAAAATCTGCAAGAACAATTGCAAGAATTCAAAAAAACTAAAAGAAATAATGAACAAAAAAAATTATCCTACGTTGCTTATCAACGTCGCATTGTCCACTATTGACTTTCCACGTTTACACGAACATTTCCTATATAATACGAGAGATTCGAGTTCATTGTTACGAAAGTTTTCATTCTGCTTTGTAATAATCACAATTTACTGACGTATCCAAAAAAGTTTTGATCGTAATCGAATTTTTGTTTCGTTCACAAGTTTATTTCGAGAAGAATCTATTCCATATGTTGGACAATCGAGAATCAAGGAATGCGATAGAGCGTCCAATCGTCAGGTACTTCGATCCTGTGGGACGAGATTTTGCCAAGTTTTGATTGCCGATTGTTCAGCATGGAATAAAGACGTCTGAATTTTTATCATAGATTTCTTGGAGAATTGAATAACTAACCAGGAAGTTTTGTCAATGTGTCACAGAGTTGGCAAAAAGAACATCGATGAAAAAATTAGAATGACAATTGTGTAGGAAAGTCGTGGAACTAAACCCTCCGAGGGTTTCATCGTCGGAATGGATGGAAAAATAAGAATTGGCAGAGAGATAATGCCTAGGGCAATTCCAAGAGAAGCTCGGTGACACGAACAGGTAATTGGAGCGTAAAGTACAAAGCAAAAGGCAGAAAGTTTGTATAGTAATAGTCGAAATGTGTGATGAACTTGTGAAGGGAGTTTGGGATGCAGCGAACAAAAAATATCACGTTGGCATAAATTAAAGTAGGCCAGTAAGCTTCGTATCAAAAAGCTGTCTCATATTTTTCTGTTTTTGAAAGCTGAAAATTGTGTGTTTCCTCGGTGATGAACGAAATTGGAATGAAAGTCATTCCCGCGCATCATTTTAAAAGTAATATTCCTGCTGGTACCTGAGACCAAAAAAAAATCCTTTTGGAATAATCTCGGAACGTTAGGATGCGACAATCGGTCGAGCTTTTTTTTTCGCTGACTCGTGAAATACGAGAGAGATTTCTGAAGAGCTTGCTACTTGCAATGTTACCCCTAGAACTGTGATCCAAGAGACGTTCCTTGTAAAATCGAATGAAGTGTAAATTGATCTGATTAAAAAAAAGTTTTCGATACTTAATTAAATCTACAAGATGAAAAAATTGATTAACTAATGTTTTTTTTTTTTTTCTCTTCAACTTCCCTTTGGATATCAAATTACAATCGAGAACGAATCGAAGGAAAGTTGCCGAGAAAATTCATTTGCAATGGAGAAAATTTGAAAAAAAAAATAAAAATTTGCAATGCATCAGATTGACTGAGAACGCCCAGTATTGCATATGGCAATGCTGAAGGAAATAAGGAGTCATCAAGTACAAGTGTGTAAAGAAGAAGTAGACTAAAAAAAATTCAAGTGGATGAAAAACAAAAGAGTTTAAGAAAAAATGGAATAAAAGAAAAAGAAATGATTAAGAGGCAGAGATCGTTCACGAGTACTTGCCCCATTTTTCAGAGCTTTTTTCGCGTCTCCTAAACGCAATTTTTTTTTTTCTCATAGAAGGGGAAATTTATTTATAGAAATATAGCACGATTCGGTCGGAGATAATCGATTCGTTGGGATTTAATTTTAGCCCTATAAACAGTGGAGGGTTTTAAACTCTATTTATTTTTTAACAATGAAAATACGTCAAAAAAAAAAAGAGGACAGCGTGAAAGATTCGGAGGCCGTATTTGCAAAAGTTTATTTGAGAAATGTGATAAATATACTTGGCTACGCAATCGCGCTGTTTCATGTAATAATCGCTAATTTTATTTCCATCCAATATCGAGGGTGTTAACGTATCAGGACTCATGATTAGATTGAAATACATTGAATCGCTTTGGTGCTTGAACAAATAGCAAGCGATTCCGTGGACGGAAAGAAGAAGGAAGATTTATAAATATTGCACCTTTGAATTAATAGAGCTGGAAGCGATTTTTTTGCTCCTCGAAATCCCCAGCGATATCGAAAGAGGGATATGAAACAGTTCATCAGCACCCTAGTGGCTATTTCGAGGGACGAAGAGTCTGAAATCTCCGAGGATTTATATTCATCCCTTCGAGCCTTCCTCTTCACCGAGCTCAAGGGATTTTTGCCGGATATTTCTCTTTTTTTTTCACATCTATATTTCAACTTTCATTTCCATCTTTGAGCAAAGACAATCATCTGAAATGATTATTTAGTTTTTTTATAAGAACCGAGCAGGGACCTGATTGATGGTTGCCTAAAAAAAACTCCTTTCCCACGCCTGAGAATCGAAATTTTTTTTCAAAAGAATAAAAAAAATTTTGCGAATGACCGAGAACAATGATGAATAGAAAAAAGCCATCAATTTATTTAAACGATATTTTATTATCCTCTAAAAAACGATATCTCCTTTATTTTTCACAACTCATTTTTTCGGTCCATTTGCCTCATCGAGATCTCCGGGGTGCGATATATGTGTTTCATAGCTGGAGGAAACTCCCCATGGAGAATTGAGGCTGGTCACGTTTCTGTTTCCTTATCATTTATATCGACTTTCGTGACCGAGACGCGCCTCAATGGCTCGAAGATTTCAGGGTTTTTGAATCTTGGTGCAAAAAAGCACCAATATAGCACGTCACTTTTAATAAATATTTAAATTTGAACAGTCCCGTGTGATAGGGAGCGATCGTAAGAAAAAAAATGATGAAGAACAAAATTTCAGGAATTTTTATCACTCAACAAGGGGATGGAATAATTATACCGTTAAAGAAGAAAGAAAAAAAAAACGACATTCTCTTTTTTTTTGTATCTTTATCAACCAAGACATTTTTTTTCTTTGACCCGGTTTAAATCGCAAATATCCGATCCACGCTGTATCGTACGAAGCCTTAGATTATAACGTAATCGCTCTTAACCCGATTACAGATGAATCCGTAAGGAGGGATATAGATGAGATCTAGATGAGGTAGAAAAGCATTGAGACGAGGGGTTTTAGCGATAAAGGAATTGCGGTCGCCAAGTATATATTGGATGATGCTAAAAAGCCTCTTTCTCCTCTTTATTTTTATTCTTCCCACTTTGATTTATCTTCTCGTTCCTCGACATTTTATGAATACTGATTTTCATTAAGGACGAGAACTCGAGAATATAATCACCAGATACGAAATATATTCACCATTTTTCCGAAACGAAGCTCAATTTGTTGGAGAATTTGTTTTTATGCTGTGCCCCAGTTCTCTCAGTCTCTGGAACTTGAGAATTCTTGAGCAGTAGAATTGGCACATTGGAACATTGCAAAATTTTTTATTTCGACCATCTAGTCGAACGAAAATATTTAACTGATTGCTCGTTTTTGAGCTGTTCTCGTTTTTTCGTTTTTACGTGCTCCTTCGAAAGGACGTATCGTACATTGCTTTAAAGCACGAATATAAATAATTCGGGATAATGACTCGAAGAAAGTGGGGCAAAATGAGCCACCCCTTGAATTTGTTTTTCCAAAACTCTTTGGTGAACTGTGTTTAAGCGGTTCTGGGCTTTGGAACAACATCTGGTGTGCTTTCGGGCGCGATAGAGGGAGATTTTCGTTACGGAGCTTCGCAGTCAGTACGGTATTTTAGTTGGCAAGCGACTGGCAAAGGGAACGGTTCGTGAACTCTCTTAAATCCCTCGTGTGAAAGCTTCAACCCACACGTACACACGCTACGCTTTTCCACGCGTCTTCTCGTTCCGCGATGAACCCAACCGGAGTGAATAAGATGAAGGGAAACGACGGTGTATTAAAAGCTTCGCCTCGAAACGAGAGGAGAAACTTTACAGCCTATTATTTATAGTGATGAAAAGAGACGATAGAAAGCTGTGCTGTGTCTGACCGCGAGTGAACTTTCACCTTTGTGTTACAAATTTCAATTCTCTTCTTTCGTACTTTTCGTTATTATCAAATTTTCCTGTATATAATCGATCCAAATTTGGTGTTTGATTGTCTCTCAGAATTGAAGGTAATTGCGGTTGATGACGGTGTCAGTTAAATAGGAAAAAAAGCAATTAGTTTTCTTCGTTAGAATGTAGACAGACAATTGATATTCGTGCCCCTTGTCTCGAAAATTATTGATCGAAAAAAAAAAATGAATTGTCTATATACAAACTCCGTAAGAATTCTCTTAATTGATAATTCATGATTTTTCTCTTTCCATATGAATAATTTTTCTATTTTCATAGTCTTCGGAAATAGATGAAAATGTATATGGAGTCAAAGTTCTTGCAGACAAATTGTTGGGTGTAATTAATGTAATTAGGGACAAAATCTCGTCTCAATGACGACATTTACATCGATCGCGACACGAGCTTTTATAAGCAACGGTATTGGGGAAAGGGTGAGATCATAATAGAATCGGGAAGTGGTTGAGCATTAGGGGAAGAGTAATCAAGATTTCAATCACGTTTTCCTCTCTTTCTCTCTCTCTCTCTCTCTCTCGCACTCACTCTATGTGTGTGTATGGGTGTGTGTATAGTGTTTGCCACTTGCAGGGTAGTTTAGATTCTGGATCGATCGTGGGTGAAACTGTACATGGCTCGTTAAGCGCCCGAAAATTCTTTGCTTAGGCATCCCTGAAAATTTTCCTCGAACCTCTAATTAAACGCGAATAACTCTTTTGATATTATTTCGATAACAATTTTACGGTATATAAAGAAGTAGCGAATTTTCTTCATACATAGTGTACACGAATAGCTTTCGATTAACTTTCGATGTGTCAAATACATCGGAGGAAGTTTTTTAAATAACAAAATGTCATCAGGAAAATCGGAAAAGCTTCGAATTTTTCTTCCAATCGTGACCTTCGGGGAAAATAAATATTGTGACATTTTTCTGTATACAATATTATTTTAATAATAAAGTTATTTTTTTCGTTTTTTCTTACAGTTGTCGGGAATGGATCAATGAAAAATCGAAGGGAGCAGCTTGAAATTCGATTCACCTTGAAAACGACGAGGAGGAATCAAGAATGCGGAAAAAATCGATGCTGCGATTTGCAGCAAATGTTTCACCCTCACATATCAAGATAAATTGAAAAATTAGGATTTTCAATAAAATAATCTTGAAAATAAAGTGAAAAAAAAAAAAAATTGGAATTTTTTGGTGATCGTGAAGTGTGTCGTGAGTGTTTGATGTCGCCGAGCATTCAAGAACCTGGTTAAAAAGTGATAGCCATTTTTCGTTTTTCCTTTGCTCAAATTTTTATGGGGGAGTGATTTTTTTTTTTCGTCGGTAGTGTTTTTGAAGTGGAAGGACGTGAGCGGCCCAAATCTGGTCCGCCTTTCTGGCGGCATGGTCCTTTGGGCCACCATACTATTCCTCCAAGGAGCTGGCTTCGTTGGTAAGAACAAAAACGATTCTCCATTCTACCATAAAAATTTCAACCACAAATTAACATTTTCAATCATTTTCTCTTTGTTAATAAGTTTTTAACAACGATTCATTAATTTTGCTCGAATGCTTCGATGAACTCGTTCAAGCCCCAGATTATAAACAAACCGAATTGAAAGACAGACTGATGGGCGAATGAAGAAATTTAATAAGATCCAAATGAAAAATTAATAAAAAGTAGAAATCGTTTTCGTTTTGTGATTATAAAAACTTGGATTAATACTCGATGAATTCTGACAGATATTTTCGTTGTTTTTTTTGTGTAAGGTTCTATGACAGGAATCCCAGGAGTTCCAGAGAACATAACGGTGATGTTCCTGAATCCTACATCAGTGAGAGTTTCTTGGAGCACGAGCCAGGTTGAACAAATTGAGAAATACGACGTGATCTACAAGCCAACCGATGCGAGGTGCGTTTTAATTGATCCAGTTTTTTGCTTGTACTATCGAACGATAATAATATTTACGAAAGAAATATTTATAATAATATTAATCATTCTAATAAGGAGCTTCAAAATGTCTAACCTCGAGAATATTGACGACTCATTTGACACAAAAGTACGCAGTCTTTCAAGAAAATCCTAAACCCGTATTCAATTAAAATTGAACGAAAAATCGAATATTTCTCGATGGTTTTCATTTTTTGATTGGATTTATTTTTCTAATGAGGTTTTTGACCAGATGAAAATTAACGAAAGCTTTCCCTTCCCCTCTGCGGCTAAAAGGAACGATACCGATGACAGGTACAAAAAAAAAAAGCAGTGAGAAAAAAACGAGCAGAGCTTTTCAAACCAGAGTGTGTGAAATTCATAGTCGATAGAATCATGAAAAAAAAAAATGTTCCATCGATAGACGTGCCTCATCGTGTGTCCTCCAATTTTTTTCCCCGTGTAATTAAGAATAAAAATTACCTCCGTGTTCCCAACCCAACCAACCCAAAAAGATCTTGTTGTGTTTTATTATGTTTTTTTTTTTTTATTTTTTTTTTTTAATTTTTTTATTCCTGCAATGTGGAAACGAAAGAAATTCCTAATGATCGGTGCCCGCACCATTAGTTATTTTAGAGAGCACAGTAGCTCGTTTCTCAAACAGTCAGAGTGAACGAGAGTTTAAAAAAAAATGCACGTACAAAAATAACGTCGAAAGAGAAACGACCAAATCAAAATCATAAAAAAAAAAAAAGAAAAATAATAGAAATTTTTCGAATCATTCATTTGTCACCCTCGACGATATTCCGATTGCAAAATTGGAACAGAGGCTCTTCATCTTGCCTGAGAAATATTAAACGAGGCGACACTCGAATAGAAGAAAAAAATAAAACAAACAAAAATTCTCGTCGGGTGGTGACTCTAGACGAATAAATCGTTTTATCAGAATGTACATAAAACGTGTACTCGCATGTGAATTGGATCGATATGGCAAATAACAGGAGGATATACTGCCGAGGTGCTTACATGTATTGGCCTCGTATACGACGAAGCTTCTACAGTAGATGTCTCCTTAAAAACACTAAAACAAAAAAAAACGATAACACCTACAATGTGTAAAGCAAACAACGAAGAGGGAGAGAGAGAGAGAGAAAGAGAAAGTGGATGATAAGGTTATCAGGGATACAGGACGAGTAGAGTATTCGTTGATTGAAACAAAGATTGGAGCTTTTTCGTCTTGAAAAACATTGATCGATTCTTTGCATCTCCATTATATCGACTGACTATGATTTATTTTTGAAAAATGAAGATTGGGCGAAGATTTTCATGAATGTCATTTACATTTTTATTGCCTATCGTGAATTAAGGGCTTACGTACATCTGATCGGTAAAAAAATTGAATGTTTCAATAAATATTTTCATCCCATGGGGTCAGCCTTTGAATGTAATTTCGAAAATCTCCCAGGAATCGATAACACGAGCGATTTTTTGTTTTTCGACGTAATAGTTTCGTTTACAAGTCAAAAACGTTGCGAACTTTTGGCAGTTTGCAAAAAAAAATGTATTTGGAAAACCTCGACGTTGACAAAGATTCGTTTCTTTTTGGAAACTCTGAGAGAACAAAATTGTCTTGCTTCGAGTCTAAAGAAAACGGTCAGAATTTGTGAAACACCGTTGAACCACAACAACGACTACAGCGCTTGTGATTTTTTTTCAATTATATTTTCCTCCTGCAAAAGTTACATTTGCGATGGATTACGAAAATTAATGAGATTGACTCCATTTTTGACACGTGTATAGGTGCATGTGAGCCCTTAAGCTGACTTTTTTTTGTGATTATATGGTTTCCGATATCCATTCCTATAATATTTTCAACTCATGCCATTGTTTTTGTCTCCGTTCCAATCACCTTTCGATTTTAAAAATCACTGATTTCATGATGAAATTGTTATTAAATTTATTTGTGTGTTTATTTGACAATTTATCGTCCAACATTTCTCCATGAGTCAGTTTATTGTTTAGTTGTGTAGGAGTCAATGGTATTAGCGGTATTTCGACACCTCGAGCAGCACGATAAACCCTAATACGATTTAATGCAACACGAAGCGCAGAAATGGTGGTGGGGATCGAATATTATGAAAATTTTCAATTGTTATCGCGACTGATGATGTTTTTGGAAATCCTGGTATGACAACGACGTGGTGCTTAGTTACAGGGTCGTGGAGGTGGTCGCAGGGAACAGCGAGGCTGTTACCCTCAGTGGCCTACAAGCAGATACTCAATATCAACTGGTCGTCACAGCCGTGAGATCTGGAAAAAAGCTCAGGAGTCGTCCAATCGTCTTCCGAACCCTCGGTAAATTCGATTAAATCAAAAAACTGACAATGGACCGGCAAAAAAAGTTGAATTTATTTTGATGCAATTTTTCGATCGACACAAACTTTCTCTGCTGCTCGACCCACTGTTATTTTGAGCATTTTGTTTTTTTTTTTACTGGAAATGTATGCGTTGTGCTTAAGTGTAACAACAACGTGACTAAAAATGTTTTGTAACGATCACGAGTCAAGCCGGAAACGAGAGAGAAAAAGGTGGGAATCGCTCTGCATCACAATCGCAAGTTTCTCAAGGAGCTAAGAGAAATCTCGTTAACTTTCATGGTTCGTGGGGGATCCAATTTTCCCTGGAGCTAATTGTACCTTCATCCTTTTTATCCTACGCTTTTTTCTCGGCGTTCCGAACCCTCAGCAATTTTTCTATCCACCCTTCCGACAGTCTGTTATGAAAACATGCAAAAATTCAATTTTTCAAGTCGCTTTTGAGACACGGATCAAATTTCGGGGTAGAAATTAAATGAAAAATTTTGTCTGCTCCCGACTTTGCCCTCGATTTCATTAATTTTTAGCCCCTCAAGTTTTTCATGGCCTTCGTACTTCCAATAATTAATCTTGCAAATCGTTATTTATCGATATATGGGAATCTTCATCCGTTTGAACCATTTTCTCATGTTGACATGAACCCTAGAACCACCACGAACTTCACCACAACAGGATGCATCGGTCACCGGTAGTCCACTCGCGCCACCGCCACCTCCATCTGTCCAGCAACCACCGAATTATATCCAGGTAACGAATAACAAATCTATCGAGTTCTTAATTATTTTTAATCCCCTAGAAAAGTCTTTCCCTTCATATTGTATTTTCAGACTTTTGACGCGGAGCTCAAAATCTGTAGCCCCCTTCCCCGCTCTTCTTTGTTTCTCTCTCCTCCTTGTAACCCTCCCCGTTCCCGCTCAACTTCCGGGCAAAACTCTTCGGGCGAAGTTAATTACGAAAGCAGCCTTAATGGTACGTGACATTAAGCTTTTTCAGCTTAACCGAATCAAGAGTCACGTAGCCTTGAACTGCAGAAACTAACTTGATGGAAAAAATGTACCGCGATATAAATTCGATGACACTACTTTTTCGAAAAGCGTCAAAACTGTGATTTTCCTTTGATTTATCTTTTTTTTTTCGTTCTCCGGTGTGACAATCACGAAACCTTCTTTATACATGCATCCGAAAATATTGTTGTCGAGTTTCTTTCATTTTTTCGGATGAGCTGCCAATTTGCTGTCAATCGTACGACTCAGTCTTAGGTCACGTGTCAATAAGGCGAAAAATTCAATTAAAAAATATTTTCCCATTCAAATTAGACCGACCAAACCGCTTAATGAGATTATTACTTCGAATAAAAATTCAAAAACTTGTTTCTGACGATGTTTCTATTTTTTTTACATCGAATCTTTTTAGATTCGTGGTGTCGAAGTTGGCATAGTTGTTCTCGTGCTAATAGTATGGGCAGGTGCGATAGCGTTGTTCTTCAATCGTTGGGGAAAGATTCGTATGCTTTTGCCCTATCAACCTGACTACAAAGAGCAATTAAAAGTCCCGGGGACTGGCGCATGTGCAGCATCGAGTACAGCTTGTCCTCAGCACAATACGCAGCACGCTTGTTCTCAGGTGAGTCAATTTCGAAGATTCAATTTCTCAACATTTCTCAATTGAATTTATACGAAGTCTGACCTCAAAACGTCTGAATGTAAAATAAATATAGCAAAGACTCGTGGCCTCGACATCGTACTCGAACTCGAAATAAACTGTTCCAAAAAAAAAAAAAAAAAAAAAAAACAACTTGTTCCCGTTGTTGCATTTCCAAAAATAAAAAAAAAATGCTTCGGTAGAAAAATGTAAAAAGTCATGAAGCTGTAAGAAATATGAAAATAGAAAAGAAAAAAAAATTAAAAATTCTTTCCTGGGATGAAAATCTGCTGCTTGAATCAAAATTAATTTTTGTAAATCGAAAAAAAAACTTTTCCGCAACACAAAAGTGTATTTCTTCATGGGAATTTGATTCTCCTCATAGAAATGCGAGTTGTGTAAAAAAATACTTTCAAAAGCACGTTGTAATATTATTTTTGACGAGCACTGAATAAAGTATCAGCTTATCGAGGCTTTTTTACTATTTATGAAACATTTGTACAACCCCAGCAATCCATGTGAACTTTTCATTACTGTTTTATCAAAGTGCAATAAATAATGGAATTCTTTATAACAAAAGTGACGTGTGCATTGAAGAAATAAACAAATATATTTTCAAACGACAGGATCACGTTTGGAATAATTCAAATTACGATGAGTCTCGAAAAAAAAAAAGAATTAATGAATTAGTAAAATTATCATGACAATTAAAGTGAAAAAAAAATTGAAACAAAAAACAAAACAACCAGGTAATGACTACATTGTCGGATATGGTGATGCAGTGCGGGGGAGGGGGTTGCTGCGTATTGGAACAGTGCTTTCATTATCCACGAAGAAATCGTGAACCACGAGAGTGCGGCTGCCAATTCGCTCTACTTCACAGGGCGGACATCGCGTGACCATCGGTACATAAAAAATTAAAATGCAAAAAAAAGAGTTCACCAAAATCAATTGAAAAAAAATCGTCGAATCGTTTTTGTCTTTTGTAAATAAAGCGAACTGCCGATTGTTGTTTATTTCGTAATTCATTTATTTTATCGTGTTTCTAAAAATCTCTGCATTGATGTGAACACGCTGAAATCTTTTTCAAAATTTTTCCTATAGTCGAGACCACGGTCTCGAGTTTTTTTATTTTTCTATCCTCTGTACCAAATTTTTCGATCGACGAAAATTGTCAAAACTAAATGGTGGAAAATTCAGTAGAAAAGTCTGAAACGGTCAGACACCTGCTCACAGCCTGACTGTTCAATCGAAAAACCAAAAAATAATTTCGCACTGATTCACGCAATTTCAACACCGCTATTTATTTTTATTGTTCATTTGTGTAAAGAGCACTTGGAGTGTGATTTTAATTTCACGTTTTTTGGATATAGAAACGACGCAATTATGGTCTGTGACGAAAACAATATGTACAGGACGTTGGTGGAGTTTTCCGGAGAAATTAAAAAAAACGTAAAACAAACGTCAGCTGTAAAAATTTAGTAAGAATCAATCGAGTAAACTTGTTTTCTTTACATATTATTTTCGTGTGAGACGTCACAGTTTTTGCAGGACAGAACCTCGTGGAGCACGCTTTTTAAATAATAACTAATCTCGTCATGAATATTAGTTCACGATATTCGAAAATGATGAATACTTCGAAAAAATACTTTAATTCGCAATGTGGCAGATTAAAAAGTCTACAAAAAAAATGCAATCATTGATTTTGCGGTTTGAAGAGATGCAAAATTTGACAAAGACTCTTGGGGTGAACTTGCAGCATCTGCACTGGTCGAATCATCATGTGGATTCCGTGGACAGTGGAGGAGCTGGTCTTGGGTGGCCAAAGACTCCAAGACCCAGGGTTAACAGCGCCATCGACGTTGCTGGCTTTTTGTCCCAGGTAAACGTTAATTACACCATTAAGAAGGTTGGCCACACACAACAATGTTGCCATGTTAAAAGCATAGGAAAATTCGAAATGATTAAAATTTAATGAAATTTGGTGAGTATATTCTTTAGTATTAAATATGAATATACAAATTTTTCAAGAATTTTCTTCTACATAGTTTTCGAGTAATTCAACACTAGAGTTTACATGCATAAGCATAGGATTCAGAGGTAAATCTTTTGGATATTGTAAACTCCAATTATTCGACAACTATGTAGTCGAAAAATTTGAAAAAAATTGTGTCATCGTATTTGATGCTAAAGAATGTTATCACCAAATTTTATTAAATTCTTATCATATTGTCGTATGTAGCCATGTTAAAAGCATAGGAAAATTCGAAATGATTAAAATTTAATGAAATTTGGTGAGTATATTCTTTAGTATTAAATATGAATATACAAATTTTTCAAGAATTTTCTTCTACATAGTTTTCGGGTAATTGAACACTAGAGTTTACATGCATAAGCATAGGATTCAGATATATATAGGTATATCTTTTGGATATTGTAAACTCCAATTATTCGACAACTATGTAGACGAAAAATGTTTAAAAAATTGTGTGATCGTATTTAATGCTAAAGAATGTTATCACCAAATTTGATTAAATTCGGTAAATATTTACAAGTGGTCCTTTTGCAAAAAATGGTCCCAAAATTTTTTACGATGTGTGATATTGATAAAAAAAAATTCTTATTCTTAATTATTATTATTATTCTTTAAAAAATTCTTAAATTTTTATAATATTGTCGTACGTAGCCAACCTCCTTAACGAGGAACCATTTTTATTTTTTCACTCCCTAAATTACTGCCAACTCGTTTTTAATCAAATTTCATTTCCATTTGATATTGAATTCGGGCGAAGAATGAATTGATTTAATCAAGTTTTTGTATTTATTTTGAAGGAATTTCTTCGAAGACACGGCTCGACTTCGAAACTGTGTCGCAAGGTTCGCAGTGCAGACAACTTGCCACTAGCGACTGGAAATCGTCATCATCATCATCATCATCACCACCATCATCATAATCACAATAATCTTAACGAGGGTAGCGACGCTAGTCAACACTGTGATCGACATGACGAGGGCATTGAAACAGAACGCGAAACATTTTTATTAACGAGTCAAGAGGAGGCTGAAAGAAATGGCGAGGACTCGGAATCAAAGCGACAGAGCAGCCTTGACAGCACTACGAAAGACAATATTGAGACTTCACTAATTGAAAATTGCTATCAACAATTGCCCCTGCAACCACAATCTTCGGCAAGGTAAAATAAATAAATAAAAAATTCTAATTTTATCATTGAATTCTCAGGTTTGGTAATTAAACTGAATAAATCTGTCGATTATACAAATTAATTAATCAAGGCAATTAGTGTAATGATCCACTGGAACAATTGCTCGATTTGAGCAATCATTTCCCCCCAAGTTTAAGGCTCGAATTAGGCGCACCCTAATAGTCGTGTTACCGCCCTTAAGAGAGTCCAATAGACACTAAAACCTCGATCCCCCTCTTAATCGTTGTATAAAAAAATATTAAGACCTGAGTAACTGGCTAGAGACCTTTTCATCATTGTAGTACTTCCTTTATAATGAACAAACAGAAACGACACTGGGTATAGAGTTTCATGCTCAAGAGAATTTCCGTAGAATTGTCGACCATTTCCACCCTTGGTATTGTTTCCCCATAAAGAACATTCCACTCGGAATTGACACGTGCGAACCTGATCCACCATTATCGAATTAAATTGCAAACTCTTTCACGTCGAGTTTGTTGTAAAAAAAAAAGAAATCTTCCTTAAAATTAATGCTGATGCCTTAAAAAAAAAAAAAAAATACACAATTCATTCATCGGGTCGAAATTTTTAAAGCTTGATACGGATTTGAAAAATTGTTACAGAAAAATACTCGGAAAAAACATTTGTCAAATTTGAATGTTGTTATCAAAGTTTTTGTGCGAATTATAAAATAATAAACGTTTCTGTGCTGACGATGATAATGAAAATGAGGTCAATTTGGTATCGAAATGGCTTGTATATTGAGCTGAATGTAACGTAAACCATCCCGTCGGATATAGTCGACGTTATGGAGCGTAGACCGGAGCGAGTTTGTACGATCAATCAATGCTGGTGAAACATAAAACCGTACATATTGCATTGGAGTCGCAACACACTCTGCTGACTTATGAATATGGGACGCAGTTATAAATATCAAGAAAAATAAGTTGATATTTTTATTTCGAACAACACCAAAGTATATCATCGACCGAATAATTGATCTTTTGGGAATGATTAATTAGCTTATTGTAGTTCAAGTAATTTGCATTGATTGATGTTGTTTTTACGCAACATCGAAAAAATCATTGATGGAATAAAAACAACGACTGACGATCGAAGAAAAAAAATTCCGAAATACTTCATTGACACACTGGGTCAATTTGACCCGAAGTATCGAACGTTTATCGTTGATCGAATCTCGAAAATGCAAGCTTCTCACGAATGATTTTACAGCCTGCGAAATTTAATTTCACACAAAATCCAGGAAAATGCTCAAAATTGGTGGTTCAGTTTTGCAACAGCGTGGGGGGTCTCAGGATTAAATGTATATATGTAAATAAAATCGGGTCTTTCTATCAACGAGATAAATAATGCGTGCGCTCCTGTCAGATAATTTTGTTTGCTTGTTGTTTTTCTTTTACGAAGGGATTCCCCGTCACTTCCTGCTATTTCGACCGCCCCGTCGTCACTAATTACAAGACGCGTCGGTGGATGGCGAGTCGGAGGCAGTCACGAGTACGTCAGATGTCCTGTCAGACAGCCAGCTTCCATAGACGAGAGGTGAAGATTTTTACCCATCATTTAATTCCTCGTTCTTGCCTTTTTGTTTACGGCAGAATTCTTTCGAAGACAAGATCGATTTAGTTTGAAGGTGCGATTGTCGACTCTTGCCTTTTGATCTACAGGGTGTTTTGATGATATTTTGAAAAATGATTGAATCTCAATTCCTACCCGATTCCAAATAATTTTCGTTTCTAATTTATCGTTCCAATCGAGCCCACGATAAATGTCGATACTTTTGGAACTTTTGGAATTCGATGTTTATTTGAATTTCCATTTTGATTTGAGCCAAAATGATTTTTTGATGGACATTTTTTCTGAGATTGTACAGAAGATCGTGCGAACCCGATTTTGCTCGAATGTCTCAACATCAGCATTCGACGACGATCAATCCAGCCGTACAATCGATCGTAACTTATCATCATCATCGCAATCATCATTTCGAGAGCAACGAGCAACATTCGAAAAGTTTCGACTACGCAAAGCGCAACGTCGACTCAACGAGCCTCGACAACACACAACACTTTGGTCTACCGATTTTAAGTATAAGCGAGCCAAGTCCACCGGACGAGCGTGATCGTCTCGACGAATATTTGTAGGATTTGCTCGTCGAGGAATCCTTCAAGGAGCTCCTCATATAAAAATTCATCGATTGATCATTTTTCTCTTCACGAAAAAAAACGAAAGCTCATTTCGCCAGACCCAAAAATTCCTGCACCCTTCCGAGAAAGATTTCGAAGTAAAGAATAAATTAATCATCATTAAATTAATTAGTGTAAAAATTCATTATATCTTTAGGCATTGACTTTTCCAGCCTCGAATGAAACAACAGTCGAATTTAGAATCCGAACCATTGAGTGTCGCGTTACGTTCGCGTGCCAAAAGACAACACAATGATCCCATGCAGGAAATCGAAAAAATCGCTGTGAAATAGTATATTACACATCTAGGGCAGGAAAATAAGGAAAGTCTCAGATCACATGTAATTGTCGGCCGAGGCGAAGCCGAGGCTGACAAACATGTGGTCTGAGGCTTTACTTTTTCCTGCCCGAGGTGTGTATACGATTTTTCTGTCCGACGCAGGCGGAAAACGGCAACTTCGGCCCGCGCAGCGGGCCGAAAGTAGCCGCTTTCGGCCCGGAGGCCAGAAAAATTCTTTTCTTACTCGTACTACATTTTTTTTCTCATTTTTTTTTTCAACTTTTAATCATTTTTTATCGAATATTCCTAAGAGATAATTTACATTTTTGTCAATGAATGGATATTTCTATTTTCCTTCATAGTTGAACTTTTCTCAACCGCCTTAATTATTCTCCTTTCACTCAATATTACTCCTTGCACATTTTTCTCTACGTTTTTTTTTAAATTCTTGTTAACTATGTTCTCTCCAGTCAATTTAAGTTGTCAGAAGTTAAGTTGCACCTCATTTTCCACAGCCACGAGACACGAAAGGAACAAAGAGAAGTAGCATGTGAGAGAAGGAGAGAGAGAGAGAGAGAGAGAGAGAGAGAGAGAAAAGTACAGAGTAAAGCAAAATCAATAAGGCAACCTTAACTCTTACATTCTCCATTAAAAATTAAGTCAAAACAAAACGAGAGGGATAGACGAAGAAAAAGATATAAGATCGAGGTCGATTAGAATCTTGTTTTCTTCCTCTCGCACGGAACGACAAAAAAAAAATAGAAAATTGGTTTAAACAAGTGAAAAAACTCTTATATCGTTTTAAATTCGTTTAAATTGAGATTTGAGTAAAATTTCGGCGACGATGTATTTTTTCCTTATTTTTTCTCTCATATGCATTTTGTAAATATTCAAAAATATTGGTCACGATCGCCGATGAGATTATCGAAAAATTGGAATATTGAGCGAAAAGTTTATTTCCATGTGTCATCAATTTCTTCAATTGTATTATAATCATTTTCAAAATAATGCAATTAAGAAATATAATTAATAAGCACAATGGATAATGCAAGATAAAGAAAAAATAACGGATACATGTTGGACCAGGTGTTTGAGGTACAGGGACGATTGAAAAGAAAAGAAAACAACCGCATCGAGACAGCAAAGAAACATCAATACGAATGCGCAAATAACTATAGACGAAAAAATGGAATCGAGGTGAAATCTCGAGATCCGAACAGTATCTACAAACCCATATATAAATCTATATATTTATGAACAATTCTAAGAAAGAAACAATAAAAAAAAAACGCCTGCAAAATTGGACGATTTTGCACTAATATTTAGCTTTAAACAATGAGACCAAAAATTATTAAGGAACAAACAGAAAGAGCTATTCTCTTACGATCGCAGGAGGATTATATTCTACACCAATAAATTAATTTATTAAAAGAAAAACAAAGAAAGAACAACCAGATGCGAAGGAAAAAATGTTCGAATCAAAATATATTTCCGAATATTTACCACGTATTATTGGTATTTCGAAAGCTATTAGTGTGTTTACCATAAATTGATGTATTGACCAAAAATAAAAAAATTAATAAATTAAATTAACAGAGATTTAATCGATTCGTCGTTAGACTGAAGATATCAATTTATTCGTCTCAAATAATATTCGAAAAATTCCACTACTCGCTGTATACTTGGGTGTGTAAATAATTATGCATATCTGAAGAAGACATATACATTGATGATATATAAAACACCTATTAGCATTATAAGAACCCTGGATCAAAATGTCAGTACAATTCGGACTAATTAAATATTTTTTTACTGATTAAACATTGTAAATTCCCCGCAAACGATTCTCATTCGTAAAGTAATCAAAGACAAATATTTTTTTTTTTGATTAATTGGAATTTCTAATTATTGTTTGATTTTCCAAACGAATCTGTGAGACAATTAAATATAATGAGAGTATGTCTGTAGATACGCGTCGGAAGTACACACTTGGTTTATAAATAAACTCTGCTACTACGTCTATCGACCGAAAAATTGACTCGAATGGGAGAGAATCAGTAAAAAAAAAACGAAACAAAAATAAAAACAAAAAATCGAAAAGGTAACGAAACAAAAGTTGCAGAAAAAAATAATCCGGGCAAAAAGAATGACCAGTTTTTGTCAATTGAGTCCTAGGCACAAGTCTCTCTCGATATTTTTGTAGAAAAACCAAAAAAGTGAGAGAAAATGAACGAAATGGAGTTTTTTGTGATGAGCTATCGAGACGACAACGAGCTAAATTTTTAAACAATTGTCCTATTCGCTCTTAGAATTTGACTGAATTGCAGAAGAAACAAAAAAAGTCGTTTTTACGCCTTTTCAATATCGAGCACAAGATTATTTCCGAGTCGACCATTTCCTAACAAATCAATGACGTTGAATCACAATATTTCACAAACGCACTCGAGGCCCTCTAAACTTTTCGTTTCCATTGAAATGCAACAGGAAATCGTAGTTTTGTTGACGTTTTAATGAATTTTTCATGGAACCTCCCATACATTTTTCGTTAATAATCCTAAAACCTAAAACGACGAGTAAATCGACTATATTGATGGGTAATAAATATCATATCTTTCCAGATAACGTATGGGACCAAACAAGGGATAAAAGACCTCGTTTACAGCTTAAAAAGTTGGTGGCGAAAGAGAAAACATAATGCATTATATTTGCATTTTTTTTCCCTACAGAAATCAGTACGCATGTGTTGCTTTTGCATGGGCACAATGTTCGGAATGACCTTGGTCGACATACGCTGTTTATTCTCACATAAGTCCATGTGTACGTGTATAGATCTTTATACATACACATACTGTGTATATACATTGAGTGGTCTGTTGAATGATCAATAATTCAAGTACCCACACGACATAGAACGATCTTTCCCTCTGTTTCGATACATTAGCGGTTCGTTCGCTCGACTTCTACTCGCGAAGAATTAAATTCGTATCACGAAAATGAACAAAAAAAAAACTTAAAAAAAAAAAACCACAAGAAAAAAAAAATATCGTTGTAAACAAAATCGAAATTCGTCAATTACGAATTTTGCAGGATAAAAAGGGGAATCACGTATGTGAATAATGCAACAAATATCTGTCAATTACGAAGAAAATCCGATTGGGGAGCGAGCGTTATTAAGAAGAAAATAAATATCGAGACAGCATCGGAACTTGTTTCTCTGTAATAATGAAGCGAAAAATAGTAATGGAAAATTTTCATTACGTATAAAACAACAGCCGGTACCAACGAAAAATACGAACGAGTAAAAGAGAAGAAAATATATTTTGAAACGAAGAATAAGTCACATGGAGTTTCTCATTGTTCTCGAAATATTCACGGTATCACCCCGTAGACGAAACTACTATTTTTTGTACTTGTAACTATGTGTGTGTACCGACAAAAAAAAAAAGTAAATTTATTCGTACTTCGTCATGTCCGCGACAGGAGGTTATGAATAGTGAAAAAATAATAACGTGAGAGAAAAATCATGAAATATTGTGAAACATCCTTGAACGTCGTCTTAGTCGATCGTTCCGATCGCAATAATGTAAAATTCTTTTTGTATACTTATTATATATAATGCGTGATAATATAATCTTCGATAAATCGTCCGATATGCTTGTCCCTAGAGTTTAGTGAGATTATCGTTCGTGAACTCGGCGTCCTATTCTCTTTGCTTTTTCCTCTAATTTACTTTTTTTTTTCTTTATCATGTAAAATTACTTTCTCATGGAAAAAAAACGAAGGAAAAAGAATTGTTTAAAAAGACCAAATCGACTGTCAGTTTACGATGGAAATACACGTTTTAGATGTCCTAGATAACGAGCGTGATCGTTCATTTATTTCCCATCCAATTCACTCATTTGTCAATCTCCAATTTTCTTTATACCTAGAGACAACCTGAAATCCCGAACGAATTTTGTAGAGGGAATCACGCGACGGAATAAAAACACAAAAATATAAATACGAAGCCTGAACGGGACGCTAAGGGACTGGGAATTCGACTCGAAAATCTAAATTGATTTTTCCTTTCGACAGAAAGAACTGCGTACGAAAATTTTTATGAGTTCGCGAAAAAAAAATTACCGTTGAGAGGGTTCCTCGTAGTTGAGTGGAAATTCAGACGGAGATAAAAACTTTGAAAACTTGACTTTTCTGGGCACAATTTGAGGTCAAGATGGAGCTTATCCTTTTCGGAATTAGCCCCTCGTTCGAGACATGTACGCGGCGGCGCGACGTACTGTGGCGTCAACATTTTTCTCTACAAATAGTACAAGTGGACGTTTGGCGACGAGTCACTGTCTCGTCTCCGAAAATTCCTTTGTGTAGCTTTTATTGCCATTCACCGTACCGTTCGATTCCTAACCCTGTCGCTTTGTTGGTAATCGCAATGTTATGAGCGTGTCGGTTCACATACAAAAGCATAAGCCACGCACCAGGCCGAGGGTCACCGGCTAACTGCACACGAACCATATCCCTGCTACCGACGCGCCACAAACAGTTAATCCGCGTTAAGATGCTTCGGGTCCGGGTATTAATGAACCAGGTCCATTAAAAGTTGATTGGAAAAACCAAAACAATGTTTTGGAAATGTGAATCAGTTACACACACCCCTAGAGTTTTACAAGGTCAATTATCCGACACTATTCGTCTGTTCGTAATAAAAAAGACTCTTTGCTGATTTTTGTAATTATCGCTTGGACTCGGAATTCCCCGCCTTTGTCTATTAGATAAACAGTGCGGGAGAACTCGGCTTTTGGAATGTTGGGCTATCTCTCTTGCACTTAAGTGAGCCTATGATAATTGACCTTGAGCACGAAATTCGTAAAATTATTCACTAGCAGCCGCAATAAAAACACCGGTTCCTTCTTAATCGCAAGGAAAAAAATGGGCGACTAAACCGCGAAGTTGACGAAATAAAAATTCTTTTCGACTCGTCATAGTTTTCGCTTTCCCGTGGTTTCCGCATTCAACACGAGGATCGTGTGGGATTTCTGAGTACCGGTCCGTGTGATCGTCACTTATTAACGTGCGATATTGATGGATTGGCGATCGAACGATATCGCTGTTTAGAAGTTGTTTAAAAAGTTCTTCGGGTTTTTCTTGTCAGAATAGTCGAGTCATTCTATGCATTTGGAAACGGAAATGAACCGAGAAAGCCTCATTTTGGATGTTACGTGGGGTGGGGGGGGGGGGGGGGGCAGAAAAACTGATTTCAAATTGTCGACCAAAATTTCCTGGTGCATTTTCCGCCATCTTGAAAAAAAGGTTGAATTCAGTTTTTTCGTAATAACTTGGTTCTGTGTTGAGATATGGAAATTTTTATATAAAACTTTTTTGTTGTTTTATTTACGATCTACAATTAAGGTCCTCTACGTTTTTTACGTATCGTTCATCGTTATTGAGCTATCGATTGAAATAACCATTAATTTAGCTTTCTCGGTTCGTTTGCATTTTTAACCTGTTTTTTACGATGTAATGACTGGACTCGATGGCACTTACCCTGACTTTTTCTGAAAGTGTCTCATCGAATATCGCTAGGGTGACTGGAATTTTTCTGTTGTGTGTTTCCCATGATTATAAGTTCTTCGTCGAGGTACTGGCAATCCATACATGATATACATAGAGTAAATAAAACTCTCGAAAAAAATAAATGAACGTGTTTTATTGCGGCTTTCGTAAAATTGGCCTCTGCGCCATGATGCCCAGGCTCGCGCATGTAAACAACCGGCAGCGACGCGTAGCGGCGAGGCGGCGAGAATGACTAGACGCCAACTTGACTCCCCCACCACGAGCACGGACTCCACGACAGAGATTTGACTCAGATCGTGGTTGGTCGCGTCGGTGTGCGTTGGTGGCAAAAATTGATTCATTCATTGACCTGGTGTTCGGCAACTTGGACGTTTGTTGTTCGGCGTCATTATCGTTTTTCCACAACAAAAACAAACGCGTAGAATCGTGAATTAAAAATCAAATCGTGTGTTGTTTGATAAATCGATAAATACAAAATGAGAAAATCTCCGTTTAGTACGCCACGGGGAAATGGGAACGGTCGTCCCAGTTTCGGATGGAAATCCAACGGTAGTCCAGGAGGAGGTTATGGACGACCTAACAATATTGCATATTGCAGTCCAAATCAAAACCTAAATGTCTCACAGAGTCCTGGAGATGATTTCATACCCTTCAACGCAAACACCCCGTCGCCGAGTGATCGAAAACTCAGTGGTAATTGGTCGTCTCCGAACAATGGAAATTGGCTCAGCCCAGGACGCGGATATCATCGAAATTCTCCCAGTCCTGGCTTCAACAATTCCGGGAGGAACTATCGACGACCATCACCGTATTACAAAAACGGCGGAAACTCTTTCCGTGGCAATCACAAGGTAATTCCTCACATAACCTCAATTTATTTTTCCCTCCGAATCTTTCAGCATTTTTCAAAATGCGCTTGTAGTTCACATGCATGGATTTCAACTTTTAACAAAAAAAATACATTTCCCTACATTTCCCGAAAAATCCCAAGATTTTTCATTCCATTTTCCACAAAAGTTAAAAAATCTACTGAATTTTCGAATTTCTCTGTTTTCAGAATTTTCATCGAGACACTAATCAGCGCAACGTAGATATTTCAAGTTACGTTAATTTGAAATCTTTCCTCGAGGATCCATGGAGCGATTTGATGCAAAAAGTGTCAAGGAATGCGAATTCTATGAACTCGGCAAACGACAGTCTATGTGACTCTGGTTTTAATAGTTCGGCCGTCAACGCCGTGCACCTCGATGACAGTATCAAGGTGAATTTGTCGAGTGGCGATCTCAATAGCCAAGAGAAAATGGATGACAGTCAGCCGTCGAGTCAGGAATCCGTGGAAGTCAGTTGCGTAAGCTCGTTAGACGTGAAAATGAGTAAAGACTCGCAAGACTGACGTTAGAAATGAAGAAAGAGAGAAAACACCAACGGTTAATTGTTAAATGAGGAGAAAAAAAAATTCTAGGGTTGTGCAAATATGAAATTTCGTGAATAATTGGAATAATGCAATTATACGAATGATTTTTCATTTTTTACTGACTTATCCACTTAATCTGTTGAATGATCTTTTCAACATAACAAATCATTGAAATCATGACTTTTTAAATATTGCAACGTCAATGAGAATAATTCCTCTCAAATTTCCGTTGAATTCTCATTCGCAAGTTTTTTAATGAACCCATCAAAACAACAAACGTTGAATTTCCATATTTGGACAAACGTTGAATTTTTTTTACTACAAGGCTGTGATTGAGATGTTACAGCGTGTGCAATTTTCTTGCAAAACGCGAGTGCAATTTCTACAATAAAATACGTACAAATAATAGATATATTTATATGAATTATTGTTTTTTTTTCTTTTACATAAATTCTTTGAAAATGAGAAAAAAAACGAAAATTCTGGAATTTACTCGTTAAATCTAATGCAGTAGCAATGCGTTGCTCAACTTCTAACTCTATCGATGAGTTAGACCTACAAAAAGGCACACATTATTCGTATATTTCGAAAAATACATTAACAAAGATCTATTTTCGTACGTGCTTATTGAAAAATTGCAAACATATCTTCTACGACGCTCGATTTGTGATTTATGAGAACAATCAACTACAGTAATGTTAATCGCGTCCAGTGTGTACATCGCAATATACGACGATAAGGTTAATTATGAAATTAATAAAAAATCAAACTTAAGATCAATTTCCAGTACGTTTCAATTCTCAGTTGCTCGACCCTCACGTATTTTTCTCGAAGTTTTTATGCGAAAACTTAATAAGAATGTCAATTGCGTGACGTCAGTATAAAAAAAAAAGTTTAACATTTTTTGTTTTATAGTGTTGAATGGACTGCCGATGTAAACCGTACCGAAAATTAATCAATCTGCAAAAATAAAAGTTAATCTTTCAAAATACCCCCAAAAGTTGCCCTATAGAGCATTTTTCCTGTAAAAATTAAATATTTGTGTGAATCTTGTTTTTTTCGAAGTATCAAACTTTTTGCCGCAAATACATTGCAGCTGCCGTATGGGCGGGAAATCTGAAGGAATCAAAGTTACACAGGTTCACCTTCCGAAATCGAACCTTCTTCTCGTCCTGCTTTCCCAACGCTCCCAACCATATCCACAGTTATGACGACAGACAGAAGATGTCTCTGTATGCTGGTTTCGCAATTAACGATATCTTCGGCTGCGGAGGATAATTATTCAAAAGCAACTTGTTTGTCAGTTTTGAATAGAAAAAAAATGCGATTGGATAAAAAAATGAATCTCCAATTGCTGGGAATTACAGTACGTAGAAAAGAGCGTGAAGGTAAGAAAGATATTGACAATCGGCAAGGGTTTGTTTTTTAGTACAGACATCATGGCCGGGAGATAGCGCTCAACGCTTTAAAAAAAACGAACTAAAACATCCAGTGGCCACACGATGTCAGGATCAGCTCCAACTCGTTCGGCAATCCCCGTCACGCTTCGGGACTGCGCACGAGCGTAGCAGGTTTCCTCGCTGTATGGCTCGCGCTCGCGCGTTCGACAGTCGCTCGCCGAGCCTCGTCGTGCTTGTGCCTTTTGATTTGTAACGCTTTGTCACAATTCCCGATAGCATAACCCCAAAGTACTTGCGTGTTTTTTTTCCTCTCAGAATCCCTTTCGTAAGTATTTCTAGTGTAGAACCTAAAATCAGTAAAAAATATCGATGTGTCTGCTCGGTGCCTCTTTAATATATCGTATTAAATGAAAGTGAATAAGGATTACTACAAGAAAAAGGAAAAAAAAATCAAAGATCAGCGATGGACGGGATGATACCTGTTGCTGTCGCGTTCGCTGCATCAGTGAGAAATCCCGGTGTACCGATGTTTTTCACGTCTCCACGATACTCGATCGTGACAGATTCGATTATCTCGCGCACGTAAAAAAATAGAAAACAATCGGAAAAAATTGACGATCCTCATGAAAGTAAATGTACTTCGATTGCTCAGAAATTCTCTCCCGCCTAAATAAGTAAATCAAGTGTATCTCTACGAAAATAATAAAATAAAACAGCGAATTAAAAAAAAAAAAAAAGCAACAAGTGTGCGATGACTGGGCGGAGCGGCCGTTGACGATGCGAGTTTCTCGGTTCAGAGGAGCAGCATCCTTGATCTCATTGTGGGAAATAATATTGAACGTGAATAGGAGAAACTTTTTATTTTATCCGTCGCGTTTGACGGCGAGGCACGTGGCCTCGGCGTCTTATTGCCAATCGTTCCTCTCTCCCCCTCCTCCGGTGTCCTTTATCCCTCAACTCTTTTAGCCAGAGCTCTTTCTAACCTCAAACCGAAAAATCAGTTAATTGAACGGCCTTACGAAGGCTTGTGTAGCTTTCGTCATAAATTATTACAAAATTCGTGAATAAGTGTGATTCGAGTGATATTTCGTGAACATATAATAAACAATGGGGATCGTAAACAGTCGTTACAACAATGAAAGCGCCGGGAATCTGGACGCTTCACGGCCTGCTTCGAATATCGGCGTTGGAAACAACGTCGTCGGAGTTTCTGGTATGCGGGACGGTCTCGGTTTCGGTATCAAAACCAACAGTCTACATCACCATCAACAACAACAATATTGTCAGCCGAGCCTTGGCAGCGTTATGTCCGGTGGTGGGGCGAGCCTCGGTGGGCCTCACACAAGAACCGGAAGTATTAGAAGCGCACCGAGACAACCAATGCCCGATACCGGCGAGCTCGAAAAACGATTTACCAAAGTTTTAGTAAGTCACCACGCCATGTTTTACTTCTCGAATGAAAAATGAAGAAAAAAAAAAAACAAAAAAAATCTGCGAATCGAGTGTCAATGCAAGTTTGAAGTGGACTCTTGATTTTTTCGATGAAAATCGAACGAAGGGCTGCTCATGACAGGCGAATAAAGTAGCCTCCGGGTCAAATTGACCCACTGTGTCATCACGGTGACTACATTGGAGTTTGTCAACAAGAGTTGGTAATCAAACTCGTTGACAGCTATCTCCTATTAAGGAGGTTGACTACATACAACAATACGATAAGAATTTAATAAAATGTTTCGTCTACATAATTGTCGAATAATTCTAGTTTACAGTATGCAAAAGATCTACCTATATACATCTGAATCCTATGCTTATGCATGTAAACTCTAGTGTTCAATAACTCGAAAACTATGTAGAAGAAAAATCTTAAAAAATTTGTATATTCATATTTAATACTAAAGAATACACTCACGAAATTTCATTAAATTCTAATCATTTCGAATCTTCCTATGCTTTTAACATGGCGACATTGTTGTGTGTAGCCATGATTTAGGATTTTCTTGAAATTTTGTGTAAATGTTCTCGACATTAAAACGAACAACTTTTCCATAAGACGAAACATTTTCTGACGTCTAGAATTTGAGATATTGAGTTTCCAATTTTTTATTTTTCCCATCTAAATCAATGTAAATTGAAGTTACGTTTCCTTTGTTTTTTTTCTTGCAACTTTTTAACGAAACGTGACTTCAATTTACACGCGTTTAGATGGAAAAAATAAAAAATTGGAAATTAAATATCTCAATTTTTAAACGTCAGAACATTTTTCTTCAAAGGAGAAAACTGTTTAGTTTTGATGCCAAGAACGTTTATACAAAATTTTCGGTTTGTGATAGTAATACCTTAATCATACCGTACGCGTTTCACAATCAACGACAATAACCCCGTCGACAAAACGTTCGATTCTACTCTCAGAGGAGTTTCTCAAATTTCCGTAATAAATTGCTCGCCAACATCGATCGATCAATCGACTGTTGAAAAAGTATTTAGCTCACATATTTTGACGTAACGACAAATTAATGACACAGAAAAATGTCTACTCAGCGTTGAGATATTTCGGCTCGTAAATATTTCACAGTGACGGAACGTTTTGGGTCATTATTATAATTATCTATAGCTTGTTCTTAATGCAGGTAGCTGGCACTTTTTCAATCGTAAAAAACCATCAAATTCCCCACAAGAAACGTTATTGATTACGAAATTTCAATAAATTCGTTTCGAACCGAAATTTTCGCGACGAAATATTGTTATTCCATCTCAATTATTCCGGAATCTCATGATTTTCATTTGGCAACAAAGAAAACGGAGAAAAAATCAGTTGTAACCTTTTTCCCGCGACTTTTTGATGCGCGAAATAAAAATTAGCACAGGGAAACGTCAGTGGAGAATTTCAGGCATTCTTTACGGTATAATATAACGTATAAGTTACGAGAGATAGGTCCCATATATTATGGTATACCTTGCATATATACATATACATGAATATATATAAAGATTTTTAATGCAAAAGCAACAGAGAGAGAGAGAGAGAGAGAAAGAGGGAGAAAGGTCTATATAGAGATAGAAAATTGTGTATAAAGCGTATGCGCTCGTTGATACGGATCAGCCTACGAGTCACGTTACAACGCCTCCTTCTTCTTCTTCTTCTTCTTCTTCTTCTCCTGAGATGCTGCTGCTGCTACACGGTGCTTCGGGCTATGCAACAACCATGAGCTCTCTCTCTTTCTCTTTCTCGCATCAGGACAGGAGAAAAGTCGAGAGATCTTTCACTCTGTTTTTCTTACTTTTTATTGCGTTTACTCGTGGATTCCTTCATTTCATTATTACAATTGCTATCAATAATTTGATCATTCTTACAAATGCAATTATCGATTTCTTGTCGACTGAAAGAATTACACTCGAATATTTACTGAATAAAAATAGTGAATCTTTTATTTTAATTTGCCATTCGGTAATTTGGCTCTTTCTGGCCAGATTTTTGTTTGGGATTGCTTATCGCGCGAAAAATGGAAATTCGATAATCTTTTGTCAGTCGAGCCGAATCCATCGTACGATTTTTTACTTCATATTTGTCAATTATCGAAAAAAGAAAAATTGTCGTGAATTGCCAAGAACATTTCCAATTTGTTAATTTTATTGAGTGGCAATTAAATTTTGTGGAACATCGTGCCGGAAATTTCTGCCTTATTTTTTATATTTAGAATCGATCAACATTTTTTTTTTCTATTTTTCCATGGTAATTCGTAGAATTTTATTATACCCGAGTGAGTTTAAATTTCTCTGAATTGACTCGTTAGTTATTCACGTGTGAAATATTATTTATTTAAAAATGAGAACCGTTGAGCATTTTTGTACGAAAGAAAATTGAAACCCACGACTATTTCGTCCCCCACTTCAACCCTGTGTGAAACTCAATGAATTCAATGGTCCGATTCATGAAAGCTCGCCACTGTTGCTCGTGGTCTCGCGTGGCTCTCAAATTGCTTCAGCCAGTCTCTTTCTTTCTCTCTCTCGCTCCTTTTCTTTCTAGATACTATTTTTTCTGCTCGTTCTTTCCTCTTGATCATGCAGCTTGGATCATCGTCGCAAACTGCGTTGTAAATGGACTAAAAAATATTCGAATAATTTTTAAAGTATTACTATCACGAAACGACTTTATTTAGGATTCTTTCAAAATTTTGCATAAACGTTCTTGGCATGAAAACTAACAGTTTTCTCCTTTGAAGAAAAATTTTCTGACGTTTCAAATTTGAGATATTTAATTTCCAATTTTTTCCATCTAAACGCGTGTAAATTGAAGTCGCGTTTCCTCTGTTTTTTTTCTTGCAACTTTTTAACGAAACGTGACTTCAATTTTTACACGCTTTTAGATGAAAAAAATGAAAAATTGAAAATTAAATATCTCAAATTCTTCGAAGGAGAAAACTGTTAGTTTTGATGCCAAGAACTTTTATACAAAATTTTGAAAGAATCCTAAATAAAGTCGTTTTGTGATAGTAATACGTTAACGACAAAAATCGACATTATCTTTTTTTAATTTCTTCATTTTTTGCTTCCTCATAGAGGAAGCTTTGTGACGGTGAAAATTTTTTTTTTTCCAGTTTTTTTATTTCCTTCAAATTCATAATTTTCATCTCGAGTCCTCATACCCTCGGCTAATAAAAATGGTGCAATGTTGCAATGACAAAAAAAATGTAGAATGACGTCAGTATTCGTGTACGTGAGCTCATCGCAGTCTTGAATGGTCGTGTGCACGATCGTAAAATTCTTATCGCCTCGAGAAATTGAACTCGAAAAGCCACTCTAAAATATCGATCGAGCCCAGCGATGAGGAAAAGAAAAAAATGGAAAAAAACCGAAATGGTAATTTTTCAAATTTGAATGGCGTCGTTGTTCGATTAAAATGAGCAAATTTTTTCATTTTTATTTTGCAAATATCTCCGAACTTTCTGATAATTTTTTTGTTTTTATTGATATTTTGATATTATTTGTGAAATACAAAATTTCTTATGCATTTTCGAAAAATTTTCATTGATTTTTTTTGGAAAATATTTCGAATGCCGCCCAGCATGTTTTTTTATGGGTCATGAAAATTATTTTCCTCCTACTATTTTACTTCTTTTTCGGGCGATCTTTGTGCCTCGTTCACAAATGAATCAAACCTTCTCGCCCACGCCCACGCGAAGCGAAAGAGAGAGAGCGAGAGAGAGAGAGTACGACGAAGGAGTCTCGAAACACGAGCGCCCGAGCTGCGTACAAGTTGCCTCGGGGTTCTGTGACCACGACCACAATGCACGAGATTCCCGAACGTACACAAATCCTTCGAAACATTAGTGCCAACTCCACTACTAATATTCAATTAAATCGATGAGTCGAACGTTTCGTGCAAAGTTACTAATCTCACAATTACGAAAAAAAAAAAATGATTACAATTTTTCAAATATTTTCTTATCGTCATTTTCTTCATTAATTTCATTTTTATAGAATTTTTATTTTCATTCACTTTTCTTCGTCTTTCCTTCACGATGATAATTTTCTGGAAAAAATTATCACGTTGATATGCAGCGAAAAATACTTGTCAGTATGAATTTTTCGTTTTTATATTTTTTTTCAGCATATTCAGTTTTTCAAGATTCACGAAAGCTCGTTTGATTTTCATCGACGGAAGCTGATTGTAAATTTTTGGGTCCGTTATAAAAAAAATATTCTTTAATTACATCGTAACTATGCAAACTTCACGTTTTCGATTTACTTCGATTTTTCATGGAATCGCCCATATATGGCGATGTTGGCTATTGTAGGTGTTGGGTTCGAGCGGCCAACGACCAACAACATGACCAGAATACATATTATATGGCATAGTTAAGTGTGCATATATATTTTATGTATGAATACGTACCGGGCGTTCTGAGCTGCGCTTCGATCACATGGGCTATTCATTTATTTATTTTTCCACCTCTAACGGTGCATTGAAATGTTTCTCTGGTTTGGAATGTTGTTAAAAAAAAAAAAATGGATGGACAGAAATTGCCTTAATTTTTCGTCCAAATAAATATTTGCGATACTCGAAAAAAAATTCTGCGAAATTGACCAACGTTTGTGTCATTTTTTCGATGAAGAAACATTTTGACGCGTTAAAAAAAAAGTCGTCAGTGAATTTATGAAAAGAGAAAAATTATCGTTTCACAAGGGAATCGGGAGGTGACCTTGAATTTTTACTGTCCAGCATGTCAATTGTCATGGGAACGAAATAAAATTTCGTGTATATACGAAAAACTGATAAAAATTTACTTCCTGCAACGTTAGAATTGTCAAAATTTCAAGGTCATTCCCCGATGCTATTCTGTAAAAGTACTCTTTCGATTTTCGATGTGAATTTTCTTCATGTGCGACCGAGTTGGCGGCTGTTCCTAAAATGCCCCATATACGCGTATACACATATATAGAAATGAGCATACACAGTCGGTGGAGGCTCGTTGTGAGTCTCTCGTTCTTTAGTGCTCACAGCAACTCGGTCGGAGACTTTTGCCTCTCTCGGAGAGAACGAAAGCCGCTCGAAACTCTCTCGCATGGACCCGAACACGATCGACTCCAACATCTCTTTTTCTTTCTTATTTCGTCGTCTTAATCCCCTTGTATGGGATAAAATACGAGAAACGATGCAGAAGAGTCCTACGACCTTTTCTAAACTCCCCGAAACTGGTCACTCTAATTTTTACATTTTATTTTCGATCCATCATAGAGAAATTTTTTTTTTTTTTCACCAAAAATGAAGAGAATGTTGAGAGTTTCGAATTTTTCAATAACAAATTTTCGCTCTTTCCAGTTTTTTCGCATCCGTTATTATCAAGTTTTTTTTTATCACGATTATAAGATTTTTCTTAATTGTATAAAATGAGGCAAAGTTTTAATTTCGATTCCCACGACATCTGCCAACTTATGGTTTTTCTTTGCACTTGTCCGCGGGTCCGTATCGTCGCTGCTCGTCACGGAGACAGAAAATAAAATGGGAAAAAAGAAAAAGTTGAATTTTGGGGAAAAAAGAAAAAGTTGAATTCTGGGGAAAGAAGAAAAATAAGAAATGCAGCAAAGGCGTCGAAAAGTTTGGAAAACTATAATAAACTTTTGTCGTTCTCTCTCGTCTAAAAATTCGAGTCTTTGCGACCGAAACGCCACTCCCCTTCTATATCGGTCTTACCCGTGAGACTTTGATTCTATTAATAAATGAGATGGTGAACGGATACGCGCGTGTGTGTGAGCACGTTTCATCGATCTTGTTTTTGTTTTCTTTTTCTTTCCTTCTTTATTTTTATTTCTCCTTTTTTCTATTTCATTCTCTCTTTCCCTCTATTTTCTTTTGCCTCCTCTTCACTGCCAAGGGTGCGAGAGACCAGATTCAACGCACACGCGCACGCACATGAATTTTTATTTTTCATCTACGAATGCAGGAAAAAGTAAATATGCCACAGTCGGCGAACGAGACTTTGATTCATGAGCCCAAGGGCATTCCTAACGTTCGTCATTGAAACAAAAACCCAAAACCCAGCAGCATTTTCAACACCACGAAATTTTTTTTAAAACTCGAACGATCCAACGACAAACCGAACTTTTTATTCGTTTTGTTTTTTTTTCATCGATCTCATTAATATTTGATGGAATGTTCGAATTAATTGCGGTTACGGACCGAGACTTCGTGCATGATCGTGCAAAAAAAAAACTCTACTATTTATCCTCTCACGAATTAAGTCATTCGCCCTCGACATGCTATTCAGTGATAAAATCTTTGAAAATGGAAATTCCGATGAAAAAAGCGGCTGGGGAATGTGTTCGTCAGCTTCCGTGGACTGTGTTAACCGCATGGATATCCTCTCCTCATTTCCTACGTTAATAGGAAACGTAGGCTGTGTGTGTAAACTTATATAGATGCAAAGTGAACGATACGTCGTTGTTTCCACTGAGTCATACGTTACTTTTGCTCGTGAGTGAATTAAGATGACCGTAGTCGCATTGTTGCGCGTTATAAACACAAGGAAATAACTCGAAAAATTGTGTTGCTTGTTAAGATTGCGTAACGAATAATTTTCCTCGCTTCCATGTCAAATGTTCGTTCGCTGCGAATCGTCAACCGGGACGAAACAACAGATAGTAAAAAAAATAATATGTAAATAATACCGTTCCTAATATATATATATATTTACCAACACATAAGCAAACTGGCAATTGGTTCTCGTTCACGGAAGTGCATTTCAGATTACACAGTTTTTTTGTGTACACAGAGAACTCTGTGATGGCAACAATAGGAACGAGTGTGTGCCTTCGAAATAATGGGATTTGCATTCTGTTGAGCGAATCATCAACGATTTGCATGAAAAAATACTGGAATATAAAATTTTTTGATCCTTTCTTAAATGATTATTTTCATACTCTTAAGGGATACAAATGAAGGGATTCTTCTAGTTTTTAATTAATGATATTATCCTGATAATGAATTTGGGAAAAAATTGAATTAAATTGTTGGCAAAAATTGATCGAATCTTGTTGGAAGAAAAATATAATGGGAAATCTAAAAATTTGAATGGGGAGTTCAAATGAGCGAAAATATTACTAATGGTTACGAAGTATCTAGAATTTTTTTTTTTTCCTCGCGTTTCGCTTCCTTTTTCGACTCGCTTTTTCGTCTTTTATCCTCCGCACCCTCGCTCCAGCGGTTTCAACCCTTTCTTCACCCTCTCGCTTCTCCTTTTTCGTTTTCTTTTTTGTGCTCTTTCATGAGCTTCCCTTTTGCGTGTATGCGGATCTCTTTGGACGAGGAAAGCGTGTGGTTTATTCATCCGTGTTTCGCTGAGGGCAAAATCGACCACGCGTATTTTTTCCTTCTTTTTTTTTCTGCCTCCGGGATGAAACTTCCAACGCAAATAAGGGTGTCGTTTTGCCTCCGGCAATTTTTCTCTTGCATCGCAAATTTTTTTCCGTTTCTGGACGGAAAAAATTGTTAAGTTTCGATCAATAATTTCTTCTGTCCCTTCAAGCATCGGAAAATCAATGTCAGATTTTTTCTCGTTAACCTTTCTCGTCGTTCAAGGAATTACACTTCGAAGAGAAACACTCGTCAATGAATCCCTGAATAATTAATTAATTTAAAATTTGCAGCAACGATCTCTGTAAATTATTCTCTTCTCCCCTCTCCTCCTCCCCCCCCCCCGCCCCTCTTCTCCCGCACACGCACTTTCATGTGCCTTATGATCACGCTCTTTTAACATGATCTCGTTGTCCCATCTTTCGTTCTCGCTTTCAGGATCCTTTCATAAATCACTTTCGCTCATAAATAAATGGGTGATTAAAATAATTCAACGGTGAAAATTTGATGCTTCGCACGAAGTCGTTGTACTCTTTCTCATTTTTTCACTATCTCGCACATTATTTTTCACTCTCGTTGGATTTTACATTAGAGCCAATATTAAATGACTGCTTTGCGCTCGAATATCCAATTGGCATAAATTTGTTTACCATCATTTTTACTATTCAAATATTATTACAAATGATTCACGATTTTTTAAACATTAATCTTTCTCGTTAATTAATTAATGCAGCCTGTTTAATTATTTCGTTGCAATTAACGTACTTTTTAATTGCTACATTTTTTTTTCCTTTTTTCAATATTTTTTGTTTTTTTTTTTTAATGAGAAAAAATGTAAATACGAGAAACACTTGTGCAGGTTACGTTCTGATGATGAATCTACCCTCTCGAACAGACTGCCATAACCAACCCCAACCTACGACCCTTAATTTTACCGATCCCCAGACATGTCTCCCTTTTTTCGGATCTTCCCTATGCTATCCGTATGTTTGTAGTTTCGTGTATAAAAGTTTTATGGATCTCGAAATCCCTTAGAAGCCCAACGTCCTTGACTGTCTCTCTCTCTCTCTTTCAGATTCCCCGCCGGGGGGGGCGGGGGGGGGACCCTCTCCTCTGTCTTTCCAAGCAAATCTTGTATATATATGCGGACGAAAGGAGAAATTAATGGGGAGTTCACCCCCCGTTTACTACGCCAGATCGATTATCGCGTCGAAATAACGAGCCCCCTACCCTCTTATTCGTACTTTGTATACGAATTCGTTCAGCTCGTATAACAGGTGCATAATGGAATAACAAAAACGTTAACAAAAACGGGATCAAGGACTCTCGAATTTTAGAGGCTTTAGCTGTTTTTTTTTTTTTTGGTGGAACTTGGATTCATGGTTTGCAGAATGAATTTCGTTACAGGGGACCTCGAAATACTGGATTCTTGTTTCACCATAAAAAAAAAACCCTCCAGTCTCCATAAGTCCCTCCAGCTTGATTCGCGGTGAGAAATATCGTGTCGAACTTTTTTCCTGAAGGACTTTTGAAAATTCTTAACAACGATGAAACTTCAGATTTTCATAAAACCATGAAAATATATTGTAACGCTTTTCTTTTTTCTTCTTCCGAACCAGCACGAAATATAAAATAAATAAAAATCAGTCGCTTCCCAAGAGACGTAGAAACGGAGCAATTCAAATATCCATTAAACAATTGTTGTCCTTACGAGTCTCGTACTAATTTATGGTGAAACGAAAAAAAAAAAAAGAAGAAAAAAAATAAGCAGTAAAAATGACATGTGTGAAATCGAGGGTCACCGGAGAGAGCAAATAAACTCTTGCGAACAAACACAGCAGCATGGAATGATGCCGAAAGAAAGAGAATGAGAGAGAAGCGAGATAATACACGATACATAGAAAATGTGCACGATGATGTCATTCTCAGTCGATCGTTCAAGCAAAGAGTCATTCTCGGTGCGTGACGTGAATTTATCATACTTAATTTTAGATCGAGCTCCGCGGTTCATGAACTTTGTACTATACTCTTAAAGATGAATTAAATAATAATAATAATCATGCAAAATAACAACAGTAATGAAAGTAAAATTCATAAAATAAACGTCATTTGCCATTAAGGTTATTATTAATGAAAATTATTCCAATTACTAACGTTATTGTTGCAGTTGTCACTATTTTTCGCGGTAGGGAGTAATTCATCAAATAATTGTTACGTTTTCGGATAAATACGTTACTTTACACTTTTATCATTATAATTACGTATTCGCCCTATCTCTACTTACATGGATATACACATTTCGTATATATATGTGGATGTACGTATGTTCGTTCATGTGTAAAATGTTCACCACACCCTCGACGTCCGGCATTCGCAATGTACTCTCCGTCGATCGTGATGATGAGGCAAAGCTTCGTAAATTCACGCGAAAGTGAAATTAAGGATGTTGGCTACATACGACAATATGATAAGAATTCAATAAAATTTGGTGATAACATTCTTTAGCATCAAATACGATTACACAATTTTTTTACATATTTTTCGTCTACATAGTTGTTGAATAATTGAATATCTGAATCCTATGCTTATGCATGTAGACTCTAGTGTTGAATTACTCGAAAACTATGTAGAAAAAAAATCTTAAAAAATTTGTACATTCATATTTAATACTAAAGAAAATACTCACCAAATTTCATTAAATTATAATAATTTCGAATTTTCCTATGCTTTTAAAATGGCAACATTGTTGTGTGTAGACACCCTCCTTAAACATATGAGAGGCGCGACGAGAACGTCAATGTGGCACGTTCTCTACTTCCGCTATCTCTATTTTCCCACAACAACAATAAAAACGTTGATGATAATAATGGTAAGAATAATAATGATAATTATGTTGATTATAATTAAAAAAACAACACTCAGTTAATTGAGTTGAATAGTCGTTTGTTTTTCTTTTTTGTTTTGTTTGTATAATATTTAATTTCGAGTTTTGTTGGTCGCGCTAATGGAAGAAAGCGAATGATGAGTATATTATGTAGTGGATACACACGTGTTGTTTTATATAGGTTTGCATGTACGGATATTTTTATACGTGTGTGTTGTATGTATTGAAGAGGGAAACGGCCACGGCCAGGGCCCTCGACCCTGCGGACTCTGGCGGTATCGATTGTTCCTGGCTGCCTGCCTTCCTCCTCTATTTGCCTCTGCCAGCCTGTCTGGCTCCCTCTTCTCTCGATTGCTCAAACGCACACGTACAGCCAAAAGCTCTTTTTCCACACCCTCCCATTCACGTATACGAATGTACTCGGAGCCTCGGAGACACAAACACACACACACACACACTTGGAAAATGTTATCGAAACGAAACGCTGTTTTGATAAAATCACAAATCATTCAATTTCTTTTGAATTTATCGCTGACTTACCAATTTTTTTTTCAACTTTGTGAGTACGATATCGTTAACCGTTCTGTGCGCTGAATTTTTCTGCTGGCAATTCGGCCTTTGCACTCGTTTCACTCGTCAAACAATTTCCATTTTTTTTCCATTCAAAAATCTGTCAAGCGCTCTCGAATTCGAAAATAATCACCTGGACGTGATATCGTTTCGTAAACTTGTCGAAAAACAACGAATTTTAGAATTTTCATGAAAAATTTGAATTGCTTCGTGGAATTGATTAACTTTCACAATGAATTTCAATCAATTGCGATGCTCGATTCGATCTCAGCGAGACTCCATTGTTCGAGACTATCTTTTGGCCATTATGCTTTTGTCTAGCGTATCGAAATCCTCGTTTATCATTTATCACGGACACATATTTATTCCAAGTCACGTTTTTTTACTCTTCCTGTCTTCCGACGAGGCCTCACACGACCACGAACTTTCGACAATATGTGCTTGACGGAAAAACATTTTTTTCTTTCTCACTCCCTCCATCGATCAATACCACACATAATTTTTTATTTAAAAACTACAACTTCCATAGCTGTTCTCTTTATTTATTGATCTTTTTCTCATATGCCTGCGTTTCTGAGCTCCCGAAAAGCTTGTCCTTAAGGAGCTTTTTATTTTGGCACCAAAAAATTATGATTAATCGTAAAAATATTACAGTGGCTCCAACTTTTTTAAAACTTGGCATCGTCATGGTTTTTATTCATTTTCGAAACACTCAATTAGCTCTCACGAAGCTGCTTCAATAATCAATCAATCATTGACGATCTTGAACAGTTGGTAAGTCTAATTTTTCACACACACCAAGCTGGACATTTGCTTTTTGTATTTCTACTTTTGAAATGTTACGAAATATTCTCATTTTTCATGCTCGCAGTGTGATTTGAGTTCTGTGAAGAAAAAATACCAAAAGCAATGAAGAAACGTTGATATATTCATAAGTTACAAAAAGAACCACTTAACGTCCATTTTAACTCGCGACTTCATACTCGACTATATTCACGTCAACCACTCTTCTACGTTATTTCCTATCTCGACGACTTTTCTTACTCCAAAAAGACGAGACGACACCCTCGCACTTATCTCATCTTCTTTCTGTCCTTTATATTCTCTTATCTCTTTTTCATCAAATGACTTTCTCCCATTCGCACTGTTTGCTTCCCTAAGTGCAACTTGACAGACTCATCTCTCTCTCTCTCCTTCTCTGTCAAAAACAGTATCAAATTCTCCCCTCACTCGTCTGGCCATTTTTCCCCCAAACAATATAAAAGCAAATTTGAGCAATTGGAGAAATTGTTCCCCGAAACGTGGCAACTCGATCGTGACAATTAAACAAAGAGAATTCGATCAAAATTGCCATTTTTAAAAGATATTTTTTTCCTCATAATTATAATTCCTATCTTCATCTTGTTATCTTAAAGAGCGAGAGGTAATAATGAGACGTTATCGACCAGAAGAATCGAACTAAAAAATTTCTATTCAAAATCGAAATTCAATACTTTTTTTTTCTCTTTTTACAGGCCTCCATGGATTTGCCTCCGGACAAAGCGAAGCTTCTCAAACAATACGACAACGAGAAAAAGTGGGACATCATTTGTGATCAAGTGAGTGATTTTTTTGAATCTCTATTCCCAAGACCTTTCAACATTCAGGTCAATTCGATCAGAATAGGAATCATGCATGCAATCTTGTCTCACCCTGTAGAAATATATAAACATGTGTATAGATTTACTAAACTGTTGAGTCGAACGTAAACGCGCAAAATGCGAGGGAACAAAATGGTGGGATCAACGCTCTCGTGATCTACAGCAGACGTTTCGCCATTCACGAGGCATAATGAATAAAAAAAAAAAAAAAGAAAAAAAATACATAGAAAAGATATTATTTCCCCCGAGCGAAATAATGAATGACGTAATACTTGTCGATTATCGTTTACACGAGTTCGCAATCGCGCTCCTTCTACTTTTTCCATAATCTCGATACTCCGTCGTTTCATTGAAACGTCAGACTAATTTTTTTTCCTTTCGTAACATCATTTTTTTTGGCCGTTCATTCATCAAAATTTACAATTACTTCGTCGATTTTCGAACTTGATGTTTCATTCAGTAGACATTTTTCTGGATCACTTTTTTTTCCGTGTAAGAATCCTTGTTTATTCCATAAAATTAGCAATCAATAAACTTTGTGGTTTCCAATGTTTTTCCTCGAATCCCCAAGGAAGCCAGACTAATTAGCTGGTACGTCACGTTCGATTAGACTAAAACTGGAGGCTAATGGAAGGCAGAATCTTGACTTTTTTCTTTCCTTGTTCGCTTGTCCGTTCGTATTTAGTGGAAAAAGCTCGAAGCCCCTTAAATTTTTCATTCAGAGTGGGAAAAAAGGACAGAAAGTGATTAAAAAAAAAAAATGTAAAAAAAAAATATGAAGGAAAAGGGATGCTGGATGCGTTCTTTTTTTTCTGCTTCATCATCGCAGAATGAAGGAAAGGGAGTCTCGGTCTCTTTCTTTTGGCATCGTTTATTGTAACGTATAATAGCGCGGCTTGCATTACATCCGTCTCGCGTTACCCCCCTCTTTTCCTTCTGGTCCTTTTGGGCTTTTACATGATGTCTAAAAAAAAAAAAAAGAATAAAAAAATCTACACCCGAGCACATGCTCTTTTTTCTCCCTCTCTCTCTCTATCTTTCTCTCGCTCTTTCTCCTCCTTTCGCTACAGGAGCCTTCAAACGTCTCGATTAAAAACACCCGGACCCTGTTGGGCCATACGTCGATAATATACAAAAGAGCACACTCGGTCAAAGATGTGGATTAAATTTCCTCAGGGCTAAACAGACATACGGGCGATTTTACGCTCAAACTTCTTTCAATGTCAGTCCGCGATTATCCTTTTTGTTTTTTCGGAGGCAGAAAGCTCATAATTTACGAAAATCAATTTGCTAAAGATGGACACGACACTTTGGAGCTTGCACTCAAAAAATTCGAAACTTCGAGCTGCCGGAACCGCGTCGCAATCGAAAAGTTACACCGAGATGTCGAAAAATATTTTGACAGATTTTTGGAATTGATGAATTCTGATATTTTTGTATCGTGGCTAAGCAAATCTTTGCTCCAATATTTCATTTGGCTTTGTCATTTTGGAATTATTTCTGTAATTAAACTTGAGCAATTAATACTACGAGAACAGAGAACGAGCATGAGAAAAAAAAAGGAAGAGGAGGACCCGCATCGTCAAGTATTTCCGAAAAGGTTTTCAAGAGCGTAAAATCGATAAACACAATGATCTTGTGACAAATTAATTTCAAACGGCTTTTTATCACGGAGTAGTCCATTAGTGGAACCTCGAGACTTCGGAGAACGTTGCCATTAATCTTCATCTATCGTAATTGGAGTATAATAATGATAATTGCTTTCATAATGAAATTTGGAAATAAAATCACAACCTGCAAAGAAATTTGCTCACTCTTCTGTGAAGCTTGTACAATTGCCCAAATGGTGTTGAATTTTCCACGATAAATTTCTTGCAACAATGATGAAGTCTGAACACACGAGGGAGTCCAGAAATAACTGAGAAATTTGAAGTGATGCCAACACGATGGATTTTTATTTTCAGTATTTTATTTGTTTGATTTTTTTTTTTTTTTTTTTTTTTTTCAAATTGTATTATTAGCATATAAGAGATTTCTCTTTGAATCGCGAAGAGTTCGATGCTCTGAATGTATTATACGCGAAGTTATGGGTGCCACGATTCTCTCGTCGAGTGTTGTTGAATATGCCATATCGACGAGGGCTGATCGTCATCTGCATGTACTCGTCGAATGCAATCGTGCAATCGTGATTTTACACATATATGTACAATGTTTATGTATGGAGAATTATGTCGAGAGTCTCCGCGAACGAATGGAAAGTCTTTCGTCTCTCGTAAGGCAAAAGTACAAAGAACTGCGAGAGATGCTGGACTCGAAAATTTTCTTGAATAAACGCCCAAGGGTTGGAGAGTCGAGGGTATGGAAACTCTTCGCGCTGTTGTTGATGAAGAAACTTTTATGATTTTTTATTGCTTGATCATTGAAGTGGAACACAATTGTTTTCAATTTTCTTCAACGTATCGAATGGGTCTGCGGGGTGCCAATAAAATATTTATTTATTAAGCGACCTCTAGCGAGCAATTTATTTTTTATTTGCTTTTCTCTCGTTATTCCTATTTTTAATTGTTATTATCTCGCTTTTTCGATGCATATATGTAACGAATATGCGAGATTTAACTTTTCATCTCCTCAGTCTCTCACACTTTCGCAGAGGCGTCACGAACGAGATCGTGAGTCATACGAGGATGGGACTCACATGAAAAAATTTCTACGAGTCGTTCCATGCACAGTTAACTTTTTTCTTATCGTAATTGAAAATCGCTGCTGACAAATCCAAATTTCTTTATGAAATTGCAAGATGGTTTCGATGCCTGAATTTTTGACAAAAATCAACGTTTGCTCGTAGCATTATCCAAGTAATTATTTTGCAATTACTTCGTTGATTATATTTCAACAAAAAATATCAACTTTTTCTTTGCACTCGTATATCGATGAATCATGCATCATGGATTATCCTCTCCAGTAATTTTTTAATCGATCTTAATTAATATCAAATTATAATTATAATTTTCCTTTCGTATTCCGATTATCTAATTTTTCTTTTTTTACCCTTTTTTTTCTTTTCATCGATCGGAGGAAAAAGGCGTTACGCCGCCTCGACCAAGCCTTAAGAATTGCACTTTCACTCGTTTCAATTACACGCTCGTCGGGAGAGTTCATCGTGATTAAGCTGTAAACAGTTAAATTTGCTCCTCCTTTCCCTCCTGACGGATATTTTTTTTTTAATCCCTTTTTTTACGAGCGCTCTCGTTATTTTTATTGAGAAAATTGAAATTAACGAATAATAATTATATCAATTATATAGTGTTTTCCAATTTTCGATTTTCATTGCAGAATTTCTTGGTCCGTAAATATATGAATTTTTTTTTGTTTTATTGTTTATTAAGATTTCCTATAAAACAGCGTCCTCAACAGACATTTACTCTCAGGCTGAATGAATCACTGAACAAATTTATGCCATGACGAAATCGTGCAATTGCAATTTTTCTTACGACGAAAAGTTTTTGTAATTCATTTTTGACGTCGACGAAAACTTGTCGGATGTGCAAATTAAAAAAAACAGACCCCTCCCTCCTCTTTCCTCTTCTTTTCGTTTTTGAGGCTCGGAATAAATCGAGGCTTCTAAGAAACCACAAATAATATATGCCTGTGTGTGGATAGAAGAAAGAAGACTTGAACGGAGGATTCAGGGTGACGCAGACGACTCGCTTCTGTAGAGAAGGGTTTCCCCCTCCAAAAAAAAAAAATTCCCTCTTCCCTCTCGACCCTTTGATTAGCCGAGCAAAGGATTCTAAACGTTCATGAAAAAATCATGTGGAACATTGCAACTAAAAAGGTTTTTTTCAGCTCCCTTTCAAAAATTGGATTTTTTTTTCTCAAAATTTGAGAAAAAAAGTCACGATTGGATAGTTTTTTGATCAACAAAATGCTCGAAACTGAAGTTTCCTTTTTTTTATTTTCGATCGATCGATTTTATAAACGATGAAATTTCATCAGCCAGAGTGCTGATACAAATAAAATAAAAATCGATCGTTACTCCAACGAATTCATTACAGCATAAAAAAGAAAACAACGAAAAAATACCCTACAGCTGATAAATATTTGTCATTACAGGAACGAGTTCAGGCGAAGGATCCGCCCTCTCACTATCTCACTAAGTTACGGACTTATCTCGATCCAAAAGCCTCGCGAAGCCATCGGGTAAGTTGGAGAAAATCTTACACGAAGATCGTGATTGATGAGCCACTTTGCTTTATTACACTCAATGATCAATCTTCAAAACGAAAAAACGATCCGCGTTTCCTACGGAAAATAATTGTGTTTTTTTTTTTTTCAACAATTGACAGTACAATGAAAAAATTCAATTCAATAATTATCGCGACAGTTCGTTCATTTCTGACGCTTAGCAGTTCCTGTGTGTGCACCACATGTGCCCGCCTGTGTGTAGACTGTTGCTCATTCTTAATGCAGGAAATGTATTCATCGAGTATTTCCTGCCCAGTTTGTAGTATTTATAAACCTCGAGTCCTTGACTCTCGAAATAATTTTCAATCTTTTTCGTTTATTTTTTTATTATCCACGCCTAATTTTTCGTATAATTGACAAAAATTAAAAATTATTATCCTGGTCGAAAACCAACCTCCACTTTTGCATCGTAACTTTTTTACGAATTTTGGTATTTTCGGTTTTGAAATCTTCCATATTTGTTGCAGTTCGTTCTATGTCTTTTTTTTTTATTTTGAGAAAAGGAAAGAGATAAAAAGACCGATACTAATCCATTACACAGTCGTATCGTTTCTTTACCTTCTTTCAGAAGAGAAAAATGGTCGGGGAGTCGACCTCGACTCAGGTCCTACGAGATTTGGAAATTTCACTTCGTACCAATCATATCGAGTAAGTTACAACAATCAATTCTTCCGCCGTTATTTTTTGTTCTCATCCTTTTCGAGCGATATTCGTCGAAAATGCACAATATTAAATTTGAAAATAATTGAAATGGACGAAAATCGTAAGAAAAATTTCAATCAAATGGCAGAAAAGTTTTTTAATATTTCAACTATATTACCTGTTCAATTTCAGATGGGTGAGAGAGTTCTTGGACGACGAGAATCAGGGTCTTGATGCGCTTATAGATTATCTGAGCTTCAGATTACTCATGATGCGACACGAGCAACGTTTGCTCGAGTCGCGAACGAATTCCGAAGAAAAATTACAAACGAGTAAGCGGAAACCGATTTTATTCACAAGGCGGGAATAACGAAGAGTTTCGAAACAAAAAAAACTTTTAAATATTCATTTTTAATCGCTTTCTTCAATTTTTTTTCACTCAAGAAATAATTAGGACGATAATAATCGTTATTGTTGTTATTATTATTAGTTGTTGACGTGACTGAGTTTCAATCGATTCTCGATAAATATTGTCGATATTTAGATTGAAAATTGTTTCTATTTTGTCGTTAAGGTGGTACCGCAACGGATAATTCATCGTTGAACAACGGATGCCTGAGGCCACCTCTGCACGAGCTTAAAGACAGTCCAGGCGTTAAACGACGATCGAGACACGTAGCTCGTTTAAACATGGGCGAAGCTAAAGACGACATTCACGTTTGCATACTGTGCATGCGCGCCATCATGAATAACAAGGTAAAAAGAAGAAAGTCAAAAAAATCTATTCTCCGAAGAAATCCTCTCGTTTATCCTTTTTTTCGTGTGTTTCTTTCTTGCTTTTTGCTTTGAAAACGAATAATTTTGTTGTTTTACTTTTCCAGTACGGATTCAACATGGTAATTCAACACAGAGAAGCGATAAATTGCATCGCTCTCAGCCTGATACACAAAAGTTTGAGGTATTTCGTTTTTCTTTGTTTTTTTCTTTTGAAAAAATTAATTTGTACTTTTATTTTTTCATGATTTCAATTATAGTTAATTATTCGAATCGTTTTTGACACTTGATTTGATTTTTTTTTGAATTTTAGAACGAAAGCTCTGGTTCTGGAACTTCTCGCTGCGATTTGCCTCGTTAAAGGTGGTCACGAAATCATTCTCTCAGCTTTCGATAATTTCAAAGAAGTCTGCTCAGAGAGACGGAGATTCACAACCCTCATGGCATATTTCACTCAATACGATAATTTCCATATCGAATTTATGGTCGCGTGTATGCAATTCGTAAACATCGTCGTTCACTCCGTCGAGGACATGAATTTTCGTGTACACCTGCAGTACGAATTTACGAAATTGGGACTCGACGAGTATCTTGAAAAATTACGACACACCGAGAGCGAAGATTTGCAGGTTCGTAATCGTCTCTTCTTTTTTTTTTCAATCATTTTTTATTGTCTATTGTTTTTAAGGTTTCGCTAAGAGAAAATGGCGCATTGGTGAAATGAACCTGGTTTCATTTTAAAAAATAACAAGTTCCTTCGAGGCTTATGTTTTTTTTTTCCCACTCTCATTTGTTTGAATTTTGACACTTTTACGATAATCTCGCAATGTCTTATTATGAATTTTGGAAACCCGTGAATATGCTGATGCACTCGTTTCTTTCGAGGTTTGTAAATTTATTCGCGCCCCGTAATTCACAGGTACAAATCTCAGCGTATCTGGATAATGTGTTTGACGTTGCTGCCCTCATGGAGGACAGTGAGACCAAGACTGCGGCTCTTGAAAAAGTTGCCGAACTGGAGGACGAGCTAGGACACGTGAGTGAAATATTTGTTTGTCGTTTGTGATTCATTAGTCTCATTGGGAGGAATGAAAAGTTTGAAAGGTATGGATCAGGCCTCTAACCCAGCTTGAATTTCCAAATGTGCTATTTTTTGACAGCTGGTGGTCGATGGTAATGAAAAAGTTTGAGCCCATACAAAAAAATGGGAAAAATGAGCTCAAACTTTTTCATTGGAATTTTTTAATGAATTTTTTAACGCAGTGGCTAGTCGTCCGGATAGTCGGATGAATAATATTCCTCCGGACACGCTTTATCCAATGATATCCGCTTTACCCGGACGAGCAAGGGTTGCTTGTTCGTCCGGACGTGCGTTTAGTGTACGAAATATCCGGACGAGTAGCCGCAGCCATTTTTCAACGGCGTAAAAAAATGGATTTTTTTTTTGGTTGTAGGCTCACGATCGAATGGGAGAATTGGAGCGAGAATCGTTGGCGAAATTGGCGGAGCTCGAGACTGAATTAGGAGCGATTAAGATCGAATACGTGGAGGCTCTTGAAGCTCGTCGTATGGTCGAGGATGAATTAACCGCTCTGAAACGTCAGAGACAAGATTCGGCGAGAAGGCAAAGCGTCCTCGAGAGTAAAATCATTGAACTTGAGACACTCACCGGTACATTGACAAAAGGCACGAGCGTTTCTGGTCTTCGAAATGGCTCACCGGCCAATTCACCCACGTCCGAAAATTTCGTTTCCTCGACGACCATCCCCAACTTACCATCTCCGAGTCCGCAAAATCCACCTCCTCCTGCCCCTGCTCCACCACCACCACCTCCACCTCCTTGTCCACCTCCACCGCCGATGAACTCTCACTCAACAGGAGATTTCAAAGCTCCTCCATCAGCTCCTATACCACCTCCGCCTGCGGGCATGATGCAAGCTCCCGATGGTGCTATGACCATCAAACGAAAGGTTCGTGTCCTAATTGTGCATCTCCTTTTTTTTTACCAGTTTTTTTCCGCCTGTTGTGCAGAAAAATTCCAAGCCGAAGGAACAAACGTTTGAAAAAATTCAATTAAAAACGACAGAGTTGTAAAAGTTTTGTATTCATTCACGAAAATTCTCATCCTTCTCGTTTCCTCATTATTTTTCGACCAGTAATGGTGATTTCTTGTGAATCTGCATTTTTTTGAGTCGCGAAAATTTTCAAAGTTGGGACTGAAATCGTAAAAAATGAATTTTTTCGTTCAATTTCGTAAGTAACGATTCGTCGTAGTGTCAATCGTGAGTTTCCTCGCTGTGAGAGATTCATCGAAATCAGTTCAGTGATTATCGAATGATAAGAGAGATTTGAGTGGGAATGATTAATTTAATGGGATTTTTTGTGAAAACAGGTGCAAACCAAGTACAAACTACCGACGCTCAATTGGATCGCTCTCAAACCAAACCAAGTACGAGGAACGATATTCAACGAGTTGGACGACGATCGTCTTCACAATTATATCGACTTTTCGGACTTTGAGGAAAGATTCAAAATCGGAATTGGAGGTCACGTCGCTAATGGAACGAATGAGATCGATGGTTTGCAAAGCTTCCCAAGCAAAAGATTCAAAAAGCCTGAGAATGTCTCTCTCCTCGAACATACGAGGCTACGAAATATCGGTAATTAAAAAAATCAAATTATTCCTCCGCTCGCAACAAATTTGTACATATTTCTCATTTTCTCTCCTCCTTTTCTCATTTAGCTTGAAACGATATATTTTTTGTCATCGTCTACATTCTCCTTTTACAAAAATGCTTCACTGCTTGCTGCCACGTTTTTTTTCAGCCATATCACGAAGAAAGATGGAAATGCCGGTAGAAAAAGTCATAACGGCGGTCAACGCACTCGATCTCAAAGTACTTTCACTCGAGAATGTCGAATTGTTGCAACGTATGGTGCCTACGGATCAAGAGGTAACAAGCAAACAAAAAACATTCGATTCATCTTGTACACTTTATTTTCTTAACATCAAAATAATGATCGTTGTCGGAGCTATTTCGATAACGACAAAATTAGCACGATCAAAATTCGATGAGTATTCATAAATAATAATGATAAAAATAACCAAAGAATTGAAGAAGAAAATTCGTTTGGAATAAATGTGCAAAATGTTTGAAACGTCAAATTTTTTGTTGTTTATTTTGATTAGTTTTCAATATTCGTTGCTTTTTTCTCCTTTTTACAGATAAAAGCGTACCGTGAGTATATAATAGAAAAGAAGAACGTGAATTTATTGACGGAAGAGGACAAATTTTTGATGCAACTCGGCAAGGTCGAAAGAATATCAACGAAATTATCGATAATGAATTATATCGGTAATTTCTTCGACAATTTGCATCTGATTACGCCGCAAATACACGCCGTTATATCAGCCGCAAGTTCGGTCAAGAGTTCGAAAAAATTGCGTGCCGTTCTCGAAATCATATTGGCATTTGGCAATTATTTGAACAGCAGCAAACGCGGACCTGCTTATGGATTCAAACTACAAAGTTTAGACACGCTTCTAGACACGAAATCAACTGACAAACGAATGTGTCTTTTGCATTATATCGTCGCAACGGTTAGGCTCAAATTTCCCGAGATTATTAACTTTGAGAGCGAGCTTATGTACATCGACAAAGCAGCAACTGGTAATTTTAATTGCATTTGAAAAAAAAAAAAAAAAAAAAAAAAAAAAAAAAAAAAAAAAAAATTATTGTCAAAAATTAAGAGCACAATTTTGACGCTTTACTCTATTTTTTGTTTTGTCCAATTTTTTAGTCTCGATCGAAAATATTACGACCGACGTGCACGAACTCGAGAAAGGCATGGATCAGGTGCGCAAGGAATTTGAGCTGAGGGGCAAAGAGAAACACAACACCGTGTTACGCGACTTTTTGAACAATTCCGAAGAGAAATTGCGGAGATTGAAATCGGACGCAAGAACCGCTGGCGAGGCTTTTCGCGAATGCGTCGAATTCTTCGGCGAAAGCCCACGACAAGCCGACGCCAATACATTCTTCTCCCTCCTCGTCAGATTCGCGCGAGCATTTAAGGTTCTAATCCTTTCAGATTTAATTATTTGTTTGATTTCTTCAAAAAATTTTTCTAATGCTTTACAAAAATTTCACTACGATTTCTTGAATTATTTCTAAACAAAAAAAGTTGAAATACCATGCTTTTTTGTACAGGCTGCGGACCAGGAGAACGAACAACGTCGCAGGCTCGAAGCAGCCGCCGCTGAAGCTCTCAACACGTCCGAAGAAGTGATCAAACGAAACAAGCTCAACCAAAAGAAACAGCAGGTACGTGTCAATTTTTGTTTGTCCATTTTTTTTGGTGAATATGTATTATTTTTTTTTTCGTTTGTGATTTTTATGTAAGCGAGATTGGCGTCTATCGCTTTCGGTCATATTTTTTCTGAGCATGCCCCAACTTCATTGTTACGAATAAGAATTTTTCATTTATGATTTGCAAATATTTTCGTTCGTTACTAATTCGACTCAATTTTTCTCGTAACTAACCAATTGCCACAAATCGATTCATTTCCGTTTTAATCAAAACGTTCATTACCGTCTATAATTTTTTAAATTTTATTCATTATTGAATTTGATTTTATTTACTATGAAAATGAACTCGTTAATGAACCTTTCGATTTTTCATTTCATACTCACTACACAACGTCACCAATCACACGGGTCTCTCTCTCTCGCTCTCTCTCTCTCTCTCTCTCTCTCTCTCTCTCTCTCTCTCTCTCTCTCTTTTCATCTGCCTCTCTTTTTCTCTCGCAACATCAACGTGCTCAAATTTTTGTTTGTGCTACAACAAAATTCATCACACCTAGAAGAAAAATGTATATAAACAAAATACGGTTCTTTAAATTTCTCGTGTGACGTATTGGAAACAATGAATTTAAAAGAAAAATGGGAAAAATATTGCATGTCGTGAGAAACAGCATGGTGTTGAAAAAAGGCCGGATGTGTCGTCAATCCAGTCGATGCTCAATTTCGAGATTGTTCTAATGGGATGATCGAGAAAAAAAAACTTTCCCAATTCGTTTTTCAATTCGAAGAACAGAAATTCGCGGAATTGATAAAAAACAAATGGACAGTTGTATTTTTCAAGTTTTAAACGTCATCGAAACGTTACTTTCAAAATTTACAATTGTCTCGAAATTTTTTTATTATTTCCGTGACTGTTTTTTTTATTCGACGAGAAATTGAAGTTAGGAAAAAATTCTTTCTTGATCGCCCTAGTGTTATTGTTTTTCTTTGTTAAACTGGGAAATACTCTCTCTCTCTCTCTGTATTGTTGCACACAATTGTTGATAAATGTTTTCTTGATTTTTTTCTCGTTTCTGAAGAGAAGGACATTCAATTTGGAAAAATAATAATGAATAAGAAAAAACAAAACCTCATGTCAATCGTTCTTATTTGTTTCTTATTTGTTACATATTTATTTGGGGATTGTAAAGACACCGAAATTTTGCTGTAACACGAACAAGAGCCTGTTGTTACACCGGCATCTTAACGAACTGGAGCTCAGAACGTAACATTTGTTAGAGACAAAAAAATACCGATTCGCAACATGTAAGTCTTCTATCCCTCACTCGCCTCTCTTTGTTTTCATCTTTCTCGCTCTTTTCACTCTCTCTCGGTCTTTCTTTCTCTCGTTCTCGCTGCCTCGTATATAATTTTTTTCCATCTTCTCTAAAATCTATTAAGAGATTCGATAATCGAGGAAACATACAAATTTGAGCATTTTCAATATCAAAATTGAAGAGCCCTTTTTATTTCGTTTTAATTCTTTTTTAATTTTATATTTATATTTATATTTTTCACATAAAACAAAAAATACTCTTCACAATCAACAATGCGCCATAGAATTGTGAAGCTGTGCTGATGTTGCTTGAGAGAAAGAAAGACAATCCACTCTTCACTCGCTTATACTCCCATTCTCATTCTCAAAAGCCACAAAATAATTTCACTCGCTGAGCTCATCCAACACATGTTCAAGTCACTATAAATAATCATTATCAACCTTTATTATTTTTTATAAGTACCTTCATACCTTAAGTACCTTAAGACTCCAATGATGTCTTTATTCTCATCGAATTTTTTCCCACCCATGTATTTTTTTTTTACATACTAATCAATACCTCAAAATAGTTGTGACCACTAACCTGCTCGATCCCCAGTCTAACGAATTGGAAGTGGATTTATATTTACGTCTGTTTTATTAACTTGGAGAAATATTTATGAAAATGGAATTGCAAAATAATTCAAGGGTAAAAGCAAATTTACACGATGACGGAATTTTAGTGGCGAATTCGTGGAGGATCCCTCGGGGAACGGAATAAGCCACAGTTTATTGAAATCAGTTTAAAAGTTGGTTGAATTTTTTAAAAAATTTTGAAGTCATGCCATCGAAGGAATTTGCACTTACCCGCTCGAGGTTTTGCATTTTCATTATAATTAAAATCTCCTGGATTACTAAAGCATGTTGTAATACAAAGCGTATGTCTAATGAGATTCCCGTTCGTTACCTCTACCAAGATCGATTGCAAGGTCTTTCGTTTTCTTTTGTTACTCTCGAACAACGAAAACGTGTTTCTTTATTTTATTAATTAGCAATTGATTATCGTTTTGTTTATTTAGTTAATCTTTTGTTTTGTTTTGTTCTTTTTTTTCGTGTCCTTTTCTTTGGGGATTTTCTGTTGGAAATTTTACTTCGACGCCTACGTCAAGGACGCGGTGATAAATGAATTGAAGAACAAAACTCGTATGGTTCAGGAGAAGAAACTGCTGCAACAGGACGAGGTTTACAATGGTGCGCTTGAGGATATATTGTTGGGTCTAAGGTCAGAGCCTTATCGTCGTGCTGACGCTGTCAGACGGAGCCAACGTCGCAGAATTGACAATCATCGATTATCGCGCACTGCCGAAGAGCTCGAACTTTAAAATGGAAGAAAAATTAGAGAAAAAAAACGACGAATTATCGTCTGAACAGTCCAATTGCGGTGAGAAAAAAATTGCTACCCTGGAACGAGTCTCCAGAGTGTTGATTAGTTTTTTTTTTTTACCTCACACATAAGTCACGTGTCGTCGGTGCTAAGAGAACCGCGCAGAAGATATATTGTTATTTTTAGCCGTCATTGCAAAATGCTGAATGCAGGTTTTCAATTTTCTTTACACGTTTCTCGAATTTGCCATTTATTTTTTTTTTTTTGTTTCCTTGGTGACATTCCGTTGGAGAAATTGAAGGAAACTTCATCATTTACCAATCGTCATTTGTGTTTTTTTCTATTCATCCTTCGAGAAAAATTCAAAGAGTGAGATAATGCCGATCACAAAACAATCGTACAAAAATCCATTTTTGACGCACACTTTTGCCTGAATACATTTATACGAACATACATTTATATTTAAATACGATTAATATAATACGATTAAGCATTTAAACAAACTAAAAAAACACGAGTGATATTTTTCTGTCCTTCAAAAGTTTAAAGAAACAAACTAAAGTTGCCATATTAATGAAAAACCGAACGCTACATTCCGTCGAGAATCTCGTGATTTTTTCCATCACAATTTATCCCAAATAATGAATAGCTCCTTTGTAACGATAACTTTTTTTTTGGATAAATTTTCAAAAAGCGACAACAACAAAAACACTTTTTTGATACACTTGTATTTTTTGTACGTAAATGCAACAACGCACAAATTTAACCGAGTACGACCCGACGACTTTTTCACTTTTTATACGTCCTACGATGATACAATAGCCAAGCATTTATAGCCGACAAAAAAAACCAACATTGATAGACAAAGAACACGAATAATCGATAGGCAAAAAAAGCGAGAAATGACAAATACTTGTAAATATCGTTGTAGCATATCTATATTTGAGAACGTTCAACAACTATAAAATAGTGTGTAATTATTATTATTATTATTATTATATTTACCGTTTATTATTAATTTGCCAATGTGATGTTTAGATAAAAAAAAAGAAATATCTATATTATAGTAGTTCGAGAAAAGCAAATACAATATCTTAGCAATATTATCGAAATCCGATGTAGGAATAAAAATGAGAAGGAAGAACGAAAGAAGAAAAAAAGTTTGTCATTTAAATGATGAAATGCGAAATTACGATTCAATGATCATAATGAAATTGGGAAATAATCATTGATGAAAGGACGAGAGACATGATATGTGAAATTCACACGAATTTCGTTGCCAACGTTGTATATATTGAAAAGAAAAAAATGTAAGAAGTTCGTTACGGAAATACCCGGATGAAGGGAAAATGTTTCGCATTTTTGTATACAGAGAAGAAAACAAATAAATAGAGAACAAGATTGACACTGATTGGTGCCAATCTGTCGCTGCCAATTAATCATTGATTTTACTGTTTTTCTTCTATTTCATAGCAATACATATCAGTGAAAAGGAACAAACATTTTCTCAAACCGTTGTACTCGAATATACAGAATTCACGAATTTATTCAATCCTCTCGGCCTGACCCCCATCGTCGCCCAGCTCCGCCGATCACCAAACTTTAGTAGCCATCAGCAAGGTTAAACTTTGTTAGGTCTAGACACGTGCCAGCTCCCATATCAGCCGCTGAGCGGATGGAAAACGCTTGTGATCTCCAATTACAAAAACTCTAACGATACTAATGACAACGTAATTCCGATTATCAATTGATTTGCGCCATTAGTATTTCCAGTAATTTTATCATTGATGTCACTGGCAATGTCAATAGTGATATCTTCAGTAATATCACTACTGATTTGTGAACACCGATTCCTATACGCATTTCATGACGACTAAGTACTATTGAATGTGTCTTCAAGTCGTAATATTTTGAAAACAATCAGATTGGAAGAACGACTTTAAAAAAGGCACAGAAGAAAAATTGTTTCGTCGAATTTTGTCAGTTTTCCCTCATCGTTTTGGGGAAGGTTTCATTAGGGATCACGAGTAACAGAAGTGATCCTTAATGGTCAATGAAAAAAGCCCACATCAGTACCGTTGGTGCTTCAATCCCCCTTGATGACTTTCCCTTAGTCATTATTAATTATTATCAATACCAGAAGTCATTACTTGTCACTTATACACAGATCTTGTGGGCCAATCGATTCCTGACTTGTCGATATTGATACCACTTATCAATTACTAATAGTGCCTATTACTGCCCATTAGAATATTTCAATCGCGAGGTAGACAGGAAAAAAAAAAACTGCTTATCTTCGTCGTTTGTCAAATTTGCAGATCTGGATTTTTTTATTAGAAATTCCTCGTTTTTAGGAAATTTGATCCAACGAATTTTTATCTTTTTTCAATATAAATAACTCGTAACTAGCTTCGTTTGAACATCTTTGCTCATGCATTTTTTAGCATCTTCAGGGAACAGAATGCATGCAAATAATTCATATTTTTCGTTGATTTCTTTTATTATTCAATCGTTCGATACGACCAATCTACATTTATACCATAATTCGTGTAACATATTGTTTTTATATATACAAATATACAATATACAAAAAGGCACGGTATATCTACATATACTTCAGTTCGCATAAAGGGGTAAAAAAAGAAAGTGCGATAAAAATGTTTCTAAAAAATATATATATATATATAAATATACATATAAATGGTTATAAAAAAGCTGTTGTTTAAAGTAGGCAAAAATTTATTTTTAAAAAACTCCTTCGATGTATATCAAACTCTTGTTGCGTTGATTTTTTAATATTTCGTCTCATCCGCAAAAGTGGAAAGTTGTAGAATAGCAAAAATTACGTTTGATATTCAGCTACTTTTTTCAGAGCTCCTTAAAATCGATATTTTGAAGAAAAAAAAAAGAAAACACATGTTGCTATTTATACGTGAGGGATTATATGAATTTTACGAAGATTTTTTTTCGATTCTTTCAACCTTCTTCGAACGTGGACTTCCGTTTGGTTTTGGAGCTGAACGGAGATGGTGTCTGGAGGGTCTGAATATCAGGTTGGTAGCATTTTCACTTCCGCGTTCATAGTACGATTGCTTACTTTCGTTTATACGTGAGTATGTGTATGTTTATAGTTTATTGCTGTCATATTCGCTTAGAAAATTGTTGAAAAGTGAACCTTGAAGCTTGTCGATTGAATAAATGCACCTCAGGATAAATTTCCTACTCAATCTAATAATCGCCCATTATTTTCGTGTAAAAAGTTGTTTCCGATTTTTATTTATTCATATAAAAAGAAAACACAATTTTTTAATAACTTGTTGGCTTTGAGCACAGGGACGGCCTGAGCAGCAAAATTACTCTGCGTATACAATGGTTCGAGCATTTTTAATATGCGACACACCTTAATCGAGCGCTTAAAATCTTGCCATGCCTATTTTTCCAGTAAAGGAAAAACTCGACACGATGCCGCATATAAAAAGAGAAGAAATTTTGGATGACAGTATGATTTCTATTTTCTATGTTTAACCATCGACACAGTCTTAATTAGCGTATTTTTCTTTCGCTCTCTCATTCTCTAATTATTTATACGTAGCTGTCGTGGAAAGTCAGCCTACGAAGTGTTCCACTTGCCACTGTCAATTAAAAAAAAAAAAAAACCCATTTTTTTTTCATCGCGCGTTCGTAAAAATACGTTCCGATCGTTGGACTGGACCTAATTCAATGTAAATATAGGAATGTCAATAAATTTCAGCCATTTTTCCACGTGTCTTGTGCGAGGAAGGGAAAAAATAAAATAAAATAATAAAACTTGATTTTTTACGTTTATTGGAAACACGTTTCGAAGTTGTTTTCAAGGAAAATCATAAGAATTTTGAATGCGGGAGATTGAGATTGATAACGATTAATTTGGTTGAAAAAAGACTGTAAATGAATTTTTTGTCATGCATTTATTTTTTTTTTCTATAACGTCCGAAACGAAAAAGTGTGAACAAAAGTGGAAGCTGAATAACGATAAAGATAAAACATGCAAAACAAACTTTCCTTCTCACACTCGATGAGTCTGGAGGGGAAAAAAATAATCAACGAATTATGGGTAACTTAATACTGATTTTTTTAAAAGGAAGAATGAAAAAAGATGGAATCGATGATTTGAACGAAAATATAGAAAAACAAAAATGATTTTCGAACACGTATGCTGGTCAATTTTCACAAGAAGTTATTGTTTTTCTCCCATTTTGTATTACTTTTTTTCCTTTTAGTGCCACGTAATGTGACAGGACAATTATTAAACTTAATTTTGTTTATCCATAGCGGCTCTTGAACACAAAACGGTTGCAAGTTTCATTTGGCTCTTATGGCATGGATCTAGTATTTGGTTTAATCTGTATTTTTTGCTTCTCTTCATTTCTTTTCGATCTCTTACTCTCTCTTCTTCTATACTTTTACGTATATTTATGAGTATAAATATTTATTGGCTCCGGTTCTGTTTACGAGGACAAATATGTTAAAAGCTTGATTCACCTTTAGCAATAATTCCATCAGTTTACACCGATACCAAACACCGTTGAACGAAGTGAACAAAACACTTTTAGTTGCTCTGAAAAGCGTGAACTCTGGGCCGCTTGAGAGAAATGCAAATAACCCGATAAACAAAACCGGATTGCATATATTTTTCGTATACGTTGAAATGCAAAACGAACCGAATCGGCAAAAAAATGACAAACAAATTTCCTATCCAGTGTTTCATGTTCTTTTTTTTTCATTTCGCAGCTTAATTAGCATCGCAACGTTGATAATTAACAATACAATATAACAACCTAGAGGTCTAAGCATCAGTTATAATCAATGAATTATCATTTCAATTAATTGTTGCTAAGGACACAATGCAGTAAATAATTGATCAAGAAAATAAATTAAATCTCGTTTATCAACACATAGAATTCAGTTCTCACCATTTTAAGATCTTTCCTCTTTCTTTTTCTCCGTAATTCACGCGTAATAATAATTAATAATTAATAATAATAATGATATTGTAAAAAAAACAAGCTTTTGGACGAACCAATCTGTACAAAGTATGAAAAATTCAACGCTGCCGTTTTTAGATGGCGCGCATACTTTTTTGTCTTATTTTTTCTTTACTGTGTGTGTGTGTATATATATTTTTTTTTATATAAATATATAAATTCATCATCGTAGAAATTATGGACAACGCATAAATATAAATTCTTACATTTATACATATACACAAACATGTATGTAGCGGTGTATGTGTGTGTATATATATTTATGTATAGAATACAAGTCGCTATTTACACAATATATTATTATTATTATTGTTTGCGTTCGTATAAATTGAAAAACTCTCAACTCTATCAATATTTTTATCAAAATGTGGCGTGGAAGAACAAGAACGAAGAAGAAAAAACGATAGAAAATTGTTGGCGATTTTGGGGCGATAGAAAATTCGTGTATATTTTTGCCGGCTAAATAAATGCATTCGTTTTTTTTTTACTATGCTCTTCTCCCTCTTACTTGCCAAAAGTTTTTTTTTAGAGTTTCTTTTTTCTTTCTAAATATTGTCCATAGAAAAGTGTAAATTCTACCACTACGAAATCGCGTTTACGCTCCTCGTGTTTTGCCTTTATTTTTCGGTTATAATTTCGGAGATTTTTCACTTATTGGAGCATCAGCGACTCCAAATTTCGATGCAATATTGTGTCTTTGACCGCGTTGAATACGACCTTTATGTTTTCAGTGTCCACCGCCGTCGTGAAATGATGGAACAAGGGCTTCCTCGGATCTCTCTTTACCGATACAAACATATCGAGTATGAAACTCTGTACGTCCTTCATGGAATGTGAATCACCAGTGAATTGCGGAAAATACCAACTGACGTTCGTGTCCGGTGAAGATACCTTTCTCTCTAGCAAATCCGTCTTGTTGAGAAAAAGGATTATCGACACACCACCGAATATCATGTTGTTCACTATCGTGTCAAATATGTTTCTTGATTCCTCAAGTCTGTTGGTTCTCCTGCGAATACGGACCGAAATATTAAGTATTTTTCGTTTATCGTATCATTTCAAATATGCAGCTCGATCGGGCTGGATCAAAATTGAGGGGCTTTCAAAAATTTTGCAAAAAAAAAAAAACACGAAAAAACTTGAAATCTCTTGAAAATTTTAAGCAATTTACGAAAAAAAAAATAAGTGTAATGATTCTTTTTACCTGTCTTCTAGCAAAACCTGATCAAATTCGGAAGACGAGACGAGAAACAAAATCGACGTGACGCAATCGAAGCACTGGTACCATTTTTGTCGCTGCGATCGCTGCCCACCAACGTCCACAAACAGAAATGGTATGTTGTTTATCGGTATAACGAATTCTGAAATTCCTTTTGTGGCTTTTCTACAGTGCAAGATATCTTGATGCGTTGGTACATACTCCTGAAGAGAAACAAATAAATGAATTATTGACGGTGGAAAATAATTGCCATCTTTTCTTCAAATTTTTACAGATTCGATCCAACATTCAAAAAAAAAGTACTCACAACTCTCGCAATCCTGTCGAGACTGTCCAAAAAATATTGCACCGAGTCACTCTGTAATGGAATGTAAAATTTTAAAACCCAAGTTCGGACAGGGGAATAAAAATCTTCACCATTTACGATATTTTGCAATTTGACTAAATGTCTTTTTATGCCACGAATATTTTATTCGTCCAATTCGCTTTGAATTCAGAGACGAGGTTCGATCACACAAATATTTTTTTCGAACTTCTTCATTTTTAATTCTGCCTCTGAATTTTCAGTATTATGCCAAAAATTTCAAGCGACGATTCATGTTCCTATTCAATACAATGTTATTATTTCTTTTCATGGCATTGGAGGAATCAATTTGAAGAATACATTACCAACTGAAATTCCCTTCGTCTGTCGAAAGCTTTTCTGATCGAAGCGTCTCTCCATAGGCTCTGAAGAGACGGCACGTAATGCAAAAACAGTCTGGCGTCCAAAATCATAGTATTTTCGAATTTCAACAACTGATAACCGATATCATAATTCTTTGGATTTTCCCAAGGTATGTTGAGCTTGTCTCTTGCGTCCACCAACACTTTCATACCTTTTATTATGTTCTGGTAAATTACATGCTGATATTCCTTTATCAATTCAGGCTGGAAGGAAAAAATCCAAAATTAACGATGAAAAATTATGATCCAAACTCTCTGACAATTACAGAACTGGTTCGCCGATCAAATAGCGAGAAACACATGTTTGCGTACGATAAGCTGCCTCCAAAATCGTCCAATACAGATCATAATCCACGAGCATTGAATGTCAATGAGTTACAAGCAAAAATCTCTGCATTGGTGATATTTATTATGTTTAAAATCCAATTTTTTCCAGTCACAATTTCATTGTAAAAAAAAAAGGTAAAAGAATGGAAAAATTGTTGATTTTTTCGAAAAATATGCATTTTTCTAGTTTTTTCAATCTTTACTAGTTTGAAAAAGTGTGTCAGAGGCACGACTGTAGCAAGTTAACTGTGATGAGAATACAAAAGTACAAGATAAATAAGAAATAATTGAATAAGCCAAGAGATCGAAAAATGAAGCGTTAGTTTTCATAAAATATGGAAAATTCGAGTTGCTTTGAACCATAATCATTGACTTTCGTGCTGTATTGAAAATGTCGAAAATGCAAGAAGACAGGTACCAATTGTGAAAGAGAGAAGGGTGTACTTGGACAAAGGAACAGCTGAACGAAGATAAAACAATGAAGTAGAATATTGCAAGAAGACAAAAAATATAAGAATTTTTCGTACGAACCTCGAACTTGATACCATGAATAATTCGCATCTGTTTGAGAAAAGTAGATTTTCCACTCTCGCCAGCACCGAGTAGCAAAAGTTTGACTTGTCGTCTGAAAGCTTGCCTGTCTTTTTCGAGCATCCTGTCGATTTCTTGGCTCTTGTAACGTTGCTCGATCTCTTCGGGACTGAATTTGAATCTCAGGCAACAAGTGCACGACCACGTTAAAGAACCCGCCATCTTGATTATTTTCCACCCCCTCCCCCGCCCGGCCCACTTTTTAACTAAAGCTAGAAGCGAAAATAGTCCGCGATTGTTATTTTTTGTTTTCGAACGTGTTTGCCACAGGATCGAACGTCCTGAACGCTGCGATCAGAGGCCAGATTTTTTATTTCCTAACCTCAAAATAATGGCGATGTTTTTTTCCTGACCGGAAGTATCGAATGATGAATGGGTATTCAATGCTTTTAGTCTTTTTATCGCAAAATGGTTGAGAACCGACGGGGGAAAATTATGGGAAAATGATTGAGAGAGAGAGAGACGAGCGGCGGGCGTCAGTGAGCCGCGAAAAACGGCGGGGAGGCGTAGACCGATCGCCGCATATTTGTCTCACCTGGGCGTGAAAACTCGCCCGGAATCTTTTGTATCACCCGTGTATATCTATACCAACGACACTGGACACTGTATATACACCTATATATTAAAATAATAATTACTATTACCAAGTAACGTCCATATAAGTATATATGTGTACGTATATCTACCGATATATATGTATATTATGAATATACATATATGTAGACATATATGTGTAGTTAGTTATTCGCGAACAATTGATAAGTCACCGCAGTATGAAACTTTCGAGCGCACGCAATCCGTGTCAAACATGCGTAGGTGTTTAGTCACTTTCACGATAATAAAAAAAAAAAAAAACACGAGAAGAACACTTTTCACCTCACTATTCAATATCTGTAGTAACTCCTTTTCCTTTTGCTCGCGCTCTCGCTCTCTCTCTTAATGCACAACTTTTCATCTACATTCCACAATTTTGTTAACGTTTTTATCTATCCCGGACGACAAAATGTCTCACGAGTTATGGAGACGGTCAACTCGCGAATTGCTCATGATTAAATAATCGCGAGTACGCCACTCTCGGGATAATAATTAAATGAACGGCGCGGCGTCGTTGGTCGGTCACAGTCCCGCATCATTGTCACGCCGTGTCCGACGTCGTCGGCTCGGCCGTCGTCGAGCGATTGAGTGACGCGCCGGACTTGCCCCTTTCGCCACCCCCTCCGGCCCCCGCCTCGCCACGACAAATCAACGAAAATTTGCAATTTCAACTTTTTCCTTGCACGATTAGTATCGTCGATTTTCACCGATCTCCGTCCATATTCTCATTTCCAGATAATTATGACTATTTACTTTCGCATTTCATTTCACTTAAGTTTATCCTTTCGTTTTTTTTTTACAGTTGACGTTTCGATGACGTGTTGACTTTTTCTATTTACCGAAAATGCAAATTTTTTCAGGATGGAAAAAAAAACAAACAATTGCACACGAGTGTCAGTCAGCCTCACATTTTTTGCACCTCGCCTTACCGAATTTTCACTGTTTCCGGAACATAACCCAACTTTTCTTGTTATCTTCGAAATAATGGCCGAAATAATCCTGCGTGGCTTGTTTTAGTTCTGTGAATATTTATTTATTCTTAGCCAGGAATATCGAAATTATTGCGAGAAATTTGAATGTATATTTTTTTGGCTTTTTGAGAGTTTATTATAGTTTTCCCCACTGTCTACACCCCACCAGAGCCGACACAGAGCGCACTCTGCGCACCGTTGTAGGGGAAATTTTCTTGTCACGTCTACACTCACTCGCTAACCTCAATGTGTGAATAGTTGTCATTTTTGTGTACAGATGGAGAAACTCGTACATATATAAATTGAGGTAAACGATGTATTATATATAGATATACAGTTAACACGGAGCTTCGTTCGAAGCCATACAGACAAAAACAAAACTTCACGAAACCAACTCTAGGAAAAGGTGCCCGGAACTAGCCTAATCATAATTTCACTGGATATATAACACGTCGGCATCGTGTGTTAGCAACCGTAAAAATGAAGAAAAATGCATCACCGCCATACCTTTGATCGAGTAAAAAAATATCATACACAGGAATACAACGAAAAACTCACCTCTTTTAAATTCATTTTTTACCAATAATCGGTCATAAGATTTTAAAAAATGGCACAAACTATATAAGAGTAATTAAGAGTTTCTGCATTATCGACGAAATGCGAGCATGCAAATATATATTTTGTCGTTTTTTTTCTAGTTCGGCAACTCAGAAAATTACCTTACCGATCAATCACGCAATATATAGACCTCCACTGTGAGATAGCCCCCTCAAGTTGACATTATTAATTTTTTTTTTTACAAATTGTTTGGGGGTCGTTTAGTGGTTTATGGCGGCGCAATTGAATCGTTCAGCGGTCAACGATTTTTTTGAAAAAATCAATTTTAAAATCGATTACAATTAATTCCCCTAGTTTCCGAGCACTTTCTGTCTGCGCTGTGCACATGCGCACCTATCCAAACTCAGACCCCCATTTTTGACTTTTATTTTTTCAAAAAGGAATCTCTTGTGCGTGAAAAATTTTGCTCCAAAATAAAGGGCACTTTTTTGTCGAGAAAATTGCGTATAAAACTAACTCCGTAAAAAGGAAGATTGATAGCATTTGACAAAATATCTTTTTATTTCCAAGTATACTCGCTCTTGGCTAATATCTTTTTAATTTTTGATTTATTTTTTTCCGAAAATTGTGGGTCAAAATTTTTCGAGAAACGCAAACGACTAGAACTCTTCGCGAGGACACGCAGGGAGACTTTCTCCATCACCCAGAATCGCTAGATCTACGAAAACGCGTCATCCGGCTTCGGCATCACGGGGTTGAATTTTTTTTTTTTTCTCTTCAAATGGTGATTTGGGCCACCATATCCACTGAACGACCGCCAATAGATTTGTAAAAAAAAAATGAATATTGCCAACTTGAGGGGGCTAACTCAGGGGCTAAATGGAAAAATTATTATTCTTTTTAAATTGTTGACCGCTGAACGATTTAATTACGCCACCGTAAAGAGTGGGAATACGAATTGAGTAAAAGTTTCTTGCAGGACTCCGAACGTATACGGCTTTTAAATCGAATAATATTATTTACATGTAATATTTACAGTTGCGTAAACGACTACGGCTTTTGTTCCTTTATTAATCACTCATAGTACAGAGTTGGCAAAGCCTCAGAGTTCATCGTCATCGAAGCAGCTCTGTGCTTTTTCCATATATATATTTTTTTTTTTTGCAACGTAACGTTGGGGCCCTCTATGGTTTTAATTCTTTTTTTACTGAACGATCATCTTGGCCTCGGAATAATATTTTTCTTATCTGCACTTGAACGTAAAGCTACGTATGAAAAAAACTCCCGCGGTATACAATCATACATCAGTATTTAGTAAATATAAAATGACGAGCAGACCTCTCTTTCTCTCTCTCTCGCTCTCGCTCTCTCGCACATACATTCTCTCACACTCTGTCGTACTTCCTCATTCCGGCCAACGGATATCGTGCAACGAAGGTTTTCATATGAATGGTGTGGCTCTTTGTTGTTGTTGTTTTTTTTTTTCACTTGTTTTGACGGACGCTATACACTCTGATCAACCAGTTTGCAATGTCTGGTCGACACTCATTCGACGTCGATTTCGACTTGTTCACGCGGTCGACGTAGTCTCGTAGAAATTTGTCGGGTTTTCGTTATTTTGTTCGATTCTTTAGTTTCCGTATTTTCTCTCCTTCGTTTTTTGTTCATACTCTCATTTTATTTTGCTCTTTTCGAATAATAACGCTACATTAAGATCGAGACTCTTTTCCCCTACAGTTGCAAAATACTTGCACGTTTTCGCCTACTTCCGAATATGCAACCCCCCACACGAACCTTCCAAATTCACGACCAACTTTTTTTCGAACCGCTGCAAGCTTCCGGATGTGCTTTTTATTGAATTTTTGCTTTTCAATTTATTCACAGTTACATTTATTCACGATAATATTTGTAATCATGCTTACTACCAATAATCAACGTTCAGCAGAGGTGACCATTCTCTTTCATATCTTCACCATCCCCTCCCTCTTATCGCTTTAATTAGTAATTAAATCAATTTCGTTCATATTTCATTCTTTTTTGTCTGTTTTTTTTTTTTTTTTTTTTTTTTTAGCTTTCATTTGTAATATTCAATATAAGAGCTTACTATATTTATCTTCAACAAGGTATATCGTTAATATTAACATAACAGCCTGCCAGCAGCGCAAAGACTTACGTGTCTCACTTGGTTTTTTCCCCTTTTTTTTTTTATTAATATTTCTTTTTTTTTCGCCTGTTTTACTTATTTCCTGTTTGTTTATTTCGTTACTCTCTTCTTTACACCTTTTCGTTTATTCTTTGTTTTTTTTTTTTTTCGTTTCAATACTAATTTTGTTCGCGATAGCACAGTTATTTCTCTTTTCGACCTTAGGACCGATTGATTGACAATGCGAGCGGTTCTAAAGTTCATGAACGGTGATTATAGTTGACGATACAATGTGTAAATTGTCGAATAATACCTGATGTTGCTCACAGAAGGCATCTAGTGGAAAGTAATCCTGCCGTACGATGCGGGCTTTACATATATATGTATATATAAATAAATATATATATATACATATATGTAATTCTTCACCCCTCTGATTTTTGAAAGTGTTTTTTTTTTAATTTGTTTTCTTAGACGTCTAAGGACTATAACCGAAACTACCATTAAAGTGGCTTTGATAAATCTACATCTCGTACGAGCTAAGGACGAAAGCCAAGCGCCGTGCTCTGCGAATGTGCAAAACTTGTCATTTTTCTGTTCGGTTTGTTTGTTTGCTTCTGATGTATTTGTTCCTTTTTTTTGCGGGTTATTTGCGAGTGGGTACTCATTGATTCGCTTTGCGCTTCTGTGTTTTGCAACGATCCATTATCACGTTTAAACATCGTGCGCGGCAGATTAGTTTTTGCTTCTCTTGTCCCAACCGTTTCTCGTACAAAAACTGTCTGTTGTGGGAATTTCGCGTTATGTATTTTCTTCACCGCCTTTATTGGTTCGTTTGCTATAAACGGCATCGACGGAATCGTCTTGCGTGTGAAGGGAGAAAATAAAGAAGGATCGTATCGATCCTCGTCCCATCCGTTCGGACATCGGAGAGTCGTGCGAGAGTCCATTCTGTTTTTTTTTTGGTTTTTTCGAAATTTGGACGAACTTTCGCTTTTTTGTTTCATTTTTCGTATTTTACGCTTCAATGAATTTTTGTTTTTTGTTACTTATCGAATTTTGCAATTATATATATATTTTTTTTTGTTTATTAGCGTAATTGCATGACGGAATATCGCTCGAAATACTTTTCTTTCAGACGCAGACATCCTGTACCTGCGGTTCTGGCCTTATTTGACGGTTATTCACTTTACTCGTCACTTGGACGTCTCCTTTTTACTTTATCGCTTTATCTCTCTCCCTCTCACTATCCCTTTATCCAATTCTTTGCTTTTTCGTTTGTTTCATCGCTCTATCCCATTTTTCCTTGTAGCAACGTTTCGCACCGTTGTACCTTACGGATGGAACGAGACAGCTAAGTTCTGACGTTTCTGCAGCAGAACAGAGGATAAATCGGAAGGGAATTGGGTAGGGACTAGCAGTTGTTCGGATCCGGGGGCGTCACGAGATACTCGTCGGCTCTCTTGTGGTCGGAAAGCGCTCGCATCGTGTACGAATCCTGCGGCAATTCGCTCTTTCTTCGCAATAGTGGCTTCCCCTTGTTCACGCTTGACATTTTAACCTGTGCAACATAATTTATCACCTTTAGTACTTTTGCTTTTTTGTGCTTTCTCGATCGTGCGAGTACGAGAAAAAAGCTGAAAATGCACGTTTTTCTCAGATATGCTTAATATTTCGAGAAAAATCAAAGTTTCACCTTGGCCTCTGACCACCAAAGCCCGAGATATGACATTTCTTTCTCCTGAAATATCAAACCTCCTCGTGAAAAACGTACATCAGATTTTTTACCGAATCCACGACTGATAAATCACCAGAAGGGAGTCGCTTCGGTGCTTCGTGATTGTTCATTAATGAATACCTCGAAAGAGAAATCATGAGTAATCGAATTGCAGCTCAAAGGCTGAGTAAAGTGTTTGCAAATTTGTTCTTTTCGAAATCGACTGTTTGAATCTATAACTCTGTCTAATGATGAGCCTATCGCTACGACTTTCTCAAAAACGTGAACCCGTACAGATCCGAACAATATTGCATCTTGCTTCATCGTGCTTCGAGTGTTTCCTCGATCTTGTGTCAAGCAAACCGATGACTATCTTGAATATTGCAGTGTTCGGATCGACCACCTATTTTTTTAATTTTTTTTTTTTTTTTTATCTATTAAGCAGTTTCAAGCTGTGCAAACTGCTTCAACTTTTTTGCATGCTTGTTTAGACTCGAGCATTAAAATGTAGAAAAAGAAGAAGAGCGATTTGATTGCATTCCCCATGGGAAAACTGTTTTTTTTTTTTTTCTTTTGTAATTGTCGTATGAGGTGGTGCCAACGTAGTTCCCATTAAAAACTTCACACAAATTCTGTTCTTTATTAATGTCGAGAAAAAAAAAACTACAAAATTGAAATTAGGCAATTAAAAAAAAAAATTCCGACACTAATCGTTGACTGGAGTTCCTCAGATTCACGTTGAAGCATGCGGTTATTAATTTATGATGATTCATTCGTTCGGAAGGAACTCAGTTTTTGGTATTTGGTTTTAATGATATTTACTGAATTCGAAGTCAATGACAAGATCGCTAGTCGAGCCAAGTGATTGTGGAAGTCGTTAACGAATATTATGCGTTTATTCTTTAAAATTTTTTAAATAAAACATAATAAATTGGAAATAACAAAGCGAATGCCCCGAGAAGAATAATGTTTTTTTTATAAAAATAATGGACTTTCAATTCGGGTCCGTGCGAAGTAATAGTAACCTTAAGGTATATCGACGATAAGTGTAATTTGAAAATTTAACGATAATGAACGTTTGAATGTTCGGATCAGTCTGTTTGCTTAAATTTAAGTAACGTTGTTAGTTATTTGATCAGTCAATTCCGTAACAAATGTACCTCATTCGCTTTAGCTTCGATTTTTTCCAACGTGAGGGGAATTTGGTCATTCTCGACATCCTCGTCCGGTGGCGGACTGTCTAAATGTTGCGGCAGAGTGTAAGGACTGTTCGTCGTACCTTTGGCGATAATTTTGTAATTGGGATGTCTCATCGCAAGTGCCTCAACGCGATTCCACGCTTCGTCGCGGTCCTTGAGCATTCGTTTCTCTTTCTGTCGATCCTGTCAAACAGGAATTACACTTTGGTAGACCGATCGTTGTGGAAATAGACAATTATCGCGTGTTTGTTTTTTTCAATTACAGCCGAACGAGACATACCTGAACGTACTGCTGTGTACATTCGTCGAAAACTTTTTGATTCATCTCCATCAAACGTTTCAGAGCGTTGTAAATCAAACCGTGAATCGTTTTGTTCCAATGGTTTCGTGAATTTCTGTACAACGCCGGATACATTATCGGCAGGATGAACGAATAATTATCAGCAATAAGAGACATTATGTAGTCGTTGTTCCAATAATAGAGCGTTCTCTCAGCCACCTGTTTGAATGAAAATTATAACAATTAAAAAGATCAACGTTGCATGAAAATGTGCGGGTGAAAAAGAGCTTCGCAATGGCAACTTTTTGTTGGGTCATTAAGATTCTTAGAAAAACGTTGAAACGAAAGATAAAAAATTACCTGAAAGTGTGGCGACGAGACACACTTGGCTAGTTGTCGAAATAACGGATCCATGACTTTTTGGAATTCAGCCGGTTCGATAACGTCCAATATTTCTTCGAGTTCGTTGAGAAACATTACCTCCTTCGGCGAGTGAGTCTTTGGCCAAAATTTCAGTAAATTCTTGATAACAGGCTCCGTAAGATTCGGATCTTTCTCGAGAAATTGAACAACGCAGTAAGCCAGTTGTGGGTGATAGACGGATAGCGATTTTGCCTTGTGCAATGGCAACAACACTTTCAATAGAAATATTTTGTGTTCCTCTTTCAGCGGCAAAGCAAATCCATTGATGATGCTGAAACCGAGAAAGACAGCAAGGGTGATTAGTCATGAATGATTATTTGTTTGTTTTTCCTTTTCCTTTGTTATTGTTTGCGAGGAAAAATATGTTTATCGCAACATCGCCACGAGCTTACCTCCCGAGAATCTCCAACAATTCCGCAATTCCATTGTGATGCTCAGTCTCGTATATAAATCGATAGAAAACATTATTTATTTGTTTCCTTATATATGCCCTGAGCCCGAGAAATTTTCCATAGATCCTGTGGAGAGTCGTCTTCAAAAAATCTCGCTCACGAGGATCTTCGGAGTCAAATAACTCGAGTAACTGCAGAACAAATTTGTGGTCGATGTAGCGTTTTGCTATAGTAGGTTGAAAATCTTGTGATTCCAATAGGCGCAAGAAAAATTCGTAAACGAGCTGCAAATGGGGCCATGCAGCTTCCAATGTTGGCTCATCCTCCTCCGGGTCGAACTCGGCACCGTTCGGATTCGACGATGGCGGCAGAGTACGGAACAAATTTACTGCGAACTGTAATACACATCGAGTCAATTAATAAATTGTTTTACGAGGAGCACGAATGAGTCAAGAGTTTAAAGAAAACAACTTTATTGTTCGGTTTAAAATTTTTTTTGCTTATTTTCATCGAGAATTTCACAAAAAAAAGAACTCTTTTCCTTTAAACACTACAAAAAGAACAGAGATCAATTTCCCTCAGCATGCCAATGACCAAAAATTTTCCGTTTCGATGTACAAAAAAAAAAAAATTTCTTGTCGACTGAGAAAAATTGGAGCAGCGGGCACAAAAAGAAACTTTCATCCGAACACATTTTCCGAGTTTTATAACTCAAGGGATTTTAAATGGAAAGAAACGGTTGGAACAAAAACCAAATGAATATGAAAAATGTTCTCTCATCGTGGGAATACATAATAAAGCAATTTTGATGGAAGAAAAAAAATTCTTTTACCATATTCACTGCCTCGGGGTATACAGCCTCGGTAATGACGTTTCTGTTTTTGGTCACGTACTCGACCATCTCGGAAAGTGCACCGCGCTTGACTTCCTTCCATTTTAGGTCCGACAAAGGATCTGACTCGAAATCGAACAGGACGCAGCATTGTCGGAGTTTCTGTATGAAAAGTTCTTCCCGTTCGTTGCCTTGTTCAGTATCTGCAATTTCAAAAAGTCCCAACTAAGTGAAAATAGAAAAAATATGTGAAACCACTACCAATGAGCGGTTTTTTAAAACTTTGTATAGAAGCTTGTACAGAAAAAATAAAATCATGTTAAGTCGCAGGACGATAACATTGCACCCTTCAAAAAAGTCAATTTCAAAAAGTGCCTGCTCTTGCGTGATTCCGTTAAATACATCGTTGTCTGAGCGGCAAAATATGCCCTTAAGATCAAACATAATTCCTCACGAAATTATAAATATTCTCTGATGAAATTTCTATTTTCCAAATTATAACGCTGAGAAAAAAGTGACCGGTCGAAATCAAGTTTTTTCCAGCGGTTTTTTAATCCAAATAACGATAAAAAAAAAAGCAAACTTTGCTGTTAAAATAAGAATCAATTTCATGCGATATCGAAGTTGTTTGTAAAATTATTTTCATAAAAAAATGGAACAATAAAAAGACAGTTAGAGAAGAATGATTGAAGTTCACTAAGAAAAAAAAAAGGATTGTAATGGAGGCTGAGTTTACCGATGAGCAAAGGTTGAAGAGGTTGATTTTGGAGAGCCGAAGCGGACGGGCAAGGTTTGTTGTTGTCAAATTTTCTCATAACAGTAGCAAAAGCGAGACCCTGATGAAAGCTGGGACTCTTCGGTAGTCCGCTACCCAACGACGGGCTCATTTCACCAACGTGGACCATTTCGCATGTGTGTAGAGGTCAAAGGATATTTTTTTCAAATTTTATCACCGGTCGATTTCGTAGTCGATCGTTAAGGGTTCACGAACATTCGTTTAAAACGTTTGTATAAAAGTAAAGCTTTCGTAGATTGGTCGTGAGGGTACTCGATATGTGAAACGATCTTTCCCGGGCAATCTGTTGCTTCGGCAGGATCGTAATTCGCAATGAATGGAGGACAGCGAACGAACGTTAAATTTTTCCCTCGTTTTTTCTGGCAATATTTATTTTTTGGTCAACGTTTTAGATCAATATAGTGGATATTCGAGGAAGAGGAAATAGGCGGACAAGAGTTTGGGTGTTAAGGGGTGTGCGGGAAGCATCTGCAGTGGGATCGAACGAGCTCGAGGGGCGCACCTGTCGGAAGATTCGTTGAAATAGACAGGGGCAAGTCACCGAGAGAGCTTTCGGTCAACGACCGATTAAGAAGTCCCACTTGTTCATTTATATTTACATATCCACATAAAAAAATTTATATGGAAATGAAAATATTTTTTTATTTCGTACTTTGTTGTTTAAAAAATTCAACGTATAAAAAAATGGTAAAAACCGGTTGATAATGATGTTTGTTTGTTTTATTTCTTGGTTTTCTTTTCTTTCGCTGGATTTTTTTACACCTGTGGCATTTGCAAACCACCCCAATTGCCACTGGTGCGATCACTGTGTATCCAACAACCGGAAGATTTCACTTCACCGGGAGAGTCAATATATTCCGTACGGTCACTCACAATAAAGAAAAAAGCAATATCGTTGCATGTAGTTTTGAAAAAGGAGTGAAAATGGAACGAGGATGGAGTGAGTTATTGAAAATCGGGAAGGAAAGGACTCGATTGAGATTTGTTTGTAACCGGCGAATATTTCGACGTATTAGGGAGTCGGAGAGCGGCCGAGCGTGTGCTCGACAGGGCAAAAGGACGGCGCACTCGGTGGTTACTGTTTACGTCGTGATATACGCCGTCGACCTCCCGTTGCGGGCTGGTAGGGATGAGAAGGGAGAAGAAGCACCCGAAGCATATATAAAATGATAGGGGAGCGCGTGCGCGACCCAAAGGACAATCGATATCCTCTGACGTAGGCGGAGGAGAACTCGAGGAGATTGCTTGCTCGACGGAGAGCATTCGTTTTTTTTTTCTCCCGCTCTGTCTCTTTCTCTTATTCTCTTTCATCCAGAACCGGCGATTCGGAGATCTCGCAAGCGTTGGGGAAGGCCAGGATATCCCCGTTTCATCTCTCTCTCTCTCTCTCTCTCTCTCTCTCTCTCTCTCTTTCTCTCTCTCTCTTTGTCTCTCTGTACGAACGAAATATTAGTCTTTTCCATTAATATTTAAACATTTTTCTGCGCAGCTTCCAGATGGTGGATAAAAAATAGAATCTTATGGATCCGAGTAGAGAGAATTGAGGGAGGAAAATGAAACGAGTTGGTTCAGAAGGATGCGTCGTGTTTGAGGAATAAATGAATGGAATGCCGGAAAGAAGAGAGAGAGAGAGAGACGAGCGAGTGTTGAACGAGAAGGTGGGACACTGTGTCGGGGCACGAAGCAGGGTCACCCGTCTCTCGCGTACTCATTGTACCGTTGTGGGCCATTCACTTTGCACACCACGATTCGGATGAGAAGCAGTGAAAAAAAGGCTCGCGTGACACAGGAAAACAGTAATGAATTTCTGTTCTTTTCTCCTCCTTTTTTCTGCTCCTTCCACGCGAGATTCTACGATACCGCTGGAGAGTCAACTGGTCACTCGGCCACTGAGAAACACGGACGGAACTCTCCGTGACGACCAAACGAGCCATTCGGTGGTGGAAAAGTCGTAATTAATTCCAACATCGATATCGATCCGATACTCAAACGAATGACGTACTTCCAATGTCCAACTCCATTAATCGAACCACGGGAGACTCTCCGGGCAAATTATGTTGCCGGACTTTTATGTCGAATCTAGGCTGACCACATATGTTTTCTAATGCCTTGATCCACTCGATCAGTCCTTTTTTCGTCTCTTACTAAGTTACATCCATCTACACGCTCGTACAGACGCATTCGAAAATTCCCCATTTTCATAATTCGATTTCTACGAAATTCAACAATTCGTAATGTTAATATAACTCGACTCGAAATTTATTCCAAAAAGTAAAGAGATCTTTTCACCTGATTCAAGTAGAATCAACCATTTTCCCCACTTGTTTCGAATTTCCTTACAATTTTCAATCATTTAAATTGGCAAATTCTGATTAACCATTCTGAACAAATTTCGATTAACATTGTCAATAATTTTTTTTCGTTGTTTATGCTTCACTGGGAATCAAATTTTTTTTTTAAAGGGATCGATATTTTGTGGGTAACGCTCGACTAAATTCCTTTTGAGAAATAACGCAATTTTTGTCATTCCAGCAGTAAATTTGTCAGAAAGTCGTAAAGCGTCCTTACAGTTTCTTTAGAGACCGAATCTATTGTTGAAATTATGAAAATTTTGATATTTTCATAAACATTTACTGTGTTGCACGAGTCATGGAGCTTTTTAACAAAATTCGGTTTTTTCTGTTGAGTTAGTACGTCGTGAATCTTAACCGACAATTGGTTGGGTGACCGCTCAGGCTTGCACCGAGCGGGAAGGAGTTTTTCTTAGTTTCTGTTCCTACCACCGTTTTCCACAGTTTTCTTTGGTTCTTGTGCAAATGCGGGAGTGCAATAGGAAAGAGTGACGGTGGGCAACGCTCTGAGTGTCCTCGTGGGCACCGGAACTATGGAGGGGAGTAATAAGTGGTCGGGATGGGCTTGTGATTTAAAAAAAAAAACAGTTTGTCGCTGATCTTGGGCTGAGTTGCGAATAATAACGATTGTTTGCTAATCGGGTGGGATGAGTATGAGCGCCCGAGAAACTTTTCCACGCGACTGTACCCTGGGAATCGGCTCGATTCTCGTTTAGCTCTACCAAGTTTCTTCTCCTCGTCTAAATGTTGTTTCCGTTGAGTTTCGTTCTTTGTTTTCCTTACCAGACAATAAAGGCAGTTTCTGAAGTTCTCGGTTCTTCGAAATGTTGAATCTCGAACTACTCTGTCGTTTGTCCTTTTTGATAACCGGGCCACCAGGTTGATACTTGATTTTGTTAATCAGAGTCGGTGGAGGCGGTGCGTTGGCTCCCGGTGTTCCACCTGCTACTTTGTTTGTCTGAAAATAAATGAACAACAAATTAATGATACTGCGTAATAAGTGAATATTTCACATTTTTCTATCGCGACCAAAAATCGTTCGAATGGTCATTGCGAATATTTCACCAGCGACAACATTTCCCTTTTTTTTGCCAGTTAAAATATTAATACATAAATGTTCTGAATTGTTATTATCAGTCGCTAATTCGGTAAGAAAAAAAAAAAACGTGTTCATGAGAACGCAAAGCCGATTGCTCGTTCCACATAGATAGAGAACTACGGAGAGAGAACTATCCACTCGATTATCGAGATAAGTTGGATTTGTCGTCAAGGAGATAGAACGCGTTGAAGGAGGAAAAAAAACGAAGAAAAAAAGCAAAACAAAACAAGTCACGAACTGTTTTCTTGTATCTTATCAGGGCATCTGTAATATTGTGGCGTCTTTAATATTTCCGAAGAATTTTTGTACTTTTGGTTTGAGGGAGATTAGAGCACTTATACTCCCGAGATAGAAATGATTTTTCGTCGTAAAACGTAGAGCCCGATCGCTACTCAATTTTCTGTCTGCCCCACAGTTTTTTCGTCGGAGTAAAACCTGCCTTCTTCTTGAAGACGTTGCCCAAGCCGAGACTGCTGAATCCCTGCATTTTATTCTCCACCCCTTCGATGCAGGATTTCGCTCCTGTGATCTCTTCGCCGAGAATAATCGATTAAAAACATTGATCGATGGCACTGCCCGAACGAAAATTCTCACTCTTGTGTCCGCAGGCTCGAAACCAACATTTACTTTTTTTTAAATCCAGCTCGATGCTACAACATCGATATCAATGAGTTCTTCGTGAGTGCGAGACGATTTTCGGTTGGACGATTAACATGGTGACTGCGTGAGAGTTTGGAGAGCACAGTGACGAAATATTTCGAGTTTACGTCCATTGGTCAGTTGTGAGAGTTTTCTTAATTTTTTTGAGCAAACCCAACTGCACTTTGCGCCTATCAATAATGCGGATTCCGGCTGACACAGAAATTAGGCTCGCGTCGAACAAACCGATTTTCTTTACTTGAATCCGGAAGTATCGTCGTCGATTTCGTACAAAAGGTTCGTTGAAATCGCACACACAAAACGTCACAGTCTTGAACGTGATAACAAAATAGTAAAAATACACGCTCACACACAAAATGAAAGACACCCAGAACAACAACAAAAATAACAATGTTATCTCTCGTAATCTCGTAACTAGAAAAACATGAGAAATAAAGAAAGTTTCAATAATTGATCCGCGAGGTATAATCGTCGATCGAAGACTCGTCTATCGTGTCATCGATAGAACGGATACTTGTTTCCTTCGCGGGTGAGTCGACGCCGAGACAAGGTCGTTGGGTGGCACTGCCGATAATAAAAGTGACTATCACGCTCGTGACCGAGAATCGAATTACTTGCGACACGTTTTGGCGACAGATCGGTGGTAGCTGCCGGTGGTGGCACGACGCCCCGGCTATCGTAGTGTTGCTCTTTGTAATCTCCTTATTTCCTCTCTCGCTCTCTCTTTTTCTCTTTCTCTCTCTCTCTCTCTCTCTTCCTTCCTCTTTCTCTGGCTGTTTTTTTTCTTCGTCTCGGGCTTCTTTCTCTCGAAGCAATTGCAAAGATCGTTTATACCAGTCGAAGTTGAATCTCTCGGGTGGCTCTTCTGCTCGAGTTTTAGCGACTGCGACTGTGCTAAGGCTGCTCAACAGAAGAGACGTTTAAACCATCGTACGTAGGATTGACGTTAAAAATATACGCACAGACGGACAAAGCTCGTGAGCACAGAATTATTGGCCAGCGAATAGAAAGAAATAAAAAAAAATGAGAGAGAGAGAGAGAGAGAGAGAGAGAGAGAGAGAGAGAGAGAGAGAGAGAGAGGGAGAGAGGAGGCTGCTTATTTATTAGAAATTCGTATCGTGAGATTTCTTCCATTCGTAAGGAATCGAGTTGTAATATTTTTCCAATAATCTAGCTACTCGACCGATTATCTCAAGAGATATCCGCGTATACGTAAGGAGGTACGAAAAAGTCTTGCTACCGTAAATCGGAGCGAACTTGATAAAAGTAATGAATCATTATTTCACGTTATCCTCCTCGGTCCCCCACCTTTTTCGACGGTTCACATATATTCCCGAGACATTCATCGTTCTAATGGTTTCTCGAAAATTTTATCAGACTACTTCGACGTTATTACTCCTCAACAATATTGTTCGATCATTTTTTTAAATATTAACCTTTGAAAACAATTTTTTTTCCCCCTATAGGTTTATGGCGTGGAGCAAATATACGAAATAAACGAAACCGTGACACGCATAAATTCTGAGATTAAAATTTGTTTACTCATCACATTAAAAGTTTCTCACATTTTCTCGCGACTCTCGAATGTCCGCATTGATAGCAGCTCATCCTATGGATACATTGTCCTTCGACCGGAACTTTGTTCTTCTACGTAAGGTTAACAAAGAATAACCCTCCGCATCATAGAAACACAAATTATCGAAAATATAAACACTCGAAATTGAGAAAAATGCTAATTTAGGATTCAGAATGAATTTATCATTTCTAAATAAAAATAATGGAAAATTCGATAAGGAGAATTACGGAATAAAGACTCGATGTGCAAATTAACTGTTGGACTCATTAACCAGGAGCAGTAAGAATAGAGTAATGGATAAATAAACGAAGAAACTATTTGGTCGATCACTCAGCAGCGTTCATCAGAGTGAATTCACGTTTGAGTGATTACTCGACGCACGTAATAGACCGAATGACATATATACTTGTGCGTATATATCGGTGATTGAATATTTGAGTCTGACAAAACGATCGAGTCTTATTTATCGTGTATTACTTCTGAACGCACCGTAGGCGTCGACGCTAATCACGAGAGGTGTTTTGATAATTGTCGTCAATCGGAACGCATTCGTTAGCGCTTCGACACGCCAAGGATCGAAGAACCGTAAGATCCCTCGTTATGAAAAAGAAGAGGGGGCAGAGAGAGAGAGGGAAGGAGAGAGAGAGAGAGAGAGAGAGAGAGAGAGAGAGAGAGAGAGAGAGAGAAAGAATGAAGAACGAAAACGTCAAGTTGGAGAGGATCCGTCGTTTCTATTAGATTCACTAGCTCGCTCGATCTTTCGTCAATAGGATATACACAGTTGGGATCGAGAGCTAAAGCCCGCTGAATGTCGACTGATGCTGGTACGTGTCCCTGAAAGCGTTATTGCGTCGTGAGCGGTAGAGAGAAAGACAGAGAAAGAGAGAGAACCAATCCCCCGATGTTTTTCATCTCGTTTCTCTTTTCTCTGTCGTACGTTTCCAACACGTCGTCATCTTCGTTACGAACTCGTCCCTCGTGGACCTTCGCGTGGTCATTCCTCTTCCATATCCATGTTGTAATCACATTCACTGATTTTTTTATTTGTTTTTCTTCTTGTCACTCGGCGTTCTTCCCTTTGCCCTCCTTTTCTCTTCACGCACACACACACACACACACACACACACACACGCGCGCGCGCGTGTTCCACTGCTTTTTCGTACTCGTTTTTGCTAATGTCAAACGTTCAATCTGAACAATTCGAACGCACTCCAAAATGTTGGCCTCACAAATTTCTTATTATTCGCAAACTTCGGGAATTCCATAAAAATCAATTTCCATCGATACAAACTAATTATTTGGAAAAATTCATTTAAATTGGAGCGTTTGATTAAAATTTCGATCCAGACGCTGATTATTTTGAAATAAAACTACAAAAACATTTCGATTCGCTATCGAATAAAAATCTTGTGCTTTGGAAATATGTTTCCATTTTCATACTAATCGCTTTAATGCTCGGCGTATCGTCGAATGAAAAAAAAAACTTTCAGTTTACAAAACCGGACGAAAGAAAAAAAAAGAGTGACTGTTATATATGCCACTCGGAAATAATGTTGAGACCGGTTGAAACGCAAGGAAGCAGTATACATGAAACGAATGATCAAAAATATCTGAAATCTCGAGAATTCCAGACAGCCCAGAACGTTATTCACCTCGTGCACGTGTCAAGCTGCTCGTAGACATTTTTGATACACAGTTCTTGTGCTATACGAAGAACTGTGTATCAGTCAGAGCATGGAAATATATAAATAATTTCCGTTGGATAGGAGACTCGTATTTTTAGTTTACATTGGTCAATGTTTTGTCCAGTTGGCTAGACGCTCTTGGGGGAAAATGGAAAAAAAGAGGGGAGGCAACCGAGAGAGAGAGAGAGAGAGAGAAAATGAGACTTTATAGTTATTTGGCAGATCGTGCTTTATGACGCGAAAGTTGACGTTGGCGATCGCGTGTCCACGAGAACGAGATGCGTATCATTGGCTAAGGTTTTCGTATATTTATTTATTTGTGCCATCACCACTTCGCAATCAGTACGTTCCCTTTTTTTCGTAATTTATCGTTACTCCGAACTTTCTGGATGCTTTCACGTTTTCTAGTTCCCCCGAAATATTTATTTAGTGCTTTTTCATCGAATAAGAAAAAGGAGACAACTCGACGAAATAATCGATGAAAAATCTCGGAAAACGAGTCCAGCAATCGTGGATAAATTCCATTGCATACCGACGATGCAAAGTTTAACATCATTGTCGTGTCTGTACAGCTGTCAAGTACAGCAGACGAAGAATTACGCACGGGGGATATGATATGACGTCTATATACGACATTGGACGAGTTTAAACCGGAGATCATTATATAAAACCCTCGATCACTACTCGTAATCCGGACAGCGAGATCGTCGAAAACATTTAATTCAAAATTTTCATACTGTGTGTTTTTATATTTTTGAAGATAGCATTTCCCTTTTTCCCAGTCAATTCCAACCTCGTACGTACATGATTCCTCGTTGAAAAACGAAAATTCAGAACGGTCGTTCGATGTCTTCAAAATTTGGCAAATAAAAAAAAAAAGCTTTCCTCTCAATCGATCATTTTTACAATATTTTTTTTTCGAACTTCAACTTTTTTTAAATTGTGCTCCGAAATTTATTTATCGTTTAAAGAATTCAAATGAAAAGAATGACAATGGCAAATTTTTTATAGACGGTCACGTTAGATCGAGCAGGCTTAGAGTTCGTAGGACACCGAACGACTGAGTGTTGTTCAGGGATATTTGCAAAGTTTGAAAACCCGACCTACCCCATCCCCGGTCATCATCGGACACGATTAAAAAACAGCCAGATATGAACGTTCGATCGTGATTAATCAAAGAAACGTTTTTTTTTTTTTTTCTTTCAATATCACGGGAGCAATATCGATAATAAAAAAAAGAGTCGAGATTGCTTCGCTTTATTCCACTCGGCCCGGAATGCACTGGCATATATTATTAGCGTGCTTTCTATTTGCACCCGACTCAAAATAGAATCTCACGGTTTCGCGAGGGAGACGAACGGGGGTGAGAAAACCGCGAATATACATCCGAGCTTTGTAACGGCTACGAAAACCTACACGATTACAATCCCCCCCCCCCCCCCCCCCTCTTTCTCTCTCTCTCTCGTTCCCCTGCTATATTCACACCTACAATGCCTTCCTCTTTTTTTTTCCTTTTAACTTTTCGCAATCGTTGCACATGAATTTGCATATAGCCGAGGCAAGATTAGGGGCAAGAGAGACAGCGAATGGCACTTAGACACTTCGAATGGAACTCGAACGATTTTGTTCCGGCATTGGCAAGGCATTCTCGATATATAAGACTGATCGTTTAATAAAACGTAAACAAAACACGTCCGATTAAGCTCTTGACGAGAAAAAATCAATCATTCGTTTCGTTGAACATGATTTCTTGTGAATTTCAACAATTTTTTTCTTCTTCAAATATATTCGTAATTGTGTCAATTCAGTTTTGATATCCCAACATATTTTGCGATCATATTGAAAAATAAACGATTCATATATTACGAGAATTTACTTTGAGAAGAAAAATGCAATTTTTTCAACGTTCATCACAATAATTTTCATCAAGGTCCTTGTTATGACAATAGCGCGTTCAGAATCGTTGCGAAATTCTTTCGACAATTTGCAACGGAGTCTGGAGCTTACATTTGAATATCAGAAATATATTTTTAGTATTCTGCAGATATTATTCGTGCTCCACTTCGTTTCGTATATACCTCAAGGACGGACACGTGGTATGGTTTCAGAAAGTGACTTACTGGTCGACAACTTATTTTTCAAAATTTGCTTCATTAAGGAAATTTCTTTCGGTCAATCGCGATGTGCGAGTAATCGTCGAAAAACTATTACGAGTCGGTATCGTTCATTGTAGGAAAATAAAAACATTTCTCCGAATTGTGTTTTTGTCTTCGGGACAACGAGAACGCACCGGATGGGCAAGAGAATTTTTCAGTTTGAAGTTTGACATGAAAATTGAGTATTTTCAAACGAGAAGTTACGAAATTCCGTTTTTAACAATTGAAAAAGTTATTGAAATATTTATCTAGTCATTGTAGAAATTTCATGAGGATTTTGATAATCTAGAAGAATTTTCTTATTCTGATGATTAATTCATTATGATCTTGATTAATTATGATTAATTAATTATTTATTTTGTTACTGAAAATTTAGCTAAGTTGAATATTTCGAACGTAATTCCGTTTCGTAAAAGCGCAACTTCAGAATCTGCTTAACTCCGCAGAAGTCAATGTACGAAAAAGCCCGAAGGGGAGACATTTGAGAAATAAGTTGTCAGGACTAAATCTTTTAATTCTCTTTCCCGGACTTGAGGTTGGTGCCAAATTTTTATAATACTCCTTTGTCCGTACCGAAACTTGACGATATGCAAAACATTTGAGCTCCAAAAAGAGCGACAAGCTAAACGAGAATAATTTCTCCCTTGCCAACAGGTGGACGATGAAAAAATGTTGTAACGAAAAATCAATAACAACGATATTGGGGACGGTCATTACGACCGGTAATGTAGATTCAAAGTTTGAACTGTCGGAATAAAACTTGAATCCTTTCGCTGAATTATCGTCTTGTCAATTTTTCAAATGGCCAGAAATCTTGCACGGATTTTGCAATGGGTTTCCTAACGTTGAGCCAAAAAATAAAAGATTTTACAATTTCTGTGCATCTCCATCAGAAGGATGGAGAATGGAAATAAAAATAATTGCCATTGTTTGAGTTTTTCTCAAGACGAAGGTCGCTAACATTTGTTGCAATGGAATTGAGTAAAGAATTTCGAACTTTGTCGGTAAATTCGATCGATGGAATGATGCAATTGACGGATAAGCCACGTGATATCGTGATGGCTTGATTAAGAAACTTTTTTAGCCACAAAACAGATTTTCGAATCGGTATTATTCGTTCCTCTCTCACGAATCATGGGCTTTGGTATCCTCCCAGAGTTTTCGCAAATTTGTGTACGAAATGAATGGTCAATGCACACATAAAATCGTAATTGAACTCTGTAACGACGCGAGCTTTCTTACGAATTGTCCGCACTGATTCAGCCTCGACGCTTTTCGATGCTGTTTACGATTTTTTATTCGCTTCACCACTCAGACTCTTGCAGATTTTTCCTTGCGAACTTGAACGTCGCCGACACTTTCGACGTCATCATCTTCTTGTAAATCCATCTGTGGTGCATTTTGTTTTTTCTAATGTTGTTCCCATCACTTGACAAGCAGTTTGTCTCGCGAGAGACCCGCAGCAAAACATTGCTTTGCACATGAAACGAGATTGACGTAACTACGAGCTCAACGTCGCGATCGTCCTATTCCTTCGTTTATGTGCGTTACTCCAATTGCACAGAGCTCGATTCGCTATACTTGCTCGGCGATACATTTGTAGGTACGTTTTTTTTCTCTTTGCCCACTCTCTCGTCGAGTTGTCCATCGCAGAACACGATATTCCTATATACAAAGAGGTATTACAAACGCTGTTACATAATAATGCGAGATAATTAATTCTAGAAAAGTCACAATTATGTTTAACGATATTTTCAAAATGAACGCGTTCACGAGATAACTTTGTCCATGCATTTTTTATCGTTTCTCTTAGCCCAGCATTGAATGCTGTGTTCTTTTTTTCATTACGTGAATGTCAAAGCTGGGCATGGAAAGAGCAAGTCTCTGTATCGTTATCTTGCGTGTTATAGAAATGAAATGTATTCAATTTCAATTTTTATCTGCAAATATCGAAAACAATTGCAGAGCAAATTTAGACTTTCGAAATTGTTGACCATATAAAGGAGAATGCATACTCAATGTTGAAAATAAAAATTCTATTGATTTAATATTGTTTATAAATTTCGTGCAGACTCGACTAACGGAAGTGGCCAAATTTTTTCTTCCCCGTCTCCTGCAATAAAATGTACCAAGAAGTGCTCATTATCAATAAACTCTGGCAATAGAACTGAAGAATAATCGTTTTTTTTTCTAAAAAGACAAGAGACTCCGGAAAAGAAGTGCCAGGCAACGATATTCATACGTGCACGAATATCTACGTGTATCTCAAAGTTCCTGATAAGTGTGGGTAACAAAACATCGATGAATAACTCACGGGATCCGTTCAACACCACACGCTGCGGGAAATTACTTGCATCTTGTTGAGCGAAATATTATCGTTGCGTTGTTTCAATGGGATGAAATCTAATCTGGTAATTACTCGCTGATTGTTCTCTCTCCTTTTCTCTCTTCCTCGCTCTCTCTCTCTCGAATCCAAGAAGTACAAACCGCTGGTCTTTTTCAATGTCCGGTACAAAGTAATAACCATCAAAACTCTGCCACGGCTCTTGACACAATAAATATAAAACTTCTGGAGATTCGCTCTCCAAGAATCGTGGTTCGGTTGATTGCAGCGTCTTTGCAATATTTTGCAATCGATCAAAAAAATAGTAAATTCATTGTATCGATCATACGTACTGAAAATTACAATTACTCTCAGCTTTACCGCAAAGTAACTATTGATAACTCTGTCGTGTACTGTTGTCTAATTCGAGATTGGTTTCAATTAGGTAGATAGTCCCAAAAACTTGCTTCATACTTTTGCAGAACTTCTTTGTCTCCGTAAACCTTTCAAGTAAAATGTCTCGTGAATGGTCAAGTTAACGGGGACCAAAATGTTCATTGATTCCAACTTTTATTAGCGGAATCGTTACTCGATCCGTGCGAGTCCTCATTGTGAGAATAAATGATTGAAAAATCCTCAAATATTGTCAGCCTTTTGATAAAGTTTCATTTTTTTTTACTAGAGGCTCAAAAAATAAACCGAAGGAACAATACCCAAAGTACTTTTTCGTTTCCAGGGCAAATTACTCAATTTTTAAATCTAACATGAAGATGTTACGATTTCAATGTTATCAGTGACATCAGCAACAGTGTAGTGCTTACCTATACTTTAAGGATCGACCCAAAACATGGTTTGCCAAAAAAGTGCATATTTCCAACTATGCAGACGATCCGACGACTTTATTTATCGAGTGCCTCCTTACGAAGGATCGATGCAGTCGATAAGATTGTCGATAAAAAATAGTTTGTCGTCTACAAATCTGATTCGCAATCGTCCAAAGTCTTCACAATAAAAAAATAGAAAATTCATTTGTTCAGATTTGTTTCATTTGTGCGGAGAAGCTTCGAGTGACATACTCTCGTCGAGAGGTTGGAATTTCAACTTTCGTTCGCTTGCGAGATCAAGGTCGTTGGGACAGTTTGCGTCAGCAAAAAACTTTCTTTAACGTCGCATAATAATCGCACAACACGGCAGGTCAATTTTTAACTCTGTAATAACAGGAACACGAATTCCTCTGCATTGCTCTGCCAGCAACGAGTGTTTGGAGAAAAATAGGCACACATGAAAAATTGACAGTTGAAAGAATAACCTAATGAGGCACTTTAGTGCGGACTTGAAATATTGAAAGTTATCGCTACAGTTTGAGTTTGTCGGTTACGATAATCGTTGGTGAAAAAAAACGATAAAAACTAGAGTGAAATTAGAGATTTTTAAATATTTGTAATTTTAAATATTTCGAACGAAAAAAAACGAGGTGAACTGGAATTGTCAACGAAAGAATTGCATCGATTGGACGTTCTCAAATAAAATAGTAAAAAGTGTTAGAAGTGAAAAAACAAAATAAAAACTAGAGTGAAATTAGAGTTGTCAATGAAAAAAGACGCAACTGTTTGTCAAATACGAGTATCGAACGATAAAACTAAAAGTATAACCTCACCTCGTCGACAGTTTCGGCGTCCTTGCCGTTTTTGCCTTTATCCTTGCCTTTGGCGGACTCCTAGAACACAGAAACGGAAGAGATCACAGATAGTAAAGCAAGCACTGGTTGGACGTTACGAGGTCGGCTCGTAAAACTATTGAAGCGAAAAAGAAACCGATAGAGCGATATATAGCTATATGTGTATGGAGAAAGAATTGAAGAGTGAGTAAGAGAGAAGAGAGGATAGTACCATTGTCGTCGCGGTATAACAAACTGCGAGGAAATCGAGAGCAAGAAGTATAAGATTCGCGAAGATCTCTTTATTCAATGGCTCGTCGAGGCACCGTAATAATATTTAGAAAAATATTTTTTATTTTTCTTTCGTAAAACACACTCAGGAGTCTCGATTAAACATATCCTCGGCTCGTTGGAGAGGCATTCGAGAGATCGAGGCTCATACACACACGTTTGTCAAGCTGCCACGGGGTTGTTCCCCCGCTCGTGGGATTCGAAGTCTTCTCTACTGGCCGTATATATATTTGTATATATACGCGTATATTTTAGCAGCGTATATGTGTATATGCGTGTGTGGGTGTTAGTAACACAAACGAAAGAATGCCGAGTACGTGTGTATAATATACATATATACAAAGCCCGCCGTATACGGTATATATATGAAGAAGAGGGAAAATGAAAAAGAAATAAAAATATACACGTCCCGCACGGAAAGAGGGAGCGAGACGATTTTTATAATTTTTACTCCTTTTTTTGCATTTCTTTTCTTTCAAATCTCGTACGAACCACCGACCGTAACCGTTATATCGAATCCCGATTTTATTATCGTAATTGACGCACCTTGTCCTTTTTCAGCCTGTTTGGCATTTTATCGAGCTCACCCGGGCGGCTGTAAGTCAAAGGATAAACGCGGACGGACACACGATTTTGCGAACGTACGATTCAGTCAGCGGCCAGCCAGCCGACGACACACGGCGTTCGTAACGCGGCGGCCATTGAAACACATACTGACCTGACATCTATCGCATGAATTTCCAACTGACCGCCGTGCCTCTGATACTTTTGTTTATGTTTATATTATATGTTCAGTTATAAACGTGTAAACGATACTCCCGAATACCTTCAATTATATATGGCATTACTTCGCAGATACTCAACCCCTCTGTTTATCTCTCCAACGCATGTGAGCTTGGAAGGAAATGCAGAATAAACATGCGAGCAGAATCAAAGTTTGGAAAACCAGTCGGAAATACGCAAAAACAAAAGAAATCTCTATCGTTCCAAAGGTCGGAATTTTCTTCTTTTCGAATACAGTTTCATGCTGCCAGCATAAAAACGTTATTGAGCTTTGTTTTCAAGAATTTAAAGCCAGCTTTCAGGCAAAAGCCTTTGTAGCCTTCCTAATAGAGAATTTTTATTTGATATCGTGTCAGGAAATTTGTATTGACGACGACTAAATCTTCGATGTAAACATTTAACAGTCAATCCCGTAAAATCACACGATATATATCGCGAAGTTGATTCCGGTAGAAACTCGCCTCGAATTTTCGAAATTAAAATTCTTCGATATCGTTTGACTAATCAAAAAAAGGCTCTGTCAGCGTACGCAGGACGATGTGCAAAAATCCGCTGACAGGGGCTTTTTTTTTGGTCAAATCGTGTCGGAAATATTCAATTTCGAAAATTACAGCTATTTCTCTCGCACTCGCAGTGGCGAGATAGCGACTCATCCATCATCTTAACGTTTCCTTATGTACTTGCAGTCGGAAAGTAAGATCACCTTACGTAACAATTTGGTCGATCATACTTGGCAAGACGATATTACAGTTCGGAACTTTTCGGAATTATTCCGTTAGAGCAGCCAATCAATGAGCCCATTCAGTAGTCACGGAATCTCGTGGTCGTATCGTGTCGTGCAAAACGGCATGGAAATCAGCTTACTGACTCTCCCACAAGCGTCTCTGTAATCTGCATGTTATCAAAGATAAAAGAGATAGAAAATCTGATAAAGTATGACGAAAGTATGAAATTTTTTGAGTTTATCTAAAATATAAGAAACACGCTTCCCACATGTGCAATCGAATTCCAAACATGTTCGGACGACACGCGTCAAACAAATACTCGGGTCGATTTCTACGGTCCTAGAGGAATAGCAGCGCCACTAGAGTTTCTTACGTTTTCGCGGACGTGTTTAAAATCTAGCTTAGCTCTCTTCTGTCAAGGTTTTACGCTCTTGTGCATTCGTGGTCGGTCTCGGTAGTCGTCGTGCTCCGATAAAGTTCTCGCTACGTGTCGTACCGGGGATGGGTGTACATTTTTTCCACGTATGGCTATATATTTCCCAAATGATTTGATGAGTGAAAATTTCAAATAAAACAGTGTCGTTTCGTAATCGTGGGAAGTATAATTTTTTTCTTTTCCTACGAAACCGTGCTACGGATAAAACGAAGAATAGGAACGGTAAAAAAAACAAAAGAACGAAATAATGCAGAGCAAAACGGCCACAGTGCCGTATACGAAGAAAGTCATGTTTCCGGACAAAAAGCCGTCCTCCAAGCAGATGAAGTCCTCGACGTTGACAAACGCCGCAGGATTTAGTTCCCTCTTGACCTTCACGATTTTATTACTGGCATGGATATCCGGGTTTGCGTCTCGTTTGTTCGCTGTTATACGTTTCGAGAGTATAATCCACGAGTTCGATCCATGGTACGTCGTCTCCATTCCATTACAATTTCAGCAATCTTTTTCAATCTAATCGCAAAATTCCCTTTTTGCGCCCTATTTTTTTTCTTCGTTTCCCTCCAATTACCAACAGTTGATTTTTCATCTAAATCAAATTGAATTAAAAATAAAAAAGATCGCGATTCCCACTCGACATATTTCCTCGCGCATCGGAGTAAAGAATAAATGTTGTTTTTGTGATTTTGCCACAGGTTCAATTACAGAGCTACCGCCTACATGGTACAGCATGGTTTTTACAATTTTTTGAATTGGTTCGACGAGCGAGCGTGGTATCCTTTGGGCAGAATCGTCGGAGGTACCGTCTACCCAGGACTCATGATCACTTCCGGATCGATACATTACATTCTGCACTCGCTTAACATACCCGTTCACATAAGAGACATCTGCGTCTTTTTGGCGCCGGTGTTCAGTGGCTTAACGGCAATATCGACTTATCTATTGACCAAGGAACTATGGAGCGCCGGAGCGGGTCTCTTCGCGGCTTGTTTCATCGCCATTGTACCCGGTTACATATCGAGATCGGTGGCGGGCAGTTACGACAACGAGGGCATAGCGATATTCGCGCTACAGATAACTTACTATCTCTGGGTGAAATCTGTGAAAACAGGTTCAATTTTCTGGGCGGCGATGACTGCACTTTCTTACTTTTACATGGTGTCAGCATGGGGCGGTTACGTGTTCATCATAAATCTCATACCGTTCCACGTTTTCGTATTGCTAGTGATGAATCGATACAGCAACAGATTATTTACAAGTTATACAACTTTTTACATACTCGGACTTCTGTTAAGCATGCAAATTCCATTTGTCGGTTTCCAACCGATTCGCACCTCCGAACACATGGCTGCCGGCGGTGTTTTCGGTCTGATTATCTTCGTCGCTGCTCTTCGATACTTGCGGACGATTTTAACGAAAACGGAAATGAAATATTTCGGCGGCGTCGTCGCCGCTACTGCCGCTGTCTTACTCGCCGTCCTCGTCGGCCTCACCTATGCCGGTATCGTCGCTCCATGGAGCGGACGATTCTACAGTCTCTGGGATACGGGATATGCCAAAATTCACATTCCTATCATCGCCTCTGTCTCCGAACATCAACCCACAACCTGGTTCAGCTTCTTCTTCGATCTTCATATTCTTGTAACCACCTTTCCCGTCGGACTTTGGTACTGCATCAAACGTATCAATGACGAACGCGTCTTCGGTGAGAATAACTTACTTTACATTCGTATCCAGAAACGAGGCTCGAAAGCAACGCTGATATGCGTGAGCGAGTAGCTAATCTATAGGTTCATTATTCAAACAAGACGCACCTGTTTTTTGGTAGAGTGTTTGCTGTAGCCCGCAATTCACAGTCTAAAAAAAACTTTTTACTCGAAACTTAAAGAAACTCAAAGAAAATTAACATTGAACAGCTAGCAGCATTTTGTTTTTATTCGATTGATTTATATATTGAGCCATGTTTATGTATTTTCAATTTGATTTCTTTGATGGAATGACTTGTGTAATATTTTTGGACTAATCAGTGAAATGACATCAGTTTTTTTTACACATTTGATTAAATGGAGACTTTGATGCTGTGCAATTTTGCTCCCTCATAGAGGAAGCTATGTGACGGTGAAAATTTTTTTTTTTCCAGTTTTCAATTTCAATGCACAGATGTTAATCTATACAAGCTCTTCATTCTCTGGGAATTTTGTTGGAATTTCTAAAAAAATACAAATTCTATGGCATTCAGAAATTTTCAAAAAAAGGGTGCCGACGCTCTAACTTCCGCAAATTTTAAGATTTTTTACTAATTTTTTTTTTTTTATGAATAGAGTATTATAATAGGAAGGTTGGTATTGAATCCGGGGAATATCGATTAAACGGTTTAAATTTTATGATTTTTCGAATTTTACGAAAATTTGAGTTTTTTGAAAAATCGTCCAACCGCTCTAATTTCTGCAAATTTTGTAAAATATTGTGTACAAGTCTGTACTTCCTCTTAACTTTCTAGAAAAGTTGCAAAAAACGCTGCAAATTGAAATTTGCAAATTGCTTCCTCAAGATGCAAGATGCTCAAAGCTTCCTCTACGAGGAAGCCAATTAAATAAAAAATATATCTTCCTCATAGAGGAATATTTGAGCATCGTGCATCTTGAGCATCTTGAGAAAGCAATTTGCAAATTTCAATTTGCAGCGTTTTACGATACTGCATCGTAATGTGTCTCTCAACGCTAATGAATTGTGATATTTTTGCAGTTGTTCTTTATGCCATAAGCGCGGTGTATTTTGCTGGAGTGATGGTACGTTTGATGCTGACCCTGACTCCAGTCGTTTGTATGCTGGCGGGTATCGCGTTCAGCGGTATACTGGAGTTGTTCCTGAAGGAAGAAAATCGAGAAAATGGTGACCGCGAGGGTGGCGATGGAAGCGAAGAGGAAAGCGAAGAAGAACGAGAGAGAAGCCCGGGTCGTAGCTTGTACGACAAAGCTGGCAAATTACGGAGAATGAAACACGAGAGACCGAAAGGAAACGGCGATGGGTTGGGTGCTAATCTTCGTAATGGTGTCGCGATCGGTATTCTCATGCTCCTAATGATGTTTACCGTGCATTGTACATGGGTCACCAGTAACGCCTACTCCAGTCCATCGATCGTGCTCGCCTCATATACCAACGACGGTGGACGAACTATTCTTGACGATTTCCGCGAAGCTTATTACTGGCTCGCTCAAAACACCGACAATGATGCAAGAGTCATGAGTTGGTGGGATTATGGTTATCAAATTGCTGGAATGGCGAATAGGTAATCAATTCTATTTATTCATAAGCACCTTTTTCATTTTAAGCTTTTCATCAATTTGTGCCAACAAAGTGGGTTAAATTTTCATTAGAAATCCACAACAAAAATGTGCAATTGAAAACTTAATAAAATGATAAAACCGTCGCTGCGTCCAATACCAAAATTTTCGGAGAGCGATATTGTTTTTTTTTTTTCGCATAAAAAAAAAACTTTTAACTTGTAATTATAATTTATTCAATGAACAATTTACAATTTGTTTAATCGAAAAAACGAAGTTTTAGAGTAATTTTATTTCGAAACGTTAATTCGCTCGTAAGGCGAAATCGGAAATTTTATTGATTCTATCGACATTTTCATTGTTTCAGGACGACGCTTGTCGATAACAACACGTGGAACAATTCGCACATAGCGTTGGTAGGAAAAGCAATGAGTTCGAATGAAAGCGCCGCGTACGATATAATGACGTCCCTCGACGTCGATTACGTTCTAATCATATTCGGCGGAATGATCGGTTATTCCGGTGACGACATAAACAAGTTTTTGTGGATGGTGCGAATTGCCGAAGGCGAACATCCTCAGGATATTCGTGAGAGTGATTACTTCACCGAGAGAGGAGAATTCCGCGTCGATTCTGAAGGCTCGCCCACTCTCCTCAATTCCCTTATGTACAAATTGAGCTATTTCCGATTCGGAGAAGTTACCGTCGATTATCGTTCACCCGCCGGTTACGACCGAACACGCAATGCCGAGATAGGAAACAAAAATTTCAAATTAACGTATTTGGAAGAAGCTTATACGACGGAACATTGGCTCGTCAGAATTTACAGGTAAAATTATTTTTCTCCTGATTATTTGAACCACATTAGCGAAATAAATTCGACTCGATGCTCAGTGTGATTAAAAATTCCAAATGGGTATAAAATTCGAAGAGATCATTTTTTAAATCTTCTCGCGTACGCAGAATGTTTCAAAAAAGTATCAAATATTGAAAATCTTAAAAAATTCGTTGGTATTTTGCAGTTAAATTCTCTTTCGCAAGTTATTCAGTGACGTGGAAAAATCTTATGATGCAGAATGGTGGGTTGATCAATAATTAATAACAAAAATCTATATTGCAGGGTGAAAAAACCGGACGAATTCAATCGGCCGAGAATCCCGATATCCGACCGTACCATTCCGCGATCGTCGAGCAGATATCAGAGCAAAAAGGTGAGTGAAAAGTTGCATGGGACGATTTGACGGGACCAAAAATATGATTTCACAAGATAAATGCAATTAAAAAAATTTTTTTTTTCATATGTCTATTTTTTTGTTTGTTTTCATAACGCGGGTCCCGATCGTATCGTTTGCATTTTTTTAAATCGTTAAACTAAGATAGATCTGGAAACGTAGTTGAAGTTATGGGGGGCCGGACATTGATGTTTCAGACGGCGCGTCGCAAGAAAGGCTTTATCAAGGGCCGACCGAGCGTCGTCAAGGGACTTAAACCCCAAGGGAAAGCGGCTACTTAAATGTAAATATTCATCGAACCGCATTCCCCACCCCTTCACGACATCACCCTTCGACAGTTTGCAGACGTGAAACGTTTTTATAATAATTATTATAATAATAAACAACAACAACAACAACAACAAACAGCTACGGTCCTGCCCCCTTGTGCCCCTCAAATCAATCACAAGAAAATCATCACTAGTTGTACCTCTGAGTGCTCCAATGAAAATCGACAAGGGGGAGAGACAGAGAAAAATACAAACATCCTTTTTCATACCGTGTAACGGAATCGATTATCTCGATCCAACTAACAAATTACGGAAATCGTGATTAGTCATTGAATATGTTGAATAAAATTGGGGTGTAAATTGTTCTCTACGAGAGTCACACTTAAACACGGGTAATTTAATAATCGATGCGAATTGCCTTCCACATCAATTTACTCCTTTTTTCTATCCACTCTCGAATTACGAATATTAAGGTACTGAACGTTTCTACATTGTTTCTTCAATTTTGAGTACGATCAACGTTTCAGTACGCGACGGTTTGAATAAAATTTGAAAATAAAAAGAGGCGCCTTTCGAATTTTTCTAAATTTTCCCAAATTTTTGTCACATTTCGAAAAATCAAAATATGACATTAATTTAGTTTGAGAAATAAGCTATGAAAATCTTTTGGTGTAAGACGAAAACTAGAGAAAGTTGGAAAGTTTTGAATCCAAGCAATTGCAGTTTGGTTCAGTTCAGTTTCATCCGTTTCAATTCGCCAATTACTGAAATTCTGATCGTTTAAAGAATTGTACGACGAGTAAATTCGTTAAGTATCCTTGATCATTCACCCGTGATATAATTAATCTGAAACAATAATGATTTATTGAAAATCAGAGAAGTTGTTCGTAACGTCGTTCGCGTCATGACTGATAATATTCAGAAAAATAATTTAAAAATTGACAACAAGTGCAATTGCTAAGGATTTATGATTTTTTTTGAAGAGACATACTTGTTTGGAAATTCGTGCAGATCGAGCGTTATCAACAGTTGCTCGTTCGATAGTCCACTGTTTTCTTTTGCCAAGAAAATGTTTGAAAATGTTTAATCAAGTGCTTCTTGGAGCATGATCTATTGAGACAAACTGAATTCATTAATTTTATTGTTACGCATGAGCAGCTTCATTATTTAAAAAAAAAAAGCTTGAAAAAAATGACTCAAGTTTTTCACGAGGAATCATTTCAATTGCTTTGCAAAGGTTTTCTTGCCATATTGAATCAATGGTAAACTATGTCGGCTGCATTCCATCGGTATAGCTGAGAATTATATTCATTTCCGCGTCTATATATTTTTGTATTGTTTGATTATTGAAGCAATGGATATAGATAGGGAAACGTCGTGATTATTTACTGCGAGCTACATTCTACTTTCACATTCCACAACGAAACGACTTGCTTGACAAAAAACTGATTTTGACAAGTAACCTTACTAAATCGTTGAAACAAGAGCAAGAAAATCTGCTTATCATGAAGTTAGATGCGCTTAGAACATTGTGTAGAAACTTTTCTGTTCCATTCAGTTTGTACAAAGAAGAGACAAAGAGACTCAAGAATGTTTTTCTTCTGCTGCTCGCAGATTCATTCTATTTGTTCATTTTCTCGATAACTGAGCCAACTTTGTCGGCTTTAGTCTGGTAATCAATGAGTAAACGTTGACAAATTACGAATAGAAGATGAAACAACAATTTTGGTGACTAGCATATTATTTTAACACTCTTTTCCAATATTCTGCATCGCCCTTGAGTCGGTGCACAGAGTTTTCATTTCCAATTAATCCGTTCGAAATTTAATTGATATAAAAATAAGAAATTAACAAATAAACTGAATATGAGAGTCGATCGAATTGCGATTTCAATCGGTGAATAAAATCCGCTGGAAACAGACAACATAGAATTTTTTTACAAGCACGTTTTTTTTTGCTTTTGATCTACAAGATTCATACCTTGGGAAGGTTGGGAAGATTTTGTGAACCTATGCGAGTTGTGAAACACGGGGATAAAATTTCAGCCGACGATTTCTGAGCCTCTTGAGAGCATGTGACGCTCCATTCCTAATACATAAGCATTTCTGTTATAGTAGATTCATTGCATATTATATAATAAGTATGGAAAAAGTAATAAACGAGAAACAAACTGAGGGTGTCGACAGAACAAACACGGCTTGACATTTTTCCAAATAACGACAGAAGCTCCGTTCCATGTCAACTTGTCTACACGTGTGTCTTGTTTATATAATTTGTTGATCTTGTTGAAAAGATGAACATTCACGATAACATTTTAATCTTTGTGTTTTTGTTGCATGAACTTCCCTCAACCTCGTAGAATAGATTATTGTAAAATCGAGTCAAACGAATAATTGCTCGTTCAATGGACACACAATTTCCGATGTTTCAATTTCTTTTTGTCTACGTCGTAAACAAGCGTACGAAAGACTTATCGCGTCCTTGAGATAAAAGTGATAACTTTTTATAAACGCAAGCATAACAAATAAAATGTTAATAGTGAAAAAATTACCATGTTTTTTTTTCACGAAACCCTTGATTCACGCGGTCACGCATAATAGAAGCCGGATTAAACTTCAGGAACAATTCAACGCGATTCGATTTTTAGGTTATAAGATATCTAAGAGGAAACGTCAAAATCAGCTGATCGGAGCTTCTCACTCGATTGTCAATGAAAATAACTTCGTTATAAAGCAAAATTATTGTGATTTTTTTAGAATTGGCAACTCTAAGAACACAGTTAAAATATATACAATTGTGCATTGGGAGATTTTAAATCCATTTAAAATTCATCAACTTTGGTCCACTCCGCATTTTGTGATAACGCCTTGCGATGCACGGAACAATCTTTGCCTCGTTCATTATTTGGTTATTGCTGTTAATTCGTATGGAAGTATAAATTAGCAATAATCGGGGAAAGAGTAATGTTGATTTGCGCCATATCGCAAATGCGTCAATGCTATAATTAACGAATGCATTTTTCACATTTTCACTGAACATATTGTAGCGCAATATCGACGTTCGTTTTTAGAATGAACAAGAAATGAAGGTTCGGTAAGTTCGCACATGAATTTAATTTACGAAGAAATTTGATACGCGTGGCTTTACAAATGTATCGAGTTCCAAGGGGTTCCGGAATCGCGGTGAATCATGAACGTGCATAATATTCGTCCAACACATTGGATATCAATATTTTTAAAGTTTTTTCCCTGCTGATAAGTGTCATATCTACTCTTTATGAAAGTTTTATTCATCGAACGATCGCGCGAAAACGTGTCGTTTGACAAAACTACAAAAATGAGACTATAGTGTATCATAAAACGCGGAAAATTCGCGTTCGCACATAGTCGAAATCTGTTTATCAATCATATCGATCACGGAAATAAACAACACCGCAAGACTGATTCAACAAAAACTTCCGCGAATATACTCGCAAAATTTCGAGGTTATGTCGACAACGAATTTATAATTGTACCACGAGTGCGGTTAGCATTAACAAAATCGAAAAAAATTGAGAATAAATAACAGTGCAATAAAACGGGATAAAAACGTGATACATTTGACGTTGAATAAGTGTTGATCATCAAGCGTATACATAAGTGTAGAAAAAAGTGTTTTAACGCTCTCCTCGCGGCATGATCGCGAATCTAACAAATTTTTTCGCGCATACCATATCGCGTCTCCTACTGTTTTTGTGTGGTTTGTGAGTGGCCGCCATCTTGCTGCCTTCACATCTGACATGTCTTTCTAATGTTATTATCGAAAAATATTGCAATCAAATTTTGCGTTTAACAGTTGCCTTATTTTCGTAATAAACACTTCGTCAACGAGGTATCAGAGTTCGCGTGAGAAAAAGTACTTGTTGTATTGTGATACTAAAAGGAAGGTTAAAATAAAAGGGAAACGAGGGGAAAAAAAAACACGAAATTCATCGAATCCAACCTATACACACACGGCTTGTGCCAAGCGCTGTTATCCCTTGTGTGTGCTTATAGCGACTTTAGACGAAAACTTGAAGTGTGCGCGGCCGATCGAGCTTATTTTGTTTAATCGTCGAATAAACAATAAAAATTTCGACGTTTAATCCGAGTGGATTATAACAAAGCATCGTAAAAGAGGGAAAAAAAGTTTACACGGGCGAAATGTCGTGGGTTACCGCGGTTAAGAACGGCTCTACATAACCTCAAACCACTTCGAGCGTTTGTCCCCTCGATTCCGCGAGTGTTTTCATTCGTTTTTTTCGTGCAAAGCCGACGAAATAAACACTGTACATTCAATGCTAATTAAAAATTAACCTCAAACAGAGGAAAAATAAAACATAGCGTCGAAAAAAGCTGTTGTTCGGCATTCTGTGGAATAGCGATCGAAGGATTCTGCGTCAAGTTTCTTAAACTTTATATTTCACTATGAAATAATGTTTTGGAGAGCGTAGAACGACTGTTAGTTTACACCGGTAAAAGATACACCGAAGAATCACTGCCAAAACATTTTCTTTTTTCCTTTACCTCATAGAGGCTTGAAAGGATAATTTTATAGATCAGTGGACAGAAAGAATGGAGTTTAGTAAACAGCGTATAATTTTCTAACTAAGAACCAACATTCCTACAGCATTAAAGCCCCGTATGTCGAAGAACAAGTTGCTCAAGCACAAAAGTACCTGAACCATGTAAATATAGATTGTTGAGAGATAGAAAAAACATTTTAGAGAAAGTAGAAAACCCAAGTGTTTTTCTTTCAGTCTAATGAATTCAATGAAACTCTTGGCGATCGAAGTGGACGTATTTGTAATTGAGAGCGAGAGAACGCATAAACGAGCCGTCCGTATAATTAGAAGAGTTTGAGAATGCAGATGGAACGAGCGGCGACAATAAGAGCGCCAATCGATGAAGGTCCCAGCCGATCCGTCTTACCTAAAAATGGACAATAACAAGCTCAAGTTTTCCGATCGTTTGAAGGCGTTGCTGAAAACGGAATCTCGTCAGGATGTCGATCCGTATATATTCAGCGAACCGGAGCCTTTTGTCACTGGGGCGGGTAAGAACTTCAAGCTGACGCAAAATAAAACGGGGCATTCGGTCAAGAGCAACAAGTCAAGGGGTAAAGGTATAAAGAGACGCCTGAAGCTCGAGGGCACAGGGATAACGCCGCTGTGCGTAGAAGCGATAGAAGATACCAGAGAGAGTTGCGAAGGATTCGTAGATCCTGCCGAAAGTACAAGGAGTTTGGAGCTCAGATATTCTACGGGTGAGAACTCTTGCGACACGGACAATCGCACAGTCGTTGAAGATGTTAGTGAGAGAAACTCGGATGCGCCAAGAAGCAATCGTGATCATATGCTTCTTTATTATCCTCGGGCAGGAGATGAAATTTCCGACAGCGAATCGAGCGGCGATGAACTGAGTATCTATCAACGCCATTGGTTCAGCGATGTCACGAGTAGCTCGTCCCAAAATCGTACAGCCAGACTATCGCAGCTGCGCTCGCAATTACGTCGACGTCTCATACAGCTTCATAAAGGTGGTAAAGAATCTGAGAACCTTCTGCGCGAAAGAACGCGTTGTTTGCTCGAGGAAGCCTGCAAAAAACCACCGGCGAGCTTAGCCCGTTCTCTCGACGAGTTTGTACCGCCAAATGGGAAAATAACTTCCGGACCTCTTCTCGTTGGTGGCCCGTGCGTCACCGAAGGTTGTCGCGCGACTTCTCTACCCTGTACTCGTCATTGCTCCAGACACATTATGCTTAACGCCGATCAATTATTGTTCGAACACTGTACCGCTAAATTTAGCGACAACACGCAATGCTGCGTTCCGGTTTTCGACGTCGCCCACGAGCTACCCCTTTGCCCGGAACACGCTAGGAAAAGGGACAACTATCATCGCAAGGCTCAAGAATCGAAACCAAAGAAATCACGGAAAAAACCCGTCTCACCCACCGTACCAAGGCCCAAGAGTAAATCAAGACCGAAAAAACGGAAGAGACCACCTTCTGTCAAACTGGAGACCAAAATCGCCGATTTGATCCACGAAGAAATACATTATCCGAGCCAAGTTATTTCGATCAATGAAAATCATACGAAAACTCTTAATAATCTCAATGTACCTCAAAGTACATCCAACACCGCGAGTTTGAATCTTGGTCTTGGTCTCGGATCTCTAGGACTCGGGGGTGGACTCAAGGTCGAATTGGGCGATCACGAGGTTTTTGCATCCCTCGATCCTGCCGAACATGACTTTGGCAACGTTCTCAATAATTTACCCGCCGACGCTTTTAATGATATATTTATCGGTAAGAGCAATAAATTTTCTTACATTATTACATTACTTTCTTTTTTAGCATCCAATGGCAAATGCACCGAAAATCAACTTTTCATGAAATCGAAAGGTCGAATTTCACGAAGTCTTTTATTTACTCTGCACTATCGAAAAATATAAACTTGAGAATACCTGACAACAACAATAAAAACAATCCTGGAGTAGCATTCAAAGTTCGACGAATTTTTAAATAAAATAGCAAATAATTAGAATTTTTTTCCCCTACATTTAGACATACTTTCGGAGGAAAAAGAAATCTTCTAATTCTAACGTTGTACTTCGAAAATCGCACCATTGCAAAGCTATGCAAAGCTTTGCACTCTTGACTTTCGTAAATTGTTCGTATTTTCGTGATTCGCTCGTATTTTTTCGTGAATTTCATCTGACAGTTTGTGAAGTAACTGAAAAAAAAAAAAATCGACCGATGTTAGAAAATCGAAACAATATCGAGAGAAAAACAATTTACATTATTGCAATAAAGTTAAAAAAATGAATTTGGAATCACCAGAGAGTCGAAACGGGGAGTACGAGCCCTCGAGGGAGGAGGAGGAAGAGTTGGAGCGTGCACTTGAAGCGGTGGACAAGGACGTGAGAAATTTGGAACGTATGGGACAGACACACGGTTTATTAGAGCCGGCTTTGCTTGCCCAGCTGATGTCTGACATTGCCTCGTAGCCCCCCCACCGTCACAACCAGGCCGAGCGAATAATAGATTAATCAAGAAGTAAAGGAAAAAAGAAGTAAAAAACCCTTCGCGCGCGTCTTTCTCGTAAGCGTCGAAAGCAAAAAAGCAACAAAAAAATGTTTGTGTTTGTGCGCTGGTCAATGTTAAACACTGTATTAACTAACTGTATCGTTGTATAGCAATTCGTGGTGAGCGACGAGAGAAATAAGCCAGACAACAGTGTTTCGAATGAGGTTATCGAAAGAAAATATGGGCACGTTCGTCGTAAATGTGAAAGCCAAAAGAAAGAAAATTTTGGACGAAGAAAAAAAATGCAAGCACGTGTAGCAAAAATTATTAATTACATAGAGAAAAAAACAGAGAGAAGCAAAAAATGTCACATAAATCGCGCCATATTTTTTGGCAATGTGTATGTCAGGGAGTTTGTTTGCTTGTAACCGCTAGATTTTAATCCTTTTCACGTATAAAAAAAGTAACTGAGAAGAAGGGAGCGGAAGCGTTGCGCGACGTCCGATGCACGTGTTTACTGTATGAGCGAGGCAGAAAATTCGAAAAACAAATCAAAACCGCATTCCAATCTGTAGAGAACGGACATACGGTGACGTATACTTTTTTTTTTTCGTAACAAAAAGCAAAAATGCAACTTGCACTTGAACATGTACACTGGACACACAAACGAAACGTTTTAATTGGCACACAACAAGAAGACGCATTGTGAAGTGACTAGATTAGTTGTAAAGTCGAAGAAGCAAGAAAACACACAAATTTCAAATAAACCACCATGGCACGGAGAATTGAATCTCCAACCGAGTGCATGGTGGACGGAAGTAAAAGAAAAAAAAACCGGAAATCAGAATTTTTCATTTGGTGAAAAGGTCAATTGTGAAACAGGATCGGCATTTAGGGAAACGTCTTATCGAATTAAATACCGATCGTTGTCTCAAGTTCTACGTAGGAATCGCAAGGGCGTCCTTTTATTTTTTCACAATCCTTGTAAACGTTCAGTATAAAAAATACAACAAATGTTGAGTTTTTCTTTTATCACACAACAAAAGTAAGAAAGGCTAGATTCGAAATAAGGACGTTCCTATCCCGGATGATGATTTTTTTAAAAACGAAAACTGTGCAAGTATTTGGTCGTGCGGGTTTTTCCAGGCTAAACGATTCGTTTCATTTGAGCTCTAATTGTTTGAATGTCGCTTTGTACATATCGCTGTAACGGTTGATATTTGTAAATTATAAACATTACACGTATAATATTGGTACACCCAAACATTCACATATTAATACATGCCTTCGCATGTGTACACACACGTCACTGTAACGCGCATTTTGCGGATTCGTTCACAGTGCGTTAAAAAACAAACAAACAGAAAAATTCGTTTCAAGCGTCGAAAGTCCCTTGCTCTATCTCTGTCTCTCGCGTACGTTTCGCGATAAAAACAAAAAACCAGATTTAAACGATCTCTTGCATCTGTATAAAAGTTTCATTAACTTTCGTAATTAACGTTGTGAAAAATTGCAAACAAATACATATTCGTCGGTGTCCAAATTCGGAGAAAAGTAATGAATCTCCGATTTTTTTTTCATCGTCGATTAATATCCGGGTATATATTTATCCATATATACGTATATATAAATCCATTTCTGTAAATGATTTCACTGTTCATCATCAGCACATTTTATCGATTATCAATACGAGACAAAGTCATTGAGATACGATTTAAAAGAGAAAGAGGAACAAAAACAGCGCGAATGTTACGTAAAAGAAACAACAACAACAAATATACATCTAAATAAAAAGCAATATGGGCTAAAAGATTTTTCCTCGAGAGTCTGTTTTTCAGCTATTACTCTTTGTGCCACTGTAATAGAACGAGAAAGACACTCTATAAGAATTCAATACACCGTGCAGGTCTAAGTCAATCAACAGAGATAAAACTTATCCTCACTAAACAATCGGAACGATAACAAAGCCAAAAAACGAAGAAAAACGAGATCGTTGATTTATTAGTCAAATATTGGCTAAACTCCGTAGGCACGTTGGAATAATCAATTTATTGAGCGTAGAGCAAATTCCGGAAGATCAGAGAGCGGAAAAGTTGTGAGGTCAACAAAAAAAAAAAAAAAAAAAAAAAAAAAACAGAAGCAACAGGAACGATATATTCATATTGCAGCACACTCAAACTCTTTCTTACACACGCACACACGAACATACACACAAACACCCCATATTGGGGAGAATTGTAGGTATCTTTCTATTTGTGCTAACTTCTTAATTGTTATTACCATTTACTGTTAACGCTAGTTAGTCGGTTATACGAATATGTAGGAAAGAAACAACAACAACAACAAAAAAACACGGACATATACACACCCTGAATTTTTGGGCTACAGGTTCATGAGGAAGACAACACGATTAAGAAACATTACCCACTAAGAAACCCATTAAGAAACCTTCCCCGTACCTATATATATATATATATATATATATAGCATACATATACACATATGTACATATATATATACGTATGTGTGTGTGCGCGTATGGCTCTTGTAACATATTATTATTAATGTTCTTGGTTAGGCAGTAACAATTACAATAAGCATATTTTTTACATTGCCTCGTAGTGCTCTGTTGTATTTGTTCCTCCCACCCTGCCCTTAAAATATTCACGAAACCCCGATACGGAATGAAGAAAAAATGTCGCTTTTTCACAAGTTCGTTTTAAATGTTTTATTTTTTTCTTTAGTACGCAAAATTAGGAACACGAACAATATTCTTCATCTTTGCATTTTTGCCACTCGTCATTTCTGCTTTTTGGTTTGTTTTTTTCTTTGTCAATCGAGTGTCGTTACTATCGAAATCGTGTCGGCATATTTTTCGTTCTGTTTCCTCATTTCACGCGCTATCCATTTCGCTCGCGCTTTCTCCCTATCTTCGTTGTGGCCTCGGCATCTCGAATCGATCTTTTCTGTTGGGAATTCGTCCAGGATTTCCAGCTTCAATCCGTAGCCAGGCATTCTTGTGCCACTTCGATCAGGTTGCTTTTTTAAACAAAAAATGTACGTATTGGTTTTTTACCTGGGTCAAGATTCATCTCGATTGCCAAAGAAATATCAACTAGTCTGCTTGCTCGGATTGATCCGAATCACGATTGATGGACGAGCAAAATCGTGATCAAGAAATTCAGGATATTCTTGTATATTGGAGTTTTGTTATCGTTGGGTTATGGGAATTTCAAAATAATGGATTACCATGCTTCTGAGGATTCTTTCAGCAAGCGAGCTTTTTCGTTTTTCCCATTTATCTTTCTCGTCTTCAGGCGGTTCGATCGATTCTTCGCTATCCGATGATATAAGCATAATGTCGAAATCGTCTCTTGATTTTCCTAGAATGCCAACTTTTATGCCCAACTGAGGCAAACTTTCCTCCGGAGCGAGAAGGGCATTTTCTAAGTAAATTATTCGAGGATCTTCCGATTTTATTATGCCTGCGGAATGTTTTTAATGTCAAATTAATTATGACTAATTATTCAATCCATTATTATACTTTGCAAAGTTGTAAAATAAGGATTTGGTCCCGCTGACCCAAGGAAAGAACACGCCAATCACAGTCATGATTAACTATTTGATAAGGCAGAGGCGAATTCCGCAAAAGCTTTTTTCTGATCGGCATCCTCGGACCATGCAATATTCTCAGCTCTCCCTCAAGCATGAATCGATTAACGATGCCGCCGCTGCGTCTATCGGCCGTGTTAAATGCATCAGTGCGAAGAATTCTGTGCAACTCAACTTCTGTGAAAAAAAAAAAAAAAAAAAAAAAAAACATTATCTCTTTATTGATTAATCGAGCAACGCTGCGCGGAGTTCCGAAGCTTGAATCTCTCTTTTTTTTCATAAGCCTTTGCAAACGGAGCACGCCGTTATTTTTATTGCATTATTTCACTCGGAACCAACCGATCAAATTGTAGTATTTTCGTTGCAGTGCAATCCACACAACTCTGTGCGCCAAAGCAATGAGATGCTCAAATATTCTAAGATCTTTTTCGCTTTGTGATTCAGTCTGTGTGGCACCAGATTTTCTGCTGGCCATCATATGATGGTAAGTAGCACCGTGATCATTTCCGAGAAGCAGCTCGCAATATTCGCGTCCAACGACGCAACGCAGAATTCTCATTTCTTCAGTGCGTCGCAACCGTCCACCACCTGCCAGTGGATTCGGTGCTTTTTTCGTTGTAGCCGCTCGTTTTTCTGTTATTTCTTCCCACACGTCGACGTAATATTGGAAGTAAAGAATGAGAGCACGAAGAAAACGATCGACTACGGGCAAGTGGAAGAAATTTATGAATTGCACGGTCATCGGACTTGTCGCCAAAAACAAAACGAGGTCTTTGATGTCTTGGAGGATCACGACGTTCGCTTCACTCGGCGATGCTTTTCTTAAATAATGTTTCCGAAAAATGATCTGAAAATGGGAAACGATTAATAATACAGAACATTCTTTCGTAAACAATAATTATAGAAACCAAATCATGGGATCTAAACCTTTTGACTGGGGTTCAGAGTCTCGTGAAAATTGAGAATCAAATATCCGTGAGGACAGTACACTTTTGATATTCGATTGTTCAGAAAATTATTTTCACTTCCTTTGATCGCTTCATCCTCCTCCTTCGATATCCTGAGAACATCGTCAATACGTTAACAATTTGTAACATTGAATTTTTTAAACGAGATATAAAATGTTATTCACCCGGCCAAAGTCAGACTTTCCGCAGCTTCGTCCCAGATGAATCGTTTCTCCGGTGCTCCCGAACGTTCCGGCATTTTCGCATTTTTTCAAATCGACTTTCTACCTCAAAATATCAACGCGATCATATCTCCGACTGTTTTAACCAATAAAAAAATCCCCAACAGCCCAACGTGAGAGGCTGAGGTAACTGAAGTTGTTTCTAATTCGCGTTTATTGATTGTGCCAGGCGGTACTAGTCGCGATTCGATGTATCTTTATCTTTGAATTCGCCACACGGGAAGATGAAAGATAAGAATAGTATATTACACACCTAGGGCAGGAAAATAAGGAAAGTCTCAGATCACATGTAATTGTCGGCCGAGGCGAAGCCGAGGCTGACAAACATGTGGTCTGAGGCTTTACTTTTTCCTGCCCGAGGTGTGTATACGATTTTTCTGTCCGACGCAGGCGGAAAACGGCAACTTCGGCCCGCGCAGCGGGCCGAAAGTAGCCGCTTTCGGCCCGGAGGCCAGAAAAATAGTTTTCATATTCTTTATAAATTGAAAAAAAAAAAAATTAATAATTTTCCACTTTCAACGTCGTTAGATTAAAAAAGTCATTTTATAGTTAATAATGGACGAATTTCAAAATCCTTTCTCAGACAAACTAAATAATGGTCAACATCGTCAATGCTGAAATTTTTATAATTGCAATGCAATGAAGTTTTTATGAAAAATAATCAACAAATACTCCAGGAATTTAGAGAAACCAGAAAGATTTTTCACTGCATTCCAACGATACAAGCTCCAGCATCATTGCAGTGAAATGTTTGTGATATACTTAATATTTATTTGTGAAACATAAACTATACAGTCCTGGCAGTTTTTTTATCATTCCAGCATCTGTGGGAAGGCATAGAATCTAGAACAGCCTGATCCTCGGGGAAAATAGCTGGTTCTCGTTTCTTCCAGAATCTGTAGAAAGGGAGTCTCTCATTTTCTTTAAGGGTGAAATGGTGGAGTCTGCAGCGAACTTTGACTGTTTCTCTGTTGTTTATTGTCACGGTGACGTAAAACTCTTTGTTCTGTTTGTCGAGATCTGGTCCTGTTATCTCATTTTTGGGCATCGTAATAGCGTGATCGGGTACCTGGATGTTGATTTTTCTGAAAGCCGCTCTGATGTGAAATTTCTGAAGGGTCCAAGGATTGCTTTTGGCAACCACGACATTGAGAAGCACCGTCGACAGGATCGCCGATGTTATCGGTGCCCATTTGGAGCTGTAATTCGGCACCGAACGTTCTGCTTCATCTATAACTTCTTTGTATCGCTGTATATTCTCTGGATTAGCGTAAACGGCTAATCCAGGAAGCAACAGTTTGTTGTAGGCTTGGTGGGCCTTCATGGAGACTCTTTCTCCAATGTTACCGAGACTAGGCACGTCGGAAGTAAGAATAACCTCGATAGGCTTTTGCTGTCGCAGGCGAGTGTTTTCCACTACTTCGTAGATGAAGTTTTTTGGTCGAAATTTAGGAGGTTTGCCATCCTTTGGGTGAAGCCGCAGCGGATATTTTCGTCGAAGAATCCACGTGTTCTTGAAACAAATGAAAGATCGATCGGTGCACTCGGAGGTAGCGGAAACTTATCGTGCAATAATTTGAAGGTTATGTTAAGACTTAACCGGATTCCATTTCTCCCGAAGCGTTACTTATAATGTTTGACATACCCGAGTTTGCTGAGCCAATAATCCACTCGATGAAGCAAACACCGGCTTAATTCCTCGACGGAGAACACCGGTTAAAATATTAACAAAACTCATTTCAATCTTTCGGTGGCCAAGTTTCAACCAGTTTCTAGGTTACGTCCTTATGGTTCGAAGGGACCTATCATTTCGTACGACTTTTCGCCACTGTTTCCTTCGTAGCGTGGCTGATGCGGTCGATCTTTTGCGCGAAAAATTTGATCCGTGTTTTCTACTACAGTTATTCCTAAGACAACAATCCGACTAGCACAGTTAAAAAACATCAAATTCAGCTATAATTTTCTCGATTGGAATATACGGAACGTATAAAGAATATTTCAAGTCAAAATTCTAATCAAATCAAACCTTAGCAGCCCAAGCTCAGAAATCAGTCAAAATAGTCCGCACCACAGATTGCCAAAAAGGGATCAGAGCTTCAAATCCAAGAGGGAAAAAAAAAACAATAACCAACAAACGAATAAAATAATGTGAAGAGTGTTTTTTTTATCCGTCACAATGAAGCTTACATGTTCAGAAAATAATGTCAACTTACCAACAAATATTCGTTGCGAATCAAATTCATTGGTGAATTTTTATTGGAAAATTCTTAACAGAGGAAAAAAAAATACTATAACGATGCTCCGAGCTTTGTTTTTCAACTTTATAAATAAATCCCTTGTACACGCACAACTAGCTCAACAGCAAACAAAAGGATTCCCTCCAACTCGTCGATCTCAAAAAAAGTTTACGCGATTTAATCACTCGTGAATTCATTGTTTATTTTGTTCTGCGGCCAATCAGTATCTCTAGCCTTCGTTTGAACTCTCTTTGCAGAACGTCACTGTCTTTCTTCGTATATACATATGTGTGTGCCACGTACACGCATATGGATATATCAATAGATAAATTTATATCAATATCTGTACAAATGTAATCACGTATACGAGCAGCAGTTAATTTCTCATATAATTCATACACCTTGAATATTCATGTAAAGCCTTGCTAAATGTTAGGTTCAGAATGTATGGTATTCAATCCCTTGGAAAGACGTGCGACGTGGCGATCGTATTACATATTTTCATACATAATTATCGGACTATCTTCGAATGGACCAGAGGGGATCGAGTTGACTCAGTGGATCAACTTTGTCAGTCTTTTCTTGTGGCACCGGTGTTGTAATCTTCGATTGTGAACTAGTCTGCCCGATTGATTGCTCGCCTGAAGCAATAAAAACAATTAAACAAATGAATCTCCTGCTGTTGGGGAAAATATTTCACCGAATGGATCGAGTATTTTTACCTGGTTGCCTGACGATTCCATGCTGAATACCGACCCCAAGATTATGCAGAAAATCATCGGACGGATGACACTGTTGAGGTTTCTTCATCGCACGACCCTTGTTCCCTTTCATGCTTTCGAAACACTCGAACGTTGACCTCGTCGACGACAGTATGCCTCCTAATGAATATGAAGGATTTATAAGTTTCGCGTGATTTCATATAATCGAGAAAGTGTGGTTTGAAATAATTCTTGCCTCGTGGACGTGATCAGTCTGCGAGATAATTCCGCGTCTAACACGAAATTTAGCCTAACCAAGCCTTGTCGAATTAAAAAATAATTCAAGTCTGATTTATAGGAAAAAAATTACACTAAGCAAGAATTACTTTCGCTTCGAGAGCACCTGATTTTCGGCTCACGCAGCGTGAATAATCTTGTACAGTATTAAAGTGATTTGTTTTTATCGGAATCGAAAATGAACAGAAATGAAGAATAAATTAAAACTTGCGTTGACTTTTTTGTTTCGTGTTTGGATGAATAGTTTTTGTTGACTCACGTTTCATGAGAGTATCCTGAGCATGATACAGCACCATGCGATAACCAAACAACAAAGAATCCTTGTCGATCATACACCTGCGGTATTTCACGAGGGTCGAGATTACCAGCGGCACGTCCACTGCTCCGTGACCCGCTCTCACGTGACAAACTGCCGCTGCTGCGAGCAGCAACAAAGCGCTGAGTGAACCACCGGTTAGGCAGTGGACGACTATCGGCTTTGGGGAACAATGTCTCAGTGCCTGCTCCGATAATATATCCGTGGCGAAGGTCAATAGGGAGCCGGGACTGCTGGGCAATCCACTGAAAACAAAAATTATCATTGCCTCTTCGATCCTTTAATTTTTCAGCAATCTCCACAAATTTGAGATGTTTGTTCGAAATGGTGAAAAAATGTTTTTCGATTTTCCCTGAGACTTCGGTTCAGTATTTTGAAATAATGTTAAAAATCGATTAAAGACTCACGCGGATGGCCAAGCGAGGTATTGCATGTGAACGACGACTCTTTCGGTTCGTTGATCAGACTTGACTATTGCTATGACTCTCTGAACGTAAAACGTGTGGTTTGAAGAACTTTTCAACGATAGAGTGAACTTGCCGATCGTCAAGCTGTTGTCTTTGTGGGTTGGCCAATATATTTCTTCGTTCAACTGTTTGCAGAGAATAAATAAATAAAGTTAATGTTAAAAAGTACTTAAAGATTTGAATGCACTCAAAAAACTGTAATTGTTGGTTTGCGCGTTCGTTAACCTGCGAGTTTGTGGCCAAACAAGCGACAACTTCGGCGCCTTGTTCCCAAATCATAGTCCAGAAAGCTTCGTAGGATTCGGGCTTGGGTGCTTGAGCCACGATGAAGGCCGCTGGAGTCCACTGGGTCAAATCATTAACGTGTGAGGCATTGATGTAATCCGACGAACCATCGGTCGCTGAGAGTCTCACCCTCGTCGAGTCGTAGGGTATTAAATTTGTTGTTCTATTGGAGCTTGCATGAGCTTGCGCCACATAACACGTTTGTTTCTTCATTTCTCGTTCCTGAATAATGCAGAGAAAAAATACAAACGCTGTAGCATCAAATGACGTCTGAAGTTTCTTTTTTATACGTTTCACAAAGTGACAATAAGGAGATTCCAGCTTTCTACCAACCACGAGGTTGGCAGCGATCAAGTTGAATAGAAAATCATTGTAAACCGGAATTTAATCGACAGACGAATTGCGTTACCTCAACGTCCGTTATTTCGGTCCATTTGATATCCAAACTGGTCGATCCACTGAGGGTTTTGACAGTCAAGCTATCCACAAATTTCTCATACTTTTCAATATCCGTTACAAATTTCTGAAGCGTAATTGGATCGCCAAGAGGATCCCGCTTGGGTTGAACATCGGTGTACCACGTGTCCCATACAATCTGAAGGTTTTCATGTTTGTCATCAAAATGATGAGAGCTTTCGAGACTCTCTTTTCGCTTGTCATTAACTGCCGGTAACTGTGTGTTCGCCACGGGCTCTTCCTTGGGCGTTTTCTCGATGGAATGCACTTCGGGCACCAACGGTGCGTGATTTATCGTTACGTCAAGCTCAGCGAGAAGATCCAAATTTGACTTCGGTGCGGCGGGCTTCGTTTCCATGGGTTTTGTAGTAACTTCCACTTGAGGCGTTGTTGAGCTCGTCGGATTCGCACTGGATACTTGCTGATACGTTTGATCGTTGTTGATCACTGGATTGTTACTCGTCGTGGTGGTGTCTGGAAGGAACGAATGATTTAAATGATAAAAATGCGTATTTGCAGCCTTTGGAAACATCCTGGAAACTTCAAGATTTTCCTCAAACTTTTGTCAAATATTTCTCCCGGTTTTCTATTTCGAAAGCAAAAAAAAAAAACAAAATTTGAATTGGCATCTTCCACAAAGGAAAAAAAAAAAAACACTGTACCTTGGTTCTGCGTCTGATCGTTGTATCCCGTAGTGTAATAATTCTCATGGGAAGTTGGTTGTTGATAAGAACCGTTCGAGTATTGAGACGAAGGTGTGAGATTGGTGGTAGCGCCGTTGCTAGCACTCGTGTATCTCGAGTTACTGTCCGATTGGGCATAAGCTGGTTGAGCAACGACTTGTCCATCCTGCGGTAAGACGTACGAATTTTCGTTGGTCGAATTGCTCGAAGCGGCAATTTGAGAGTCTTGATAACCGGAACTGTACGAATAAGTTCCAAGTGCTGGATCGAAAGCATATCCGGGATGGCCTCGGTACGAGTCGGTCGAGGAAGTTGAAATTTGACCCGGAGCATTTTGGCAACCATTGCCATAGTTCTCTGGGTAAGGTTGTGAATAGTTTTGATACTGTATTATTCCAGCACTGTGTGCTTGAAGAGGATATTGATAATTGGGAAGAAGGCCCGGGTTGCTCGTGGACTTGGTGTGACTCTGAATCATTTCCGTTCCGTTGGAGTAACTCGCGGTGCTTCCAATTTGCGAAGAAATTGAGCTCGCGATCGGATACTGATGCATACCAGAATCAGTGGGATAATTAACATAAGCGCTTTGATAATTGGGCACAGGTTGACTCGTTGGAACTTGAGAGTTGTGGACATTCTGTGCAATTGATGTTTCTGCATAACTCTGTTGATTCTGGTTCGTATAATCAGCGGTGTACTGTTGCGGTGGGTTGGTAGGTTGGCTCGTGGGAAGAGGGTAATACATGTTGGTGGAGACAGAACTTTGTCCCGTAACATTGGTTATGCTCGTTGGATACAAGCTTCCAGGATGAGAAGATGGAACAGCACTGGTCGGAATACCGGAAATTTGTTGATTTTGGACATATTGCTCGGGCAACGAGTACGGTGGATTCGAGGCAGATATTTGAGGAGAATATTGTTGGTTTTGTAAAGCGACATTCCCCACGGCATTGGAATACCCCTGAGATACTGGGCTTTCGGATGGTTGCAATATTTGTCGTTGAGGAATCTGCTGTTGGGGCAAAGTTTGATAAGCATAATTCTGTCCACTGTCATAACTTTGTGGTTGTCCTTGAGAATGATGCAAATTAGTTTGTGTTTGCGTCGGATCTTGTCTGAGATCTTCGATCCGGTAAGGATTTGACGGAGGCGCTATTTGCTGGGCCGTGGCTTGAGCGTGAGAGGGTGATTGTTGATTCATTCCCAGTGGCGTATTGCTCGAGCGGTTTCCTTGGTCGTAGGCAGCCTGATGGTTCGATGGGACGTTGTGGTATCCCGAAGAGGAAACAATCGGTTGTTGCACGGATATTGGGGCTTGAATCTGATATCCACGGTTGTCCTGAACCACGCCGTACTCGTTGGCGTATTGGCCGTACTCGACGTGTTGATTTTCGTAGGAAGTTTGTCCAGGATGTTGAGTGGGTAACGGAGATGCTGAACCTTGCTCGTTTGGTGGGACAGTGTATCCAGCGTAACGCGTGCTGTTGCTGGAAACTTCGGTTCCACTGGCAGAATGTCTCGTAGCTTGTCGATACATACTATCGGTGTTTGTCGTACTTGTTTTTGGGAAACTCTGCATACCTCCGTTCGTCAAATTGGAATCATCGCTGGGGTACTGTGAATATTGTCCCGGATGGTACTGAGCTTGCTGCTGCGTCATGTAATAATTCGTATAATCGTTCGGATAGTATTGTTGATAGACGGGCTGGTTCGGTGGTTGCAATTCTGCTGCGATCGGCGTTACAGCATTTATGGGAATACCGCTCGGATCTGTCGCACACGTCGGATCAATCGAATAAGTTTTGGTAGCAGCATGAGAATTGGGTTGGACAGAAGCAACGGGACTGGCGTGTTTTTCATTGCCATAATTGTTTTGCTGGTGATAACTCGCAGGCATATTATTTTTTAGTCTTGCGGCCAAGTGATCCCGTAGCTTCATACCAGAACCAGGTTTTCTTTCGGTACTCGTCGCCGGGGTTATCGGAATGTCCGTCGAAACGCCGCTGTTGCTTTTGTCGTTCCGCGCCATTATTTGCTCCCTTTCTTCTTCTTGCACGCGACAAGTACTCTTAACTCGCTGTAACAGTTTCGTCACGTTCACTTCGAGCTTTCGATAAAACTCGAGACCTTTGGTCGATTTAGCCAAGAGATCCTCGTACGCGTCGTACGACGTTATCAATGACGATATCGTCAGCTCCCTGCGCTTCAATATTTCCTCAACCGCTTTCCTCGTCTCCGCTGTACGAGCGTAAGCATCCGTCAATGCAGACAGTATATTGTTCTGTGCCGCAAGGTTCTGATCTATCAGATTTACTAAGGCTTGATGCTTGCCCAGCTGCTCAGAAAATAGAGTCTCCAGTGAACCCGTTTCTGCTGTTGCTGTTACCAATAAACGAGTCAAATCGTCCTGGGCTATTGAATCACGAAGTTTCCCGTGCAATTCGTTTCTTTGTCGTTGCATCTCATCGACTTTGCCCAATATTCGTTTCAACTCCCTTGCGTTAATTTTGTCGCTCTCGTTGTCACTTTTTTGACCTGTCAAATTATCCAAAATGTCAACAGATTTCACATTCAAACGAGAGCATATTCGGTGCATAGAAAAAAAAAAATTGATATCGAATCGATCAGAAATTTTTATACCTGAAACGTTCGTACTAGGCGACGGAATTTTGGCCATTAGATCAGCAAGAGGCTGAGCCAGAACTTGTAAATTGTTAACGTGTAACGTCATGGCCCGGTGAAGAGCTTGGTTACTCTCAGAAGCTTTCGCGTGTGCTTCTTCGTATTTTTTAGCCTCTCTCGTCAGATCAGTCGCCACAATTGTTGGTGGCCTTTTACCCATCGTTTCTTGATATCGTTTCTCGCTGTGAAAAAAGCAGCGAAATTAATTATATGACAATGGCGTTACTTGAACAATTATTTCAAACGTTCTTGACATGAAATTATTAACAACGGTTTACGAGAATTTGTTACCGCTGTTCCTCTTCGTTGAGTAAACCATCGATTTCCTTCAACATCGCCTCGACGTCGCGATACGTGTCTGACAGTTTTCCCATGATATCAACGAGGTCCTCGATGGCATTGGGTCTGGCATTCAGAGCAGCGCATCTTTCTGCTAATTCGTCGGGTAAAGGCAAAAGTTCGGATTCCGAGCTTTGCGCGTCAGGATCCCACAAACTGAGATGCTGAAGTTTCAATGACGCGAGATACGTGTCGAGTTGTTGATCATGCTCTTCAATTTTCGTTCCTACAGAACGAAGGATCTTTGCTTTTTCCTCGGAATACAGGGAACTCGCCTCGTGAACTTTCATTGGTACTAATCTGCATGACGTTAAATTAAAAAATTGGTTTTTGCAACAATTCAAATTTTTCTGAATAAAACTTGTCTTTGCCATCAAATTGTCAATTTTTTCGATCACCAACAGTTTTAGAAATAATTCAATAAACAAATCTGTTGAGTGATTCATTTTACGAAAAGAATGCCAAAATAATGACCTCGATGAAGTTCTAACTTCTCGTAACGCGTTTGTTTTTTAGAAAATGAGAAAAATGTGAAAAGATATTTATAAACTGATTGTGCGGTTGGAAAATCAATTTTTCTTGAAAAAGCACGAACATGTTTGACGTTCCAAAGAGAGGGCGCCATAAAGTTTATTACGATGTTTTAATTTTAAAAACAGTTACAAAGTCAAAAAGTTCTGAATTAGCAAAAGAACGGCGATGAATTGGGAGCCAGAGTTAATTTTATGGAAAATAAGAACGTGTTATTATTATTTATTAAGTACCTCGCAAATATGTCCGGTCCCGAGACTTCAGGATCATTGACGCTGAAAGGAATTCCTTTGACGAGAGATGCGCCGTTGATTGTTGGTAAAACATCTTTTTCCGGTACTTCCTCGTGGTAAATGAATTCGTTCTCGTTTTTCGCCGCCTTTCGTTTTCCTTCAATAACGTCATTGGTAAAAGTCAACGCTTCCTCGATAGCCTCTTTTTCTCCAGCGATTCCCATAGTTCCTTTCGCGCTCGTGTACATCGATCTTGCGTCGTTCAGAGCCGCCAACGCGGCGTTATAAAACGCCACACGTTCACCCATTTTCTGTTGCTCCTCGGCGGCCAAGCCTTGATACAGTTGAGTCACGGCTAGGTGATAAGCTCTCTTAAATTTCACGTATCTCTTCCAATTCTGTTGGATCGTAAAGTCAATTTTCATTAATTGTGCAGAAATCTTATAGACTATCGTTTTTCAAATTCCTGATTCCGAAATCGCTCTTCCAAATTGCAACAAATGTTCTCAAATATTTCAGTACATTAAACAGCGGAGTATACAGAGCTAAAAATACTTGTTGCAGTATGAGGATCTGAGGGCAATATTTTTGAAACATGAGATTAATCGTTGTCATAACGATTGAAAAATTTTTTGCAGGTTCTCAATTGCGGTTTTTCAAAACAAAATACAAAATGGATCAAGCAATTAATCGTAATTAATGACAGAATGGTACTTATAACGAATAATTAACCCTTGGAGTGCACAGCTCCTACAAGTACATACTGGGTCAATCTGACCCAAGGCGTTTTTCAAATCGTTGTACTCTGGTAAATATGCATTTTACGTTTTTTTTTTGTAGCGACGTTTTTTGTAGTAAATTATCCATATTTTATGGCCCTGAACTTATTTTTTGACGAAAACGACCATTGAATGCCAAACAATCGGTGACAGAAATTCCTGGGCACCAAAATAACAATTGTACCAAAGAATTACTATCAATAATAAAATAATTCAACCGGGATATTGATTCATGTTCCACAGTTTTTTCAATAAGCGTAATTAACGATTATAATTCATGGAAAAAAAAAACCTAATTAGATAATTCGTACCTTGTATATTTTGGAACCGACTGTATCTGCAATCGGATTGTCCTCACTGTTGTTTGGTTCCAATGTAGCGAGAGATTGTGAATAATAGTCGACGATTTGTTTGGCAACTTTGGCTGTTGGAATAGGAAAATGATGGCTTAGTATTTGGAAACTGAAATAAATCAAAGTAGAAGAAGCAAATGATGAAATTAGAAAGATACTTGCCCACTATGGTCGGCTTTCGATTATCAAGCATACTTTTTTCCAGTATACATTCCTGAGCCTGAGCAAGACAAAGCTGATGCATGAAACTCGTGAGTTCAGGCGCTAAATCCAGACTCAACACATTGCTGTGTATGTGTAAATGTTCGAAAGCCCACGCTGCACATTGAAAACGAGCGCAAGCCATTTTCATTCCCTCCGCCGAGGTGCGCTCCGTTCTAGCACCCAATTGGGTGTGGACTGCTCCGATATTGTACAAAATTGACATTATCTCAAAGCGAATATTAGCCGAGGAACAAACCATGTTCCCGTATGCGTCAGTCCTGTCAATGCGCAAGAAACAAATATGTCGATTATTCGAAAAAATGGCAAATTTCTGTGGATTTCTATTTGTCAAAATGATTGACAGGCGATTAAAAAATATACGAATTTATATTCAACTAAGAAGAGAATATTTTAAGGATAGTTAAATTATGCATTAGAATTTTTGAAAAATATCAATTTAGAAAGAATTGTAGGTACCATGTGAATGTGACTGCGGAAGCTTCATCGGCACCCATTGGAAATCTGCTTTGTAGAAAGTGTAACTGACAATAGTATTTTTGCAATAAAGAACAGCCGGTAGCAGCGATGGATGGGCGAACGACCATGGCTCGCAATTTTTCCAATTGATGTATCTCATTGGAATAAGATTCTGGATCTTCGTTATAAAAATCGCGTATATACTGGAAAAAAATAAAAAATCGACGTAACTCATGAGTCACGTATGTATAGACAAACGTCACGAATATCGATATAATCTAATAAATGCACTTTGTAACCTGGAATTAAAAGGAACATCAATGAAACATCGAGAACGGAGTACTTCGACAAATATATCGAAGGTTAATCGATAATTACTGTACAGACAATTGCAAAATAATCGATTAATTAGTGGCTCACCTGTTTTAATTTGGGACCGAATGCAGTTGGTTCGGGACTGACTTTCAATTGAAACGATATCATCGGCAACCTCGGGACTGCCTCCATCTTTGCTGTCTTTGATATTACCTTGTTGGTCTTGGAATTAAAATTTTTCTTTGGAAGGGCGAACTAAACTCTTTTATTTATTTTTTAACTTTTCGGTGTAAAATTTCAAGCTGTCAATCGTTAGCGGCGGTTCGTGTCTCACAAACGATCACCCGCCCACAAATGCTTCGTTCGGAACACAAACGTATTTTCTCGTGACACCCTGTATTATGACAAACGTCAAAATTTTTCTTGCGTTATGGATGCCATGAATGCCGCAGTATTGCACTCCCCACTACTGCGAAATCTTTCATCATCATACAAACCGGTGTCCAATAAAATAATAAAAAAGGGACCACGTAAAATCCGTGCGATTAAAAGATGTAAAAGGATCACTCAATTTTTATTCTACGCAATGCTCAACACTGTAACTGAAATTTTCTTTAAAACATGGGGAATTCCACCAAAGTTTAATAACAGACTGGTTTCCGTAAAAAACTAGTATTATTTCGAGCCACAATGGAGTAACGTATCTCGGACAAGAAGTGGGGGTAGAACAAGATCAGCGATCCTTGTGGTGAGTTTTAGTACTACTCGTCATGGTTGGAAAGAGTGAGACAGATGATGGAATTAATTTCGTCTGCTAGAGATATACGTCCAACGTGAAATAAAATCTGTTCACGGGCATAGCAGACTTTTCTTCCCTGTAAATATATTTTTCAAGCTTGCGAAAATTTATTCAGTTTTCAATATGATATTTCTCATTTCTCCTCAATTCAAGGAAGCGCGCTAATACGCGAATAGTACGATTACTGGCCACGAGAGGCGTTACTCGGCAACGACCGATAAGAGGGACGAATACCGGAGTGGGGAGAAACGTCAGCTGTGATGGTTTTCCGCACTGTCGGTATTGCGGTAGGGGAAAGTTCCGCACAGTCGTCTCTCGAAGCGCGCACGTTATACAGAATTATATATAGCTCGATTCACACGAAATTACAAATTACACACCTCCTACTCCTCATATATTATCTACCGCACTGTTGCCGTTGCCAAAGGATATGTGATTTCCATTCATCCTAATAACAATTGGCTGGAGATGCTCTAAAACTACTCCATAGTGAAGAAAATAAGCTTGTATTTTCGTGTTTAAAGTCGACGATTGTGGGACCGTTGTTCGTCGGAAAACTTATTGTGCCGATATTAAACATCGTTTTTGTTTTTTTAATTCCTCACTAGCGTCAATCGTTCTTTCGGACTTTACAGATAAAAATTAGTGTCATCTCGTGTTCTATTTATCCGCTCGTTGAAGCTTAACGTTCGCAAGTGGGGTGTGTGTTTATTTATCTTAGTGAGTGAGTGATAAATATCGTGCGAAAAAACCTTTAAAATCGTGTTTTCGGCGACAAATCTCATGCCTTCGATTCGACGTCAAAGTCGAATATATATTCTGTTATAAACATGTCTTATTCATCGTAAAATGGTGAAATTGAGAAGAAACGAAAATTCAGAAAGAAGATTGCTGTGGAGAACACACTCACGATCATTTAGATTTTGTTGCCTGTCATCGTGAACCTTTGGTAGGAAAACTTGTAGTCGTAATTAACACCATGAACGGTTTTCAAGAGAGTCCTCTTGCCAAGGAGACTACAGAAATGGAGAAGCAAGAAAAAGATGCGAGAGCAAGAACAAAAATAAGGAGAATGCGACGAGGTAACTGCAAACTCAATTCCAGCGACGGCCTCAGTCTCCATGATATTTTGCAATGTTTCAACGGCCCTATCAGCCGAGAACAAGCATGGGCGCTGTGTCATCAAACTGTCAAAAGTCTGTCTCGTCTTCCTTACGATGAAATACGAGAAATCACAGAATTTTCACAAATTATACTCCACAAGGATGGACATATAGTGCTCGATCTACAGCGAGGTACACATTTCAGTAAATCCTTAAACTCTTCTTTTCGTACCCAGAAATTTGATATTATCTTTTGGGTCTGATTTCAGATGCTCAAAGCTCTGTGCCAACAGAGCAAAAGGTGAGTGAGATGAAACGCGAGCACGCGCTGTTACTGCAGAAAAAATATTGTAATCTGAATTTATCGTAATTTATAAAAATCAAGAAATGGCAAATGTGGAATAATTTATACAAAACTTGCCGCGTCACTGGATTTGCCAACGACGCTTTTACAAATTTCAATCTTCAAGATAAAATACAACACATTGGCTGTTTGAAAATAATAAAATCCAACGGTCCATGTTGCCGCGATGTAATATGACATGCATGTGATATTACATCGCATGTGATTTCATCACTTTAAATAATATCACAGTCAAAAATATCGCAACTAAAAAAAACACAAACACGAATTTTATTTTATTTAATAATAATGTAAATTTTTATGCGAATGGCCCCACACCACGTAAATGTGAAGAAAAATATCATAAACCAGAAGAATTTTGTTATTTTATTTATTTTTGTTTTTGTTTGTTTGTAATTTTTGTCTGTAAAATTTAAGCGTATGATATTTAGACGTGCGATACATTTTTTTTATGATATTTTTCTTTTACGTCTTTTACGAAAATAAAATTGCGTGTTTTTTGACGGAAGGATTTGACACAGTTTTTCTAATTGTAGGTGATTTTTTCTCTGGGAATATTGATATTCAAAGCTCTTGATTTCGGGATGGATGAAAAAGAAGAAAGGCCTCTTTCTCCTGACCTAGAGGATCTCATAACAACCATGACCCATGGAGATGAAGGTAATTTCCATTGTAATAAAGCAGAATCGTTCGATATTCTGTATCGACTGTAGAAATTTAACAGAAACTTGAAATTTCGTTTTGATTTTGTAGAATGTGAACCAGATACCGAGGAAAGATTACAGGAAACAGACGATGAGGGCATAGAACGTGATTCTGGGGAAGTGGAAATGGACGATATGCCAATGACAAAAAGTGAAGAAACATATCAAAGAAATTTACCGTATTGTAGTCTCAAAAGTATTTTACAGGTAATTGGATGTCTCGTGAAAAGTTAGTCCTACAACTTTTGTATTTAGATGGAAAGTGCTAAAGTTCTGACTTTTTTCAATTGAAGATGTGCACGAGACACGCTCAAGGGTCCGAGGATCACGTCGACACTCATTATCGCGCTGTCATACGTGCTTTCGTTTCTGAAGCACTTGAGCTTTCGCAGTTCCTCGAGAAAGTAACGGCGGAAAGAAAACAGGCGAACTTGAAGAATTTTTCAAATTACGCGGGCACGAGACACGGAGCTACGTCTTCGCAACATCTCGAAACTCTCAGTTTCGACGATTGGGTAAAGTTTGAAATCTTAAACTCGATGCGTCATGTATTTCTGGCAAAATCAAAATATTCAGATTATCGATTAATTTCAATTCGCTGAAATCAAAACGAAAGTTTTACGGAAAGAAACATTCGCCGAACCGAACAGATTTTTAGTCAAAATTGAAAACTTTGATTTTGCTTTCGGAAAGGAAGGAATTTTCAGATTTAATATAATTCACGATAATGCTTCTGTTTTTTATAGACAGACATTAGGATTTGGCGAGCCATACAAGTACGTAAGCATCGTAACGTATGCTCGCGTAGATTCGAAAGCACGATGGGCATGCAAAAAAAAAAAAAAAAAACAATGAAAACCGAAAACTTGATAAATTCGCCTAAAAAATGTAACGCCGTTTCGAGCATGAATTTTATGTCGTTATTTGACAAAAGTGAATTACCAACAGGCACGATTTTGGGTACAAGTTATCGGTGAGCTTAGGAACGGTGTAAAGCTCAAAAAAGTTGAAGAGAACTTGGGCAAACGTGGCCGATCACGCGGACGAGGAAGAGGCGCAGAATTCGAGCTCACACCGTACGAAATTCTTATGGACGATATCAGAGAACGTCGATATCGTTTGCGGAAAACTCCTGCGCCCGTTCCAAATGCGAGGAAAGACGCGAGAACTATGGTCCTCGATTTTATACGAAGCAGACCCCCCTTGAAAAAAGTAAGAAGGCATCTCACTTTAAACAAAAAGATAATCATCCGAAAAAAAAAACAATGACAAGGTATTTAGTTACCGTTGCCATTTTCCTAAAATTTTATTTTGTCCTTATACGCGTAACGAATTTTCGAGCTAAATTCTTCGAGTTACCATTAAAATCAACGAATCAGCGATCAATTTTTAATATTTCGTAGTTTGTGTCATTATTTTAGAAATCCATCGTAACTCAGTGAGTTTGCGACTTTTTTTTCCGTCTTCCTTATATTAAAACTTGTTGAATTCAAACGCCTTCACCAAAAAATTTCAACGTCTCAAAATTCTCAACGAATATCTACAATTTATTTCTTGATCAAAATTACCTGTTTTTTTTTTTTGTTTTTTCAAGAACTTTTTTAATTGATGCCTGTCTTGTTGAATTTTCTTCCAAGGCTTCAGATCGGCAACTGCCTCCCGCCAAAAAGCAAAGCACCATCAGAGAATTGCTCATGGAGAGCATAAAAAAGCCACCGAGGCCTCTGAGATCGTGTAGGGAGAGATTGCAGCAACAATCACGCCTGAATAATTCATTGTCTTTGAAGCAAGGTGAGCCTCACGTACGATAGACGAAAAAATGTTATGTCCTGCTCGTATTTCCTCGACCACGCTCTACCGGTGTACAAAAAACAGGAAATCTATTATTTCATTTGTACGTGAGAATGGTCATGCGCGGTGATCTTAAGGTCGCGCATGGGTCACCATACGCCCTGCTGCACCCTCGCAACCTACGCAATTCAACGTGTGCCTAGGTCTACGTGGGATTTTCGATGGAGAATCCTGATTTAATTAATTTCAACGTTGCGTTATGAAATTTAATAGCACGAGGTTTACCTCTTGATTTATTCCTTCCATTAACCAAGAGATTCCAACCTTTCGCGAGCTCAAACTCTAAACCCGATGAATATGAGCAGAGTGTTGATTCAAAAATAAAATTGTCATGCAAAAATACATGTAATTTTTCTCATTCATATTATCGAATTTATTCTAAAATAAAACTTCTCTGATCAATACAAATCGTAACAATAACGTAGCAATATAAGCGCTTCGCAAATTTTTTTTTTTTTTCAATTTTTGTTTCGTTTGGATCGGGAAATTTACGTGTAAAAGGAGGAGGTAAATTTTGCATAAAATTTAGTTTCAGTTTAAACTAAACATTGAATCTTGAATCTTGAATGAAACGTGAATCTTCTCCACTCGGATCTACTTGGAAAATAGAGAATTTTGAAAAGTTATGAGCAAACAGTGAATAATGGAAAGAATCGAACAAAATAATGAATGTGAAAGTATCAAAAAGTATGGACAGCTGTAACGTAAATGGAATTCCATTCGGTTAAAGTTTCAACTTGATAGGAAGAATGTTTTTCTTGCAAGTTTATTGTTTGAAAAAGTTGAGAGTTCGGAGCCTTCCCCTTTAAAAAGTATAGACATGAAAAGTTTGATAAACATCAGCTGCCGATGAGTCACTCCGAAGGTTTAAGTGACACGAGAAAAGGTTACGAAAGTTAAGTTAGTCTCCAGGTATTGTGTGGCTAATAATAAACGAAATTACTCATCGTTTATTTGCGCGAAAAGGGGAAGAGCGCGGAGGAGGGATGTTGCGAAATAATACTGGTCAGAGGGAAGAAAAAATACGTTCGGGGGCGCATGTGTCAACGGCGGCTCATAAACCCGAAGCGTTCGTGGTGCAGTGATTGGCCCTGAGAAAGGGTTCACCCCTGTAGCGTTTCCGACGAGAGTCAGTAAGGGTGGTGATCGCGCACAGGCACCGCACCGATCAATAATCCCACCTAGGCTCGCAGGAGATATATTAAGTATGTTGGTGCGTGGGTGGGAATACGTGAGTGTGCACGCGTCTCAATAGGGATGGTATTGTGTTATAAGAAATTACACACGGATATAGTTTGTCGACCATGTGCCCCATTGCTTTTAACAGTTGTTCGCTCGTCGTGGAATTTCTATCCTCCTCGAAGTATCTCTCGTGATTTTTCGTGGAACGTGCTCGATGTTTCGTTCAACATTTATTGAACGAATTTATTTGACGTCTTGAGACGACATGCGTCACGATCAAGCTTTCGTAACTCGGGCATCGTAAGGAAAGTTAAAAATTTTACGAGGAACCAATCGATATTGCGAGTTGCAAAAAAATAAAATGAATTGTTTCTACGCGCTCGTCATTCTTGATGTTAATTTGTGAATTTTTGCAAATCGTGCGACCAAGTTGAACGATTTTTTTCAAGCCCTTTCAAAGCCATGAAATTTGCCAGAGCGAAACTTCGTGAGGCTGTGATCGATAGGAGGAAAAATAATTTTTATCCGTTGTGAATGAAGTTTCATTGCTGCTGAATACGACAATAATAGGCTTGTAAATAAAACGAGTTTGACTACGATGCTGCTGGCTGTGGGCGGTGAATCCCGTAGGATTGTCCTCGGCGAAGTACCGCCCGCAAAGCCCGAACAGGAACAAGAACCCGCTCAGGATGTCGCGGCACAGTGGCGACATTCCGAAGGTCAGGGATCCTCCTTTCCTATACCGCAGCCTCGTCAGCGTACTGGCAAAGGACCAGAGGCACGAGCTCGCGGAATTGGGAATCGTAAGTCTTGTAGAAGGCGCTTTAGGGTTTCAGGTAAATCATTTCATTCATCCTTCATTTCGTATCGTCGTACATCTCGTTTTCATGCTCCATTGAAAACGCTCCAATTTTTATTTCATTACGAGAAATTTCGAAAAAAAAAATTCCTTCCCACGATCTCGACCTTTTGTTCTCATGGCGCATTCCCGAATTACCTGCGACATTATCGTCTGACAAAATATAGTGTCAGGGTCCTACAGATTCTAACAAACCTTAGAAAATATTTACTGGCCAAGGAAAATTTTTAGAAAGAATTATTGAGTCACCTCAAAATCGAGAATCTTGTGTCATCGTTTTGTGGATCGTTGCATGGCATAAAATAAACAATCACTCATATCCATGATCACTTTCGTACCCACCAATCTTGAGGCGATGTATTTTTATTTTTTTTTCTGGAGCAGCAGGGCTTGTTAGTTTTTTAAGATAAAAAATGTGTTTCCATCATTCTATTTGAGAATCAGAGCTTCGAACGTACTGTTTTGATTTTTCAGAGAATACTCAGGACAGTGGCAACGGTAAAGATAACGAAAGTACAACGAAACCTCGTCGAGGATCCACGGAGGCAGATCAAACCGTTATGAAGCAACCCCGAAAGTTAATTCCCGTCGACTTTGATCTAAAGGTAAGAAAAATAAAATTCAATTATTCTTTCAGGACTTCAACGAAGCACACACACTTAGCAACGTCGCAAAAGTCGATAATTAGATTTTCTCTAAGTTCACGTTGTAAATTAACGTCTCCGTGGAAATTTGGAAACTGCAAACACGTCAAATTCGATACCCTTTGACAGTGGGGACCGATCGGCTTTTTTTTCTCCATTGATGGCTCACTTCGTTATACGTTATGGTATAATTTTTATTATCCGATGGTGCGACTATTGTTGATTTTGATGCCACTAGCTGGATGTGGAAGAAGATGAGGACGACGAGGATGACGATGACGAGGATTTCGCAGTAACGAGATTCGAGGACGATGACGAAGCAACGAACGTCTGGGAGTCGAAAGAGGCTTATCGTTCAAGAATTGGTACAAGACCCGGAGGCTGTTGCGACCTCGAGGATGAAGACGAGGACAAAAGCTCCGCAAATCCATGGCGAAAAACCGGTGGATTGAGATTAACACGAAACGAATATCATCGTTTTTGTGATGCTCAGCTGGAGTGTAAATATTTAAAAATTTATTACCAATCACATGATTCATCGATACAGCCCCACGCCCTTAGTTCAGTTCACAAAAATCGATCCTCATTTTTTTTGTATTTATCATCAAAAAATCTTTGTTGCGATTATTTTCAAAATATAGGAATTTATTGTTTACAGAACCGTCTTATAAAAATTAGAGCAAACTGTTCGAATGGCTTTTTTTAGAAAACATTTTTAAGAAAAACTTTTGAGCAGCGAGTTATGATGTCGAGCACACACTCTTTTGCGATTTTCACACTTTCGACTCTTATCACAGAATCCATTTATATGTTAACTTTTGAAAAAGCATAAATAAAAATTGATCCTTCCAGCCGTACTATGGATGATTATGATTGAGAGAAGGGAAAAGTGACGAAAAATTCTAACAAGTGACATTTGATTGAATATTTCCACAGCTTATGATTTAGCAACGCAGTGTCCTTCGAGGCGCGCTTCGGTTCGCAAGCACACAGGTAGAGGTAGCACAGCATCGTTTCTTCCATTAACGGGTACATCGTCTGTACCACATTCAAGACCGCAGAGTCGCCAGCACACGGGTGTTATAAGTTTAGATGCGAGAACAAGTTTAAGTCCGAGTCCAAACGCAAGTCCGAGCCTGAGTCCACGACCCCGTGAAAGAGCGTCACTGAAAGGTCATGGAATTGCGTCATCAGAGTTTCACGAACAAAATGTCGACCAGAGCTGTCAGGTATAAAAAAAAAATACAGTAGCCTTTCTTCAGCTAGGCTGAAGCATTGTTTTCTCAACTCCAACGATCGCTCCTCATCATCGTCTTCGTTGCAGAAAGCTTCCCTGGGTGATATGTTCCTCGACGAAAGACTGTCGTTGACACTCGAGGAGATTGTTCACATACGAAGTGTTCTCACCAAGGCTGAATTGGAATCCTTGCCTGTTGAGGGACGCGTTAAGGAAGACGTTGAGAAACGACGCGTTTGCTTCCTTTGCCTCAAAACTCGTTTTGGACTTTTGGGTCCTTGGGGACAACGATGTCGTCTCTGCGAGAGAACAGTCTGTGTAAAGTGCTACTCGAAGGTACGAAAATATACAGTTTATTCGAAAAAATTCCTTTCGCTTGGTTTTTTCAACGAACGGGCGTTGATTCAATTTTTAAGGAAATGAGATTTTGAGCATTTTGTTCATTGACCTTCTTTTATCATCGAATTTAATTACCAGACTAGGCAAGAATCATTCACGCGTGACACAAGGATTTTTCGTAGAGCGTACTCAATTTTTTTAAAACTTTATTCTGAATTTTCTTTTCATTATTCCCAATTTAATTTTTATTTTTATTTTCTATTTTTTTATGCAGATGCGGATCCCCACGGAACATTTCGCCCACGTGCCCGTTGTACTTCTTTCGCCGGGACTTCTCATGTCGCCATCGAATTCCGAGCCAGAATCCGGCAGCAGATCCCCATGGCCACGACCTGGTGGAGCCGTTGGTTCAGCACCGGCGTCACCAGCACCGAGACGTCGAGATCCTGCGATGAGCAACGCAACTCCTGCCTCAACACCGAACAGCACACCAGCCGAAAATACCACACCTGGCACAACACCCAATGAAATTCAATCAGCGGACAGAAGGTAGGCCAGAGAATGCTTAAGACGGGAGATCAATATTCCAATCTCACTCTATCTCGGTTAAGAATGTTCGGAGAATACAGTTTTATCGAAAAAATTGATACAAGGAAAGGTCAAGGTGACTTTGTAACAATATGCCAAGAGTCGTGATATCACGTTCTGAAATATTCCAAGGTCTCTGTGAAATTGAAGCCACTATGGGGACTAAAGTTATTTTTAGAATAAAAATACTTTTCATAGAACGAATATGTGAATTTTTTTGAATCAACGAGCTGTCGAACTTTTTTTGGTGTAACTTACGAAAAATTATTCACTTTTTAAAAAGGAAATGTTAGCGAATCCAAAGTCGCTACAGATCTACTCCAAAGTTGAATTTTCCCGGACGAGCGCCTCCGAACTGTAAAGAAATAATTAGTTAACGAAAAATACGAAACTCTGGAAAATCCAATTCGAATCAGCAAGGAAATTGTCATGTTTTGACACCTCCGATTTGAGGTGCCTCCATGGATATGCGCCTTGAGCATTGATTGATTAATCGCTACCGTTTTCATGGGTTTTTATAATTTGATGGTAAATGGTTTTTGTACAGATATCAAAAGATCGGTGGTAGTCCGAGCAGACTATTAACCAACAGCGCGTTCGGTGCTCTCGGTGGTCTCAGCACCGACCAACGACTGGTTGCCGAAAGATTGCGCGGAGTAGCGATGGTCGTGTGTCACGATTGTCGCATCATGGTGATACAAATAATCAAGAGTTCGCGAACAACACGTGCTACAATACGCAACAATGTTATTTCACGACTCACCCTCAATCTCTCACCTGCCTACGTCTAAGTTTTTCGATAAGATGATTTACGTATGTGTTATATACATTATATGTATGTATACATACACATATATACGATCAATACTACGTAGGTATATATATATATATAAATAATACTGTATTATAGTGAGAAAAACGATTAGATATAGCCCGAGTATCCGTACGAATGTGTGCGTGTCTACGTTCGTGTGTGGAGTATGTGTGTGCTGTAGAATTGAACGGTCGGTGGAAATGTAGAAATGAATGGGGCCCAAGTATGAAAAAGTTATCAAGTTTCCACAGACTTGCAGGGAAATAGTATTTTTTTGTTTGTACGCCAAAAATCTAACGAAGATTGGGGCAGAAAGAATTGTTGGCGCATACGTTTTCTGTCAAAAGCACGTTCAAAAAATTTTTTCGAAAAAATCATCGGGTAAATGATTTTCTTCTTTGTGAGAAATTTATTCATCCGTTTTTTTCATACAGTAGATTTTTATAACAAAATATTTGAAGAAAAAAGGCAAAGTTTGTGTTATCCTTTCACAAGTTCGATTTCTGCAATTCTACAAAGTGGTTGACTATTTTATTCATTTTTGTCTTGTTATGGGGGAGCTTTAGATTTGGAAAAAACGGAATTTTTTGTCGAGAATGTATGGAAGGAAAGTTCGTCGCGTTTTCGGGAAAAAAAGTGGAAAAAATCATACTCGTTTTCGTTGTTCTTGGAACTCTATTTTATTATTAACCAAATCGCTGGTTCTGGGGTGTGCAGAAACGATGGCCTAAACGATGAAACGACGATTTCTAATTGGTAGGAGTCTCGAAAAGAACAAAAAGAATAAAGATACTCCAACAACTTGCTGTATTATTGATACCAGTAGATAAATATTTCAAAATTTATCTTCCATTATATTTTTCGTTTCTTCTGAATAAGATTGTTGAGTATATTGTACTATAGTGTTTGATTAACGGGTATCAAAAGAAGAAAAGAAATAGCAAATGGTGATACAATAATGATCTTGGGCCGAACAGTTACCGGAGCGTTAAGAAACGACTAGAAATAAGAAGGTTGAACGGTAGGACACTTCGGGCCTCATTAGGAAAAGTTAGGTGTACTTGAGAGCAATTACAACCGAAAACGACAGAGAGAAATGTTGAATTTTGTCGTCACACAATAAAATAACAGGGTCGAAGAAATCCCAGATTGTTTATGTCGGATCGAACGAGTTTCGTTTTCAGAAGAAAGTCTAAAACGATAAATCTCGGAATCAATGAAAATCTGTTAGTGCTGGTGTGCTTTTCTCGAAGATTTATTGTTTTTCGAAATTTCATCATTTTTAGACTTTCAACGAGAAAAACTCGCTCAATCACAATTGACCATACGATTTTTCGATCAAGATATGGGCAGGTCCCAATCTTTCCAAATATATCGCTGTTGACTGAATGAACACAAGAACAAAACAAAAGGACTTAGAATTAGGGCGACGTACAACCGAAATAAAAACTTATTATCGAGTTATAAAGTTCTACGGCCGATCATCATTCCGGTAATGAATGAATTCTATTTAAACAAGAATTAAAAAATGAAATGTGTGTCGAGTGTAAAAGGTGTTCTTGCTGTCTGAGCCCAACGTATCTAAACTCTTACCGTAGCAGAGAAATATATATTTAAGCGATAATTCATCGAATTTAAGTCGAATTATTGAAGGAACGAGATACATCGTGAACCGTAGATTTTTCGTTTTTGTTTTGACATTTCGTTACCAAAGAACTCGTTACTATATTTGTATTTATTTTATCAAGTGTTAATTTATTATTCAAACTCATATTCGTTTTTTTCTTCGTATATAAATTGGAGAACCTCGCACATGTGCGACAGATTTATTGTTTATTGTTTATGATCGATCATCGAAATGTTTATCAATGTTTTATCTACGACGTGCTAATAACTGAATGGGCATAATCGAACTTTTGCATTTATTTATAATTGTATAAATCTCACCTTTACTCGTGCCGTGAAATTCCAAATTAAATCGTTACTTTACGATGACAAAGTCATTCCTTTAGTTATACCGTGCAAACATTTTTCAAAAGTTTGCATTAAGTAAATGAAAATCTACTCGTTCGCAATGTATCTCCGGAAGCAATGATAAATGTCAAAAAAAGGGAAGACGAGCGACGGCGAAAAAACATAATTTAATCAGAAGCACGTTTCGATCAAATGCTACTTTTAAATGTTACTTAGCGAGAAAATAAACCAACACATAAATTATGTAAAATAAAGAGATAGGGATAATCTACCTAAATCTCTCCTGGATTAAATTCTGTATCTCGCCACTTAATCAATCACAATTAGTCTCTACGTTCGCGACAAATATATTAAAGGTAAGAAAACAGTAAGAAGAATAAACAATGCAGAAATATGATTTTCTCTCTGCCAATATACTTCACGTATTCTCGCCGGCATGACGACTATCTGTCCTTTATGATTAAGTTACGAAAAAGATTCGACTTTGTTTTGTTACAAACCAGATATTCGCTCACTCAGCAGAATAATTATTCCCTCGAAGATTTATGCGTTTTCACAACGAATGTCGGTCGCCAAAAAAAAAAAACAATACATCACCTGCCTCGACAATGTCTAGAAAGCGGAATCAAAAATGCAGATTCTTTATGTCTTACGAGGAGAAGATGAATAAATAATATCTCGATCAGCAAACCATTTTTTCTTATTTGCCCGTATCCTTCCAATCCATATAATTCGAACAGCTATAAAATTCTCTAAAAAAATGTCAAATAATCTAATTTCGAGAAATTCGTTCCCAATCGTTTATACACACGTTGATTCCAACGCCACAAAGTTTCACTGATTGGAATACAAGTTTCAAATGAAAAGAGTGTTTCGTCATTTTGGAATTGGAAATTGATGAAATTTTCTGTAATTTGTAATTAATTATCCTGAAGCATGCGTCACACTTTTTACTTGTACTAGGGTGCATCACGCGCGCTGAAGCACGCGAACGGTTTTCTGGAAAACCGTTCGCGGTGGCAATTCCCAGTGATGGAGAAAGTCTCCCTGCGTGTCCTCGTGAAGAGTTCTAGTCGTTTGCGTTTCTGGAAAAATTTTTACGCACCCTTTTCGGAAAAATAAAAATTAAAAGTTTCAATCCCGAAGCTGAGGCTCTGTGACGAGTTTTCGTAGATCTGGCAATTCGCAGTGATGGAGAAAGTCTCCCTGCACACCCTCGTGAAGAGTTCTAGTCGATCGCGTTCCGGGATAAATTTTGATGCACGATTTTTGAAAAAAAAATATATATAAATTTAAATCCCGAAGCTGTGGCTCTGTGACGAGTTTTCGTAGATCTGGCAATTCCCAGTGATGGAGAAAGTCTTCCTGCGTGTCCTCGTGAAGAGTTCTAGTCGTTTGCGTTTCTGGAAAAATTTTTACCCACCCTTTTCGGAAAAATAAAAATTAAAAGTTTCAATCCCGAAGCTGTAGCTCTGTGACGAGTTTTCGTAGATCTGGCAATTCCCAGTGATGGAGAAAGTCTCCCTGCACACCCTCGTGAAGAGTTCTAGTCGATCGCGTTCTGGGATAAATTTTCATCCACGATTTTTGAAAAAAAAATATATATAAATTTAAATCCCGAAGCTGAGGCTCTGTGACGAGTTTCCGTAGATCTGGCAATTCCCAGTGATGGAGAAAGTCTCCCTGCACACCCTCGTGAAGAGTTCTAGTCGATCGCGTTCCGGGATAAATTTTCATCCACGATTTTTGAAAAAAAAATATATATAAATTTAAATCCCGAAGCTGTGGCTCTGTGACGAGTTTTCGTAGATCTGGCAATTCGCAGTGATGGAGAAAGTCTCCCTGCACACCCTCGTGAAGAGTTCTAGTCGATCGCGTTCCGGGATAAATTTTCATCCACGATTTTTGAAAAAAAATTATATATAAATTTAAATCCCGAAGCTGTGGCTCTGTGACGAGTTTTCGTAGATCTGGCAATTCCCAGTGATGGAGAAAGTCTTCCTGCGTGTCCTCGTGAAGAGTTCTAGTCGTTTGCGTTTCTGGAAAAATTTTTACCCACCCTTTTCGGAAAAATAAAAATTAATAGTTTCAATCCCGAAGCTGTGGCTCTGTGACGAGTTTTCGTAGATCTGGCAATTCCCAGTGATGGAGAAAGTCTCCTTGCGTGTCCTCGTGAAGAGTTCTAGTCGTTTGCGTTTCTGGAAAAATTTTAACCCACCCTTTTCGGAAAAATAAAAATTAAAAGTTTCAATCCCGAAGCTGTAGCTCTGTGACGAGTTTTCGTAGATCTGGCAATTCCCAGTGATGGAGAAAGTCTCCCTGCACACCCTCGTGAAGAGTTCTAGTCGATCGCGTTCCGGGATAAATTTTCATCCACGATTTTTGAAAAAAAAATATATATAAATTTAAATCCCGAAGCTGTGGCTCTGTGACGAGTTTTGGTAGATCTGGCAATTCCCAGTGATGGAGAAAGTCTCCCTGCGTGTCCTCGTGAAGAGTTCTAGTCGTTTGCGTTTCTGGAAAGATTTTTACCCACCCTTTTCGGAAAAATAAAAATTAAAAGTTTCAATCCCGAAGCTGTAGCTCTGTGACGAGTTTTCATAGATCTGGCAATTCCCAGTGATGGAGAAAGTCTCCCTGCGTGTCCTCGTGAAGAGTTCTAGTCGTTTGCGTTTCTGGAAAAATTTTTACCCACCCTTTTCGGAAAAATAAAAATTAATAGTTTCAATCCCGAAGCTGTGGCTCTGTGACGAGTTTTCGTAGATCTGGCAATTCCCAGTGATGGAGAAAGTCTCCTTGCGTGTCCTCGTGAAGAGTTCTAGTCGTTTGCGTTTCTGGAAAAATTTTAACCCACCCTTTTCGGAAAAATAAAAATTAAAAGTTTCAATCCCGAAGCTGTAGCTCTGTGACGAGTTTTCGTAGATCTGGCAATTCCCAGTGATGGAGAAAGTCTCCCTGCACACCCTCGTGAAGAGTTCTAGTCGATCGCGTTCCGGGATAAATTTTCATCCACGATTTTTGAAAAAAAAATATATATAAATTTAAATCCCGAAGCTGTGGCTCTGTGACGAGTTTTGGTAGATCTGGCAATTCCCAGTGATGGAGAAAGTCTCCCTGCGTGTCCTCGTGAAGAGTTCTAGTCGTTTGCGTTTCTGGAAAAATTTTTACCCACCCTTTTCGGAAAAATAAAAATTAAAAGTTTCAATCCCGAAGCTGTGGCTCTGTGACGAGTTTTCATAGATCTGGCAATTCCCAGTGATGGAGAAAGTCTCCCTGCGTGTCCTCGTGAAGAGTTCTAGTCGTTTGCGTTTCTGGAAAAATTTTTACCCACCCTTTTCGGAAAAATAAAAATTAAAAGTTTCAATCCCGAAGCTGTGGCTCTGTGACGAGTTTTGGTAGATCTGGCAATTCCCAGTGATGGAGAAAGTCTCCCTGCACACCCTCGTGAAGAGTTCTAGTCGATCGCGTTCCGGGATAAATTTTCATCCACGATTTTTGAACAAAAAATATATATAAATTTAAATCCCGAAGCTGTGGCTCTGTGACGAGTTTTCGTAGATCTGGCAATTCCCAGTGATGGAGAAAGTCTTCCTGCGTGTCCTCGTGAAGAGTTCTAGTCGTTTGCGTTTCTGGAAAAATTTTTACCCACCCTTTTCGGAAAAATAAAAATTAAAAGTTTCAATCCCGAAGCTGTGGCTCTGTGACGAGTTTTGGTAGATCTGGAAATTCCCAGTGATGGAGAAAGTCTCCCTGCGTGTCCTCGTGAAGAGTTCTAGTCGTTTGCGTTTCTGGAAAAATTTTTACCCACCCTTTTCGGAAAAATAAAAATTAAAAGTTTCAATCCCGAAGCTGTGGCTCTGTGACGAGTTTTGGTAGATCTGGCAATTCCCAGTGATGGAGAAAGTCTCCCTGCGTGTCCTCGTGAAGAGTTCTAGTCGTTTGCGTTTCTGGAAAAATTTTTACCCACCCTTTTCGGAAAAATAAAAATTAAAAGTTTCAATCCCGAAGCTGTGGCTCTGTGACGAGTTTTGGTAGATCTGGCAATTCCCAGTGATGGAGAAAGTCTCCCTGCGTGTCCTCGTGAAGAGTTCTAGTCGTTTGCGTTTCTGGAAAAATTTTTACCCACCCTTTTTCGGAAAAATAAAAATTAAAAGTTTCAATCCCGAAGCTGTAGCTCTGTGACGAGTTTTCGTAGATCTGGCAATTCGCAGTGATGGAGAAAGTCTCCCTGCACACCCTCGTGAAGAGTTCTAGTCGATCGCGTTCCGGGATAAATTTTCATCCACGATTTTTGAACAAAAAATATATATAAATTTAAATCCCGAAGCTGTGGCTCTGTGACGAGTTTTCGTAGATCTGGCAATTCCCAGTGATGGAGAAAGTCTTCCTGCGTGTCCTCGTGAAGAGTTCTAGTCGTTTGCGTTTCTGGAAAAATTTTTACCCACCCTTTTCGGAAAAATAAAAATTAAAAGTTTCAATCCCGAAGCTGTGGCTCTGTGACGAGTTTTGGTAGATCTGGCAATTCCCAGTGATGGAGGAAGTCTCCCTGCGTGTCCTCGTGAAGAGTTCTAGTCGTTTGCGTTTCTGGAAAAATTTTTACCCACCCTTTTCGGAAAAATAAAAATTAAAAGTTTCAATCCCGAAGCTGTGGCTCTGTGACGAGTTTTGGTAGATCTGGCAATTCCCAGTGATGGAGAAAGTCTCCCTGCATGTCCTCGTGAAGAGTTCTAGTCGTTTGCGTTTCTGGAAAAATTTTTACCCACCCTTTTCGGAAAAATAAAAATTAAAAGTTTCAATCCCGAAGCTGTGGCTCTGTGACGAGTTTTGGTAGATCTGGCAATTCCCAGTGATGGAGAAAGTCTCCCTGCGTGTCCTCGTGAAGAGTTCTAGTCGTTTGCGTTTCTGGAAAAATTTTTACCCACCCTTTTCGGAAAAATAAAAATAAAAAGTTTCAATCCCGAAGCTGTGGCTCTGTGACGAGTTTTCGTAGATCTGGCAATTCCCAGTGATGGAGAAAGTCTCCCTGCACACCCTCGTGAAGAGTTCTAGTCGATCGCGTTCCGGGATAAATTTTCACCCACGATTTTTGAAAAAAAATTATATATAAATTTAAATCCCGAAGCTGTGGCTCTGTGAAGAGTTTTCGTAGATCTGGCAATTCCCAGTGATGGAGAAAGTCTTCCTGCGTGTCCTCGTGAAGAGTTCTAGTCGTTTGCGTTTCTGGAAAAATTTTTACCCACCCTTTTCGGAAAAATAAAAATTAAAAGTTTCAATCCCGAAGCTGTGGCTCTGTGACGAGTTTTGGTAGATCTGGCAATTCCCAGTGATGGAGAAAGTCTCCCTGCGTGTCCTCGTGAAGAGTTCTAGTCGTTTGCGTTTCTGGAAAAATTTTTACCCACCCTTTTCGGAAAAATAAAAATTAAAAGTTTCAATCCCGAAGCTGTAGCTCTGTGACGAGTTTTGGTAGATCTGGCAATTCCCAGTGATGGAGAAAGTCTCCCTGCACACCCTCGTGAAGAGTTCTAGTCGTTTGCGTTTCTGGAAAAATTTTTACCCACCCTTTTCGGAAAAATAAAAATTAAAAGTTTCAATCCCGAAGCTGTGGCTCTGTGACGAGTTTTGGTAGATCTGGCAATTCCCAGTGATGGAGAAAGTCTCCCTGCGTGTCCTCGTGAAGAGTTCTAGTCGTTTGCGTTTCTGGAAAAATTTTTACCCACCCTTTTCGGAAAAATAAAAATTAAAAGTTTCAATCCCGAAGCTGTAGCTCTGTGACGAGTTTTCGTAGATCTGGCAATTCCCAGTGATGGAGAAAGTCTCCCTGCACACCCTCGTGAAGAGTTCTAGTCGATCGCGTTCTGGGATAAATTTTCATCCACGATTTTTGAAAAAAAAATATATATAAATTTAAATCCCGAAGCTGAGGCTCTGTGACGAGTTTCCGTAGATCTGGCAATTCCCAGTGATGGAGAAAGTCTCCCTGCACACCCTCGTGAAGAGTTCTAGTCGATCGCGTTCCGGGATAAATTTTCATCCACGATTTTTGAAAAAAAAATATATATAAATTTAAATCCCGAAGCTGTGGCTCTGTGACGAGTTTTCGTAGATCTGGCAATTCGCAGTGATGGAGAAAGTCTCCCTGCACACCCTCGTGAAGAGTTCTAGTCGTTTGCGTTTCTGGAAAAATTTTTACCCACCCTTTTCGGAAAAATAAAAATTAATAGTTTCAATCCCGAAGCTGTGGCTCTGTGACGAGTTTTCGTAGATCTGGCAATTCCCAGTGATGGAGAAAGTCTCCCTGCGTGTCCTCGTGAAGAGTTCTAGTCATTTGCGTTTCGGGAAAAATTTTTACCCACCCTTTTCGGAAAAATAAAAATTAAAAGTTTCAATCCCGAAGCTGTAGCTCTGTGACGAGTTTTCGTAGATCTGGCAATTCCCAGTGATGGAGAAAGTCTCCCTGCACACCCTCGTGAAGAGTTCTAGTCGATCGCGTTCCGGGATAAATTTTCATCCACGATTTTTGAAAAAAAAATATATATAAATTTAAATCCCGAAGCTGTGGCTCTGTGACGAGTTTTCGTAGATCTGGCAATTCCCAGTGATGGAGAAAGTCTTCCTGCGTGTCCTCGTGAAGAGTTCTAGTCGTTTGCGTTTCTGGAAAAATTTTTACCCACCCTTTTCGGAAAAATAAAAATTAATAGTTTCAATCCCGAAGCTGTGGCTCTGTGACGAGTTTTCGTAGATCTGGCAATTCCCAGTGATGGAGAAAGTCTCCTTGCGTGTCCTCGTGAAGAGTTCTAGTCGTTTGCGTTTCTGGAAAAATTTTAACCCACCCTTTTCGGAAAAATAAAAATTAAAAGTTTCAATCCCGAAGCTGTAGCTCTGTGACGAGTTTTCGTAGATCTGGCAATTCCCAGTCATGGAGAAAGTCTCCCTGCACACCCTCGTGAAGAGTTCTAGTCGATCGCGTTCCGGGATAAATTTTCATCCACGATTTTTGAAAAAAAAATATATATAAATTTAAATCCCGAAGCTGAGGCTCTGTGACGAGTTTTCGTAGATCTGGCAATTCCCAGTGATGGAGAAAGTCTCCTTGCGTGTCCTCGTGAAGAGTTCTAGTCGTTTGCGTTTCTGGAAAAATTTTAACCCACCCTTTTCGGAAAAATAAAAATTAAAAGTTTCAATCCCGAAGCTGTAGCTCTGTGACGAGTTTTCGTAGATCTGGCAATTCCCAGTGATGGAGAAAGTCTCCCTGCACACCCTCGTGAAGAGTTCTAGTCGATCGCGTTCCGGGATAAATTTTCATCCACGATTTTTGAAAAAAAAATATATATAAATTTAAATCCCGAAGCTGTGGCTCTGTGACGAGTTTTGGTAGATCTGGCAATTCCCAGTGATGGAGAAAGTCTCCCTGCGTGTCCTCGTGAAGAGTTCTAGTCGTTTGCGTTTCTGGAAAAATTTTTACCCACCCTTTTCGGAAAAATAAAAATTAAAAGTTTCAATCCCGAAGCTGTGGCTCTGTGACGAGTTTTGGTAGATCTGGCAATTCCCAGTGATGGAGAAAGTCTCCCTGCGTGTCCTCGTGAAGAGTTCTAGTCGTTTGCGTTTCTGGAAAAATTTTTACCCACCCTTTTCGGAAAAATAAAAATAAAAAGTTTCAATCCCGAAGCTGTAGCTCTGTGACGAGTTTTCGTAGATCTGGCAATTCCCAGTGATGGAGAAAGTCTCCCTGCACACCCTCGTGAAGAGTTCTAGTCGATCGCGTTCCGGGATAAATTTTCATCCACCCTTTTCGGAAAAATAAAAATTAAAAGTTTCAATCCCGAAGCTGTGGCTCTGTGACGAGTTTTGGTAGATCTGGCAATTCCCAGTGATGGAGAAAGTCTCCCTGCGTGTCCTCGTGAAGAGTTCTAGTCGTTTGCGTTTCTGCAAAAATTTTTACCCACCCTTTTTCGGAAAAATAAAAATTAAAAGTTTCAATCCCGAAGCTGTAGCTCTGTGACGAGTTTTCGTAGATCTGGCAATTCGCAGTGATGGAGAAAGTCTCCCTGCACACCCTCGTGAAGAGTTCTAGTCGATCGCGTTCCGGGATAAATTTTGATGCACGATTTTTGAAAAAAAAATATATATAAATTTAAATCCCGAAGCTGAGGCTCTGTGACGAGTTTTCGTAGATCTGGCAATTCCCAGTGATGGAGAAAGTCTTCCTGCGTGTCCTCGTGAAGAGTTCTAGTCGTTTGCGTTTCTGGAAAAATTTTTACCCACCCTTTTCGGAAAAATAAAAATTAAAAGTTTCAATCCCGAAGCTGTAGCTCTGTGACGAGTTTTCGTAGATCTGGCAATTCCCAGTGATGGAGAAAGTCTCCCTGCACACCCTCGTGAAGAGTTCTAGTCGTTTGCGTTTCTGGAAAAATTTTTACCCACCCTTTTCGGAAAAATAAAAATTAAAAGTTTCAATCCCGAAGCTGTGGCTCTGTGACGAGTTTTGGTAGATCTGGCAATTCCCAGTGATGGAGAAAGTCTCTCTGCGTGTCCTCGTGAAGAGTTCTAGTCGTTTGCGTTTCTGGAAAAATTTTTACCCACCCTTTTCGGAAAAATAAAAATTAAAAGTTTCAATCCCGAAGCTGTAGCTCTGTGACGAGTTTTGGTAGATCTGGCAATTCCCAGTGATGGAGAAAGTCTCCCTGCACACCCTCGTGAAGAGTTCTAGTCGTTTGCGTTTCTGGAAAAATTTTTACCCACCCTTTTCGGAAAAATAAAAATTAAAAGTTTCAATCCCGAAGCTGTGGCTCTGTGACGAGTTTTGGTAGATCTGGCAATTCCCAGTGATGGAGAAAGTCTCCCTGCGTGTCCTCGTGAAGAGTTCTAGTCGTTTGCGTTTCTGGAAAAATTTTTACCCACCCTTTTCGGAAAAATAAAAATTAAAAGTTTCAATCCCGAAGCTGTAGCTCTGTGACGAGTTTTCGTAGATCTGGCAATTCCCAGTGATGGAGAAAGTCTCCCTGCACACCCTCGTGAAGAGTTCTAGTCGTTTGCGTTTCTGGAAAAATTTTTACCCACCCTTTTCGGAAAAATAAAAATTAAAAGTTTCAATCCCGAAGCTGTGGCTCTGTGACGAGTTTTGGTAGATCTGGCAATTCCCAGTGATGGAGAAAGTCTCCCTGCGTGTCCTCGTGAAGAGTTCTAGTCGTTTGCGTTTCTGGAAAAATTTTTACCCACCCTTTTCGGAAAAATAAAAATTAAAAGTTTCAATCCCGAAGCTGTAGCTCTGTGACGAGTTTTGGTAGATCTGGCAATTCCCAGTGATGGAGAAAGTCTCCCTGCGTGTCCTCGTGAAGAGTTCTAGTCGTTTGCGTTTCTGGAAAAATTTTTACCCACCCTTTTCGGAAAAATAAAAATTAAAAGTTTCAATCCCGAAGCTGTAGCTCTGTGACGAGTTTTGGTAGATCTGGCAATTCCCAGTGATGGAGAAAGTCTCCCTGCGTGTCCTCGTGAAGAGTTCTAGTCGTTTGCGTTCCGGGATAAATTTTCATCCACGATTTTTGAAAAAAAAATATATATAAATTTAAATCCCGAAGCTGAGGCTCTGTGACGAGTTTTCGTAGATCTGGAAATTCCCAGTGATGGAGGAAGTCTCCCTGCGTGTCCTCGTGAAGAGTTCTAGTCGTTTGCGTTCCCGGATAAATTTTTATCCACCATTTTCGGAAAAAAGAAATAAAAAAGTTTGAATCCCGAAGCTGAGGCTCCCAGACACGTTTTCGTAGATCTGGCAATTCCCAGTGATGAAGAAAGTCTCCATGCGTGTCCTCGTGAAGAGTTCTAGTCAATCCCACTTTCATGCATACGAAAAAAAGTTTTATTCCGATAGAAACTTATAACCGCACGCGTATATACGCAACTGTCAAACCAACAGCCGGAACTGTCAGACTGACAGCGGGAGAGTCAAAACACGGTGTCAGAACACGACCGACCAATAACAGCACGAATAAAACGACAACAATGCCTCTCGTTGGTCGCCAACTTCGGGCGTTACTCACCAACTTTTTATTAGTTAGGGGAGTTAGGGGACCTTAAGACACTAAGAAGTATTGAAATAAATTGAGACGCGAAAAACACATCTATCAATGGAGAACTTTGCGTAATGTTTATTTAAGTATTCTTTTTTTTTCATTTGTTCATTACTAATCGTAGGTATACAGTTTATAATTGTATACGTGGTTGTACTATTTGTCATGTGTAATTGTCAGGATTCAAGTTTTATTTCATTATACGCAGTTTTCATATTTTTTCCTGGTTTTTTTTTTTTTGCTCCTTTCTCTATCACGAACAATGCATTTCTGTTGATATTACATTTTTTCATTTTTAATTAATAATATTGCCGTAAGCCGAAGAGGGAATATATTTACACATTTGACCCTTCGGGATTTGCTTTACGGATTGTGGCCGGCAGATTCGAGAAGATTTATCGTCTCTTTAGCTTTTTGCCTTGAATCAGGGTGTCCAACATTTTCAGACTTTCTATTGTTACAATTCCAAAGTATAAATTCATAAAGATATTGATCAAAACATTTTCGAAACGTGGATATGATAACTCTGTACATCATTCGATTGTCGAATAATTTCGCGACTAATAAAAACGAATTTATAGAATTCTGGCCTCAATGTAGAATGTTGAAATTTCAGAAACGGTGTTAAATTTGTGATGAATGAATATTCTGATCTTACAAATGATTGTAACGTGAAAGAAGTTGGTCAATAAATCGTTAGACACCCTGTCGTTCTTAAGCTGTTGTGGCGTGTCAAGCATGAGAAAAGAGGGAGAATAAAGTAAAGAAAGGCCACTGAGGCTGGGAATCAGTTATTTTGTTTTCTAAAGCACGTACATTTTTGTTTTTTCATCTGCATAGCGATAAACGCCTGACTAAACGGTTGGTGTGAATAGAGATTTAAGATCGGCTATCGTTGCTTATCCCTAAATAGACATGCGTCGCAAGTTCGTCTTTTTAATCGTTTCATTTTGTTTTCCGCCACGTTTGTCATTCGGCAAACGTGTTGAATTCCATCGTTCATTTTATTCTTTTCCTTTTTAATAATAATTAGAAAAAATGAGCTTGAACTTTATACAATTTTTTTTTTCATCTCTGTAATTAGAAATAATTTAACAGCTACGTTCGTCGCATAACGGATCGCACGAACGATCTAATAACCGGGTTAATAAGGAAAGGGATGATTGAGGGATTTTGGGTCTATACATGCACGAGAGGTCGAAGTTTCGAACACCGAATGAACGTTTGATAATCGATGAAATAGGAGAAATAACTTAGTTATATGACATGCGGGGGGAAAGGATATTAATGTTATTTATGTTATTTATGTTATTAGCATTATTGTAATTTTAATATTATTCCTATTGTTATTGTTTTTTTTTTAATTATTATTTACTCTTATTTTTATGGTTATTATCATCATTAATATTTAACGGGCAAGGATTTTGTGCTTGATTTTGTCCCACGAGGAGGAACGATCGTATTTTTATCCTGTTTCCTTGAGGCAAATTGTCTCGTGTGAAATCGCGACACCGCGCGAACGACGCAGTTCTAATTCTTTTACAGCGAGAGTATGTAAGAATTATGAGGGCGGATTGGACAAAAAAATTTGGACGATTTATTTGTTTGTCATTATGCTCTTATCGTGTTATAAAAAGCATGAAATTGTTAAGTGTGATGCGTGTGAAAACAATTGCATTTAAAAGAAAGTATTTACAACAATAAATTGTGAATTTTTTTTCAAATTGTTACTCTTCAGGAACAACGTAATCGTCGTGAATACGTGATCGAGAAAATTTCCGAAAAATTGTTAGATCGCGATAGATGAAAATATTGGGAATTCCGATTGATCGGAAAAGGAGAAACTCGAAAATATTTATATTTCGATTAAATGTGATGTGTATGTGTGACTCGGAGCTACTGCGTCGCGAATAAAAGTCGTAAAAAGAGTTCATGATTACGATTCCGGCCGGGAAAACATGACTCGAAAATTCATTCACGTGCTATTTCTATTTACATACGTGCGTTAGGCTCCTTCGACTTTTTGCACAAACAAATGTCACTATAAAAAAATAGAGTAAAAAGAGGAAACCGATGTATCAAATTTGAAAATATCTCAAGAATATTCTTCGAGCGTCGTCATAATTTACGTCGATGGAACAATATTGATAAACGAGTCACGAGCATTTACGAAAATTGATTTTTCGTACGGTCTGGAACAAGGAACTCGACAGGCAACAGTAAACATTTTTCAGCACATCTCGAATTTTGGAATTGCAATTATTTCTTCTTGAGGTTGAAAAGACGATTCCGCGGGGGAATGGACCTACAGAGATTGTTTTGCAACCGCCCTAATTTATGTATTTATGTACATACACAGTGTAAATCGATTATAACGGCTTTTCTTGATATTTTCGTTTGGGTCTCCTAGACCCGGTATCACGTTCGCGGGATAAAAAGTATCAGGCGCATCGGCGAAACGATACGCTACGCTCGAGCATTCGAGCAAAATCTCTCGGCCCGATTTACACTGAATTTATACACGAAAATATATTCCTTCCCACGTCCTACGAATCGTTGCGCCGCTTTTTGCCAACTGGTCAATGGCGAAGCGCGTCGAGTGGTTCGAAAACGAAAAGTTTTCATCAGTCCCTCGCATCGTGTTTGAAAATGTATACAGCGTATCAAGCGCATTGAACGTGTTCATTCGCAGATTGTGAGCGGAAGAAGAATGAGTGAAAATAAAAAAGAAAAAAAATTGGTCACCCGTTGCCTCAAGGATCTGGCACGGAACTTCATGTCGATGTTCGAACGCTCATTTCTCTTATCAGTCCATGGCGAGCGTTCGAAGATCGTGATACTCGAGCTTGGATCAATCGGAAATGCAACGAAAATCCGACTTTTCATTTTTTGGTTTCCTTTTAAAATGATCAGCTTTCGTTTTTTCTCTACGGGTTAAAAAAAAGTCGAGACATTTTATTAGCTTAAATTCGGACAGAAATTTGATGCGTTAAAAAACAAAGAAGGCGTTTCGTTGCATTCCAGCGATGCCAAGTTCGATATCATCGAAGAGCATTGATTAGATTCTCGTTCTTTCCTCATTAGAGTCCTCTTGACAATTAAGCCTGACAAACGACCGACTCGGGTCAACGTATTAGACACGTCGCACAAATTCGCTGAGGACCGATACAATCGTCGTGACAAAAAGCACCGCACTGACGACAAATAACCATCGCTCCTCGCATGTTGCATTCACAGGGTGGTGGAGGATCGCCACCCATTATTACACCCGGCGCACCAGGCTCCGCACCACCACCGCCTCTACCATCCGTTGTACCTCGTGCTTTCAAAGTCACAGCCTGATGAGAACCCTCACCGGCGCTGGCTGGTCTTCCGCGAACCAAATGCACACCAACTCCGATTCCTGCTATTTGCGGTGGCAATGGTGGAGCGGACGACGCTCTTGGAGCTCCGTCACTCACTCCCGTACGCTGGACCAATATGTACTGACCAAATCCACCGGTTCCGTTCGTACTCAGTTGCGCCACTGCGTTGTTTTCTGCCACCTGATAAAAATGGCCTCTCATGAAATACTCCCAATTTTTTTTTATTTCACCGAACAACTCCACAGAAAAATTTCAAGAAAAAACCGACAAAAGTTCTCGACACTTAATTATTAATTTGTAAATCCAGAAAACGAGCTCAAGGTGCGATCAAACGTCTTAGCGCGTCGGAAAATTCGTTATAGTGATCCACAGGATGCAGAAAAATAACTGGATCGAAATTCAAGTGGCTTCCATTTTTTTCAACCAGTCAGCATTCTCGCAACCGTAACGAACGAACGGATTGAGCAGCCAAAAGAAACATGTTGTTAGATTTGAATTTTACATCATGAACGTTTCAATCTTTTGGTCTTCTTTCTGCAGCTTTTGTTAAGGGACTCTCAGAAGAAACGAAAGGAAAACTTGACACATCCTAACAATACAAATGGCAACATAATTGGAATCTCGAAAATCGGCGCAATTCACTTTTCTTTTCTTTCCTCATAATGAATAAGGAGGTCGTATTTGTAATAAGAATTTTACCTCGACAGGTGCGGCTTGCCGTGCAGTTGCAAAAACCTGTCTCAGCATAACTGCCTGTGCTTTATTCTGCGTCTGCTTCCCGTGCTGCGAACTTTGCTTCTGGGTTTTTACTGTCGTAATCGTACGTCCGCCAGTTTTACTCGTCGTAAAAGCGCCGTCACCCCTTGCCAACAAGCTCGGTGGTGGTTTAAGATGGGCTTTAAGCTGATCACGATTCGGTGAGCTCTGGATTACCTGCAAAAGCGAAAAAAAAATGTTACGGGATCTTGGTGACATGAGAAACGGCGCGATACAGATTCTATGAAAAAACAATAAGAAAGCAATAAAGAATTAATGTAAAGAACCGTTCACAGGCTTTTGTTCCGGTTTTGGAATAAAAAAAGAATAAAATTTTTTCCCCGCTTTAAAAAAAATGGAAAATGATGAAAATTGTATTGGTGAAAGTTGAATATTTTCGGGGATGATAAGATTTTTAATTTTCGATCTTACCGCTTGACAAATTTGATAACTACGCTCGAGATTGACGGCACCGGGTGGTTCCTTGGTGGAACTTCTCGATCGTCCGCCTCCCTGTTCTTTATTGCTGTTTCTGGAGGCTCTGTAGCTTCCCTGACCGGTGCCACGTGGGTTTCTAGGTGGTACGACGTTGGTGGAATACTGTTGAGGTTGCATATTTGCCACGATTGGTCTGGATGCTCCGGTGACCATTGGCGTTTGATGTTGTACGACTATTGCACTTTGTTGATGTACCTGATTGGTCAAGCCGACGGTAGCTTGGACAACGTTTGCTTGAACGGTATTTCTGACGGTAATATTGTTGGTTAAATTATTACGAGCTACGACATTATTATTTTGATGTTGTTGCTGTTGATGTTGTTGGGAACTGGCGACTGTAGCGAGCTGAGCAATATCGTCATTGGGTCGAACAATACTGACTTGATGAGTCGGTGGATTGTGTTGATTGGTAATTTGCGGCGTTAAAGCGGCCGTCCCGCTCAAACTAGCTTGTCCGGTATTTTGTTGTTGTCCATGATGAAATCTCGTTTGAACGAATCGTATCGATTGTAACGAAGGAAATGCGATAATGGGTGGAGTATTCGATTGCACGGTTTTCATTAAGGATACCGCGACAGGTGTACTCGTGGCGTTTATCGTCATGGTAGTTTCAGCAGGCTGAAAACTTGAGACTCCTTGAACAACTGGCAATTGTAAGCAACTAATGGATTCGGGATTGTTTTCGTTAGTGACGAAGTGAGATTGTTGTTGGACCGTTTGCGATTGACTGCTTGATGTTGTCGACATTGTCACATCGTTGGTGCTCGCGGTATCGTTGCAATCGTCCTGTGTCGTCACTGTTATATTGGCAGCAACTGTACCATCGAGAGCTGCAGCGACCAGGGGCCAAGGCACCTGTAAATCTTCCTGCGCCTTCCATCGAAGTCGCCGGTCGGTACATTCTTGTCAGTAACGAAAGAAGGTGCGACGAGCCGCTCTTTTTATGCTTTATATTTTTATGTTTTGTATTTTTTTAGTTTTTATTTCGTTTTGTTTGTTATTTTATTAATTTTGATTGGCGAATCGACGAGCAAAAAATCGACATCGTGATTCACCGAGAATATCTCGCGTGGTATTTGTTGGATTATTAAACGTATACATGTAGAGACTTACCGGACTGCTATTTATGTTACTGTTATTGTTATTGACTGCCGTGTTGACCGCCGCCTCTACCGGCCAACTGCACTCGAGCATCTCCGAGCAAACGTAATTGTTCGCGTCGCGCAACTCGTCGTCGACGTTCGCTACGTTCATTACGTCCGGCTGGGCGTTTCCATCCTCCGAAACAACCACCGTTTCAGCTACAACGACCGTTCGGTTCTCCGTCTCCTCGGGCACAACCCTCGTTCCCATTTCCATTGAACCCAGTATCGGATATATTATTTCTTCCGGACATCCCGATATTTCTTCGTAAGCTTCCCGCATTTCGCCACGTACCTGCAACAAACGAATGTATAAATCCACCTCAATTTTATTTTCTACGATACAAAATTTGTCAAGACTAGGCAAATTATTGACAAAACTGTCGTTTTTATATTTAATTCGATTGATTCTCGAGTGTCACTCACGAATATTGGCAATACCTCGAGTTCGTGAATGCGTTGCAACGTTTCACTGTCAATTTCCATGCATTCGGGGATTTGGGGCTCGGGTTCCGTCCCACTTGGATTTATAGTCTCCGTATGTTGACTGTCCACTATTTGACTCGTTATGACACTGTGTTCGTCGGTCAATTGATCACTTGTCTCAACCTCCTCGTGGCCAGATATGCTCTCAACAGCAGCTGCGTTTTCGCACTCGGATATCTCGAAAATTTTCGATTTTTCTCTTTCAAGCAGATTGTGATGATGGTGAACTGGTTCCTGCGGCAGATGATGTTCCTCGCTTACTATTCGAAGCACCTGAGTAGTGTCGTCTTCGGTGTGAGATAATGCCACGGATATAACGTCTATAGGATCAGTAGTTGTCAGATCCGTAGAACATTGTATCTGCATGTCCGTGACGGATGTTGCTTGAGATTCCATCAAATCCGTCGTTTCTTCGGTAAACGAAGTTTCAGGAATTTCCATGATTTCTTCGGGACTTTGTACGCTTTCGGTTGGTAATTCTGTCGGAGATTCTTCAATCTGCATCGATTCTTCAGGTTGAATATCAGGCTCTTTTGTTTCCATAAAAACTTCAGGTTCTCTGACGACGCTCGTTAGCTCGTCGGGCGGTTGTTGCTCTCCGGCAGAATATTCGACCGTTTGATTATCCTCGTTTGTCGTTTCTTCCACTACAGGTTCAGTCTCAATGGATTCGAGACGAATTTCAGCTGCCGGAGAAATTTCAGGAACTTGGTCATACTCCGGCAACGCTTCGACCCTCGTCTCGTCAGGACCATTTTCCATCATTTTCACCGCTACTTGATTCGTTTCCGTAATTTCCTCATTCTCAGTCGCTATTTTTATTTCCGTCGCGTTCGAACTAGAACGGCAATAAAGATCCGACGAGATTTGCTCGGCGTTTGATTCCGAACGCAATCGTAAACTCGATCGCGTCACAGCTCCACCCGTTCTTGTTTCCGGTATACAGTGCAAACCGAGGCGTAGTTTCGGCTCACGCTTGTCGCCCCATATCGGCTCGAAATGCTTCAACTTCCATGGGTCGAGCTTGTTTTTATCCCTTTCCGCCTCCATCTTTAATCTCTGTTGATTTTCCGGTGTAAATTCGCCTTCGGCGAGACGCTTCCGCCACTCGAGGCAAGCACGAGAGAAAAATTCATTGTTCAAACCGGAAGTCGCCGCATCCTGAAAATTGTATGAAAATTAATAACACGAATAAAAAATACTTTGGCTATCAATAGGAAATTTTATATCAAGATCTTTTTTAATTTTTCTCTTTTCGATTTCATTTCCATTTTTCTCTATTTCTAATTTGATATTCGTCGGTTCTTCCGTTCATGTGAATTTAAACCTAGCAACAGTTATTAACTCTTGGAGTGTACACCTCCTAGAAGTCCATATTGGGTCAATCTGACCAAACGTGTTTTTAAATCGTTGTATTCCGGTAAATGTGCATTTTTTCTTTATTTTTTTTTTTTTTTTTGTAGCGACGTTTTTTGTAGTAAATTATCCATATTTTATGGCCCTGAACTTATTTTTTGACGAAAACGAAAATTAAATGCCAAAACATTCGTTAACATTAAATGGCAAACAGTCGGTGACAAAAAATTGTTGGGGTCAAAACGACCCAGTATGCACTCGAAGGTTAATACTTTCAGCGAACTTCAGATTCTGATGATATTTGCCAATACCTGTCTGTCCACCGCGGGCAACAGCTGCGCCAGTTTTCTCTGATACAAAGGCGGAAGTCCCTGAAACGTGTGCCTATTGAGCAAAGCCCGCAAACTCGTACTCGCGAGTATACTCGCTGGCGTTTCCAAGTCCACCAGCCCAGCCTCGAGCTGAGCGGCTGCAGACAATCTTTTCGTCGAACGTCTTCGACCGGATTTTAAACTGAAACCGGGTAAACTGGCAAGAACTTCCCTCATCGTAGCTGCAGGCTCTTCCACTGAAAATATTCGTCATTCGTGGTTCTATTTAATTGTTTCAAATTAAACGACATGGATCATCGTAGACAGAGTAACTTTGGAAATTAAAAAGAGAGTTCTCCGTGTTTTTATCTGTTTGGAACAAGCGCAAGTACAAATTGGATTCTACTGCGTTTTTCTTGCTCCAGTTACACTCGGAAATTGATACTTTTTTTTTTCATTGTATTAGAGAACTGCTGAATTAGCTGATACAGCACACTTAAGGTGATGGAGTAGTCGCTTTCTTGCAATGTAAGTGCCAGAGAGATAGTTACAATTTTCAAAATTGAATATTTCTGACACGGTTTCACCAATAAAGGAAAACCCCTGTCAGTAGATTTTTGGCATCGTCCTGCGTACGTTGACAGAGTCTTTTTTGATTAGTCAAACGATATCGAAGAATTTTTATTTCGAAAATTCAAGGTGACTGATCCATCTGAACCCTAGAACCACAAACTGGAGTAGAAATCTACCCGAGGCAAGCTTCGAATTACATTCCTGAGTTAATTTTTCTGAGCTTTTGGGTATTTACATCGATGTTTCACCAACTAAACCTCGATGAAATTGAATTTGCTCCGCACCATTCTCTTTGCAATAAGAAAACAAAAAGATTCACATACTTGTAAGTCAGATTACTGCTTTAAGAACGATTTTACGAACAAGAAACCCACGGGGTGGATATTCAGCACGGTTTGAAGTTTCAAAGTAAAAAAACGAGTTTGTAGTTCCAGGGTTAAAGAAGGTTGCAATTTCGTGGAAGAACATTGGCCAGATTTCTCAGAGTTAAAAGTGAAAATGATTTTTTAATATTTGCCTTGGCTCAAGGATTAAACGGCGATGATGAAATCGTCAGGGAATAGAAAAATGTTTTTACCGGCATTGACAAGTTGGACCTGAGGTACTGGAGGTGACGGCGGATCGTTGGGTGGCGGCGGCGCCAAAGGTTTGACAACAATTCTTGGCAGGGTTCTAGAATTGCCGGACGCGATGGTAGTGTTTTTCCTGCGTCTTTTGGCCTGTTGTCGAAGCGCATGCTTAATAACTTTTTTACTATGAACCATGCCAGCATAGCCGGAGCATCCTGGACTCGTATCGCCGCCACCCTCAAGTTTACTCGATTCCACCTCGATCTCCATCGTATCAAAAACAAATGCTTTTGATAAAATGCTTGTTTAGTTTATAGTTGTTTTAGGCTCAATGTCTCATAGCGAAAAGTGTGCACGTTGATCTCGCAAACTTCGCGTAAATACGAATGTCCGCTACATCGATAGTCCTTTTGCACTAAATCCTTTGGATAATCGAGCCTTGGTATGTTCTCATACTGAGTTTCATAAGTCTTCTCGACGGCATAATCGACCACAGGTTAATTTCCATATGACAAATAAAAACAACATCTCGATGTTGATCGAGCAGCGTTCGGTGCTTTCGCGTACAACGACGGTGTCCATAAATATAACCGTTCGTCAAACTCTTATTACGAAATATTAATCCGTTATCTTAAGCCAATGATGCAGCTTGCTCACTCTAGTTTTTTACAGTTCAATTGCACCTTTAATTGTCCTCGTTATGACTATTATGCCGAGGTGTGTTTGTTAAACCAGCCGAAAATATCGTAATTTCTTTCGCTTCGGCCATGTTGCATCTACGTATTTACACCATGATTGACACAGGAGCATTAGCGACTGAACGTAGATACGAAAACCGAGAGAAAAGTAGCAATTCTTGAAAAATTTAAAGTTCCTAGCGGGTTGAGTAGAAACAAAAAATCTCTAGGAAAAGAGCGGGAATTTTAAAGTTGTGAATAATTTTTTTCAACGCATTCTTTCATTATACTAACAAAAGTTTATTTATTTCAATTTAATTGTAATAACGATATTTTTATATTTTCCTGTGTCTAAGAAAATTCCTCGCACCATTTTGCCTTAATTATGTTACCCTAGTTACTTCTAAATATTATTTCTAGCCTCCGTTCCCCCCGCTCCCGCACGAATTTCATAATTTCGTAGTAAATATTGATTTTGAAGAATTGTGCCGTTCAATAATCACGAAATTTGAGTTCCAAGCTTGAATATTATCAAACGAATCATTGAATATCATCAGAAGAAATATATTTCACATGTGTTCGTATCGTTATATAGGCACTGCCCCTGCCAGCTACAACTCGAAGCTGCTCACATGCTCCGTATTTGTTTTGCACACCATGGCATAAAACACCGGCTTGACTTGACCTTTTTTAGTTGATCTGTTCTTTCTTACGCCGATAACGATTTTGAGTTTATTCATATAAAGAGTGAACATTTTTTAATTATGAAAAGACCTGAAACACGAGTGTACAAGCTCCCAAAGCTTGTAATTACAGAAAAACGTATTTCCTCTGAGGCATTCGGTGAATAACCTACGTATTTACATAGTATCCAAGATACATGTATATAAATTGGCGCGTACAAACATTGACATTGCAAGAATTGCTTCATGACAAAAACCTCTTAATCACTACGTAATGCGATTAACGACTGATTGCAAGTGATTATAACAGTTTTTAAATGGAGACATTCCTCGCTGTGAACAGCAACGTTACGAGTATGTTTGGCAATTTCTGTAATGCGTGATTATCCGACATTGTTCTTTGAACTTTCATTTTTTCAATAGCTTGGCGTCAAATCATTGCACGGACACTTGATAAGGAAATAAAAAAACAAGATAATCGCGTGTGGTTCTTCATCAGTGAACAGCGTTCCCCGAATTGCATGTCATTAAGGATTTTGAGTTGAGTGATAGTCGCACAAAAACATGTCGAAAAGTATTGTGATTGTAGGATCGTGCATGATTGACCTTTCGAGGTAAATACGATGTTATTTGATTATTCAAAATTAATTATCCATATCTTTCGCGGAAATTTTGAGTAAAAACGCGTTCAACGATCTTCGGGTTCCACAGAATTATGAACGAGTTTCCAAAAAAATGTCTGCAGACACCTCATTTCCCAAAAATCTTTAACCCTTTCAAAGTTCTTGAACATCCTTTTTTTCTAAATAGATTCCTTCCAAAATCATCTATAAACTGTGAAATAAAAGCTTATTTTCAACATTCTGTTGCTCGAAATAAAAAATGTTCTACTAATCAATTCAATCTATATTTACACACGGTTTTTTTTTATTTTCTCCAGTTATGCCACGCGATTACCTTTACCGGGAGAAACAATTTGCGGTAAAAAATTTGTGCAGGGTTATGGCGGCAAAGGAGCTAATCAATGCGTCAGTGCTGCTAAACTCGGTGCTTCCACATCCCTGATTTCTGCGGTACCGATTTCTTCGAATACAGAATTAAAATATCAATTTTGAAAAAAAAAAGAAAAGCAAATTCCAGAATCAAGACCAAAAAGACGTGAAAAATGCAAGCAAATCATAAATTTTCTTTTGATAGTTGGGATCTGATGTTTTTGGAGCCAAATACTTGAAAGTCTTGAGTTCGGAGAACGTCGACGTGTCCCATGTCGTTATTAAGGAAAATATCAATAGCGGAATGGCTCAAATACTCATAGGAGATAATGGTAAGATAGAGGAAACATCAGAGGAAACAAAGGTCCGAGTGTTTGATTTTCTTTTGATTTCAATTTTTCCAAAAATCTTTTTTTTTCAAGATTTAAACCCTTTGAGTGCATACCGGGTCGTTTCGACCCCAACAATTTTGTGTCACTGATTGTTTTTGGCAATTAATTATCGTTTTCATCAAAAAATGAATTTAGGACCATAAAATATGGATAATTTACTACAAAGAAAAAAAAACAAAAAATGCATATTTACGGGAATAGAACGATTCGAAAAACGCCTTGGGTCAGATTGACCCATTTATAGAATGTGTGCACTGGAAGGGTTAAATTATAAAAATGAACATATTTTTGGTTCCTCACACTCCCAGAATCCTTCATACTACTCTTTGAGTTCGTTCAGATAATCTGAGTTTCGAGACTTTGTCCCAATGCAAAGTTCAAGGAAGCTGCATCGATATTTAAATAATTGGATTTTCGATTTTTATCTTAACAGGAGAGAACTGTATCGTCATAGTTCCTGGAGCGAATGCTCTTTTGAGTACAAACGACATTGACACAGCTCAAGATACCATCGAGTCTGCGGCCGTGTTACTGTGTCAATTTGAAAGTTGCTTAGAGACAACGCTTTATGCTTTAAAATTGCACAAAGGCCACGGTAAAGTGTTTTTGCAGACTCAAATTGACGTTTACGGAAATTAAATTACCTACAATTTTAAAACAGGCATATCCATTCTGAATGGAGCACCGGCGGTGGAAAATCCTGATCCTGAATTGTTGAAAACTTGCACGATTTTCTGTGTGAACGAGACTGAGGTAGAAATTCTTTATATTTCATTATAGTTACGTGAGTGACCTTACTCTCTCGTTTTATGTCACTCAAGTTCGCAACGTTGGGGTCCAACGGAAAGTACTTTTTCTATTTTAATTGTTTGTTCAATTTCAAACACCATGAAAATTTCCGTACCTAATTGTCTTTGGATTCTGAAAAAAGATCGTTTCACCCTTCTGATTACATATTGCATAAGAATCTTGAGATCTGTGCAAGAAAAAAACGGAATTTCATTGCATTCCAACGATGCAAACTTCGTCTCGTTTTAATGAGCTCAAGTGTTTTTTTTTTCTTTTACTCTTAAAATCAGGCGGAAGTCATGACAGGAATACGTCCATTGAATGTGAGCAATGCTCAAAAAGCTGTCGACAGTCTTTTGGAGAAAGGTTGCAAAAGTGTCATCCTTACGCTTGGCCCAGAAGGAGCTGTTTACGCCTCAAAAAAGGAACCTTCGATGGTCCATGTTTCTACAGAAAAAGTCAACCCTGTTGATACGACCGTATGAAACAATTGTTTCACGCCATTGTTCAACGTTGATACTCGTTTCACGAGTCAAAAGTTTTTCGATCAGATTTTTTGAGAAAAAAATGGAGATACAGCGAATTTTTTCTTGCAGGGAGCCGGAGATGCGTTTCTTGGAGGTTTGGCTTACTTCATGGCTTATCATCCAACATTATCGATGCAAGAGTGGATAAGGAGAGCATGTCAAGTGGCAACTCGGAGTGTTCTTAAGCCAGGAACGCACACAAGTTTTCCTAGCAGAAAAGAACTCCCCGAAGAATTGTTTTTGTAAATAATTTCGAAGGAAATTTCAGTTTAATGAATAATAACGCACGTTATTTACAATGATCTCTGACACCGACCAATTTATTTTTTCTTCAAAATCCTCTCTTTTCTCTTTTTCACGTGTTTCTTGACTTTGCTTTTTCGCTTTTCAGCCCGCTCATCTTTCACAGCTTTCTTCCGTGCTTTTTTATCCTCGAGCGATTCGTTTCGAGGACGTGCCGAGTTGACAAATTTCGATCCTTCTTCACTGTCTTCATCTTCTCCGGACGATTCTTCTTCGCTCTCGCTGTTCCCTTCGCTCGAAGAAACTCCCGATGTTGCTTTTTCCTCGTTCTCAAGAATTTCTGGCTTTTTCTGAGGTTCTGATAAATCCGCTTTTAAACCCACCAACGTTTTGTAGATCAAATCTCGTTTCCCTTCTTTCGCGTGCCTGATATCTCGCTCGATATCGACCACCTGAACGACCAATATCAATCATTAGTTTCTCCCAACCAAACAACAATATTCATCATTTTTTTGAGTTACTCAGGTCTCACCTGAGCCAGTCGTTGGGGAATATACGCTTGCTTGAAAACCCCTTCTTCAACTTGTTGCTCCGGATCGTCTTTTTGATTCATACTTTGCTTTACTCTGTCAGAAACCTTATCCAAGTAGTCGTCCATGTTTTCTTCCGTTACGGTCGGATCCGTTATGAAATCGAACAGATCCTTCATGCTCATTACGGCTACTTGATGCTTCTTGAAGAATTCTATAAAACGAAATGAAAATGAGATTCAGAAACCTAAAAAAATTGCCAACACGTTCTGGTCGTTTGGGAATTGTGTCAACAAATGTTTGATTTACTTTTTTTTTTACATTTTAACAATCATTCGCTCAACTCAGTTTAAGATAAGTGAGTATTTAGTTTCACAGCAGGGAAAAAAATACATCGACGATGTATTTTGTTAACCCTTCGAGTGGGTCGTTTTGACCCCGACAATTTTTTTTCGCCGATTGTTTGGCATTTAATGGCAACGAATGTTTCGGCATTTAATTTACTTTTTTGTCAAAAAATAAATTTACGGCCATAAAATATGAATAATTCATTACAAAAACCGTCTCTACAAAAAAAAAAAATGCATATTCATCGGGATAAAACGATTTGAAAAACGCCTTGGGTCAGATTGACCCAATATGCACTTATCGGAGGTGTGCACTCAAAGGGTTAAATATTCGAAGAATCGGTCCCCAGACTCTATCGAGCCTCTCGATATCTTACCGGTGATATTTGTGCAATCTTTCCTCAAAAACTCGAGTGCAAGGGGATGATCGTGTTCGACGGATTGAGAAACATCAATAACGACGATCGAGCCATCTTGATAAAGTAAATTATATTCGCTGAGATCGGCATGAACGAGTTTACATTTGTTGTACAATCGCCACATCATTTCGATACATTCTCGATAGAGTTTCCCCGGTTTGGCGGAACTGACGACGATATCTTTTAATTTTGGTGCTGGCCATCCGTCGGTACCAATGAAATCCATAAGTAAAACGTGACTGCGTAAAAGAATGGGTTTCGGAGCGGAAACACCGGCGTGATTGAGGCGTATCAAATTACGCATTTCTTTTTCCGCCCAAGTTCGAACCATTTTTCGTGGATTGTGACGGCAGTAACCGTGACGAAAACGGAATTCGCCGCTGACATATTTGTCACGATCTTTGAATTGTAATATCGAAGTTTTGTAAATTTTAATGGCAAATTCGATGCCAGTTTTCGAAGTTGCGTGATAAACGTTTGCCTCTTTTCCCGTTGATATGCAACCGTTTATTTCCAAAATTATCCCCTGATTCAGCATTTTGAATAATATCATTCTAGTCCGTGGATCCATAACTTGTTCCACAGTCGCACGATCGTGTTTGTCTTTCGTTCTCATACGATCTTTCTCAGCCTTTTTGCTGGTTTCTATGAGCATGTTAGCCGCGTTGTGCGGCAATGAAGGACCCTCATATTTCTCAATATTTATTTTGTTTGAATATCGTTTGAAAAGCTTGTCGGACGGCTGGTAATTGGTTATCTTGTTGGAAGCATTTTGAGCATTGGCGCTGTGATTATTCACATTTTTAACGTCTCTCAACTTGTGACCTGACATGCTGTGCTCGATTTCCCAATCGCCTTCGCTGTCCTCTTCATAATAATCCTCCTCGTAATCTTCCTCAAGCTCGTTGATATCCAGATCCTTCATTTCTTCAGTGATTTCTGATTTCCAGGCTGGCATACCTCTCGCTTGATTAGTCCTGGAAAAAACAACATCGATGCAGTGGTTTAAGAAAAAAAAAACTTCAATTTTCTGGTGTTTGTCGTTAGCTCCGCCCGTTACGTCGCGCCACCGATTCAGTTTTCAAATTTTAGCACAATCCTTCCATCAATCCCTTTTCGTTTGTTCTTTTTACAATCCAGTCATCTTTTCAACTATTTATCGTCATTTTTTATGGGAATTAGAAATGAAAATGATGGGAAAAAGTTGCAAAAGGGACGGAAACTAATAACTCTATGAATCGATATATTTTTTTCTAAATTATTTTTTAACCGAGTCAATGTGACGATATCTTTTGTAACAAAAAAAAAATATCTACGATCCACGAGTTCCGTGAGATTTTGCATGTCAATAGCCATTGCTAGCGATCACGATTCAGTCGGCCACGCGGCGATGATTTTTACGTGAAGTGAAAAATAATAGCAGAACCAAAGAACGTTGAGCAAGATTTAAAATAAACGAATTACGTTTGGGCTGACGATTATGTGAGACTTTCGTATCCAATTAGTTGGGAAGTGATATAAAAAGGATGACAGGTTGTTGTGACATAGTTTTTTAACAAAACCTAACCTCAGAAATCTCTTTAAAGATAATAATAAGACACTTGCCTCGTTTCATTTTCTTCAGCATCGCTGAATTGGCCATCCACGCAAAGAGTTGACATGTTTTCGCACTGATCGCGATCGTGCACTATTATGGATCGTTATGAACTTGCACGATGTTACGGAACGTGTTGAAATCTATTGATTGTAAAAACCTGTCCCTATGAAGTTCTTTCAAAGACCACGTGGTCCGTCTACAGACTCGTCGATGTGTTGGACTTTCGAGACGCACGTATACACACACACGATGTATTCATCGAGAACTTGGCAACACCGCAGCTTTACGAGCAAGTATAAACACGTTGGGATTACCCAGCGTTGATTGGTCTCTTTTTTTTCAAGAACGACCAATCAGTCAAGTTGCCACTTTTCAAGTTTCGATGATCGCTTGTTTTGACAATGCTGCAAATTGTACTCAGTAAAGTTTATTGGCTATGTGATTGTTTTCAAAACACCGTGTTCGCTGTATCAACCAGTACTAACGTGTAATCTGATACTGTCATCCATATATGTATTCATACTTATAAGTTTTTCCTACACTCGTGCGTTGACTGTACGATATCGCGTTGTAATCGAGAAGGAACCTCAGTCGTAAACTTGAAATGAATACGGTTATAAACAAACCGCTTCGTTGCATCATTCATTGGCCACTGAATACTGAAAAGTCAGGAGTATATTGTGCCATCGCGAAGTTATTTCTAGTTGTTCCCAAAGAGTGATCGTGAGTTGTACGAAAGTTGCAAATTTCATTTATGATCGAAAGACGCGACGGGTCAACGAGAACTAAATAATAAAGACACTTATATATAATGGTCAGCTTTCTAGCAACAATAAAAACGATCGAAAAGTGGGTTTTTTTGGTGATCAGAAGATTTTATCAAGAGAAAAAAAAACAGAAATGGGGGAAAAAATTGTTACGAGTTCATTTTCCACAAAGTTACGCGGAAAAATGAAAATAAATCATTTTCGCTGCAACAAAGTAACACGTCATATTCGACAATCGACATCGAGCTGGATCCTAAGTAAGATCGACATCGATATGTATCCAGTAACGAGTTTTTATCGCCATTATTATTATTCCGGTTGTTGTTATTATCAACGTACAACGCCAATAGCGCGCGTGCGTAGACATGGCAACGTCGCATGCCCGCTTCGCTTGTTAGTTGTTTCTCGTTGCGCTGTGTTGAAGATACACTCAATGTCTCGGCATCATTGATAAAGTTTGCGCCCAAACCCGAGTTATTGGTTTCAAAACAAAAACCATGCTCCCCATCATCACCTCCGTCATCAACATCGGAATGTGAAAAATCGTAAGTTGCATTCCTTATGTACATTATATGTAGATTTATATATATATTTATAGTGTGTGTATATTCTTATATATATACATATATATATATATAGATGAGAATAAAACATTTATCGGGTTATGGGAACATGGCCGAGGTATCTTAGCGAATATAAGTCCCGCGCGGAGTGTGTTTATACATGTGATTGTTGTAAGGTAGGCAGCACGTTCGAAGTTGTTTATAACAGTTGTGTGTCATTAATAACATTATATAATAACAATATTGGTGGAATCTCCCTCATATAAGTTCGTATGTACGTGAAAAGTAGTCTCGAATAGATATTCCGAAGAAAGAAAAAAATTTGTAGGTTAGGACGGCTTTTCCGAGTTTCCAAAAATAATTCCTCCAGGGGGCGATAGATTTTAATGTTGTTCTTATAGTTAAGAATTCCGAATTTTCTTCGAGTCTATTGTTAACGTTCTGAGGTATGATTGTTTATTAACTCGCAAATATGATGTTTATCGATAATTCGGGGCTTTTTCGTAGAATTTATCAAATGAGCTGCAAAGATGGAGGATTTTTTCGTCAAGTTGACATTCAGCTGTAAAGTCAATTCAAGTATTGATACTCTGCGATACTTAAAAAAACTTCAGTCGAAAGTCGCAGGTCCAGACACGCACACATACACATGCGTGCAAGTGCGCTTGCTGTTGAGCGTAGACACCATTTTGTCATCGAGGCAAGATGCACGGCATGGACTACAAAATTTGCATGAATCAATGTCAAGCTGTCTCTACCGAGCTGAAATCCGTAGCTCAATTTATCATTTTAACATCGAGTTCATCAATGATTTCTTTCTGCATTTTCATTCGCAATTATCGATCTTGAGAGGCGTGCGGATACGAACTTACGTATAGTAACCCGTCAATGGGCCTAGCGACCGTACGATCACGTGACCGCCTTGGGACAAACCGTATTTCGTACACACAGACGCGACGGAGAAGGGGGGTGGGGGACTTGAGTATTTTTGCATCACCGTGTATTCAGGGCGATGACGCAATTTCTTCAAAATTGGCTGAGTGCTCGGTACTGAAAAGAAATGAAGTGCGGCGCATTTCACGCGTAATTGGAAAGCGAGAGAAACTCGAAAAAGTAACGCGTAGATACGCAAAATCGATTGATCAGTATCAAGTGTGAGGGAGAGAGAGAGAGGGTCTAGAATTTTGGCGAGGCCTTCGGTCGAAGAAATTGACGATCGTGTGCTCAACCCGTTCGAATTTCATAATGACTGCAAGCACCAAGCATCAACATATTTTGCAGCTGTGAGTTCATCGTCATCGATGATTATAACTCATCAGCTTGCGAGATTGGAAAAAAAAGGACAATGACGCATTCACTGAGATCCGTGGCGCCACCTGGTGTCGCCATTCCGAACGAAATGACGAGTAACGGTTCCGGGGCCGCATCGAACGCTTGCAATTTTGTACATTTTCCAATCAAATACGTTTGATTATTCAAATGCCTTAGTCACCCATTAAAATCGAATATCGCTATATTTTCGATTGATAGCGCGTCAGGACGTCAATAGTCTTTGAATTCATTAAAAATTCTCCGGAGCTTTTTTCAAACTAATGGCATTTTTTAGGTTATCGCGTTCTTTCAAATTTTAAGTTTTCGACCCGTGGGAGTATTTTAAGTTTTACACCTCTCCCTCTCGCTTCCTCGTCATCGCTCGAATTCTGCTCTTGATTGTAGCGGCATGAGGCATCTGCGCAAACCGCGGGAAAAATGGTTCAACTTCTGCGCTGAACTGGATTTTATCGATAAACCCAATTTGCCCCTTTTTTCAACTTTTTAAAAATGAAACAATGAGTAATTGTTGCGCAATTTTTTTTTTCATCCAAGTCCCTTGAGAAACTCCCTTAATTCTTGCTTGTCGACAAATCGTACGTCAAGAAACGTGGAAGCCATTTTGGGTTAGGAACACAGGCCCACACTTTGTAAAACCTCCCTAATTACGTTTAAGGTTCATTTTGCTTCAAACGCCAAAATCCAGTTTTTCCCCTCGCAGTGGCTCAGCTTCTAACTTGCAGTTCATTTGGATCGAAGCGAGGCGCTCCATCATCCTCGTTGGTGTGAGAGAGATCGCTGCGAAGCAGGTTCCCATTTTTGTTCGTTGGCGCTTCATATTTCGAGCATAAAAATTTCGTCGTATTTCCTAATGAGAGGAGAACAACGCGGAACGTTTGGTCTCCTCGAAAATTTAATTGTGTCGGAGCAAAGTTGGCAACAGGTGCGCTATTGACTGACAGTCTGACGGATCGCCTTAATTTGAATGGAGGAAAAGGAAAGAACGAAAATGTTTTTGAGCTGATACAAGATTTTGATTAATCGAATGGTCGACGTATATAGAGATTGTATTGTATTTAAGGTGATCTATCAGTCTTACGATCGGTGCAAATTTAGCTGCACGTTTTATTCTCGAGGGAATCATTATTGAAAGAGAATACAAGTCCCACGTCGTTCCCCTATCGTCAGAAAAAAAATAAAGCCTGAAAATCATGTCTCGAACAAAAGAATTTCACATCGAAGTGACAGCAGACAGAATCGAATGAAAATTCTATGATGGTTAAGGTATTTGCCCAGGATAGGAAATTTTCAGTTGAAAACCTTGTTTTTCATCTCAGCCGTAGTAGATGGAGAATTCTGAATGAAATTAGAATTTTAAGTATTTTTGCCGAAATTTGTACTTCTGATCGAGCAATAATACTACACGAAATTCCACCATCTTGTACTCTCAGATTCTTAGTTAGCTGAACGTCCCATTTTCCGAACAATTTACGACTTTTCCGATTTTGAAGTTGAATTTCAATGCTTCTATAGAAATGGAGCGCATGAAATTCATTTTAGCTCAACGTTATTTGCACTAAATAACGGCAATGACCAATTCTGTACGAATGATGATTTAGAAATAATAAATGGTGTGAATATTAATAATTCTTTACTATGTGAAATAAAATCAAAACGTGATTTGACTACTCGAGTCATAGGCAATCAAAATACAATATTTGCGGTTGGAGAAAATTTGGCAACAGCGCTAGCACCCTTTTCAACTTTTGTAGCATACATACATAACAAACGAGTGAATGACAGGTAGATAGAGAGAGGGAGAGAGAATTTGCAACGTTGCCACACTTCTGTATACAAAATGGCGATCGTAGACAGCCACACAATTTGAAACGGTCCGGACAATTGGAAATTTAATCAAGAATATTTCCGTAGGAACACCGGTGACGACAGTTTTTTCTTTTATTAAAAAATCGAGGAGAGTATAAAGTTATAAAAAATACTTTTTCTAATTATAAAAGGATGGGAAACACGAACATTTTTCACGTTTTCTTGCAATTAATTCAACTACCGGTAAAAATAACAGGCTCGAATGTAATCTTAAATATCAATTATCCGCTTTAAAAGAACGGTAAAGTGGTGTTTTTTTTTTTTTTTTTTTTTTTAATACATTTATGCGAAACAACTGACATTACCATATGATTCAATTTCGGCGAAAAATATACGAATCCCAATAATGGGAACACATCCTGGAACATAATTTTCCATGTCAAACTTTAAATATAATTTTCCATACAAAACATGCTAATACTTTTTGTAGCCACTGTACGTGATTCCGGGCAATTTGCATTTTCTACGTTAATGTCGCCACGGACCAAAATGCCCACAAAAATTCTTTGAAATGTGAAAAAGTATTCGTATTTCATAGATTTCGGCTGAAAAGCACGCAAAATTGCGTGCTGGGACAGGCACATAACCTAAAAAGTATGATAGTAGATCGTAGGCTGATTGTGACGAGTTGGACTTCCGTTTCGTTAGAAATCCGTATTTTGAGAGATTCGGTAGAGTCTCGGGACAAGTAACTTTCGACGATTTAGTTTTACTAAGGAAAGACAGCTCAGGGTAGGGGAGAGGGGGCTGTATAAACTGAGTTCAAAAATAGGTTTTCACCTCTCACGGTCAACGGTCGAAGCAGCTAGTCGAAAATTCACAGCTTCGTTTATTTTCCCGTAATCCCAAGGATAGATGCAACATTTCTGATAATAATGTAAAGTGTTGAAGTTGATCAATATTTTTGAAGTAAAATTATGAATCCAGAGAGTATTCTCGAGAACTTGGAACAAAGGAGGCCGGATTCAGGTGGATTCAAAGAATCGGGTCGAAAATATAGATCCTGGTAGTGTTGGGCGGTGAGATCGATCGGAATGGATCTTCTTCAGGAGGATACATTGATGTGTGGATGGTTGGGGGGGAAGAATCGCACGCATTTCCATCTTCGTGTTTATTCGGCTAACTCCGTTCTCGGGGCCTGGGCTTTTCGGTGTTTCGCGTTCTAGACGGGGAGACAGTTCGTCGATAAATTTTCCCTCGTATTAAACCCGTCGAAGCTCTTATTTCAACGAAGCCACACGGGAAAACTCATCCATTTTGCACCTTCTTGTTCACCTGCGGAGCTTGTTTATTGCTTTCGTTTCGGGATTTCATACAAAAAAGGGGGTGGGGGTATCCCTGAGAGAAGATGCACGCACTCGTGGCAATCCATCGCGACCGTCGCGCTGAGCGTTGAAACCGTCCAGGCGCACGCAGTTCGGTCCGTAAGCTTTTACTTTCAGCTGCTCCGGGGCCAGGGACGGCAAAATATAATTCGTATTCTGGGAAGCCGCCGCTCTATTGTATTCAAACAATTAAATTGTCATTAAACCTTTAACATCCATGATCATGTCTTTGACGTTCAGTTACTTTTTTTTATTTTTTAATATTTCCAACGAGATTTTTTTTTCGCTTATTTCTACTAAACTGTACGGAAAGTGCGATGAGGGGAAAAGTTACAAGTGCTGACCTCGCGTGGCAGGATCGATTGGAGAATAGGTCCGCTACGGTTATATCGAAGTGTACGTTGAAATACTTCTTCTATCATTACATCTATCGAGCAACTTTCCTATTTCTGTTCTTCCTCCCTCATCCATCGTCTCCTGGAATTTCAAACTTTTGAATCGTGTTATTGATTACTTTTGTCATTGTCTTTGTACCTTACAGTTTCCATTTTCGTACTGTCTGTAAACGAAATGGAGATCGAATCAAAATTCAACTCGATCAATAGATTGCGTAGATTTGTCTCAAAAGGCTTGTTATTTAGTATAAAAATTACTAATTCGGTTATTTTTCAATAAAAACTTTCAAATTCTTCGTCAATCTGCAGAACTAACCTCACATTTGCAACACGTGTTCAATCGGAAGAAAAGTCAACCATTGGTGCGTGGATGATCTTTTTGCAGTTATTCGTCGATAATTCAACGCTGTCACTTCCGATAAAAACTATGATTTAATCTCAAAACTAAGATAATCAACAATGGTACTCTACGAAATACACAAGCGAGAAATATGCAGAGAAAAAAAAACCTGAAGGACTTTTGAGGTTAGTCGTAACAAAATGGCTCTCGAAACAAATGCCAAAAAAGGTTTCCAATTCCTTGACAATAACCACGTAAGAATTAGACACAATGACGCCAAGTATTAAAAAAAAGCTTTTATGTATAGAACTCCACAACGAATTTTTATTAGTAATTAACCTTGTCGTCCGTATAAAATGTACGCCGTGCGCGATATTAAAGTTCAAACGACACAATTTTTTTGGTTTTTTCATAACAAACAGAACGGTCTATGGTAAACTTGCATTTAGCGAAAATTTGATTGAGGCAAATCTACAAAACGAGAAAAAATTGAGAAAAACGTACAAAGGAAAGAATTGCAAATTAATTGTGAGTTTCCTAATCCCCCGATTGCACGGTGTTCCAGTAAAATGGTTGAGTCATTAAAAAGCATTGGAAACATGGTCACCCGGTGGGTACGAAAGATGGAAGGCATTAGGGATCGACACTACTCAGACGGCGCTTGCGTCCCTCGGAAAATGAACTATTCAAGTGCTACCAATTGAATCCCAACTCCTTCCCGTTGTTTGTTCAGTTTCTACCGTTTTGGTTAAAGAAGAATCAGTAATTTTGCACTACTACGGTAGTTTCTGATGACGCTGAAGTTTGCAACGTTGGGGTCCAACGAAAAATACTTTTTCTATTCATTGTTCAATTTAAAAAACCATGACAATTTTCGTACCGATTTTGCATTTGGATCCTAAAAAAGATCGTTTTATCGTCCTTATCGAATATTGAATGAGAATCATGAGCTCTGTTTAAGATGATGGATCAGTCACCTCGAATTTTCGAAATTATAATTCTTCAATATCGTTTGACTAATAAAAAAAAAGGCTCTGTCAGCATACGCAGGACGATGGCAAAAATCCGCTGACAGGGGCTTTTTTTATTGGTGAAACCGTGTCGGAAATATTCAATTTCGAAAATTGCAGCTATCTCTCTCGCACTCACATTGAGAGAAAGCGACTGCTCCATCTCGTTAAGTAAAAACAGAATTCCGTTGCATTCAACGATGCAAACTTAAACGTTGTAGTTTCTAACGATTCCACTAGGTTCGCATGCTTGGTCCAAACCACCAGTAACACATCAGTCTCAATACCTTAAGGTAATCCTATCAATTGTACTGTCGATAAAAATCTTGTTACACGTTTTAGTTGGACAGGCTTAATATTTCAAGAAAAATAAAAATTACATGTTTTCCCCATTTCCCCAGAGAAGAAGGTGTGAATTTTCTTTGTCTCAAAATATCAAGGGTGTCTGAGAATGACGTGTATCTACTTTGTGGTTATGTCCCTCGCACTCACGCGACTGATAGATCACTTCATGGTCACAGAATCTCACTTCGAGTTAAATAAAAAATTTTCGATGTCCTTTGACTAATTCCAAAAAAGTCCCTGTCAGCGTACGCAGGACGATGGCAAAAATGTGTAAACGGGGGCTTTTTGTAATCGATGAATCGGTGTGGGAAATTTTCAATTTCAAAAATTGCAGCTTTCCCGCACTCACAGTCGCGAGGTACCGACTGATCCCTCCACCTTAACACAAGCAGTGTCGTCCATTGGTTGTCGGGGTAGTTTGTCATAACCTCAAACTTGTCCATGTTATTTGATAACAAACGTAACAAATGAAGAGAGTTTTAGTCTCAAAAAATCATTTTAAAAAACTAACCAGCTTGATCCATGATGAACTATGATTTCGCGTAAGCACAGTGTCACCAAAAAAGTTACAAAAACTTATGGAATTTCCATATTTGTTTCTGTTTTTTCAGAGTCATTCTGAATGGAAACAAGGGAATGTGATATTTAGTTGTTGCATTGACGTAACTCTTCGTATGTAAAGTTCGGGTGTGCAACAATAGAGAATTAATATTTCTGAGCCGTTGAATAAATAGTTTTGAAAAGTTTCGCAAGCATCTCCTCTAAAATCACGTGTAGACTCCAGATGGTTCCTCGAAACTGTCCAGTTACAGTTTTATCGTTGTTCAGACATACAAATTAATGAATCCGCGCAAGCTGCACTCTAAGCGTCAGTTGGTTTTGACATAATGGAAACGGCGGACAATACAGCGATGCATGTTACCGAAACGAAGACTCTTTGCTCTAGTCTTAATTGCCCGAAAGCGACGAACGAGGAGATTACGAAAGAAAGAGAGGAGGAGCTTTTGTATGGCAGCAATGAAGATGGCGATGCCGAGTCGGGAGATAGTTTTCGTTTGACGTATTCCGATGAAGACGAGGAACAACAAACAACTAATAGGGCCATTGCCGCCGAAGTTATGAAGTCACCGTGCACGGAAAAGGGTAAGTCCCGTAGCAGAATTCAATTTGAATCTTCAACTTTTTCGGAAAAATGGAATGTCGGACATCCGTCGATATTCTTGATCGCGAGAATCCAGTGAAGCGTGTTTTCCACGTCTGCCCATTTCTTCCAACCACAAAGCAGTTTCGTATCAATGCGGCAATCCCTTAAGTGGTTATACCTAGTTGAAAGCCCGAAAAAAGTAGTTTTCTTCACGATTTTTTTTCTGAAAAGGCATTCCATTTGACCAACATATGTAGAGAGAAGTAAATGTAGTCGTAGCTTTTGACTTTACAACGGCAATTTTTATTTTCAAAAATATTGACTGAGACTGCTCCTGTAGACGATCTCCTGGAGTTCCTAAAAAAAAGTTGTCTGGCGGTAAGCACGAAATCTCCGGTTTGGATCATCGAAAATAAAAAAACCAAAAAGATTCGTCTGGTGGATAGATGAATCTAGGCATTGATCGAAGGAATAGTTGAAATTTCGATTTTTGACAAAATGGGGCTTCAAAAAAAAAAAAATTTCTATTTTCGACTAAACTTTTTTCGTTTTAAGTGGTTAAAAAAGATAGAAATAATTATCGGAAATGTTATTCCTTCGATTACCGAAGTGAGACTGTGTAGTCGTGTACATACATACAATTTTTCCAGAAAAAATGCCTTTCCCGACTATTGGCGTCGCTACCAGTATGCGTATATATGACTACACATTTTCACTTTGGTGAAGGTGTATGAGTGTGCACGGAGCGAATACCTAGATTCATCTACCCACTGAAAGAATCTTTTTGGTTTTTGCAATTTATTATTTTCGATCATTCAAACCGGAGATTTTGTGCTCACCCCTTTTTTTTGAGGACCTCCAGGAGCTCGTCTACAGGAGCAGTGTCATCAATTTTTTTGAAAATAAAAAATGCCGATGTAAAGTCAAAAGCTACGACTACTTACCTTTACATATGTTTGTCAAATGAAATCCCTTTTGAGAAACAAGATCGTGAGGAAAACGACTTTTTTCGGTCTTGCAACTAGTTATAACCCCTTAAAGTCGTAGGAGCACTTGGTACTCCGCACAATGACCAAGTATCGTATCCAGCAATTGTAGCAGAGTCTTGACGTGAAGTATTAAAAAGAATCGTTCAAGAGGCGCGCTCTATATAGTCTACGGCGAAGTGAGTTTAGCTCACAAGGTCACGTCTTTGACTAAATCGTTTAACCTTAATAGGATCCTCGGCTACTCAGTTTCGCTCAACAGATCACACGCAGATCAGTTTTGCTCAACTTTTGTCCACGTGGCCGCATCCTGCAGCCACTTTTGCGGTGCGGAGTTCGTGGCACAAGCATCTCGATTACCTTTTGTCTAAAGTGACGAACCTTAGGCGAGATTTTTGCCACGGGGCGTTTGGATTTTCCCGTTGACCCTCAACCTGTTATTTTTTTTTCTTTCATTCGAATAGCTTGTTCCGTGCGAAAAAATAATTATCACAGCCAAGGTTGCTTCCGGCTATTCCGATGCGAACCCTCCGAATCAATAAGTTTTCCCTCATCGTGTTCCTTCAAGTTTATAACATCGATTCTTGTTGAAATTCGAGCTGAAAATATCGTCCACGTCGTTTGCAATTCCGTATAGACGAAATGTTCGAATTATATTGATAAGAGCGTATACAGTGGGCTGGAAGTTGATGTCTAATCGGCGGACTATGGAATTGCCTGACGAAGGAATCGCAAGAAATGGTCGAGAAAGCCTCACGACGACGCGTGACAGGACTCGAGCTCACACCGACAATTTCGCGTCTTCTTTTCAATCCATTTCCATTCTTTTTGTTTCCTAGCGAAGGTGAAGTTGTTGCATCGGCACTTCATGAAAGACAGTCTTCGGAATGTGGTCAAATGAATGTCTGTGGGCCCCAGAACGATTTATTGCGATTTCCAAATTTCGACTCCATTCCATAATCCAGTCCGAAAATATTAAGCTGACAGATTTAAGGTCAATGGTCGGTCAGGTCCCGTGGGTCGTAGAATCCATCATCTTATAATATGGCAGTCGTAATCTGGTTTCATCCCAGTCTGTGGTGTATTTGATGAAACAACCGAGAAAAAGCTCAAAATAATCAAGACGCTAAAGTTTACATCGTTGGAATGCAACGAAATTTTGTTTTTTTGTTCATGATTCTCGTGTAATATTTAGTAAGGACAACGAAACGATGTTTTTCCAGGATCGAAATACAAAATTGGTACGAAAATTGTCATGGTTTTTGAAGTTGAACAAACAATTAATAGAAAAAGTATTTTTCGTTGCAACCCAACCGTGCAAATTCCAGTCTAATTTTTACCGACCACTGTCATTCGTTACCAAGCATTTCGCGACATTTTCCTCTTTTTTTGTTTTTCATTGTTTTTTTTTTTTGCTGGCAACATTTTGTTAACTGCTAATAATTTACAACCATTAATTTATTTATCAATTATCAATGAGTCATATCTATTGGGAACCGTTTGATGAATAATGAAGCACCGTTTCGGTTCGATGTACATGCGGAATGAATTTTTTTTTCGTGTAGATAGAAATTTATTCGAGGAATGATTTTTTTGAACTAAAAAATTTCATGTGAACAACCTGGATTCCTTATTTCTAGATAATAAATGCTGTAACTCGAGTCCACCGTCACTTTATTCAATTTTTTCATTGAACTTTGCATCCGAAGATTGTGAAAAATTGGCTTGAATGAAACGGTTGTTTGGGTGTTAAAAAGTGGCATTAAGCACTGGAGAACAGAATTAGGATACAGTTTGGAAAGTTCGCTGGTAGTAAGTACAAAAGTTGGCTTGTTGTTCGCAGAGCTTGGATCAAGCCTTCCTTCCTCAGAAATGACGGAACGACCGAACATATTGAAAGAGGAAATGATGACGAACGGGCAAGTTTCGCACGAGCACGATTCGCGTCAAGTCGAAGAAACAAATAATAAAGCTGAGTCGTCGTCATCGAGCGATGTGGAGATCAAAGCGGTAGCTCGTAACGGCGAGGTCGATGAATTTAGAAACGTCGATAACGACGAAAATGTCGATACATCGCTGGCTCTGACGCCTGCTGTCGATTCGCCGAACAAACAGTGGCATTACTCCGGACATTTTGGTCATTATTCGAAGCAAACACGACGGGATTCCTTCCCGAGGCAACCTCAGCCTCCCAATCCGTGCAGCGAAAAATATTACAACCAAAATGCTCATTACGGTCGTGATAAAAAATGCCTTAGAGCATTGAAACATCACAGTAGAACAGAAACTCGTGAGAGTATCGAGTCAGGCCCGAGGGACTCACTTTCCAATCACGAGAATTCACTCTCCGCAAACGAAAGGACGAATGATTGTAAAATATCGTCTAAATCCATCGACGATTATTCCACACTCGATTCCCTGGATACAAACATTTCTTGTCAAAGAGAATCCACCGGCAAAGTCTCTGAGAACAATGAGATCCGGAACAAAGTTGTAAATGACGTTTCCGCGCCACCTGACGATTTATCGAAAGCTAAAAATGTCGAAAAAGCTTCAGACTGTACAGCGGATGCTGAATCGACTCGTCGAGACAAACACAACGAAAATGAATCTTCCACAGATGGAAAATCAGCTCGTATTGTCGCACAGAAATCCAGCGAAGTTGACACTGAAGTTAAAGATAAAAATGATCAAGTTGCATCTGTCCTCGAGTCTGGCGATGATGAGTCCTCCGATCCTAAGGTAACCGTTTCCGATGAAAACTCGTTGAATCCCACGGGGAAAGAGGAAGAGTCAATATCGGAATCGATCGATCGAAAAGTTGGTGAATTGGCTTCGGAAATCGAGACGGAAAGTGTGGACGATGACGAAGGCACTTTGGAAAATACGGGAGAAAGCGAAAAAGGTAAGAATTTCATGTCCGAGACGAGAAAAAAAATAGAAAATAATAAAAAGATTAGATCCGAAGAGTCAGAAAATAATGAAGATTTGAAAGACACCGACGATCAGGCCGAAGAAAAAACGAGCAAAAAACCGAATGAAGTTATTTCAGAAAATAACATTGTCTGTGATAATGAAGGAATCGTTTCATCGCCGAAAGTCGATGAGCCGATGAACGATGAAAAAGAAATCAGCACCGTAGGCACGAGTGCTGCAAATTCTCAAAATAACTCCGTGGCGATATTTCCGCAAGAATCGAACGACGAGTCTGATGCTCAAAAGAGAAACGATTCAAAATCGTTACGAAAAAGCCAAGAAGCTGATAATGGCGACAACAGTGAGAACGAGAAACAGGGAGAAGATGTTGAGGAAAATGCAGAGACCGTGAAAATCGTAGATTCATCAAACAAAACGAAAGAAAATGATTGCTCGATCTCGCCAGAAAAACTAGATGATTCAAAATCTTTAGAACCAACAAGAGATTCTTCGATGGTTGCTATTGGTGGGTCGAAAACAAATGAGGGAAAAATAAATGTTTCGAGCGATCAGAAAGTGACGCCCGAGCCAGACATCTCATTGACAGATAGCGAGAAAAAAATAGTTGCGTCGAGTAACAATACTGATGGGCAAGCGGTGAACGATGATGTCACCAATAAAGTGGCGAAGTTGCGTTCTTCGTTAAAACGCACGTTATCAGAATTATTGCTCGACGAGATGGATCTTTCAAAACGAATACAAATAGGCCGTAAGAAGAATGAGAACCCGAGTGAGTCTAGTGTCAAGGAAAACGATTCTTCTCAGGTTTTGAGCGGAAGCGTCACAGATGAGATTGAAAAAACGGACAAGAACATCGATACATCAAATGTTGAAAATACAGTAACTAATAGTAACGGAGACAATCAAATTTCGGAGTCAGAGGGGAGCTCTATAATTGATAACGTTGTAGAAAAATCACGTGGTCCGAGGCGAAACACCGAGGAAAAAAATGTCGTTCGATCGGACGACCATGAGGCCGATGACGACGAAAGAGTCGATGATTGCGAGGTGATCGAAGTACCTGCCAAACGGAAGCAAAAACGAAGTAGAAAATCGTTGAATACTCTGCGTGAAAACTCTATTAGTCAAGACGAATCCCAAGGTAGGCATTGCAGTGGGTTGTTCACTTAGAAATTCTAATTATTCCGATTAACTTTTTCGCACGGAATTTGTCTTTCTGCTTCTTACACTATCCCCAATTTTTATTTACCTTTTTTAATATATTTTCATAATAAAAGTACTACGCAATTAATTTGTCAACATTTTTGCCTCAGGAGCTACTGCTTCTCAAGACTATTAATAACTTTTCTAAGGAAAATTAATGTCCTTGAATTTCCTTGCAAATTCCAAGGCAATTAAAGTTTGAATTCAATTCCTTTCGCCTCAATAATCATTAAGTTTCAAAAGAATCGGTAACCTTCGAAGCAGAAACGTTGATGCAAATTCGGAGTCGTTTCGAACTAAACGTTGCAAAAATATTCCGTTCCTATAAGTTTGCTCGAAAGTTATTGCGATTACAGCAGTGAAGAAAAAATATTGCCATTTGCTTGCCTGAAAATTTCATTCACACAAAAAAACCTTTGAGACCACTTTTTTTTCCTTATTGTTATAATCGCGTTGCATTTGGAATGATGAATGCAAAAATGTGATTCAGCTACAGCTTGGACGTGGAATCGAGTACATGCATTTTGATGGAACCAGAATTTTTTTTTTTTTATTTACGCCCCATTTTTTTATACTGTATGTTAAATTTAATAAATTCGAGCAGTTTCCAGGATTATAATTATCACTTTGTTAACGCCATCGTTTGAATTCCTGCTCCCATTGCAAGTCCCTCGAATTAGCATCCGGTTAGCGATAATGGTGGTTGTCTACTTTGACAGATCCTATTAAATCTTCCCTGTACGTTTGTTTTGCGTGTATTGAATTGAGGTGCTTTATCGGTCGTCCAGTCAGGAGAGACCCTGCTGTAGATTTTTATAAAAAATGGTTACATTTTAGAGAAAAATAAAAATCGCACGTTGTTATTCTTCCCTTAGATGAGAAATGTGAATTTCTCGGCTATTCACGCAATTGATAGAGCATCTTAAGCTCTTCGTTTGCTTTTGTGGTACATTTTGGGTTTTTCGTTATTTACATTGTTTGAATTTGCATAGTGGAAAATATGTAATTGATACACATCAATAGATCGTATTTGTTTTGTTTTGTTTTTCAGACACTGAGAATGTTAGGCAAAGGAGAAAAACGGCTAAAAACGCAGAGGAGATAATAAGGAAGGGATGTTTGGCGAATACAGATTCGGAGTCGAACGACAGTTTGAGTAAATTCGTAACGGTTAGTCACAAAACGAACAATCATTCGCGAGCCACTTCGCCACCGACGCTAAAACGTAACTACGTCGACGACGAGGTCAAATCCGAAGGTACAACGAAAAAAAAACTCAAATCGGATGTCACGTTGAACGGCGATATTTCGAGCAAGAGTCAACCGGTAGAGTCGGATATAAAACAAACTCTTCATAACGTACGTCAATTTTTTCGTCGCGATGCCAACGGGAGTTTATCCAAATTGAAGCAAGAGGTGAGCAAAACACGGAAGCATCTATTGAGGGGTCATTCGAGAAAGAAAAAAAAAACACAATCAGTTTTTTCATTCGACCATCAAATTTATTTTTCATTTTTGTTATCGACATCGCTTGTGAATTTCTAAAGACACCGTTTTCAACTGTTCAACGTTGATTTTTTTCTTCTTCTCTGTAACAGGAATTGGAGGAACTTTTGATACAAAAAATAGTCGAAACTATAACGATGAGGGACGAGATTGGAAGATTGCGGGAACAGGCCAAAGTTTCCGAACGGAATCAAGAAGCGACGCGAGTCAAATGTCAACAATTGGCCAAACAGATAAAAGATTTTGACATGGTATTGGGTCGTTATAAATCGGATTTGCGATCGAATCCCGACGCCAAAACCGTTGTACCTATTAAAATCAATCGTTCGGTTGGTCTTCAAGTGAATTTTGTCACGGTAAATCATCAAAATCTCTTATTTACTCTAAAAGACAAAAAAAACATAATTTCACTGTTTTCATCACGAGAAATGAAATAAAAATCATTCTCAGCAGTTTTTCGTGATAATGAAAAGTGGATTCAAAGATCGAAATAATTGCTAATGGCAGTTGATTACAAAGTCCATATCAAAATATTGAAAATTTCTCAATTCGTTTAGGATCACGGAATTCAGAATTTACGTCAATTGCAACAAGCACAAAAACTCGTTACCGGAGGAACAGTAAATGGCACGATCGCTGCACATCCACAGCAACAAATCCAACAACCGAAACAACCAGCACAACAGTTAGCACAGCCTCCAGCAGAGTCTCCGACGATTATACCAGGCGTCAAACGAACAGTCAAAGTTCGCTCACCCAGAAGACCGGACAATCCGATCACCACACCTGTAAATACTGCCGCATCAACCCCTGTCAATAGTCCACATTCCTCGGCAGTAACACCCACTGCTCTCGTCGTTTCGAAATCTGTTTTGGACGCAAGACCGTCAGTCACTTCAGCCAATCAACCAGCGTCAGCTCCGCATCCACAGCTCCTAACGTCCAACGTGAGTTACAGCCTTCTACATATTTAATTTTTTCAATACAGAAAGCAAAATGAAAATTTGAATTTAAAAATTGCCTCAAATCGTGATCCTCAATTCTTAATCCTTACTGTCTCACATTTCAGCAAACGATCCTCGTTAATGGCAATTTAACCAATCAAGCAATTCGCCAGTCAACACCGATGCAGGCTTCCAAAACGAAAAATAGTGATCTCATTGATTTGACACAGGAAGAAGAAAAAACGAAAGGTGAGCATTATTTAAAAAATGTAGGTTATTAGCAATGATTTCGACTAGACAAAGAAATTGTATTTATTTTGTCACTCGGTAGTTCCTGAGCTGTTCCAATGTATCGCGTTTAATGGTTTTCCTTCAGAATATTCTCGACTAATTTCTCACAACGATATTTTTTCCCTTCGATCATTTTGAAGTTTTTGCAATATTTACAGTATGTCAAGAAAAAGTTTGAGCACATATTACAAAATTGCAAAAGAACGATCGGACACGTTTTATTCTTATGGCAGCTCCTGCAGGTAAAATTTCAACTGCCACGAACAACGAGACATCGCCGAATGTTGCGAACGTGCAAAAGATCGCTCCACGTTTCCACACGGTGATACAAACAATTCCTGGAAACATGGCAATAACCGCTCAAACGGGAATTAGAGTTGTACAGCCCTCGAGTCAACCAACGCCGACTGCATTAGTTGTGAGTATTTTTTTCCATATCACAAATATTTGTATCGACGGAAAGTAATATTTTGTTTTTGTCGCGAGGTTCCATTTTCTCAAAATTGTAACACAGTTGACAGATTTAACGAGGTTGGCTACACACAACAATGTTGCCATGTTAAAAGCATAGGAAAATTCGAAATGATTTGAATTTAATGAAATTTGGTGAGTATATTCTTTAGTATTAAATATGAATATACAAATTTGTTAAGATTTTTCTTCTACGAAGTTTTCGAGTTATTGAACGCTAGAGTTTACATGCATAAGCATAGGATTCAGATATATTTAGGTATATCTTTTGCATATTGTAAACTCCCATTATTCGACAACTATGTAGATGAAAAATGTGATAAAAATTATGTCATCGTATTTGATGGTAGAGAATGTTATCACCAAATTTTATTAAATTTTTATCATATTGTCGTATGTAGCCAACCTCCTTAGTTGATGAATTTCTAAAAGAGTCCGAAAGAGTTTCAAGCCCCATTTCCGGTGAAAACGAAATTTTTGCATCCCAACGAGCCAAAGTCCAACATATTTTCTACATTTCTACATTATTATCTAATTTCAAATATAAATCAATTCTCTGTTTTGCGCAGAATAATATGAATGCTCCTAGGCTAGCGTACGTCACAGTGCAAAGTGGCATGGTTCCGAGACAAGTTGTTTTAACGTCGACTGCGACACCGGTAAGACACATTGATTTTTTAGAAAATTTTTTGTACGACTGCAAGCGAAATTTGATCCCAAACGATAATTAACCCTGCAACTCATGACTGAGGTCCGAACGCACCGCACCGGAACTTTGAAAAATTAGCTTTCTGCTGCTTTTTTTTTCGGTTTTCAGTCTTCGAATGGGGTTTTCATGCACTAAATGTACAAAAAGTCAGATTTCTCAGACATAATTCTCTTCCTTATGAAATTTTTTTCTCTCTCTTTCATTTTACAACTATGATCTGTTATTAGCAATAACAATAAATAGTTCAGGGTGATTCGAGGTAGAAAAGGAAACTGGTGGAGATCCATTGACTCTCCACAAGTTGAGGCTCGCATTATATCCGGAGGTTCGTGCTTTCGTTGAATCTTTGGAGTAGATGTCCAGGTTTATATCTCGTTGGAGTCTCGTTCCTTGGGAGCTGTCGTCGACTATCTTGGCGGCCAGCTGGTTCGGATGGTTTTCCAATTGATCCTGGTAGTTTCTGCTCCACTGTTTTATCTCCTCGTGGACGGTATTAATTTTCAAGTCTCTGTGCATCGAGGCGTTCTTGATATACCACGGCGCATTGGCTATCAATCTCAGCGTTTAGCTCGATTCGAATTGCTGCCTGTTCCCCATAACTGAGCCCCATATGTCCATATTGGTTTCAGTATGGCCTTGTAGATTGTCAGTTTGTTGTATAGCGATAATGATAGAGAGTTTCACTCAATGATCTAGAACATTTTTTTCAGTTTTCTTATGAAAAAATGAAGGAAATCGTGTATGAGAAAGTCTGTTTATCAGAATAGGGCCGATTTTATAATGAAGAAAATCGTGCGGTGCGTTCGGACCGCAGTTGTGCGTCAGAAGGTAGGAAAAATAATCCATGAGAATTAAATTTCGAGTATTTCCATGGACAGATTTCACCGAAGAGTCTAAATATCCGAGGCACCATAAAAATCACCCAAAACCATAGATTGTCCCATAAACTGTGTGCGATTTGCAAAACAAAAGAATAAGCAAAGTCTAAACAAACAAACAAAAAGCAAAATGAAGCTCTCGAAGATTTCTGGCAAATTATCCTCTCGAGACATCGATTCACAGCCCCATGAACGCCTCTAAGCAATTATTATTAATTTTATGATCAGTGTCAATTGGTTATAGAAATTTTCATTAATTCATCGAATAATCGACAGATACGACCTGCTCCGACGAACAACATCAGGACGCCGTTCCCGATTGCCGGCGCCATAAACAACAATTCTGTTCGTGTTATTCCTACGACGGCAGCGCCACCATTAATTTATAAGGTGAGTTCATTATTATTATTTCATTTGCGTCAAAAAACCGGATACCACGGAAAAAAAAATATCTTTCCGTATGAGGATGAAATACTTCATCGGAGCTGAGTATTAATTCTCGAATTGTATTCAATCGGATTATCAAGTTATTCAATTATTTTATTAACTCAAGAATTAAGGCACTGTCAGTCGTTTCTTTTCGCCTAAAATGTTGTTTTCGAAAAAATGTTGTTCGCAGCCGAAGAAATCATGAGAGGAAAGAAAACAATAATTTCTATATTCTCCATTCTTATTTCAGCATCCAGCTTCTCTGCCAGAATCTATGAACACTAAGTCGAGTCCATCATGGAAACTTCCGCCACCGGCCCCTTCGTTGAAAATATCGAAAGTAACAAATGGTGAGACGCAGAATAATTTTGTCGACTTATTACATTTGCGAAAAACAAAACAAAATATTTGGAATTACTTTTCTTGTTGCTTTTTTTTTTACTAGGAATTGTTTTGTCTTGGAACATGGCGCTTTCGGACAAATACGCAGATATAGCGAGTTATCAATTATACGCTTATCAAGAAATTTCTGGTATCGCTCCGAGTTCCTCGTTGTGGAAGAAGGTCGGCGATGTCCGGGCTTTGCCACTGCCGATGGCTTGCACTCTCACGCAGGTATTTTGACAATTACAACAAATCTGATACCCTGGGATAACAAAAGTTGAGCAACGCTTGAGCATCACCGTTGGAATTCCTTTTTTACCTCCAAAAATAAAACGGAAATTAGCTCCATTCAATGTCAAGAAATGAAAACGAGAATATCCGAAGGTGTTATTCTTTCGGAAGAGTAGCTCAGGTAGAATTTACGCGTAGAATGATTTTCTTGTCTTTTATGACAAGGAATCCCAAGCCTCAATATTTCTATGGCCCCGGAACCAGTTCCGGTGATAAAACGTGTTCTCGGCACCAATTTACGTTTTTTTTTTTTTCAACGCGACTTGTCGTCGGTGTGCGAAAAGAATTCACTCGCTTTGCCATGATAAGGAAACGTTATAATTCTCAAAGTTACGATGAATGGGAGTAATTTTTGTTCTCATCTATTTATAATTTGCTCGTTGTTGGACTTTTCGTTCAATTGAAAATAGGCAAACGTTGAGCGAAGGCTTTAATGAATTCATGGAATGACTCAGCCCCTATGTCGAGCGATGTCGAAGAGACTCGCCTGTGTGAAAAAAAAATCTGTACAATACGTTCAGAAACTGAAATTAGATTTTCGACTAGTCAACGCGGTTCTGCGTGACGTAGAGTCAAAGTTTGAAAGTCCGAGACAAACTCTTCTACGCGTGGAGCCTCGGCTTTTGAATTTTGATTTTCCTTCCGAAGTCTTTCTCTCTGTCTTGAAACTTGAAATCTCGAAATTTCTTCGAGACTCTTGCCTGTCTCAAGGTTTTTGTGATATTTAAGAGTTCTTTGGATCGGCTCTCTATTCATTTATTTATTACTTAATACCGTAGTGTGGTTTTTATTCGTTACAGAAATCTACGGAAGCAAACGCACTTTCGAAGCAAAAGCATGATCTTTCCTCAGATTTTTAGGCCTCACGAACCTCGAAGCTTTAAACGATTCTTACGTAATGCAAAAAATATGTTATTTTCCAGTTTTCCGAAGGCAACAACTACTATTTCGCGGTGAGAGCAGTCGATAAGCATTCCAGACTCGGCCAATACAGTCAGCCCGGGAACATATCGTTGTAACGCCCGAATCTGTAAAAATGTTCAAAGAAATGATTTTTTTCACCTTCCGAATGCCCGTCCCGGATTTTGTATTCTAAATACGCGGTGAGGATCGTTAGACTGATTGCTTCATTTTTTTTCTGTTTTTCATTGCACGATCAACTCACATCACGAAAAATATTTTCATCCGAGCCTGTATATAATTATCTGTTCTGTGGTAAAGCAAAAATGGAATCATCGAAGGATTTGCCTGCCGATTTTTTGTCCGATATTTAGTGAAATTCAAAATTACACCTCGCAAATGGAGCATAATGGCAAACTGTCTTGTTTATCAAGTGATACGGAAACGACTTTTTTCCCGAAAGATATTCAAAAAATATTTATTCATTCTCGTACCCAGAAAATTGCGTCGATTATCATCTTAATTTTCCATCCTCCTTTCTTCCCGTCCTCGGTACCGTTTACTTTACGAAATAATAATCAACCTGGCGCTAAATTCGAGGCGCAAGGATTTAAAAAATGTCTGTTTCACGATTCCGCGGATGTTTCAACGTACAACTGAGATTCCAATTATTCGTGAAAATCGATAACTTATTCAACAATCATTGCACAGAATACCGATTATTTTTTTTATTTTTTTTCTGGCGCATTTTATAAATGGACTGCCGGACCAACCTGTGACCTTGAAAGTGTAAGATATTTGGGAAAGAATTGTAATAGTGAACGATAGATACGTTTCTAGTCCATATTTAAAGAAAAAAACTGTTGAGTACATTATAAACAATTGGAAAGAAACAACCAAAAACAATGCCTGCATTATACACGGTCTCGTTCGTCGGCGATGAGAATTTTTCGTTGCCACGCTTTTTTTTGTATCAGTTCTTCCGAAATCTCGATAAAGAACCTCTCCATTTTGAAATCGTCAGCAGCGGATAGGTGTTTTTTTAAATAATTTAGTATAAATTGCTCAATTTTTATATTGTCAGGTGGCGATTTTGTACAGTCGTGATACACTGTTTAGATTCATTATTGTAGAGAACATTTATCTCGACTCTGCAACAACGCACATCTACAACTCTCTGTATCATTTTTTCCTCGATGTAAATACATAATAATAGTTGTAAACAATTTTAAAATAAGCGTGAACACACACAAAATTATCTCATTGTATTAAGTTTCGTCAAGAATCAAATATAGACAAGTTTTTTTGTATTCCTTCCTCTTGTGATTCCTTACTAGTTTCGTCTTTATGGGTGGATTGTTTCGTTCAGTACGTCAAAGCCTTTGGCGCTGTGGGCCTACAAATTCTGTTTGACCAGCTTTTTTTATAAATACAAAAAACGTCGAGCACGAAACAATTTTTTTTTTTTTTCATGTTGAATCTCGGCTGCGTTGCTTAATTGCCTGATTATCTTCCTCTTCAATAAAAACGAGACGGTGTGATACGTCTTAGAGTCAAATTTCTAAAAATGATTGCAAGCTACGCACGGATTTCCGAAAATTTGTAAATATGACTCTCATCGATTTTTAAAATTTTTGTGAGCCATACATTTCTTCTTTACGCGAGTTGACTCGAAATTGGGCACGTTTTCGCGATCGCTGATTATGAATTGAACTGGAAATCTGGACGAACGAAATTAATTAATTTTTTTTTTTTTTTTAATTTCAAACGAAAATCACCGTTGCCGGCAAATGACGTCGAGAGGTATTTCGAGGTTGGGGGTCCAACGTGATTGTAGTCGTTAGAATCGATGGGTACACAAAATTATAATAAATCTCAATTCGCATCTACACAGCTGTATCGCGTGAGCCACGGAGAGAGAGAGCTTCGTGAAAAATGTCAAGGTTCGTCGTCGGAGACACTCGACTAAACCAGCTTACAGGAAACTAGAGTTGGAGTTTTGCTGTAAAAACCTTTTTATCAAATTCGCATGGTTATAAACAAATATTCAAAAAAGTGTTTCTTCATGGATGACCTCATGGCTTCGTGATAAATAATTCATTGCGAGAAATTCCGAATTTCATATTATGAAAACCAACTTTGGAGGATCCGGTTTTTTAATATATCATCCGCTCAAAAAATATTTCAATCAACTCGCAGAGTTGTTTTCATCATTTTTGGAGCGACGACCCGAGCGCCATGATGCGGGAAATGCCCCAAAATAAATTTTAGCTACGCCGGCTACGACGCCAATGCGCATAGTCGTTGCGCGAATGAAATATTACCAGGTTTTTGGTTTGCATTCACTGAGACCGTGCATTTTCAACCGTAGAGGATCTTACAAACGACGTCAATTTCAAATCAGTATCACCTGCATGATAATGAAAAAATTAAATCCGCCAACGAGAGAAATCAACAAAAAATAAATTTGTCCTTCTACACGTCGTTGGCGAACAATTGTAACGCGAATCTTTTTAAAAATTGATCAAGCACTAGCAGTTTCCAAAGTTTATTTCAAACGAGTGACAGAGAAATGTTTCTTCCAAAACTCGAATTAAAAAGGCTGTGAAAAAATCAACAAGTCCCCTTGAATAAAAAACATCCTTCCGCGAAATTCTACGCAGTATGCAAAATATTCAAATTTATCGTATTCAGTTAATCAAATAAATATCGATGATCAACCATTTTTATCTTCGGTATGGCTGTTTTGCGAAAATGGCTGCTAAATTTTGACCGTGGATTCAAAAGAATTTGTATTCAAATTCTCGGTACTAGGAACTTTCAGAAATTATAGTTTTCCGATTTTTGGTGAATTTTTTGCACGACGAGATTCATCTTTTCGAATCTCCCCATATCCAGCATAGAGATATGCTTTGTTTCGTTCCCTTCGAACAAGAACATTGTTGGTCGTATAAATGTAACTTTCTGTGCTTATAAACCGATATCAGCATCAAAAGGAATGAAATTTTTTTTCTTTTGACAAAACCGATTTACATGTTCTCGAGTTACGAGTGCGCGCGAATTTTTCATTTCGATAAATATAGGTACGCAACATGTGCCATTCTTTCGTGGATATAGAGTAGCATTTTGTGGCTTCGACCTCAATAATACCTTGTCTCTCTTCTTCGATATAATACAATATATTAAACTTATAAGTTTTCCTTGCTCTCTCCTTTTTCATCATGTCTTAGTAAGAGGCAAGAGTGGGCGTGTTGGAATATTTGCGAGTACACAAAAAGTGTACCCACGTTACGAAATACTACCGCAAGGCGATCGAACGTACGATGAATCGTTCTTCAGGACTTGTTGAAAAATTCTTTGGCTTCGGTGAACAAATGCATTTTTATGATCAGGGAAATTGGGCAATTGATTTCTAAGGGATAAGAATGACATTGCGTTCAAAATAGGAGATCGAATGTAATTGAGAAATAATTCATGATTTTCGGTAGGTAACTGAAAAAATAGAAAAACGGATTGTGTATTCATGCAAATATACGTCAATAAATAATTCACTCGCTAAAAGATTCTGAGAGATTCCGATTGAACTATAAATAAGTATCAGACACCTTGAAAGCTAGGTGAAAAAGAATAGAATCAATAACCAGGAAATAGTTTGAGGGCAATCGATCAGTTGACAGGTCTCATTCGCTACGATATTTTACTCTCGAATATAAATGCATTAGGATTTTAACTGTCCATGGGAATAAATTGGGTCGTTTTTCTACGTAATCCATGATCGACGAAAAATGCACAAAATGAGGTTCGATGGAAACAGAATAAAAACGACAAAACAGCCTGAATTCAAAACGATCGAAACGTCGACATTTTTTTGGAGGTTAGCTCTAAGATAATTGACAGTCGCGAAGCTCGACGTGTTGTAAAATAGAACTAACGCAAATACTCGACGCATAAGGAAATGTAAGCACTGCTACTGTAATTTTAGATTTCGCGTGTTTTGAGAGTGCAAACACAATAGTTTTCTCAAACGAAATAATAACAGCCACGCAGTCACAGTTGATCGCTTGACTAGCCACAAAATAAAATCTACCTTGAAAAAAGAAGGCGAGATGATTTTTTAAGTTGGGAGCAGCAGCTCATCTATGTGATCTTTGGTGTATACGAAAAACAAGCGAAGAGGACGGAGAGCGGGAGGAAAAGAAAAAAAAGCATGTATGGTGAAAGTATAGTGTGTTAAAGTTGTACCGAGTGGTATTGAGTGATATTTAAGTGGTTTGAGTGACTTTTATCCATGGGTGGTTTAGCCTACCCAACACTTTATTACGAATTCTCACGTATATGAAAGCGAATATATAGACACACGTGCATATATGTAAAAATATTGGCTTGTGCGAGAGCCATCCTGTTCCGCGAAGTTGAAGCAGTGCGCACAGTTATGAGTGCGCGGTGCCAACTATGTCAAGCATCGAGGACTCTGTTGATGGAGAAAACCCGAAACATATACACGGTGTTCAACCCCGACAAATAGTGCGAGATGATGACGAACATCACGGGCGTAAAAATAAAAACAAGTAACGGAGATGTAAAATCGTTCGAAACAACGGCGATGTACCGATAAAGGAAGCAAAAAAAAGTACATAATATGATGAATTTATATATGTGTTGGTATACGATCGTATTTTTTCGAACGCCGCAAAATTTATTATCTATCTCTGTCGTTCATAACACAACGATTAATCGTCACGTCTGGCGCTAAAGCCCCTCCGATACACAACCGCTGTCGCGGTACATACATGCGAACTCATACACACACGTAATATCTACTATATGTGAACATATATACGCATCCGTGTGTAGAGACACTGAGAAAAACAGACACACGCTTAATATACATTACAAATCCACGACGCTTCCGTCATCGTCATTGTTTTTGCAAAAATTCAAATCAACTTTTTTGTTTTTATTGCTTTCTTCGTCGAGAAAACAGTGCATTGCGGATTTATACGGTGGATATTGCAGTGAGGATCTTTGCGCGAAACTTATTTGTGCGATATTCCTACCAGTGTTTTGTGTTTGTGTGTGCTCGCGTGTGAGTGTTTTTTATACGTACTGCAAGCGCATTTTTCAAGTGTTTTTTTTGTTTTCCCCAAAAAAAAGAATGGTGGAGTGACAAAGTGTTTATACACCGAGTACTCGACCCCAACACGCTACGAACTTTCATATTAACATAGACCGAAACGAACGAGTGATTTCTCATTGTTCGTTTTGTGTTTTCACTTTTTTTTCTTTCTTTACTTTTATTTTATTTCAACGCGCTCATGCGAAAGGTCGATGTGAAAGGGGAAATGTTGCGGCAGAAACGGAGATTGCGAGGGTAGAGAAACTAAATATCTACTTTTTGGTAATCAGGGGATGCCTAGCCTACATCTGCTCGTCGTACGACGAGCAAACCCAATGGATATGGGCACTGCTACCAGTTCCGTAACTACTGTCAATCAACCCGCTAAAAACAACTCAATGAGTCAGAAGAAAAATAATGAATCCAAAAGTAACAAATTAGCTGGGATCAAGTTGCCTATTTTGAGAAAAGAGACCAGCGCCATTAATCTCAGCTTAGCAGAGAGAGGTGTTTCCGGTAAAGGAGCCGATGCTCCTCTCCTGAGGCCCGAAAGCAGCGCCAGCTTGGAAGCTGGCAAAGGCAGTTGGCTCAGCCTCGGACCTGGCGCTCTCAGAAAGTGCGAAACTGCCGTCGGACTTAGCACTTTGGCCCTCGAAAGTAGACCCATCAATCGGAGCAGAGTTTGCTCCCGATGCTCTAGCCTCTTGTCCCTCGCTTCCAGCTCCAGATACAGTCTCGCCGCTGGCAACTTTGTCCCTGCTTCGTCGCAGCAGACCACCGGACAATTTCTCTGCAAACTCTGCCTGGCCGATGTTTCTCTTTCAAAAATATTCAGAATCGACGGCTGCGGCTGCTTTTATTGCAAAGACGTGAGCCAATTACCTTTCTTCCACAGCTTTTTTCCTATCAACGCAGCTTCTCACTTCTTTATCATCTAAAATGATTCTTTATCATCCGCCATTCATTCTCGTTCATTTGTTTTTGAGAAAAGTCATAACACAGCATTTCCATCAGCAAATTCTCCACTAACTTAGACTTTGTAACCTTGTATGTTAGTCTTGATACACTTTGCTCGTTCTTAGGGACGAAAAATTAGAATATTCAATCAATCTTTTTCATTTAATTCCCTGAGACTCGTTATCAAATCATTAATTGATTGATATTGATTGCTACAACGGCTTAATCATCAAAAAATCGGTTTTCAAGTTAAATTCAACCATTATAATGATTCGAATACCAAAATGTACAAAATTAATGTCAAATAATATCTCATGTTCATCCCTTTGATTTCACTATGGATAAGAGTGAATCGACGAATCGGTGAATCGTCTGATTTGTCTTTCCAGCAACATAATTTTTGCTTTTTCAATGAAACGAAGACTCGTTGCTATTAATGATGATAATATTTTTTTTTTTTTATGTTACAGTGTATGAAAGATTATGTAGAATTTGAAATTGAAGAGGGTGCTTATGAGATAAGCTGCCCGGATGCCCAGTGTGATTGGGCAAGCGTGTTATCCCTGAAGGAAATCGCTGCTCTCGTCAGTCCTGAATTGATGGAAAAACATCACAAATTTCGTCTGAACAGAGGTCAGTAGCGAGAAGAAACGTGTTGTAACGCGAACCGCTGCTTTTTGCATGGAAAAGATGGATCGACTATTTTTCCATCGGAAGAAAATTTGTGGTGGAGTTGGAAACTTTTATTGCCGTTCTGTTTCACCTGCAAAATGAGATCGAGACGTCTGCTGTGCAAATCATTAACTTTGATTCAATTTTCAGATGTATCGATGGATAAAGAAAGAGCCTGGTGCCCACGGGCAGGCTGTGAAACAATTTGTTCGGTTACCAGTGGTGGCAGCGGAGTCGTATCCCCTGGACCGGTCCACTGTCCAAATTGTTCCACAGACTTTTGTTCGGTTTGTCGTGAGCCATGGCACAACGGGCCTTGTCCGAACCTTCCACTTGGGATTCCGTTTGACAATGATCACATAAAATGTTGTCCGATGTGTTCAGTGCCTATCGAGAAAGACGAAGGTTGCGCTCAAATGATGTGCAAGAGATGTAAACACGTGTTTTGCTGGTATTGCCTGGCCTCTTTAGACGTGAGTTGTTTACTCTAAAGTACACACTGGTATCAGTGGCAACAAAACAACCAAACAAACCCAAACAAAATCTCATATGGCAGTTATAAAAATTAAGCCGATTTCGTTATCTTATTATTCTGAAAAGTCATTAACCCTTACTTGCCACACCTCTGTAGAATTACGTACTTGCCACCATGGGGTAGATTTGTACCCCAGTGACAAAAATTGATATAAAAAATGAACCACTGAATATTTCGACTTGAAAATTGTTGTAGAACGTATTAAAAGCTTTTTTTTTAAAGATTTTTAAATGATACTCTAACCAAAAATTAAATTTAAGTACACTGAAAAAAAAAAAATGCTCCAACCAACAAAAGTGGAAGAATTACTATTTTCCTTAATAGGCCTGGGGTAGTTTTGTACCCCAAGGTGGCAAATAAGGGTTAAAATAAATCTCCATTCAATCTTAACTGTAGGAATCTCGCTTTGTCTCATCATATAGAAACGTTGACTCTGCATCGCTCCGATCAATGCATTGGAAGATTTATTTTTAAAAAATTCAAACTCAATAAGACAATCACATGTATTTGCCGATTCTTTGTTCAACGTCGCCAATAATTTCAGTGACTACGCAAAGTGTTGCCAAAGGGAAAAAACTAACTTACCGATTATTTTCCAGGACGATTTTTTGTTGCGGCATTACGACAAGGGTCCGTGTAAGAACAAATTGGGTCATTCGCGAGCTTCTGTGATATGGCACAGGACCCAAGTAATTGGAATATTCGCCGGTTTTGGGTTGCTGCTGTTGGTTGCCTCGCCTCTGTTATTACTCGCGGCTCCTTGCATCGTGTGTTGCAAATGTCGAGTCTGCGGTTCTTCTCGGCTGGAACAGGACGGAGGTTCGCACGAGGATGCGACGACATAAGTCACTAATTTTCGTACGTTTTTTTTTTTTTTTTTTTCATTAATTTCCGTTCCACGCGGAGGACGAAGGAAGCGAATGACAAACGAAAATACGAAGAATAAGCAACAACAATAGATCGTAAATATTTGTACCTAAATAGCATCTAAAGTACCTAAAACACTAAAGGGAATGATGGAGTTTAAGCTCTGATATGATAGTTATAAATATATACATAAATAAATAAAGAAATATTAATTGATGCAGTCAAAAGCATTTTCATCGAGCCCGAGCGGGCTGTGTCGAGAACGGAAAAAACAAAACAATGTTATCTATGTATATTATCCTGAACATTCTTGTCCATAATCTAATATTCAAGTTGAATGACGACTTATACACACACACATGAATATGTATATGTGGATATACACAAACGAGCGTGTCTCCGGAGCACGAAGAATCCGCCAAGTGATCTGAAATAGACTCTACCATGCTTTTTGGTGTTCTGTGCTTCTCTCTATGCGGAAATAAATAATTCATAAGTAATGAGAGATAGACGAAAGAACAAAAAGGCTCGATTGTATAGAGAAGAAAAAAAAACGACTCGATAAGAATCGTGGAGATTTGATACACTGTCCTAACGAAAGTAATTTTTGTTCTTTCCTTTTATATTTTTTTTCTCGGAACATTTAAACGCCCGAATGCGTTTATCGTCGCTTGACGTTATTATTTTGAACTAATCTTCGGGGCCACGGAAATGCGAATGTGTGTGTGTGTGCTTGTGCGAAAGCTGGAGAAAAATCGAACGTCGACTGCGCCGGAAAACCATTTTTTTTTTACACAATTTGTAATAGTTCTTCGACTTGCTGTGATTCATTTGTCCGCCAACCATTTTTCGAATTTACGAAAAATCTAAGAGTTTGTAAGGCGTTTTGGGTCAAGTAGAACTGAGTGTGTCTTTTCGTACACTACGAATTATAACGTCACGTTAAGCGTTGTCCGAGATTCACGAAGTTTTCGGAAAATAAGAGAAAATTTTTGAAAAATCATTGAAATTTCGCTTTTTTTTCACCACTAGGAATTTTTCGAGCACTTTTGCAGTAAGCAATGTGATTTCGCGTATTCTCTCCTTTCCGGTGTCATATTGCCTTTTTGACTGCACCTCCTTATATTTCGGATTTAGCGTTCGATGTTTTTTCAAGTATGATCTGTGTTTTTCGTCCCTTATTTCCTCGGTTCTTTGCCATATTCTGAGACTCGTAATTGGAAGAGAAAATAAGACAAGATCCGCGATCGTTTGATGCATTTTTACGTGAATAGTTACGCGTACCGATTTTTTTTGTTCGGAAAAAACCGTCTCTTTGAAAAATGAACAATTTATTGGGCCATCGGAAACGGTGGCCGTTCGATCGCCATATTGATAGAAAATAACGTGTAAAATATTCGTTAGGATTAATTCACGAATGATGAAAATCGCGGATTTTTTGTTTCAGACCGACGCAATATTTTTGATATAGACGATTCTTGTTTGAAGAAAAATACATCTACGGTATGTCAAGTCTCCTCGATCTTTGCTATAGCACTGGCAAATATGTTTTGTAAAAAAGTGAAAAAAAAACGAAAAAAAAAAAAAAAACAAACGAACAAAGACAAAATGATATTGGGTGGCCAAGGAAAAAACTATACAGGGGACAAAGTAAACATTTTTATCGTTCACTCAAGTACAGTGTTGGAAAACTAAAGTAATCGAGAATGGAATGAAGCCTCACTCTACGGAGTAATCGAGAGAGCAGAGGAACGGGAAAAATGGGTTGAAATATTTTGTAGTTTGAGCGGATCTTCGTTGCAGGCCAATACATTCCTCAAGGAAAGTGTATAAAAAAATGTAAAGAGTAAATGCGTTGCGAAGTGTGATCTCGAGTGAGTAATACGGAAAAAGTGAGACGAAAAAAGTATAAAGTGAACGAGGTAGCCTTATCGAGGTGATAATCGAGAATTATAAATATTTTGCGAATCATTGATATTGTTGAGTAATTATAGTGTGTGCGTAGTTATTTCCTCCATTATGTTTTCCAACGTAGAAAGAATATTTATTTTGAACAAGGCATTTGCTGTATTGATTTTTGAAGAAATTGAACGTCGATGATTCATGAAATAGATTTTACTTTGGACCATTGCGTGTTAAGCGTCAAACAGCTCTGCTATAAATTTTCGATGATTTCTCGCCCGAGCCTCCTTTTTTCTATCACTATTTTTTTCCTTGTTTTATAGTCTATAATAATCGAATCTGTCGTTGTAAATTGAATGCGTATGTGAATGAAAAAAGGAATATTGAAAAATGAAATCATGTTTTATGCCATTATATATCTTTTCGATACAATGTTATATTTTATGTTTGTGTGTTTGAAAAGACGTTGTGAGCAAAGGTTGTTTTGCCAACAGGCCAATTAAAACGATGGGTGATAAAATGTACGGGACTAATTTATAGTCTAGTACTCAGGCTAAGAGAGTGACTGGTTTGCTATAAACGAACGAAAACAAAAAGTTTATAAATATCTCATAAAGCAAAGAAAGAAAAAAGTCATTGAATCGAGCTCGAAAACAAAAAATCGATCTCCGGACTTACCAATGGTACAAGAAGTTATGTCATTTTTTGCTTCACCGCATAGATATTTATGTATCGATCGTTCGAAAGCTCGAAGTCAATTAACGAAAAATCAGTGAACAATTGATGAGATTTTTTTTTCCAAATTTTTAAATTTTACTCGATTTTCTTCTCAAATGAAATTTTAAACTAGCAAGAAATAACCTTGAACAAATTAGAGATAATGTTATTTTCCAGATTATATATTCGAGCTAAGTATGTAAACGAAGAGTTACCACGTGTAGTCAAAAAGAATGATGAAACAAAATGAGAGTTAGAAAAAATAATGTACATTATCGTGTAAATGTGCTTCGGCTGGATTCGATGCTTTGTATACGAGAATCCGAAGACACGTTCATCATGGACCTTAAGGTGCTCTATCACTTGTTCGGTCGATAAAAATCCCCCTACACGTTTTACTTGGAGGGACTGAATATTTCGACAAAAATATCAGTTACACGTTGTTTCCATTTCACCAGAGAAGAAGTTGTAACTTTTCTTTTTCTCAAAATATGAAGGGTCTGTGAGAAAAACGTGTATCTACTTTTTGGTTATCTCTCTCGCACTCACGCGACGGCTAGATCACCTTAAGAAGGGTGGCTACACACAACAATGTTGCCGTGTTAAAAGCATAGGAAAATTCGAAATGATTAGAATTTAATAAAATTTGATGAGTATGTATATTCTTTAGTATTAAATTTCAACATACAAATTTTTTAAGATTTTTCTTCTACATAGTTTTCGAGTAATTCAACACTAGAGTTTACATGCATAAGCATAGGATTCAGATATATATATATAGGTATATCTCTGCATACTGTAAACTCCAATTACTCGACAACTATTTAGACGAAAAATTTGAAAAAAAATTGTGTCGTCGTATTTGATACTAAAGAATGTTATCGCCAAATTTTATTAAATTCTTATCATATTGTCGTATGTAGCCAATCTCCTTAAATTAAATTTCAGACAATTTTCTATTGGTTTCATCAATATTGAGGCGATCTATCGGTTGCGTTGTCACGAGGTAGATAACCGAAAAGCAGATCAGACGCAGGTGACGGAGGAACGTCGTGTAACTTATGTTTTTCTTCAAATATCACGTAACAAAGTGTGTAGCAGGATTTTCGTGGACTGATAGATCACCTGTACGACGTTGTATCTCAGAGCTAACCCGAGGTTACGAGTGTGCTACGTAGTACGTAAAAATCAGAAACAGGCATGACCTCGGCATGAAAATTAACCAGGAAGAAAATATCTGAGTAGGCATCAATAAGATGAACTTTGTGGTTGAGGAAGATTGAATTTCCTGCGAATAAGAAGGAAAAAATTTGCATCAAAAATTAGAAGGAAATTGTGTTGGATTAGAAAGAAAAGTTAACGAAAATTCTCATTAATTATTGGAAAAAAACGTTCACGACTTGTCGGCGATAGTTTGGCATGGAAGCAAAACTATTTATTTCGTTCCCAAAGTGTCCGCCGTTTCTCCGATGACACGTAGACACACTTGAAGTAATATTCAAATTCAATTTCATTCAAACAGGGAAAACGCGTTGAAATATTCGATCGAAGGAAAAAAAAAGAAACGTCCGCTCGATTTCAATCACAATTTACCAATGCTCGATGTTGGCCATTGTATTCTTTCAAATCAAACAAACTTTGATTAATTATTCTTACTTTTAATTATTGTCCAGCATTTCTTTTCGTTTTTCTTGGTAACAATTGAGAAATTCACTTCCATATTTACACGATGATGCTTTACTGCCGCTTTTGTCAACACATGTTCTAATGTCATGCCAAAGACGTTGTCCAAGTAGATCCGGAAGACACGTTGATGAGGATACAAACCAATACACAATAGAACGAATGTACGAAGAACTTATTATACATTTAGTATGGATATTTATGTATATACATTATACATATTATATGAATACGAAACTAATCGAGAGGTCAGTTCCTTATTTACTCCGAAATCCTCTGATCATTAAACTTTTATCTTCTTCTTGTAACATAAATAACGTAAAGTATGGCCAAATCAAGAAAGTCCGATGTCCTGCGTATAAAAGATTATTAGGCATATTGTACATAATAAATCTTCACCAAGGAAGGCAACTATCGTCTCAGTTTTCATTTTACATTATTATTTCCACATGAAACTTGTGAACAATTTTTTTAAACATTTTTTGTTAAAGTTAATATAATTCGGTGAATAAATAATATTATTTGATTATTGTCGTTAATTTATTATGGTTCGACAGTCGTGGCTCAGTATTCGTATTTTGGCAATACGTCACTTTGTTCCAGTATTTTTCGTTTAGTTAATAATCGGATTTTTGTATATACTCGTCGCGGAAAAGAATTTACTGATTTTTTAGAATCTATAAATCTTCAGAGTCTGGGAAAAAATTCCGATATCCATTTTGTAAAACGACAAAATATTGTTTAATCGTTTGAAAAATTAGATTTTTTTTTTAACGATACTTTCGCAAAGTTATGGGCAGTAGTTTGTTGAATTCTTCAAGATTTTTGGGGAGTTACAAAATTGCGGAATTCGAATGCGGATATAGAATGTTTTGCTGGAAGACACACTGACGCTTTTAGTGTCGAAGTGATTACGGAAAATTCGAGGGTTCGGTCAGGCGGATTTTCATTTTTGGCATTTTCATAAGAAATTAAAACTGTATTGAGGGAATCATTTTTTTTGTCTATAAATTATTGTGCGTATAGTTCGAGTCAGTAGAAAAAATCCCTCGTGGGTTGTCGGTGCGAACAAAGTGCATCGGGCATTTTGAACTTTCTATGTTTTGATGAATAAAAAATTTGATAAAAAGAGCTTTGACGTTAATTAGTGGTTGAAAAGTTTTATGCGTTTCATAGTTCCCGCGCAACGGCAGCACCGTATGTATTTTTTTTTTCTTCTTTGCATAACGGGGACGCATGCGCGAAACTTTCTCACGTGTGTGTCCAGCTTGTCATTGCGATTTGCAAATGGCGCATTGGTGTGGCGTCGGGATGTTTTTCTAAACGCCGCACTTTCGTTCAACAGCACAAGTAGCCCGCGAATAATCCCAATCCGAACTTTTATTTTTATTTTTATTTTCTTCACTTTTGATCGGATAGCGTGGAACGTAAACACCAGGTGCCCGTATATACATATGAACATTTGTTTCCACATCTTCGTTTTCCCGTGATCGAAGAACAAAAAGTCTTCTCAGAGACGATTTTACGACCGATGCGCGCGATGTACAGGGGAGCTTTCCGCGCGGGCGAACGGTAAGTCGCCATTTTTTTTTTTTTTCGTTTTTTTTTTCTCGCTCGGCTGTCGAGACGCCGCCGCGTCTTTTGATAACCTCGCAATTGTCATGAATTCGTTGCAAAACTTGGTACTATGTTATGTGCTTATGAGGAACTACCCGAAACTACAGTTTTAGACTTTCTTATTGTTTTCTGATCTTATGCAAACTTATTTTCGCACCTTCCACATATACGAATACATTCATATACACATATCTATAGATTGAAAACTATACATATAGGGAATAATGTCGCGTAGACACGGTTATAAGGCCGCTCGAGGATCCGTTCGAGAGCTCGGCAAACATTATCTTTATTACATATGTATGGGCGCTCTATTGGGAACGATAAGAGCTTTACCTCAACTTTATACGAGGCGCTACGAGCGTTAGCAGTAGAAACACGCCTCTCTCGTTTACGACCCGCAATGAACATGGGAATATGCCGATTCTCATATTATCATGATTATTATTATTACCCTTCGAGTTTCTATGCACAAATTAACGTCTTCGTCCTCACGATTTACATCGTTTTTAATACTCTCATCCTTGCAATTATCTGTTTATTAGACCAATTAATAAATAAGCAAATTTCCTTCTTTTTCGTCATTCTTTACGAATGAAACCGTTATCTTTCCGCGGTCGAACGTTTTTCTGACCCATGTCAACATTTTGACTCCTCCAAAATCCTCCAAGCAGTTATTTGCGTTTTCTTTCGAACCCATGCAGTGGGTGCTTCGTTTTAAAATTTTAATCTTGCCCACGAGTTTTTTGAAAACCTATTCGACAGATTTTAGAAAATCGCCGTTCCGTCCCCGATAAAGTTTTTCACCGTGACATTTTATTTTAATTTTTTTTGCTTTTTGATTTAAAAAAAACGCACATCAGAATTCTTACACATTTTTCACCAGACTTTTCACCTCTCGCCTTGAACCCCCAACTCCTAGTCTTTAGAGCGTACGATTAATGCCTCCGGACAGTAGAAAATACTTGCGAAGCGATAAATTTGAGAAAAAACACATTTCAATAATTTTTCGTTCGAATAAGCGCGAATATTACAGAAAATGCGTCAACGTTTCGGTAAAATCTGTGAAAACATATTTTCGATCGTCAAAATCTCGATCGAAACGATCCTTGTGATTCGCTGGCCCTAACATTCTTCCTTGCCATGATAAAAATAAGAATAATCGTAATTAACAATCTCCTCGATAAGTTCAATAATTACGAATTCGAAAAAAAAAAACAAAAAAACGGAAGTGGCAGAAAAAGGGGAGGAAAGTTCGTCTACGGTTATTTTTCCGAGGGCCATTCGTCCAGGGACATAATAAATTCTGGAAACCCACCGCCCTCAGGTCGTCCAGCATTTTCACCCCCCCCCCCCCTCTCGCTCTTCTTTCGAAGCGCATCGTGCATCGAGTCGGTAACCTTCCTCGAGCATGGCATCCCCTTACCCTCACTCACGTCACTCCTCCGCACACAGGACAAAAAACAGGAGCAAAAAAAAAAGAAAAAAAAAAAAAATATATTTCCTCGGTCCATGCACCCTCTTTTCCTGGGACCGAATTTTTTGCCTACCTCCGGTCGCGCGAAACACGTATGTACAAAGAGCGAATTATATCCACCGGGGTGTACGCGTGTGTTAGTATTTTTCGGTCTTCCCACCGCGTGAAGAGGGGCTGCATGTGCCTGCGGGCGAACGTATTCGCTTCGTTTTTTTTGCACATCCATGCATTGCCATGTACACGTAGATAGACATCTATACACGTATGTTGAGAAGACATACATTTGGATTCGTACGTACATGCAAACGCACAAAGATCGAAAAGATTCTAGAAAAGTTACAGTCCTGCTTCGAATTTCCCTAAGATTCGTTTTCCATTAAATTTCCTATAAGAATTCTCGTTTTTTCCTCCCAACGAATCCTCGGAAAAAATTGAAATTTTCGTGCGGAATTTAATTGCGTTTGATCAGCGATCGTTCCGATATATTTTTGGGACGCAATAAGTATGAATTTTGGGGGTAAAATTGAAAAAAATTTCAATGATTAATTCGATTGAAAAAAATAACGAGACAATTTATTCTCGACGCGCTGAATTTTTTGTATGGCGAAAGGTCCTTAGCAACTGCTTATTCCTTCGGCAATTTGGCCGATTATTTAAAGTCGTGTAGCCTAAATTAATCATTAATCATTAATTTCAAGAAAACGATGTTTTGGTTGGGGAGAAAATTTTTGAGATTTCAGTGTTTATGTTCAAAGATGACGAGAGTTGCAGTTTCAAAACTTTTTTCATGCAAAATATTTTACTCCGGACGTTTTTCGAGTCGATTTCGCCGAGTCGATGATTTTTCAATGAAATTTCATACAAAACGAATGAGCTCGCATTATAATTAGGGACTTGTCAGCCTATGAGAATTCTCTCAAGTTTTGAACAAAATTTGGGCGATAGTTTATTTTTGTTGCTGGAAAGTTTCCAGTGGAAACTTTTCGATGACTTTGAGGAAGACTCTCGCGGTGGTCCTCGAGATGTTTCATCGTGGGCTATCGTTTGTCTCACGTACGTTGGTACATTGGACACAACGAGGTGCACACATACGAAGAGGGAGGTTGAGCAGGAAGGTTCGGGAAAAAGTGTAGATTATATATAAAAGAGTGTGGTGTGCGACGAAGGGTGAAGGAGCAGAAGGCGGGCTGGGGGTGTCGGTGGTTTTACCGGGGGTGTAGAGGGATTGAACCTGTGTGCCTATGAATCGCCCACCCCCGCTTGTCGCGTCGGTTTTCCTTCTTTCTCTTCTCCCTCCGGCCACCCTGGTTCCTCTTTCTTTCGCTTTTTTCGCGACCCCTTTTCCTCTCCGCTGTTCAGCCTCTCGCCCACCCTTCTCGTATACACAGGAGAGAGGTAGTCCACCTCTCGATCTGCGTGAAAAAAGAGGGAGGGAAATGGAAGAACGAGGAAGAGAGAGAGGCATGCATGCAAAAAGATCGAAAAAAAGGAGAGAGAGAGAGAGAGAGAGAGAGATCGAGAGTGAGGTAAGGGGTGCGTGTTGGTGTGTGCAGGTGTATAATAGTCGACGATCGCGTCGTGTTGGGTACCACGAGAAAAAGGATCCAGAGAAAAAGAGAAAAAGCCTTGACATATACGTGTCTATGTCTATATATGCATGGAGTAAAAAATATAGTACTAACACATGCCGGGAGGGGGAGTGGATGGTTAGGAAAGCAAGGAGGAGGAGGAGGAGGCGGTGGGTGCGCGGTCCGGTCGATATATCAGGGCTCCGGTGCAGCTGTCTGTCAGGCACGCGGACTCCACACGCCAGACGACGTCGTGCACCCGTAGAGGACTCTCGTTGCTGCCCTCCTCCTCCTCCTCCTCCTCCTCTTCTTCCTTTTACTCTCTTCCTGCGAACCCCTTTGCCTCCCGTAAAAATCCCCGACGATAGAAAAGAGGAAAGAGAGAAAAAGCGAGACGATGAACGAAAAAAACGGCACTGCGCTCCACTGCCGTTGCTCCCGTTGCTTCTGGGTAATTTTTCATCGTCGTAGCGCCGCGAGAGGGCTTCGCAAGTGGGCGGAGGCGGAAGAGGGCGCGAGAGAAGCGCTCTGACGGAAGTACTGCTCGTTCTCATCTATGCTCTTCCACTTTTATACTTGTATGCGTCGATCCACATCGTACAACCTTTTTTATCCAATTTTCAACACACTATTTCAAAAGTATCAACAAAAACATCATTTTCGCCCAATTATGAGAATAAACGTGAAAATTTTGACGGTATCAGTGTTTTGATGCAAAAGACCTTGAGTTTTCAGGTTGTTTACGAATTTGTACTCGCTTTTAATTAAACTTTGGATCATTAATTATGCGAGGGTGCATTTCCGTTTCCATGCAGACAAAACTAATAAGATTAAGGCAAATTAAAAAATATACAGCTCTTCAAAAATGACCGTTCATTTGTGTTTGTACAAGGATCGCGGTCACCATTGTCCATCAGCTGCTGCACGTGCGGTTTGGAAGATCTTTTATGCACTTTCCCTCCCACCCATTTAGTCGGATGGCCGTTCTGTTTTGCTTGCCGATTGTTCAACGACGATACCTCCATCGTACCTTGCTTCGATCATTTCTCCCCTGGTAACCAACGGGCTTTCGTACCAAAGTCGCTTTAACCATCATTTTGGGAATCCCCGAAGCCTCGGCTCAAGTTTTTTTTCTCAAGGGTCCCATTGTACTGAATTTTACTTCAAACTCGGCCTCCAGACTTTGAGAATCTTTGACTATCAACATTTATAAATAAAGAGTAATCTCTATCGTTTGATAATTAGTAAGTCTGTCGGGATTATTTTCCAGAACTAGAAGTGCGATGAAAAGCGAAGATTTAACTTTGTTCAGAAAAAATATAAATCGGACCCGATCACCCTTAAGGAGTTTCGGTAGGAAGATCTAAATATTGAGAAATTGATCAAATTTGGTGATAACGTTATTCAACATCAAGTGCGAAAACACAATTTTTTTCAAATTTTTCATCTGTTTAGTTATCGAGTAATTCAGAATTAAGGCAAAATTCTTATGCACGGAATATATACTTATATATATGGAAACGCTGTGCTTATACACGCGTGAACTTCAATGTTCAATTACTCGAGAACTGGTTAGAAGAAAAATCTGAAAAAATTTGTATTGGCATGTATAATACTAAAGAATGCATTCACAAAATTTTATTAAATTTTAATTATATTTTGAAAATGTGTATGTTTTTAACATGGTTTAGCATAGCAACATTGTATCGCCAGTAACGAAACCCGTAATTTTCCATGTTCAGCAGTTGGAACCGTGCAGAAATACAAATTCCTTAATTATGGTAATTACGACGTTGCGAATTTTGACTCAAAATTCATACAGACGAAAAAAGGCATTGTTTCATTTTTAAAAAAAAGTCGCTTTTTATTCTCATTTTCTCGAGACCGCTGGGGAGGATCATAACATTTGGGGATTGGGTGTTGGACGCAAAGCGAACAAGAGCAAGGATGCACCGTTGTTCACTGCATGACTGCGGTTTCGTATCTCGTCGTTGAGCCCCGCGGATTTCCTATAAAGTTCGTTCGAACAGACCATTTTTACTCTTCGTCACCCACACCCGCGTTACCGTCGTCCTTGGGACACAGCTCGCTCACGCGGCGCACAAAATACAATGACGGAAAGGAATGAGGTGGGAAATCCGCCCCTCATCTGTCTTGTACTTCGGACAAAAATCTGTGCGAAATTCAATGCACGCATACCGCGTCATTGACGTGAAGATTCGTACGTCGGTTGCTTCAGGGATTCGATGATCTCGTTGCGTTACGAACTTATATACACATATAGATTCGGTTGAATCGACGAGAAGGAAAAGAAGAGAAAGATAGAGTGAAAAAAAAACGTTTCGCAAATACATATGAAAGGGTATCAGGTGGCGGAGAAACTAGCGAGTATATATGAAAGCGTCAGTAGTAGCGCCATGTACGAGGCAGACATCTAGAGTTACAAGGGTAGAGGGAGAGTGAGACCGAAGCTGAGCTTCGTCCGTTTTTTTCCTCGTTTTTTTGTGCTCTCCCTTCGCCTCTGCCGCGTCCAGCGAACAGCAGAGAGGATCGCGGAGAAGGTCTCGTGTCGGTCTATGCACGTATATTCGCGAATGCTGCACAGGTATATGCCAACTTTTCTGTGCCCCGCTCGGGCGCCCCCCTTTATTTTATCCTGTCCACTCACACGCCCGCCAACTCTCAGCTTTTTATCTTTCTCTCCGCGCGCGGACGCTCGCTACTCCAGCTCCTGCTCCGTCTGGCATCCTTTTCGCTCCCGGGAATCCACCGTTCGAATTCTTTTTCTCGCTCTTTTCTCCCTTCCACCCGTACCCAGCCGCTGTTACTCTCTGGCCAAAACCCTATCACTAGAGCCGTAGAAAGAGTTTCGTTAAAGAGTGGGGAGGATCGATTTTTACTGGGGCAACTGCTTCTTCCCTCTTCCTCTTTCTCTTCCTCTGGGTGCCATGCACCCTCCTGCATCGTGCCACCCGCCCTTGCTCCATACCACGACATCAACCACCTTTTTTTTCTCTTCGTATATCCATACGTGCATGTGGAAAGAAAACGCGAGAGTGTCTGTGCCCATTTTTTTGCCCACTCCCAAACTGTTCTACGACAGCATGACTATATATAGAACGTTAGCTCTTTCTTTCTTCCTGTCGTTCTTTCTTTCGCGTTCCATGTTGCACGCTCTCCAACTATCCCCCTCCCTTTCTCTCGCTCCTCCTCCTCCTCCTCTTCCTTTTCCTCCTTCTATTTCTTCTCTTTTGCCCTTCTAGTGTACCTCCACCGGTGCGAGCATCAGCCATGCCGTGCCATGCTGTCCCGCTCTCGTAATGCACCCCTCCCTCCGCTCTTCTTCTCTACGGCCTCCCCTAGTCGCTCTCTTTCCCTTTTTTCAGTCTTTCTTTACTTCTCTCGTATAGGACGGAATTCGCAAAAAAAAAAATAAAAAATAAAAAGAAAAAAAGACACGACCCACGAAAACTCCAGCTCCCGATCTTCTTGTCCTTCTCCGCTCTTCCCCCATTTTCCTCTTCCTGTTACTCCTTTTTTCCTTCTCCCCTTGTGTGCCACAGCCGCCACCAACTCTTTTCCAGGCTCCGGCACTACCCCCAGCGCCCTTTTACCTTTCTCTTCCCGACAACACACACACACACATATCCACACACGGACCTTGACTCACGTATACATATTCGCGTACCTGCATCATCATCTCCTTCCACCTCTCATCCCTCGTCGCGCGACCGCTCTCGGGAATTCCACAGCCACGATTTTTCTTCGTAATCCCGGGCTGGTTTGGTCCTCCCGTGCGGTTCTATATATATATACGTACGGCGCGGGAGATTTGCCTGCACGGCAGAGCTTCCCCAAGCTTTTCCCTTCGCTAAAGATCCTATCGAAGCTTTTACGACGAGGAATTTTGCGGGTTCCGAGAATTTCAGGTGTGAGGAGGAGCCTCTTTTTTTTTTACTCTCCACTTTTTACTGAAAATGCACTTCTCGAAGAATTCAAACACCAACTTTTTTCCACTCTCAGAGCCTTAGTCCGCTTTTTTTGTTTATGAGGAAAATTGCTCTCGTACTTCAGCACTACGTTGACGTCATCATGCCTTTATGATCATAATTTGATATGTCGCTAAATCTCACCCTTGTCGATTATCGATTCGCGTGTCAGTGTCGAAAAAGTATGACCAATCTTTCGATCGTAAAGAGAATGTTTAGCGGTGTTTGAAAAAGAAAAAAATATTCATGGATTCTACCGATTCAAACTCCAAGCTAATCATATCGAAGGGATCGTGCTCTCTGCTGTTGGTGTAAACATTGAAAACAATTTGAAGAAAAAATAAAATAAAAAATGGTTACGTGCGTAATTTCCGAGTCTGCTATTCCGAAACTCGTAAGTCTACCCTTAACTCGTCCTTCTCATTTTCTTCGTGTTATTCCTTTTCGTGATGTAGTTGAAGAGTGGAAACTCTGAATAAATGAGCATCCACAGGTGAATGGCACACGGTTTGCCGAATGGGTTTAAGGAGGCAAAGAAAATATATACAGCCGAGAGAGAGAAAAGACAAGGGCGTCGAGAGAAATGCAAGAGGAGCTTAGGAGTGGGAGTTACAGGGGGAAAAAGGAAAGAGAGAGAAAGAGAGAGAGAGAGAGAGAGAGAGAGCTAAGGAGAAGAATAGACAGAGATGGAAAGTGGAGTCGGAGGTCACGAGCAAAGATCAAGTTGGTCGGGGCTCCATAAGGGAGAAAGCGAGAGGAAGGACAGCCGGGAGAGCGAGAGAGAGAGAGAGAGGGAGGGAGAGAGAAGGGGGTTGTGGAGAATGCGAGAAACTTAGCTTACAGTATAGTTACGGTGGGGGGAATGTGTACAGGTCCCTCGCGACAAGGAGGAGCGAAAGAGACACGACGAATGCATCTTGCGCTTGACGAACAATGCGCGGAAAAGTGCAACCGAGTAAAGAAAAAAAAACGTGCAAAAAATAGACGAAGAAGAAGAAATCGAATGGAAAAAAAAAAAAAAAAACAAAACACGAGGAACAAGGTGGAGAGAAAATATAGAGTGTGTCGGAGAGAAAAATTGAGACTGCGCCGTTATGGAATTCAGGGGCGCGTTTGAGATGTTGTTTTGCTTGCTTTGATTCTTAGTCTTCTTCAGTCTCGTCGTCGTCGTCGGTGACGACCACGGCTGCGTCGAGGTAAAAGAGCAGAAGGATGAGAGGAATCGGACGTACGGCCAACAGCATGGAGAATAATAAAAGAAAGAAAGAGAGAGACCAGGAGGCAGGGTAAAGAAAAGAGGAGAACTGAAGAAGTGAATGGACCAACGGTAGTTGTGTTCGTCTCACTAGTGCCCTACTCTGCTTCCCTTAGTTTCTCACTGTTCTCTTAGCAGTCTTTTTCTCTATACTTATCGTTTTATTCTTCGTATTCGCATTCTTCCTCTTCTTTTTATTCTTTTTCTACTTATTTTCGTGTCCTTCACTCACTATTTTTCTACTCCATTTGATACGCGACCACTTTCGATATCGGTGCTTCGAATCGTTCCCGCAATTCCATCCTTCAATTATCGTAATTAACCACTAATAGTTATTCATTCGGCCTCAATAATTCTTGGTTTACAAGAAAAATCGTAGTTAGGATTCACTTACCGTCGAATCTTCAAAGAATAATTGGACCAGCGTGGACCGCAATCGAGTTGCGAAATTTCTTTCTTCACCAAAAATTCATTATCGTCTTCAAATTCTTCGTTGTCTCATTCCTTTCCCCGAGAAATTTTGTGAAAAATAGTCGATATTGCTTCCTCATAGAGGAAGCTATGTGACGGTGAAAATTTTTTTTTTTCCAGTTTTCAATGTCAATGTGCTTAAAATGTCCCAAAACATCGAAAAATCATATCTAGAAAAAATGTCTGAATGTGTGTCTGTGTGTATGTTATGGCACTCCATATCTTGGCAGTCTATTCGGTTTCTAACGGAATAGTCAGTCAAATTTACGAGTGGAACGACAAAAATTTGCTTCCAAAGGGACTGTCCAAAATATTTTTTGCTGCAAAGACACAATTTTTGGGATTATTAAAAAAAAAAAACGTTTAGTCGAACGTATCGAACAAAATATCCATGTTTTTCAACAAAATTTTGTTTTCAGTGCGTTGTACACTCCTAACGGGGATAAGCGACATTTTATTTCTCAAATAGAATACATAAATTTTAACCCGTCCGAAAAGTTGTTCGACTTTGACACATCGGAAACCCTCAGCCGCGTGTTAATATGTTGTCAACAAAGTTTTGTCGTTCGTTTGCGATAGATATACGTAGTTAAGAACTAACGAAGTAGAGAGTTGAACGCGTGGGGATTCTCATTACTGTATAACAGACTGGAGTACTTTTGTAGCACGCTCGAAAAGTCTATTGTATAAACTCGGCGAGCGTACTCGCTCCTCGCTTGTTATGCTTTTTTTTCCCTTGTCATCGATTCTTTTTTAGCTTTTTTGTGATGTACGTATTTTTTGTACTGGCTGGATGGACTGTTGATTAGTGATTAAGCGATTAGCGAATAGGCTGCGGCGAAGTCGACGGGGGATGAGGGCGAGGAGAAAGGAAAAGCTTGGAGCAGGTTGCAAAAGCGATTATCATAATAAACTCGGCTCACTGGTCCCCATATTTTTTTCATGACACCATCATTACATACGTTGATGTCTCTCACACCCTCCCTCGTTTTCTCTCTATTGTTATTAATTATAGAATAACGAGTCAACTATAACGCTGTATCGAATCGCTTTTTTTTTCTTGTACTATTTTTTTTTTCGTTTGCTACACATCGCACACGTAAAGTTGCAACCAAAGGTAATGTGTATCATATTCAATCGACTGATAATCAAATTATTAAGGCCCCGCTGAAGCGAATTCTCATGTAGCTTTCATTTCTAGACTCTGCACTACAAAAATTTCGTGCTTTCGTGACCAACCTTCCTGCGTTTTTTTAAAATTATTATTAAAATGTCTGAGTGCGCACACCGGTTACAGGTTTCGATCCAAATATTTTTTTATCTGCTCCGTCAAATATTTTTACATGAATCGAATTTATTTCAGTCATTTTTTCAAAAGTTGCCTTTTTTCTACTTATCTCGCTCCAACCGTTGCGTCTTTTCGAAGTTATATGCACGAATTAAATTCTAATACCTCGTGGCGTTTTTTTTTTTCACATTTTTTTACGAAATCATGAAAATATCGAATTGATTTTGTTGAAATTTGAGAGAGAGGGAGAAAAAATATATCTGCCCCCATTATTTTTGGATCGAGCAACTTCTGCGATAATTAATTAGGGAAATCACTCCTGATACTTATTTAATTATGATAAATTCCATGACGCAAAGTCATTACTTTCGGTTGAAGGAAAATGGAGTAAGCAGAGAAAAAATAGCAAAGTATGGAAACAAAAAATATGGGGTGAAAATGAAAGAGGGTGATGGCCCAGCACTTGGAGGAAAACGCGTCCACGAACTTGTAACCGCGAGAGAAACGGCGGGAGATGCTCGACGTGCGTGTCGTCGTAATAATAGTTCCGAGGTCGACGCATCCCTGACTGTCTTTTCTCTCTCTCCCTCTTTCTCTCCCTCATGCTATCTCTATCTCGTTAAACGACGAAAATAGTAACGCCGTTAGCAAGTACGATCATTGTTGGCGAATGAGCCATACGAACGCATCAAAAGGGAGGATCGTGTAAACCTTTGACTCAATTCGATGATCATTACTCATTCATTCTATTCTCAGTATCTCTTTGTAACAAAATTTAAAATCATGGAAATTGTTTATTTATAAATTTTCTCTCATTTTTCGGTCAAAATTCATTTCTATGGGAAATAACTTTTGAGGAATGAAATTTTCATTTTAAAAAACTCAATGATTTTTCCGCTAATTATAAAACTGTCCCAATTTCCATCAATTATTTTATTCCCAGGCCATAAAGATCGAGAGCCTAATTATCGTAACAAGGAAAACCATATAAATGTTGAGCTCTACAGTATAGTAAAAAGAGGAATTCCATTACATTCCAAAGATGTAAACTTCAGCATTATTTTCATGCATCTTGTTCGTATTAATTCCAGAGAGTAGCAAGAAAAATATATTGCAAATTTTCTGTTCATATGAAATTTGTTTCATTGTGTCGTGATTGATAAATAATTGAATTGGACAAAAATTTTCCTACGAGTTACTGATAATTTTCCACTCTTAATTTTGATAATGAAATTTTCCTTTTTTAATCAATAATTTGTTCTTTTTCAATCACGATCTTTGAAAAGCCCAATGAGTGTTTGGATGCTACATCAAAAACATTTTTCCGTAGTTACACTGAAAACAAAATGTTGTTGAAACAGATGGATATTTTGTTTGATACGTTCGACTAAACGTTTTTTTGAATAATCCCAAAAATGGTGTCATCGCAGCAAAAAATATTTTGGAAAGTCTCTTTGGAAGCAAATTTTTGTCGTTAAACTCGTAAATTTCGCTGACTATTCCGTTAGAAATCAAATAGACTGCCAAAATAACGAAAATTTTGAAATTATCAAAAAATATTTAGTTTACCGTATTCAACAAAATATCGACCATTTTTAACAAAATTTCATTTCCAGTGTATTCTTTTGTTTTTTCAATGTGAAAAAAAAATTCATTTGAAAATTCATTTTCAAAATTCAATTCTTTTTGAAAATTCAAACTACGAAGATGCAAGTCAATTATTTTTTTTGTTCGAAAAGTCTGCGAAGAAAAGCAGTGAGAAAATTATGAGATTAAAATAGGAAAAGGTATAGGGAATGAAAAAATAAAGGAAAAAATTGTGTTATGTTTGGCGAATGCAATTTTGAATGCCGCTGCGAGAGAAAAAGGTGAAAGACCTTGGATTCGAGGGTCGCGATGCTTCGTTTTTGGCGCTTGCCACAGTACTCGAACGTGTGACGGCCTCGCCTCGTTCCGTCTCGCTCTTCGGGTCTCTCCAATTTTTTCTCTTTTCCGTACGCGATCCAAGAGGGTTCTTACCTGGGGTCGCGAGACGTCTCGTCGACGATGGAAAATCGTCGACTACTTTTCGAACGCTGCATGCCCCCTGGACCGCGAGCTTAACAGCCACGTTCCTCCCTTTCTCTCGTCTCTCTTTATTCCATGTATTCAGCCGCGATATACTTCTCGACGCCTTGCCGTTGTGAGGAGGCAGTGTGTAAGCTTACGATTCACGACTCGTCTGGTCCGAAATATTCGCCTAGACGACTCTCCAGTCATAAAGCACATGGTCGTCGCGGATCCCCTCTTATTACCAATCGCTTTTTTTTCTCATAAAAAACTTTTTTAACGTTTTTTTTTTTTTCAAATTTCTTTTCTGGGCGGAAAATCAAGTCGCCAACGCTATTCGCAATATTTTTTGATGACGCTTCTCAATATTTTCCAATCATTTTATCCTGTAATCATTTATTTTCTCAAAATTCGTGGCTGCATCGGAACGTTTTGCTCATAGAAAGATTGTACAACATCTCGAGGTTTAATATTCGAATTCGATATTCCGTAATTTAGTAAATCGAGTAGTCCATTTTGAGAGAACTCTGTGACGTTCGATATAACAGATCGATCCGAGAGATTTATGCGATCGGCCAGAAGTTTCGTATGTGATTTTCGATTGCGATTATGAACGGGATGAGGGGTTAAAGAAATCGAATCGAATTTAGTGAATTTATGTAGTTTTATTATAAATGTATAGACATGGAAACACAGCGCCATTCATGTATTATGTGTATGTTTGGGTTTGAGAAGGGGAAAAATGTCTGGGCGTAGGAATGCATTCTCATTTTTCATCGTCGCATATCGATCATATTTCCCTCTTTCGTGATCACGAAGAGCTCGTCGGCCTGTCTATCCTTTTATTTCTGTCTTGCTTCTTCTCACACGCTGTGTCACTCTCAACGCCTTCGAATTGCCATCCAACTGTGTATATATTAGTTTTCGTGAGTGGTAAGAGTTGCTTCGCTCCTCTCTCGTTGTTCCTCTTTCTCGCTCACCCTTTCTCTCTTTGTGAGGGATTCCCGGGATCAGAAGTGAACGCAGTCTTTCTCCAAAAGTCGTTTGGTGCATCGTAGCGCTCCTCGAACAACTGTGATGCAGCAAATCGGACTATATATACATTTTACGAAGACGAAGATGCGTTTCATGCAGCGACTTAGACACGCTTGCTTCACTCACATCCACATTTATTCATACTCATGTGTATATAGATATATACAAGCTTATGTGTGTGTGTGTATGGGATATTTTACGCTAGGAAATGCGAGTATAGTTCCAGGGCCGAAAATATCTCACAAGAAGCTCGAGGCCAAAAAGCTAACGCGGGATCGTCGTTCGCTGCGTCAACGCATGGATATCTCCGTCTATCTCGCTCTTTCGACTTTTTTCTAGAAAGATGCATTCATGTCTGCGTGTTTTTGTCTGAGTGATTTTCAGTTAAACTTGATTTCATATTTTTACAACGGCATCGAGCTCTAATGTCCCAACAATTTCTATGTCTTTTTTTTTTTCGTCAATTTATTCGCTATCAGGATTCCCAGACTGCAGAACGGTTTTCATCACCTGCACTAAAAAGAAAATTTTATTGGATACGTTCGACTAAACGTTTTTTTTTTTTAATCCCAAAAATTTTGTCATTGCTGCAAGAAATATTCTGCACTGAAAATTAAATTTTGTCAAAAAACGTCGATATTTTGTTCAACACGGTAAACTAAATATTTTGGGATAATTTCAAAACTTTCGTAATTTTAACAATATTTTTTATTTTTTACGGAGCTGTCAGCGAAATTTACGATTGGAATGACAAAAATTTACTTTTCGAAGAAACTCTTTAGAATATTTCTTGCTGGAATGACAAAATTTTTGTGATTTTTCAAAAAAAGTTTAGTCGAACGTATCCAACAAAATTCTCTTTTCAGTGTGAGTTTCATGTGGTAAGACTTTTCAAAAAAATGCCACAGTTTTGCGTAATAATTCATTTTTTATACCGATGTTTGCAAGTTTTCGAGAATTCACTTTTTTCAGTCAAGCTCGACGTTCCAATACTATATAAATGAATTTTGTATCATGAAATAGAAGTTTTTTCTTTTTATTCAAAAAGATTCGTAAGATAACGAACTGGCCGGAAACAAAATAAAGGAAGAGAAATTCAGCATGTTGTTTCGATTGGAAGTTTTGGTGGAAAATTGTCAAAAATTTGTTTTTGTTTCGGCGCAATAAGTTGCAAATTGAAATGATCCTTTAATTTTTTTTCTTCCAAATTACTGTACTAAGTGTAAAATGGAATGACCCATAGAGTATATGCTCGCGGGTTGCCGCAATGGGCATCACTAAAATGAGCGCAATGGATTCGAGGGGCGAGGTTCTCGTTTCGATATCGTGAATGCAAGTGCGAAAGAGATGCCATGTGTGTGTGAGAGAGAAAGCCAAATGAGAAAAGAGGAGGAAGGAAGATGTGAGAGACTTTGCAGCACATAGCTCTGACACCCAAGTGTAAAGAAGCCAGAAAAGCAAGAGAGCAGAAGAGATCGTGGAGATCGTTGACTTTACTCGATGTGTGCTCGCCATAGAAAGAAAGAGAGAGAAAGAGAGAAACGACTATATTCGTGGTTTGCGGATGGATGTCCTCTCTCTCTCTCTCTCTCTCTCTCTCTCTCTCTCTCTCTCTCTCTCATTGGCTCTGTCTCTCGCCCTCGTCGTCTTGTACAAGCGCACAGTATTGCATGCATTCGCGTATACGCCCCAACCAAATACTTTACTCTCGATGATTCTCTCGTTATTTCGAGCATTCGTGTGTATCCGGTCGCGTGAGCCGATGTGTGCAGATTTGCGCTAAATATATATGTATATAGATATATAAAAGGATAAATCACACGTGCATTGATCATCCCTGCAGTCTCAAAGTCATTGGCCTCTCCAAATAAATGTTAACCATTGTGCTGAAACCGTTAATAGCTACTTATCGCTTCAACGATCGTTGGCAATATAAACTTTTGACTGTGGGTTGTTTGAGCTTTACAACGAGGCTCATAAACGCGAGATGAACGAACATGTATAGTTTCGATGTATTATATCCGAACGTTGATTGTTACATAACGTTGACATTTATTGCGAACATTAATTGGATGTTTTACTGGGGATGCAGATTAATAATTTGTTCTTATGGTAAAGGTTCGAATGAGCAACGTGTATTTTTTCGTGACGTTCGCGTCAGGAGGCGGTTGATTGTCAATTTGTTGATGCTCTGTGGTATTTGTCATTGTGTTATAATGTAAATATTTATAATTTGAAATTGTCAGAGGGGAGATGTTTCCAAGGTTTAAGGAGTTTCTGTAGTGATTGTAGGGGGGGGAGGGGGTGGAAGGGAAACCTATTGTATTTCTGTAGGGTTCCAACTGCTGAACATGAAAAATTAACGGGTTCGTTACTGGCGATACAATGTTGCTACGCTAAGCCATGTTAAAAACATACAAATTTTCAAAATATAATTGGAATTTAATAAAATTTTGTGAATGCATTCTTTAGTATTATACATGACAATACAAATTTTTTCAGATTTTTCTTCTAACCATTTCTCGAGTAATTGAACATTGAAGTTCATGTGTATAAACATAGCGTTTCTATATATATAAGTATATATTCCGTGCATAAGAATTTTGCATTAATTCTGAATTACTCGATAACTAGACAGATGAAAAATTTGAAAAAAATTGTATTGTCGGACTTGATGTTAAAGAACGTTTTCACCAAATTTTATCAATTTCTCAATATTTAGATTTTCCTACCGAAACTCCTTAAGAAATTTTTGGTGCTGCTCTGATTTTCAGAAATGTTCATTTTTCTTGAGACGACAAAACGTCTACAAGAAGAGTCGAGTACAAAGACACACTTCTCTCTTTCGTTCTGCTCTTCTCTTATTCCCTTTTATTTTTTGAGTCGTTGCCTCATGTTGTCTGAAACACTTGGAAAAAAGTCCTCGTGAAAATTCATGTTGGTCTTGGTTGTGTTTGCTCGTTCTTTTTTGGCGCAGAGCATGTCTCGCAGTGCAAAACTCGAGATTTGGGAAAGAGTATAAGGTTCTCCATGGGCGTTTATGTATGCTCGCGAGGGCAAACGAAGGGTTGTCCTGCTTTTGGCTCGACGGTGTAGTTGCGCTCTTTCTCTATCTTGTACGAAACACACCTCGAGAAGAGTCGTCCAAAGCATCTCAGGAGCCAGAACAGAAGCAGGTCCAAAGATTGCACACTTCTTATATATACACGCATAAGAATTTATATGGGAGGGTGTGTGTGTATGTAGAGAGAGAGAGAGAGAGAGAGAGAGAGAGAGAGAGAGAGAGAAAGAGAGAAGAAGGAGAGTTGGGCGCGAGAGGTTACTCTGCTTGCGGAGAGATGCACTTCTCCGTCGCGGTGTGGCGCGGGCGGGCGCCCGCGCGGTAAACAAAAACTCTGCAACGTTGTCGGATCTTCCCGCTCTTGGAGTCCCTCCTTCTCCGGATGGTACAAACCACCAACTCCCATTGGCTACCAGTTTTTTCTCTTCTATTTTTCCCATTTCTCGTTCGCGCCTCTCAAGCTCTTCTCCTCTCTTTCTCCTCTTTCTGGGCTCGACTAATACTCAGCAGTCACCGTATCTCGGGCGCCCTCATCCCTCCGCGAACACCAGCAGCACCGGTAGCACCAACTATACGGAGGTTTACCACCACTCCTTTACTTTTTTCTTTCCCCTCTCTTTCCTCCTCTACTCGCTGCTGAGTTTTCTCGCTCGCTCTCTTTCTCTGTTTTTCTGCTGCTCCCCATAGTATTTTTCTCGTTCTTCTTCTCGCTCTCTCTCTCTCTCTCGCTCTTACTCGTTTCACCTGCTCACTGGTAGACTCCCGAAACACCGAGACTACTGGTCGCTTCGCAGCAGAGTCGGTGGCGATGCGAGACGTCCAGGGGTTCGGGGAGAAGAGTCAAAGCGGGACAGGAGTGCGAGGAAGAGCGAGAGGGGGAAAAAGAGCTCCGGTGCATATAGGAATTCCCTCACCTCTACTGCTTTTATATCTCGGTCTCGCGAAGGTCTTCCTTTCGCTCCATCTCACTTTATTCTCTTTCTTACTCACTCTGTCCCCTCCCTAGAGTTTGGACCAGGCAGCAATGAGCAGCAACGTGGGCCAAGCAGACGAACAGCGCATCGTCAACGCTTCGTACACTCTTCTCGCTGCTGCACCGTTTGCTTCGAACTCACTAGGATTCCCCTCGATAGCTTCCCTCCTCCTCCTCCTCCTTCTTCCTTTTCCATCTCCTATTTCTCGTCCAGTTCGTCATCCTACCCACCGTTCCACCCTTGAAATATCTCCCACCATTCTAACCCAATCCCCCCCCACTTTTTCATCTCCATCTTCTTCTCCTGCTCACTTCATTCTGCCTCTCCTTCCATTCCCCATTTTTTTATCAGTTCTCGCCTCTCCTCCTTTTTTTCCATTCTTTATATTGTATAAAGAATTCTTTCTCTATAAATGTGTGTGCGCCTCTATGCAAAAATATATGTGTATCCGCATATCTCTCTCATCCCACCCTTCAATTTCTCCCTCCAACCCTCGACCTACCCTTCTTTTTGCCTCTAGCTCACGTTCTCCATATTCCTCCGATACCGACTTGCTCCATCTCACTTCTCGTACCTCACACGCTCGTCCCATCGTTAGGGATTCGTCTAACGATATACATACGTATATATATATTCGTCTCATTTTGGAACGTGGGACATGGGGCTCGGCTGAGGGAGGAGAAGAGGCAAAAATGTGGAGAGTAAGAGAATGACGATGGGGAAAAAAGAGACGCGCGAACTTCTACCCCGTCTTTGACTCTGTACGCCACTGCTCCCTGTGTTTTTCCAACACTCCTGTCCTTCCTTCTCCTCTTTTCCCTTCCCTTCCTCCTTCCCTGCGGGGACCCTCCTCGATCTTTTTCATTCGAGCTTTTTTTACCCCGCAATTTCTTCGTTGACTCCCAACCCCTTTATCGCCTCTTTCCAAGCTCAGCGTGCAGGCCCCTCATCCTCTCCCTCTTTCTCCCTTTTTTTCTGTGACTCTCTTCTGATCTTCCCTCGTTTGGGCTTTTCTCCCTTGCCACTCTCTCGTGTGAAAGAGCCTCCGAAATCACCTTCTCATCCTTCCCGCGCTCCTTCACGCAACTCGTTCTCTCTTGCTAACCTACCTTACACTTTTGTACGCTCAAATTGGGTTGCGTTCCACTATCCTTGAGCGTTAACTGAATCCTTAATTACTATTCTGATTGCGTACTGTACTCTCGCGTGTGTTGGCTGACAACGAAACAGACATACTCGCAAACGGAGCGACAGAGAGAACAGCAGAGCATTGGCACGAAAGAAAAAAGGAAGACACCGAGGAAGGGACACAATTTTTTACAGGATGGAAATCCGAGACTACCAAAAGAGTTTCGAATCGAATTTTAAGCAATCTACATTTATATAAATACGAGAGACATTTTCGCCAGGGTGCCTCAAATTCTCTCTTTTCAACTGAGACCCAGAAATTACGTTTTTTCATTTTTACACACCGATTTTTTCGATTTTTACAAAATGTTCTCGCTACTAGGAATTAACCTGTTTTATCCTGGAGAATTTTATCGATATCTGCTATTTTTTTTTTGCATTCGTCGAAAAAAAGACTGTTCTCTAGCGGCCTCCTTGCGATCAATTCCCTCTGTACGTTTCGTTGGAATTTATTAAAAAAACACACACTCCCTGACGATAACATGCCAGCAATTCTGTAGAATATTTGTGCTTCTTCGTAGCTCGAGATTTTCGAATTCTGCTATAAATTTACGGAATCTACGGCATTGCGTTTTGGATGACTGTGATGAAATTTAGAGAACCTTTGAATTCCGAAAAGAAAAATCAATTCGAGAGACTTGGAAAAACAACATTTTTGAAGAAACAAAAACGTGCTTGCGGACTCAGTAAATAATTACCTCGTGGCATCAGCATTGCACCTGCAGCTAATTTTTGTAAATGAATGTTTGGTCAGTCGACGTACAAGCAAAGAAAAAAAAACTTCACCGCTGGAATTTTTAAACGCCGTTCGCGTGAGCCACGTAAAGTAATTAATTCGAGTAGCGAGTCGACATTTCTGTTAAGGTGAATCGCCAGGACGAAAAAAGTGAAAAATAATCGTTTCAGAATTGATTGACAATCGCCTCGAATCAAATTTTCTCTTTTTCCTCATTTACATAATTTTTTTTCTAAACGCAGTACATTCGAAAAGCAAAAAATATGCGTAGAGAGCAGAATATTGTTGAGAAGTGTGGACCCCTTCGAAATTCGCATTGGCATTGATCGGTCGTGACGTGTGTGCATGTCACGTGCCTCTCTCGATTGTCATGTCCGAGAAGAAGAGTGACGTTTCGTCTCGGGGCCTTGTCTCGTAGAATGGAGACCCGACGAGAAGAGAGTTCACAGAGAGGAACGCATTTCATGCCGAATTTCGAATTTTGTCATACTCGCTAAATTTTCGAGTGACCAGAAAGATTATCGCAGACAAATGGCGAAGAATAATGTATTGCGAGGCAACTTGACAGTCGTCAGTTTCCTTTAGAGATTATATCGGTGGACGGACAGAGAGCGGAGGCTGCAAGAAAGTCTATCGAACTGTGTAGATATATGAAGAGGCCGCGTTAAGTGAAGCGTAACGCGAAAGAACCGGGTTTGGAGGGAAAGGAGTGAAGGGAGGTTGCTAGGTCTCTCTTTTTCTCCCAATCAACACACACACACACGCACAGATATCTACGTATGATCTATTTATATCTATATGTAATGCAGAATCCACATTATACATATATATATATGTATAGCGTATATAGGACAGGACAAGCCCAGGCCAAGTGTTCCTCAGTATTTCCTGTTGCTGCTGTACGCGTACATACTGTCAATTTGTATGCTGATAGTTAACAATCAAAAGAACGTAAGTTGGACATTAAAATACGCAAATAAGCCGAGGTTATGCCTTTTCCTTCGGTTAAATTCTGTTTACCTGTTTCCATACATTGGTAGATGTGTTAAAAAAATATGGGCACATCGCTGTATCGATGCAAAAGTAATCTAGGCACGCCTCTTTGCTCTCACACACTGAAGACGCGATCCACGCACACACCCAGCCACGAGTATACATGTTAAGAGCGTAAAACCGCGATCGAGGACGCACTCGATAAATTGGCGAACTCTACTCGTCAACCTATGTATGTGTGTGTACGTATTTATATATAGTTACGCCTTATCAAGCAAGAAATGATTGGCACTTCAATTCCGTTAACGAATTCGCCTTTCCATCACAAATTTCTTCCTCTCTTTCTCTAGCTCTTCGGCTCTAGCTCAACCTCCGGAATATCTGAAATTCGTTTCCACTACGGGCTTGAAATTCTTTCATCTCGCTCAGAGATGTTTCATTTTTTCATCGCCTTTTTGCTCTTTCTGTAAATTTCTTGACTGAATTTTAATCGTTTTCTCCCATTCATGGATCGAAGAGAAGTGAGAAAAATTGAGCAGTCGCTCTCGATCGTATGGTAATGCGTTGCTCTTTTTTCATCGATCCAGGCGAATGCCACGTACTGATTAGTTTTCGAAAATTGTAATTTTTGTTCGATTTCTCGTCCAACGAGTCGCTCGATTTTCTCAATATTTTTTCTTCCATCCCAAGAGGACACATTTTTATTATCAAACTACTTTAGTGATGAAAAGTATGTCGGAATACCAATGGCTCATTTCGAAAGATTTTTCGGAACTCTTCTGACGGAAATTGGTACATGAAAAACGTGTCAATTGCTGAATAAAATTTAGTTGCTCAATTACTTTGGTACCAACGTACAAAGTTTTTCAACCACTGTACACGATTATTGAGCAAAAGCAAAGAAAGGATCGGAATTCCATAAAAACTCTGCAACATTCGCGTTCGATGTTATTACAATAATTATTGTCGTCGTTGTCATCTGAGCTAATATTTTTTTTCCTCGCCATGCCTCTTCGTGAGGATTACTGAACTGTAGGAACGCGGGGAGATACGAGGGGCAAGCGAATTTTAGGCAGCAGGACGAGTTCTCTCCTCGCGGATCAGGTCTGGCTCCTTCTTCCTTCGGCTTTAGCTCTTTTTCGCGGCCGGTCCAACTGGTCCATCGGATCGAGAAACGTGCGTCATAAGATCATGGTCGAAGTTGAGGAAGCAATATAGCAGGGGGAGGAAGGGACGAAGATCGGGTTAAGAGTGGAAAATATGGCGAGAAACTCGAACCAAATGAGATGGGAGCTTATAAGAGAATTCATGAGTCCACGCACTAATATATCTCGGACTAACTAATAGAGTCTCTTTTTTGTCGATATTTTTATTGCAACTGATCCCGTCGTTGTAAAAATCTTCCGTTCAAAAAGTTCTCAACCACCTTGAATTTTCGTGTTTCCAATGGTGAAAAAAAAATAAAAATTTATCCAATAAAAATTGGCGAATCACAACGATGACGCGAATGCGACGATTATCGTTACTTGCTTGATAGTTCAGGATTTAGCAATCACCACCATATTGACATGCACCCGGTCTTTTTCAGTTTCGCACAACTCTGGCTAGCCAAATTTACAGATTCAACGGATCGTGTCAAAAAAATTAAAATTTTTTAATTCGCCCAGCATCCTTTCGTCGTAATGACCGCGACGTTCCTTTCAGCCATCAAATAAAGTGGATGGCAATTCCATCGATCGATATAGCCCCGAATCGTGGAGACGCGATGTTCTTTTCATAAAAACTATATTTCTTATAAAGACGCATAATCGAACAGCCACCAAGATATATTTACAGAGTCTTGTTAATCAGTACAAACAGACAGACTTATTAATTTGTTAAAAAATTGAAATAAAACAATTCCCTGGGCGTAAGTGTCTCAGTTTACACTTCGACGATAGCAGATAGACTGCAACACTATGAAAAACAAACGCCTGAAGAATAAAAAGTTTATTAAACGAAAAGACGATGGAAAATCCTTAATTATCGTAGGAACCATGGCAATATGATGATGTAAACTGTTCCGGCGAATATTCGCGTAAATTCGCCTATTTATGGAAGTCTGCAGTGACGTGGGTGTATATCTGTACATATTTATATGAGAGAACTCTTCGTTAATCTCACTCCCTCTCTGTATAGCGCTTTGTTAGTCGTTGCTAACTTTGAAATTGGTTCACGCCTCTTGTTTTACCTATTCTGTTTGCAAAGCTATGACCCGAAATTTCCTTTGGTTGGTTGAATTTTCTCTCTCTCTCTCTCTCTCTCTCTCTCGCTCTCTCTCTCTCTCTCTCTCTCTCTCTCTCTATCGTTTTATCCGCTATAACTTCATTGCTCGTTCTGCCCCTCTCTTCGCTTTACTTCTCGTATAAACCACCAACAGTTTTGCCCTAGTCCTATGGTTCTCTCCACACGACTTTTCATCTCTCTCTCTCTCTCTCTCTCTCTCTATACATGCCATAAGCTTACTACATGCAACTATTGCCTCGTCGACCTGTTGCGCTTCATTCATTTTAGTACACTGATTCACTACCTGACCCGCGCGTCCCTTGGATGACGCGCACCCATTTCCCACAGAACATTCTTGTATAACATGCTGATATACATATATATACATGTTGATATCGTATAGATATATGAATGTATAGATTCATGTACCATTCTCCTCTACTTTTCCCTTCCACGTTCATCGTTTCGACGCTGGTCTATTCCACACTCCGAAGAACGCTCTCTCTTGCTCTTTCTATATACAAGCGATCGTGGTCTCGTGGCAAACTACAAAACTTTCGATACGACCGACTCAACGAAACCGTAAAGTTCCCTTGAAGGGTCCACCACGACAGACCGTTTGTCTACATAGATTTTCTATGTACACATTCAAGTGTACATACACAGTATAAATGTATGTACACGGAGTGTTACGATCTTTACGGTTGCGTTAGGTACACCTCTTTCGAGGTTTTAAGCACCGGTGCGTGCTCCGAGCGAGAATGTTTAATGAAGGATGATAATGCATTTGTATATATTTTACGACATTACGAGTTTGAAATAATGGTAATTTGGTTAATCGAGTTATTACGTGCTTGAAAACACAAGGAAGCGATGTTTCGTGAAAGGGAAATGCTCGGTTGTTGCAGGTCAGTTTCAGCGTGTCCCGAGTATATTTTGGTCCCTTGCCCCAAGCACGAAATTTTCTTCTAGAAAAAAAAAGTATCTCCGTTAAAAGAAAATACGCAGTTCCGTCGTCTACGCAGGAATTTACTGACGATTCGATACGGGCTACGAGTCAAACGATTCCAAACAACAATAAGCCCCATCCTATACAATAATATTCATCACAATTTGTCTGTATTGACAATGTGTTGGAAACGAATGATTCGCTGACACGCCTCTGACCCACAGATCCCAGTAAGCCCTGTTTCAATGCGGGTAATGATGCACGTGTATAGCGTTTCCTTCCTTATTTCTCCCTCCGTTAAATGACGATGTGTCTCCCCTACAAACCTTCATCGCTCCCTTGGCAAACACCCCCCAGCCAGGAAGCCTCAAGCATTGTAGGGAATTGTTTAAGGGATCCAGAGAGGACGAGCCTTCCTATATCTTACCCAACGCTTCATGCTTTACGCACACACACGCATATACATATATATGTCAATATATACGTATGTATGGACACGTGTGAGCAGGATGATATAAAAGCACATGCAGGGGTTGTGCATGCACCGGGTGCGCCGCTGCAGTATAACTCGGATTCATCCGTGATTTGGGGCAACAGGTGTACACAATATACGCATGCATTATGCAACCACCCTCTTCGTCCTTCATGCACTGCACACCTTCTGCTCCTCCCTCCCGCCTCTCTTTCCCTCTTACTCGTATCGCTACTGTGCACTGACACACTTGTCCAACTTTTAATCGGTCGTATGCAACGGTGGACTAATGTGTATATGTACGCGGACAGTGTGCATGGATTTATTTGTACGTGCATATTTATATGGATATATTTAGATATATGTTTATGTATTTATGTATGGCGGGCACCCACACGAAAGCGCTGTTATTAAATTTACATATCGGGCCGAGGAAGAACGAGGGAGAAACGCGAAAGGTGTGAATTAAGCTATTTGTTTGCTAATTTCATTCCGACTTTTGCCACGGAATCGTCTCCCTCATACCATATGCCATGCGGTGCTGTAATACACGTTCTATCTTTAAATGTCTGCCGTATATCGTTCATGGATTTTCATTCTTGAATGCACCAACTTGGCGAACCTCAGAAATTGTCGCAAATTATTTATATTTTCCGAAAGGTGAGCGAGCGCAATTGAGTTTCGAAATGTTTTTCGATCCAATTTAAAGAGTTTCGGTAGGAAGATCTTAATATTGAGAAATTGATAAAATTTGGTTATAACGTTCTTTAACATCAAGTGCGAAAACACAATTTTTTTCAAATTTTTCATCTGTCTAGTTATCGAGTAATTCAGAATTAAGGCAAAATTCTTATGCACGGAATATATACTTGTATATATGGAAACGCTATGCTTATACACGTGAACTTCAATGTTCAATTACTCGAGAAATGCTTAGAAGAAAAATCTGAAAAAATTTGTATTATCATGTATAATACTAAAGAATGCATTCACAAAATTTTATTAAATTCTAATTATATTTTGAAAATTTGTATGTTTTTAACATGGCTTAGCGTAGCAACATTGTATCGCCAGTAACGAAACCCGTTAATTTTTCATGTTCAGCAGTTGGAATCCTGCAGAAATACAATAGGTTTCCTTTCCACCTCACCGCTCCTTACAATCACTAAAGAAACTCCTCAATTTTGTGCGGGACTTTATAGAAAAATAATTTTGTATTAATCTCAATTGAAACAACGACATCACAAAAGATTCTAATGGGATGGATTTCACGTTTTATTGTAAAGTGCGAAATCGAATTGGACATTCCGTGCGGTAGTGCGAAAACGAAATTTATAAAAGTTTTTTCGGTTGATTAAATTTTATTTTTGATTCGTTCAAGAGCGAATATTTCTTTTAGTTACAAACAAGTGGCTAATTTTGGGGGCAATTAAAAAAATGCATGATGCTTTTGTGGTTTTTTTGGAGGCGCGACGCGAATCAATTCTCATCAATTATTCCGTTCAGTCGTACGCGAAGTTTAATACCTTCCATGAGGTAAACGATCGAGGGCCCGGAGGATACAGAAGAGGCTATAGAATAACAGAAAGATGTTGTAGACGAGTTGCAGAGTGATGCGGAGTCAGAACTTGGGGCAAAGGGGATTTTCTTTCTCCTTCGTTCGCGTGGATAATTAAAACTTTGTCCGAGTAAAGATAGTTTGGCCCGGCGCCCGAGAGACTCGTTCTTCTGCCTTATTCGTCTCTCTCGCACTCTCTCTATCTCTCTCTTTGCGGTTGATGTATCACGGCCTGGAGTAACACGTCGAGGAGAGGAGCTTGTCCTTTTTCTGAGCTTTTTTCGTCTCGTTTTTTTGCACGACTCCGAAACTCAATAGATATTTCCTCCTTTTTTTTTAAAACTCATCCCTTTCTCCGTTCTCACCTCTTTGGCGATCTTTCGATCGGGCTTTGCCAAAACCTCGAAAGAAAAAAAACGTGGAGGACATCGAACGTGGCTTGTTCACAATTTTCGATCGAACGCAGGGCAGCTATCGGTTTTTGTTGTTTTGTAAGGAATGATGTTCCGATCCCGATTCATTTTTGAAATTGCTCAATATACTTCTTTTCTTTCGTTCGCAGAGAAAATTCATTTTGTTACAAATCGTGGGCGAATCGCGAATTTTCTTTTTTTCAAGAAAGAAAAATGTTGATTGAAATTTTACAAAGAATTTTCGAGCTACAGGAGCAGAAACGTGCTTCGACAATGTTCATTTGCATTTTCATGCATACGACATGCCGATTTTGTTACGAGATGATTAACCAACATCTTAGAAAGAAAACGGCGAGTGCGGATTACGTCCATCGAACAATACGAACGGCTGCCAATCGCCATCATTTTTTTTTCGTATCCTCTTTTTTTTTAGTCGAAGAAACACTTCGTTCTATATAAAACACATCATTGCGGTTCAAGGGTTTACGAAAGCTCGCGCTAGAGATCTAAGCTAAGAGAGACGTAAAAGCCTCGGGTACGACCGTGGCCGTAAAAGTTCGCGCGTCTCGCGAGTCGCTCGAACCTTAAACTTGAACAAAGTACTTTTCTTTTGCTTCTTTATTATTATTATTGTTACAGTTTTTTTTTCTGACCGCGTATCGCCACGTCGTGAATCGGTATTTCTGGATGTACGCGATAAAAATATACAGAGTGGTAAAAAGCGTTTGGGAAGAGAGCACGGCAGCTTCTAACGACGCTTGTCCCACATTCGTTCGAGAAAACGCGCGCGGCTCCTGAAGAGAGCGAATTCCGAGAGCTCTCGCAAACGCTTTAAAACTATTTCTTCGGATTCTCGCGTAGGCAAACGCCTCGGAAAGCTATTTGTATACATCGCGTTTTCCATGCGGAAATTAACTTTTGTGCGCCCTTCTATTTTTCCACGGCACGTTCTCGTTTGCTACGATAATTAACGCTCCAAATCATGTAAGAATTTGCATGTTTCGCAAACAGCTGATACAATTTTCGTCTTTTTTTTTTTTTTTAATGATTTTATTCCTTCGCAGTCTACGAATCTTTCGTCCCCCGTTTTTCGAAATCTTGACGGAAACTCAATCGAACGAAACGAAATTGTAAAATTATTGAAAAAGTTCTTTATTTGTGTCTCATTTGTTGATTTTGAGAATGCAGGGTGATTACTAATCCGGCGAGAGTTTCGAGCTTCTTTTTTGCTATTTTTTACATACGATGAAATGTTCATCGTACACTAAAAAGAAAATTTTGTTGAATACTGAAAATTAACACTGAACACTGAAAATTAAATTTTGTCAAAAAACGTCGATTTATTGTTCAACACGGTAAACTAAATATTTTGGGATAATTTCAAAACTTTCGTAATTTTAACAATATTTTTTATTTTTCACGGAGCTGTCAGCGAAATTTACGATTGGAATGACAAAAATTTGCTTTTCGAAGAGACTTTCTAGAATATTTCTTGCTGGAATGTCAAAATTTTTGTGATTTTTCAAAAAAAACGTTTAGTCTAACGTATCCAACAAAATTTTCTTTTCAGTGTATGCAATTTTGTCGTGCATCGATCTCTTCGTTACCAAAAAACGATCAGCGTACGGTCAAGCGTTTCGTCGTCACATTCTGAGACCATTTTACGCTGCAGAAAAAAAATGGGCTTGTTAGTTAGTCCACTGTTTGGTTTACGTCAGGAAAATTGATTGTGGGGCCGGAAGGTTAAATGAATCCAATCATGATTTGACTCCAAGATCTGTGGACCAGAAATAATGGGCACGTTCGTTGTCGAGAGATCGCCAAGAAGAGAGACGTCGTTTACGTCCAGCATTTACGAAGTTATTCAAATTAAAAATGAGCAGGAACATTAATCAATCGTTGCAATGCATTTCGGGCTAATGGGACTATTTTTATATCATTTTTGAGCTTATTCATCGAAGTGTGTCTTTGGAAATGTTTCTCGTTCAATTGGACAAATGAAAAATGTCCGAAAAAATTGGTTTCACGTCAGAGATAAATATATAAATGCGATTGATCTCTGTATGATTGTGTTTATCTTGAAAAAAAAAAGAAAAATTCCAATTCGTCGTTTATTCAAAATTTTGTTACAAATTTGGATTCGATTTTGCAAAAAGATCCCATATACATGCGTATGTACAGAGCAGCTGCAATTTTGCCATTGGTATTTTTTTCGTCGTTTTACGACTTTGTGAAATAGCAGAGCAAAAGTGTTAAGTACCGCGCCTTTCGACCGTTATGAAGGAAGAATCCTAACAAGTCCGCAAGATCTCGTCCAAGTTGAGACTATGCTGCAAGGAGTTGGAATATAATTCGCTTTTATGAATGTTCTCTCGTAGTCAAAGTCCTGTGGATATTCGCTTTGATAGCGAGCGAACTGGCGGTAGCGACACTAAATCGAATATTTTATGCTCTCGTTGAAATTTCCGATTAACATCTTTCTCTCTTTCTCTCTCTTGCATTTTCCTCCGGGTCTCTCGGTGAGTCTTGTGCAGCAGGGTGTCCAAATATGGAGATGAGATGATGAGAGAAAGAGGAACGACTTCCGGTTCACGCAAAATCTACGCTGGTTCGTCTCGAGCTTCATAAATTCACTCAATTTTGTTTCATTCCAACTTTATTTTTCCTTCGCGAAAAAAAAAAACACCACCGAATTTTCTGCCACTTACTAAATCTCGATAATAGCAAATTCCTCAACAACGATTTTCGAATTGGGAGAAGAAAAAAATTAAACGATCTTTGGATCGTGGAGCAAAAACAAATTTCCATTCCAATGTCGAAATTAATCGAAATTAATGATTTCGCGAGAAGTGGCCAATCGAGAGTGCGAGGACCATGAACTTTTTTACGAGAATGAGGTACGAGAGGAATCTGAGATGCGAACTAATTAAAATAAAAAATAAAATAAAAGATATATATCGAACTCGTGAGAGCGAATAAATGAGCAGATCTGTGCGATCGCACTTTAATAACAAGCGTAATACTTTCGTGTAATTGTGGCCTCGAGCAAAGTCGGCAGACTACACCATTTCGTCCTTCTCTACGATCCAGCACAGATAAAATCTGTCTGTCTCTGTCTGTGAACGTATACGTATTAATTATTGTGTATTTGTGTCGACGTGTAGCTACAGCACAACTTTGACCAATTGAGTTCATTAGTTCTAAAATTTTTGACGTTTTGCTTCACCCTCCGTTAAGGACGTTGTATGGCGACGGTCAAATCTAAATTTTTGTTTTTTTTTTTTCAGTTTTTCTTCCATACAAAATGGTTTGCGAGCCTAAGTTCATTAAAAAGTATTGTTACAAATTAACTAAAGGACAACATACTTTAAATCCAAGATTCTCTGACGTAATCTGTATTTGTTATATGATAAACAAAATTTCGAAAAAAAATTTACGACCGATTTTTTTGAAAAACTAAATAAAGCTTCTTCACCATTTAGAAATCGAAATATTTAATGTTGAAAATTGCAACTTTTAACACACGCTCTTATGAGAAACTACTGAAAATTTTGATTTTTATAAATAAATATTTTGCCTTCTACATGGCGAAACCTCGCAAAATCGCACGAGCTATTATAGATGTGACTATTCTCTTTGTGTGGTGCAAATTTAAAGGAATTCTATAGATAGAAAATTTTGCATACAACGTCCTTAACCCACTGGGTCAAATTGACCCGGAGCGTTTTTCATCGACTTGTCATCGGTTCGTATCGAAAAAAGTCGGAGATATACTCCAAACCTCACGAAACGTGTGAGCATCGTAAAAATTCGAAAAATATCGAATTTGATTGACGGGATGGAATTTTTTTTGGAAACTTCTTTTTTTCTAAAAGTGAGAATTTCATTTCGAAACGCGCTTTTCCAATTTTCCATATTTTCGAGGATCGAAACTAAGGACCTAATTACGCAGGACGTTCGTAATTAAAAAAACGTCATTTCCGAAAATGACATCAGCTGCCAAAATCGTTAATTCAAGTGACGAAGCACTGACAGCCACAAGATCATATGCAGATTCGTAAATTCATGTATGGAAATCTACATGGTGTATCCCCGACGAAAAACAGCGCTTGGCATTTCTCTATAAACTCCAGAGGGCTTCGCGATAGACGATGGCAGTGAGCTTGACCAAGTGGCGCTTGGCGAGGCCGCGGCCGACGCCCTTGCTCCTTCTCTTTTTGCCTCTCTCGACTATGCGATTCTCTTCTCATTCGTTCTCTCCTTTCTTCGTGCACATTCACTCCATTCGCCAATTTTCCTGATAAAATAGTTATAACAATCTCATAAAAAACCTCACGAGCGAAATGAACTTGGAAAATCATGACTTGGGCATCCGCGTAAAGGCCACGAGGATTACTAGCAAATGCAACATAGCAAGTCGTTCGAATAAAGTTCTTCTAATCTTTTCGTAATCTAGTTTCTCTAGTTGGCTTTTTCATCGGACCAAATGCAACAAACTTTAACAAAAACGTATATATTTCAAACGAAACCTTTCAGAAGAAACTGCAAAAATGCGTGAAAAACTTAGCAGTGAATTGACAAGGAGGTTCGTTTCGCATGTTCATTATTATTTTAATTCGCTCTGTAGTAAAATATGAAAAATGATTCCCTTCTCATTAGTCGCTACAATTTTCGAAATACTTGATAAAATCTGAATCCCGTGGTGAAAAAATATAGCACGCATGGCTGTAGCTCGAACCGCGTTGAGTTTTTTTTACAGAGCCCGTTGCTACACAGCCACCCCCTTGAACGATTTGCCTCGTGATTTCCCTATTCCTTCGTCTCTTCCTCTCGCGACTGCATTCCCTCATCAGCGCGGCTCTCTTGCGTTATGCTCCAGGCGAGAGCAACTAGCCACCACACCTGCATAGATTTTTTTTCCTATTCGCAATCGCTTCTGCACCGGCCAACCCGTGCAGCAGGTACTGCTGCTGGAATATACAACGTTCAGGTATCAAGACCGATCGAAACGAGAGAAAGGGCGTAACCCGTCGCTGCTCCAATCCTCGACTTATCAGAGTTGCGACCTTGTATTCCTCGACTAAAAGTGCACTCGCGTATGCATCTGTGTGTGTGTGTGTGCATACGTACACGATTCATCTCGATACACTCGAACTATATTTCGCACCGTACAGGCAGCTGCAGCCGTGCTAATATCAAACGAATATCGTGTGGCAAGGTAGAATTGACACGCACACACACACACACACTCACACAGAGCGAGCCTCTTTCGCGAGAGTAAAACCACTGGAAATCTTGTTCATGGTTTAATCTATATTTAAAATACAGTCGAGCGTTCCATACGTTGCTACTTTACTTTCCGTTAACCCTAGGACACTACACTATGTGTTTTAAAAAAAATCCCCTACACTGGGGTTACGGGCACCCCAGCATTTTCGTCGTAGAGAGCTTTGTTTTTTTTTTGCATTTGATCGTTCGAATTCTGAAAAATAAAATGAAACGTTGAGAAAAAGTATAACACGGTGAAAAATGCAATTAAAAAAAATTAAAAACATAATCTTCAAATTTTTCATTATATTTAGTGGGGGTTTGGGGAACCCCTGAGTAGTCCTAGGGTTAATCCCGCACATTTGATTGCTTCGTTCCTTTGAAAACTGTGACCACGAGAATCGAATGCAATAAAATAAAAGTTTGTAAGGATCGACAGCGATCGCTCCTTTACACCTCGGCCGATACGTGGTTGGGTGATCGCCCAGCCACGCGCTGATTCGTGTATCAATTGCTGAGAGCAACGAAGAAAAATAAATCAATAATGAAATGGGCCTTTGTACAAAAGAATGGTGACGATCGTTTGGCAATCGTTTCAAACCGAATTTCAATTGAATCGAAATCTCGAAATCTCCGAGAACGATCGAGCTTCTCACGAAATTCTTGTATGAAGGCTTTTTGTCTGCTTTCAGAATCTCGTTTTAAGGAGGGTTGCTACACACAACAATGTTGCCATGTTAAAAGCATAGGAAAATTTGAAATGATTAGAATTTAATGAAATTTGGTGAGTATATTCTTTAGTATTGAATATGAATGTACAAATTTTTCAAGATTTTTCTTCTACATAGTTTTCGAGTAATTCAACACTACAGTTTACAGGCATAAGCATAGGATTCAGATATATATATATAGGTATATCTTTTGCATATTGTAAACTCCAATTATTCGACAACTATGTAGACGAAAATTTTGAAAAAAATGGTGTCATCGTATTTGATGCTAAAGAATGTTATAACCAAATTTTATTAAATTCTTATCATATTGTCGTATGTAGCCAACCTCCTTAAAATTGGATGTTTCTTCATTCCTTTTGATGTCTTCATCGACACGTGGCATTTTATTATTGCTAAACATATTCGTAAAAGCAAAAGCATCATTTTCTTGAGCTTACATTGTAACATAAGTATCATAATTCGCAGGTGATAAAAGTTTACCGCCATGTTTTCTCCCCTTTCTTCGTAAATGCATATTGTATGCATTTATACATATGTATGCATTCTGCTTCCTTCTGTATTCCGTATCTCGTAGCAATTATAGCTGCACTAACAGGCCGGAGCGGGGTATAATTTACCATGAAAGTGTATCCTGATTTTCTCTCGTTGTACGCGTCAGACGATGTATAAACGTCGGTATATTCTTGTGTGCAAATGTAAATGTGTATCGAACTGCAGAGGAAAAACTGAGGCGAAATTCCCTTCCGCATTTCGTAGCCTCACGCACTTTTTACGCTCTATCGACTGTCGCAGGGTTCATATTTAAAAAATGCACACCTCAACGTATAATTACAGTGCACGCAGATGCATTTTTCGAGACATACTGCAGGAATGATCCGCCTGTGTTCAGGGTTGGAATAAAAAAACGTAGAAAAGTGTCGTTTGACATTTAATTCATTTTTGCGTTTATTACTTTCCAAATATTTCTCTCCTCAAAAACGAGAAATTTATTTTTCGAGTGATCCTCGTAGCTTGTGGTTTTGGTTAGGAAAGTTGGTCTGTTTTTCGAAACAATGAACTCAATTGTCTTGTAAGATTGGATGGAATCGAGTAGCGTTTTTTCTTCATCTTCAATTCGATTTCGACTCCACTCATGTCGGAGCCAATGCGTTTTATTGTGTCTTTCGCCTTCCGACTCGGGACCCAGAACGGAGATTTTTGCTTCAATGGGAATTCGATAATAATGGCGATAGTATTTCAGTCCCTACGATAAAATCGATTGGGATTCGTTTCGCAAACATAACACACGCGATTTCTAGTGAATTTTTTGTTAAGCAATAATTTCCACTAGCGTTATCGATCAATCGCATGTTCCTCATTTTCCTGGTTCAGCATAAAACGGAGAAATATTCCGTTCCGCCTATTTATTTCTTTTCTTTCTTTACCGTAACCTTTTTTTTGTCCTCCCGCTTTTCTGCTCCTCTCGTTGCTATACTTTCAGTGTTCCGCCGATACTACGGGCCTAAGCTCTCCTTCCTCGTCCCTTTTATCCTGCTCCTACTTTTTTATTTAATTTTTTTTTTTTTTTTTTTTTTTACCTCTGACGCCGCTCGCTCAGCTCGTCCGGGATAATCAACTTTTTTTGTCGGCCTATGGTGTAGGTAACCGTTGTAATTAGTATCTATTGCCAGGTTCGATACGAGACTCGCAATTTAACACGTACATATAGTTCTCCTCCTTTGGTACAGCAGCTCCTCACGTAGTAGCTACTTTACTTCGGATATCGTATCTTTTAAACGCCCAAGGAAAGCTTCTTTACTGGCGCACCAAAAGAAATGCGCTGCTGGAAAATTGATCGAGGCATTCCGAAACGCAGTTGCCGGCGTAAAAGAAAATTAATCGAATGAGGATTCCGCGTTATCGAGCTGCTTGTCCTTCCAATTATACGTTTGGAAATAATACTCATTAAACCGGCAAAAAAAGTTAAAAAGTTTTAAAAAGTCACGCTGATTGTTTAACAAAGCTGAGCGAATTGTATTTGGAGATAAAATAAAATCGAACATTACTTCGCATCACAGTTCTCTGCTTATATTTGGTCCTGAAGATTTTTAGGAAAAACAGCAATTCCCCAGGCGAAGTTTCGCGAAATATTTCCATGGTTCTGCCTCTTTTGATTTTTCATATTATTTCCTCTCCGTGTCTCTTATTTTTATAGAGGAAAAAGTAATTAGTTACTCAATTACTTTCAAGAAATGAAATTTGCTTTACTTTGAAAAAAAATCAACAATCAATTTATCTTTTTTTGTAAGGTACTTGATTGAGTAATTTTGCTTAAAAAATCGTTTTCAAAAGCTGGGAAAAACATGGATTAAGAAATTCGGCTATAGAGTGACCTCGTCGGTTATTTAAACATTTCCTGTTCGTTCGGATCTCTAAAACTTTGGTGAAATCGTGATTCCAGAATTTTTGCATGTTTACTCATCCGTATAGAATGACTATAGCACTCGTAGAGAAAAAATCGACGAGTGAATTATTTTTTTCCAGTGGAGTCACGTCAGTCTCTCGTAAATTGTTTAAAAAAACGCGTCTAAAGCTTCTCATCCGTGTTATCTGCCGTGTACTCTAGAAATAACGTTCCTGACGTTGATAAGGATCGAATGTACCATTAAATCTATATTTATAGATGGAGGAGATGTTTTAGTAGATAGAGATGCGCTCGAATACTAGATTTTATGATGACGAGAGACGGCTGCGATCTTCGAGAGTATCGGACAGCGGAGAATTGAAGCGAAGAAGAAGCGAGAGATAGGGTTGTTCGAGGCTGGATGACCAAGCTATAGATAGAAGCGAGAGACAGTTCGAAGAAGATGGATAACAACAGTTATAAAAGTTGATTGAAAAAAAAAAAAAAACTAACATGAGAAAACGAGTTTTTTTTCCAACATAACGTACAATGATGTGCAAACAATGCGAAGACGAATGATTGTCGCTCAATTAATCAGCAGTATTAAAATAACGATCTCGAAGATATCTTAATGACCGGAGGGAACAAAATGTTGCAAATGTTTTATAAATGTTGGTTCTCGATTCGTTCCATACCTCAACCTCTCGTATGATTTACATTTACACGGCTCCATTTTGAATTTGTTTAATTTACAAATACTGGACGGCTGTATGTGCAGCGTCGATTTATTTGCCGGAGGAAAAATGGTTACAAACACATTGCAGAAATGCACGAAAAATAATCATCCCCTTAATGATTGAAAAAAAAAAGAAACAATAGTATATCGTTCGATTAATTATCAACTCCTGGCGCTTTGAATACATTCGCGCAGCGATTGGTAATCAGTGAAATAATGAACGCTAATTATTTCAAACCAATTATTCGAAACTAAACTTCGCTCGTTCGACTAAATTTCGGCTAATTATTTTTTGACAAATTCGGGAATGTTCATTTATTTGTTTTGCATCGAAACTCATCCTCGCGAACAGAGGCCGGACGGTAGGGAAAGGGTCCATGATGCTTATTTCACGCTGTGGATATATTTGCATGGTACAAGCGAAGATCAACAGGCGTCGGGATGTCGGACGTCGCCGGACGAGCCTCCGATTTATCGCGAACGCGCGAGAGATTGCCAGCGAGCGAAAGAGGCAACGAAAGATGAGAGGCTGGTGTAGCCAACCTTGCCTCTTTTCATCCTTATATTTCTCTCTTCCCTTCTTTTCTCGATGAGGCGTGCGAAGATGTTGCACCGACTACGCGCACGATCAGATATCGAGGTTTTAATGCTGCCGCTGCTGCGGTCGACGCGCACGCACTCACTCACCCGTACTATACCTGATTCTTGTATCATATACATATGTACATAAATATATATATATATATATATATATATATGTATTTATAAATATGCTGGAACATATCGCAGAACGCACGATGCGTGAGCAAAACTTGCATCGAAAATCGCGGACTCTGCTCTACACGCCTTTTTATATCCAGGATATTTCACAGTGGGTACACACAACATCGGATCATCCGATTAAATTTTGCACACATGTACGTTTCACTCAACCACGTGTATATATATACATCGAGCACATATTTTTCTCATTTTATTTCAGGCTTGTTTTTCCCATGTATTCCGAATTCTCTCAACGACTAAAAAATTTGATTGATCGCGAGAAATTTTAAGCTCGAGATCAATTAATTTATATTCATTAGCGAATGGGAGAAATTTTTTTTCAGGCATTCATATACTCGTTTGGAGAATCTGCTGCTTTTGTAAAGAATTGGAAAGCTCGAAGAATATTTTGGACGCCGCGTGTATGGTTTTTTGCAAGTACATGCGCAAGTTTGGGGGAGGAAAACGCAATCGTTTTATTTTAAATCATACGGGAACTCTTTGATCGTTTTTCTAGCCAATTAACGAGCACAGGTTTCGACTATTTTCTATACGACGTGGAGGATTAAATTTCACGTCCTCCGAATTTTGTTAATTTTTTTTTTTTTTTATTTCCGCATCTATTGCCCCGATTTTTTTTTGCAGTTTTCAGCTGTTGAAGTTACGAGGCAGAAAATAGGATATTTGGAAGTGATAACAATCGAAAAAGTAGTGGAAGAAATTTTCGTCCCAATCCGGCGACGGAGCTCTAATGAAATTTTCAATTTTTCTTTTTTAATTTGCGAACATACACATGCATGTACAGCGAGGTGATAGAAATTTTTTTTCGTATTTCGCAGAGTATGTGTACGAGGCTTGAATGTATAGAGCAGGAGTACGTTCCTTTCGCCAGAATTACCGATCGTATACGCGGATATTCGTTTTTTTCTTGTTTTCGCCTTGTCGACGGGCGTTTCGTTCAAGCTCGTGGGTCTGGGCGAACCGATTGGACAGACACGTTTCAGTCGTAGAGGCTTTGCATGCTTTGTCTTTTAGGTGTTTATTTTTTTCCCCCTTCTCCCTCTCTCTTTCTCTCTTTCTATTTCTCTCTTCTCTACATCTTCTCATACACTCTGCATCTTGGTCTTCTCGAACATCGGAGTAGAGCGAGGATAATGATCGAATACCCGCGTACCTGTCCGTTGCTTTCTATCGCTCCTGCATCGCTCTCTCTCTCTCTCTCCCTCTCTCTCTCTCTCTCTCTCTCTCTCTCTCTCTCTCTCTCTCTCTCTCTCTCTCTCTCTCTCTCTCTCTCTCTCTCTCTCTCTCTCTCTTTCTTTCTGTCGCTCTGTCTCGTTTCCTCGCATCTCATCTCCATGTTGAGACACGAAACGATCGTTGCTTGACCATGGTCAAACTTTGAGAGCGTCGTAATACCTTGTCCCGTCGAGTGTATGTGGTCAAACACATTCTCAAAATTTTTATGAGTAATCAGTGGGTTTCTTCACGTAGAAATTTTTCGTAAGTTTCTGATGGAACAATCGGAAAATGTTCGTAGAGAAAAAAAGACCAAAATGTACTATTACCAAAATTTGTCAATTCTTAATAAAAGTGGTTGCAATGGTTTTGATTATAATTCGCATAACAAAAGAGTAGTCGGAGTCACCGAAGGCTTGGAATGTTATCAATTTGTCAAAAAATGCATGTCTTGACGATAGAAAAGCCTCCGTCCAAATATGACGATAGTTTGTGAAGGAGAATTTATTTTATTTTATTCACTGATTCTTTAGCCCGTTCATCTTTATCGTATTCGTTAAGATAACGGTTTTGATTTATCGCGAACAAGCAGGGAAAGCTGCTGAGCTCTGAATATTTTGCATCGGCGATATAGAATTTGATGTGACAAACATTTTCGGGTATTTTACTTTGGTAGAGATGAATCTTTGCGCTGTGGAAGCTCGAGTTTTAAGAGTTACACATGTACATATACGAGTGTGAGGCGTTGTGCTTTACGGTGCAGTTTCCATATAATGCACGCTAGAGTTCCCTCCAGAGCTTCGCAAGAGCACCCAAAAGGCTAAACTCGCGTAGTCATTAGCGTTCGCGGAGGATCCGGTGATTACGACTCTCGTGACTCTACTCTTCTTCCCCACCCGCTTTTTTGCCAGTTTTTTTCTTTCCTTTATTCATTTCGCCTTCTCTCTCTGTCTCTACGCCTTTTTTTCGTTTCCTCCTCTCCTCTCTGTCTCTTTTCAGTTCTTTTTCCTCTCTCTTCGCCTGTTTTTCAACTCTTTTTCGCCCACTCTCTTCTAGAGAGCAGCAGGCAAAATGATCTGGGGCGTTGAAACACGGACTTGTATGTGTCGTGCTGAGCGGGTTGCTATGGACTTTTCCACCATGTAGAAAAAGAGAGAAAAGAGAGCTTAAAACTCGAAGCGAATACCACAACGATTGGCAATTTAAGGAAACGATGAAAAACAGTTATTGGCAAGCTCGAGTCGCTTTCTATCCTCGTGTAAAAGATTGCCGGGCCTGCCGGTCATTAGAGTATGGCCAACAATTGGATCGACTGCACATTAACTCTTTTGGTAGTCGTTGCGATGCATTTGTTCGCATTGCAGCCTCACACTGTCTCTACAGTCAAGATGACTGATGGGGACAGTTGTTGCGTCGTTCACGCTGCCAAGAATATCCTCTTCCTCGCCCTCTTTGCCGTATTCCCATATCGTTTCAGTTATCCGCCCTTCCCACGTCCCTCCGCATCTTTCTTTTTCTTCCCCCCTCTCTCCTTCGATCTCTTTTCTCGCGTTCTTCGCTTAATTCTCCATTTCGGTATGGTGCTCTCCCCGCGAAAGGAGCAAAAAGACTTTTGCCACACAATTTCAACGGATACGTGCGTTTTTTTTTTTTTGACCTAGCAAGACCAAAATAAATCGCAGTACATTTTTTATTTTTCGTAATCAATTAACTGTTATTCGCTTATTATTTACTGCGTATTTTTTAATCGGTCCTACACGACCTTCCCCGCAAATTCTTACGAGCTCGTCCGTTTAACTGCGCTTAATTAGTCCTGTTGAGAGATTATGTAAGAGGTTATTTTTTTGTTGAGTTTCATCAGATGGTCAGAACCATCAGAAGCGCAGACAAACTGTCTCCCGCTCAGCAATTCATCCGCGAGCCGATCCGTGGCTATGCATTATTCGGTTATTATTTATTTGAACAAATTTCCATGAATAATCGATTTGATTCTCACCGATTTTTTCAAAGAACAAATAATCAATCATGAAAAATTGAGTTCCGTTGAGAAAAAAAAAAGAACTGAACTCAATGAAAACATGAAACAAATACACGAGCAAACGAGCTAATAAAAATATTCAATTAAAAAACTATTGGGTAATTTTCGCCAATCAATAAATCACTTCCAACGCTGGATAATTAATGCTCTCGAACATTTCCTTTCCTACCGCCGACGAAAAAGAAGCAATAAAAAAAAAATCCAATAAACATTTTTCAATAAAGTTTTTCAACGGTCTCTATACACAGTCTCAATTCATCTCTGCGAAGGGATATTTTCCTCGAGTCTCTATCCTCTTTGGCTGCATCTCTTCTTCATCGCACCCCACCTTATTTCTCTTTTACCTGTTTCGTGTACGAGTATAATTCCGACGATCTCCAGAGCATTCTATTTCTTTTGCTGTACAATATACATGTATAGACTGCATATTTGTGAGTATATGCTCCCATTTGTGCGTATAGTTAACCTTTTTTACATCAGCTGCAGGAAAAGCATACCGAGAGAGAAAAAGAGAAAGAGAGAGAGCTAGCTGAAGTGTAAGAAGAGCTTACACCACATTTCTTGTATATACACTCCTCTATATAAAATACAACTCTTGAGAACGTTTGCTCGCTCGTAGAGTTCGTTAGAACGTAATTATGCATCGATGCTAGTTCTGGCTTTTCTCTCGGCTGCCCATTCGGCTTGTATACGTATACACGGGGTATTATATGGTACGCCTATCTGGTAATGGGTCGGTACATGGACGTTGGGCACGCAGGTGCGTGTGCCTCGACCCTGGAGGCGCCTTGACTCCGGCTCAATGCATCTTCGTTCTCCATCGTTGTTTTTTTGCACCTCTTTTACTATTATTATTATTACTGTTGTTTTTGTTATTATTCATCTTTTTATCAAGTTTACCTCGTGCTCTCGAATACATAAAAATATCGCGTCGTTCGCGTGCTCTAATAACGTACAAAAAAAGACGAAGGAAACTGCGTGTTCCCTCATTTTCAGTCGACTTCCCAGCGTCTTATCAATTTTCTCTGATTGAGCGTCCAGTCTCAACAAGCGAATCGAGCAAAGAGAGGTTCGAACTTTTTTGCGGAATTAATCTGAGGACTTTCAAGACATTCCATGCGACACAGATTGCTGCTAATTTCTAAAGCACAATTCCTCCGAACTACTCGCAACCGCTGCAAAGTGATAACAACAATGGGCTGGAAACTCATTCTATTCCGATCTGACGAAATGTGTTGCAGAAATCTAGCTTTTGATAATTCTACACTGAAAAAAAAGAAATTTGTTGAATGAACAAAATTGTAGCGAACATATTGAAATTTGTTGATTCTAAAAAATAAGTAATGTTGCGGTGAACGCATATGTAGTTGAGGCAATAACTTAGGTGGTCAAAACAATCAATTTATCCTGATGCAGTCGTTCAGTTGCTTGAATACCTTTAGTCGTTTATTGTGACCAAATTAAGTCGTTTGAAAAACAAAATTGAACTCTGGTTGACTAAATGTTTGATTGATTTGAGAGATTAAGAAAAAATATACCGTGCGTTCCGTTTGACAAAACTTTCAGTTGTATAAACTAAATCATCAGTTTGATCAACTTTTAGGTTGTTGGGTGGACCAACTGTGGGTTGGAAGTTATGGGTTGTCTATTTTTGGGCAGTTGGAATAACTGAATTGTTTTGTAAAATGAACAAAATATTTTTTTCGCCCTCCGTCACTGCGGGATTTGTTGATTCAACACAATTTTTTTTGTGCCAACAAATTTGTTTTCTCAGTATATAGGGAAGTCAACTGATCCATGGATTTTGATCGATAGAAATGACAGATTTCTTGAAAACTATGGTAAATTTTTTTAAATTGACCTCCGGATCCACTGATTGCGATTGAGGAACAATTACAAAAAACAACGAAAAAATGTGGGGGTCGAAAAATACTTCAACTGCATCGATTTATTCTTTTAGTTTATATATATTTTTTTTTTTTTTTAATCTTGACCAAGCTCAACGTCGGAGTAACCGGCGGATGTGGGTCCATGGAAAATACCTATAAATCTGTAATCATTTAAACGCATCGATCTATACGTACATAGATTGTGATTGACTTGAGGTTCTCGTCCCAGTGTAACAAGTAAACCAGTTTTTAACTTTTACATCTTTCCATAGCGTGCTCCAGCTTTCTCGCTCGTTTTGCATGAAAATCTATCGCTCCAACGTTCGATCTGTTTCTCATTATAATTATCGTCATCATCATTATCGTCGACGCACATATGCTTGATCTTATTCACGCGATAGCTATACATTTTTTTTATGTATATTTATGGACATTAATGCACTATAAGTTACAGACTTATTTTCACTCTCGAGTCCTGGCATTAAAAAAAAAACGTTGCCCCTACCCTGAGCCTCCGCCACGCGTATTTCGGGAACTTTCATTCGAGAACTGCGACTTATGAAGCGTTAACTTTGCGTAGAAGCGCATCGAGAGTATTCTAAACAGAAATCTGCCGACATCAATTTCTTTCTCATAATGCAAAGTATTGCCCCGATTTTCGAATTTTTTTGCAATCTACAAGCGGCTGTTTTTGCTTCCTCATGGAGGAAGCTATATGTGACGGTGAAATTTTTTTTTCCAGTTTTCAATGTCACAATGCTTAAAATGTCCCAAAACATCGAAAAATTATATCTAGAAAAAATGTCCGGATCTGTGTGTGTGTGTGTATGTTATGGCACTGTAAAATTCAAACGTTCATAACTCGAGAACGGTTTGAGCTACAGGGCTCCCGTTTTGTACAGATGTTAATCTATACAAGCTCTTCATTCTCTGATCATTTTGTTAGAATTGCTAGAAAAATACGAATTCTACGGCATTTTGAAATTTTCAAAAAAAGGGTGTCGACGCTCTAATTTCCACAAATTTTAAGATTTATTATTAATTTTTTTTTTATAAATAGAGTATCATAATAAAAAGGTTGGTATTGAATTTGGGGAATATCGGTTGAACGGTTTAAATTTTATGATTTTTCGAATTTTAGGAAAATCAGAGTTTTTTGAAAAATCGTCAAACCGCTCTAATTTCTGCAAATTTTGTAAACTATTGTGTACAAGTCTGTACTTCCTCTTTACTTTCTAGAAAAGTTGTCCAAATTAGATAATTTTAAATATAAATGCAACAAACGCTGCAAATTGAAATTTGCAAATTGCTTCCTCAAGATGCTCAACTATCCGCATTTTCCGATCATGAAATGAACACGCAGGAGTACCTGAAACTTTTTTCGTTTCGAACTCTTATCTGGTACAAAAATAAATTAACAATAAAGTAATAATTAAGGCGATGTGAAAATCCTCGCTCATAATAAATCAGGCGAGGCATTGAGTTCTATGAAACTTATGTGAATGAGGGATGACCTTGGAGAATCCTCGCATTCGTCTGGAAAAACATGATTGCTGTCACTCCATGGCTTTGCGAAGCGAGGAAACTTTCCTTTTGGACATATTTATCTCTAGACTTGATAGGTTTGGAGAAATTTCGAGTTTTGTTAAAATTATTGCCTCACCCTGTATATGGGGATTATAGGCAGGCGTGGTTGTAGCCTACTTCCTTCCCGTACCGATTAAAATCATGCTATTCGATAGGTTAATTATAGTTGGAAGACTGGCAAAAAGTTCTTGCTCGAGAGATGTTTGTGGCTTGAGAGATAAAGGGAGAAAGAAAAACTGTACACGTAGAGGACCGATTCATCGAGTCTCTCGTTGCCGCAGGAGCATTCTCCTTCTGCTACATTCAATTGCCATTGCCACTGAAGCGTAGAAGTTGAAGTTCAACCTCTCGTCTATATATCCATGGCAAACTAGACTTCCTATATCTCTCCTTCGCACTTTTCTCTCATTTCTTGCATCCTACGCGACTATGAATAAAACAGATTTACATGTATTTCTGTATATGTATATCGGAGTGGAAAAGTGTTGGGTCGGCCGTTTTATTCGAAACTAGCGCACTGCTCGCAGGTTCGGAGACTTTGAGTTAGAAAGGTCGTATCTGTCGGATAATCCCGAAGCAGGGGGATAGCGCCATTTTGAGCCTAAATCATCGATATAGTTATTTCGTATGTATACAGGATGCAACGTGAGGAGGAGTTTAACGGCTTGGTTGTTTTTGTTGGATTTTATCTGGAGATCCGCAGCAACCGCAGCAGAGTTCAGTAGCAGTAGTTATGGGGGCCCACCACACCCGCGAATGAGTCTTGTGCTCCGTCTTTTCTCTTCAATCTTCCCCTCCGTCCCTTGCACCCTCTCTCTCTCTCTCTCTCTCGCTTCCTCTCTTTTCTATATCTGCCTTTCTCGCGACTACGAGGGCAAAAAATGCGAAAACGAGAATCCGCGTGCGGCTGTGCGTTGCGGCTTCCGTTACACTCGGCCTCTTCGTCTCTCTCTCCCTGCTGTACCAAACCCAAACGACTATAACCCATGACGGAGAGGATGATGGAGAAAACGACGAAAAGAAGAGGCAGCCAAAGAGAGTACGAATGAAACCGCGCGCGCTCGCGCGACTGCATCTTCTCTATCCTCCTCTTGCCCTCTCGCTTTTTCTCTTTCTCTCTCCTTCTCGCTTATCCTTTTTTTCCTCTTTGTCTCTTTTCTTGAACGATGAGTGTTGTACCGCATGAACCGGTTTACACAATCCAGAGTCCATGCAGCAGCTCCAGCACACCACTCGCTCGCCCTCCCTTTACTCGTTTGATCTTCTTCCTCAGTCCTATGGAAAATATGACTGATGGATATTCTTCTCTTTTTTTCTTTTTACTGATTCACCACGAGAGTGTACACGCCCGAGCTCTCTAGAGACTTCGGCTCACCTCTATCAGGCATTAAAAAGATTTTAGTCACGAGGCCTTCCTACCGCTGCCTTTTCCACGTCGTTTTATTCCATCCAACGAGGACGTAATAATTGATAATTCATTCTTCACAAACGGTAGAAAAAACCTCGCTTGAAAATTGCTCTTGAGCGAAAAATCATTTTAGTGAATAATTCGAACGTTATGAAATTATTTTTAAAAAATTGGAGTTGTTTTTTTTTTTTCAAAAATGCTCAAAAACACTCCTCGACAAAAAGTTATCGCAACGCACGAATGAAAATTTAAATAGTCAATTGCACAAACACCAAAATTATCGATCGCTTGCACAGATGCAAAATCCGAATTACGCTCTATACGAGTGTCAAACCAGTTTCGTGAAAAATAGCACGTCCTGCTGAAGTTGCTCCCGTATGCCTCGCCATTCGAATATGAGGTTGAAAAAAAAAAATCATCAAAAAAAAATGAAAAAAAACGAAATGGTGAAAAAAACGTGTACGCGAACATGAGAAGAAGGCGTTCTTCTCTCGTCCTCACTACTCTGTACGTAATTACGTGCATCGATTTCCGTTCTCGCCCGAGGAGCACAGGCAAAAGAAAAATTGCTTGCGGTGTGTTGAATCCAACAAGACCCTCGTAACAAGCTTTCCCGGTTATATAGTCGAGAGATCGCAAATATGTATCACATTTATAGGTATCGCGAGATACACGCAGCATTTCTGAAATACACGATAATTCCTGAGGAAAATTTATTTCAAATTTGCATTTATAAAACGTCCTCTTCACGCACGATTTATATTTTAAATCCAGCAAAAGCGATTCACGAGGAAAATAAATCGTTTGCAAAAAATAAAAACGTTTTCTTGAAATTTAAAAATATTCAGTCAAGCCATGACTTTATTTTTCTATTTTATTTCCGGAATTCAATTATTATTCTCCAGCTCTGAGTTTTGAAAATCACGATGAAATAGAGCGGCACATAGTTGTTGTTCCATTTATTTAAATGAGTTCTAGATTTCACTGTCAAAATTAGCGCATTTACCGTGCGGATGTCCGGTGCAGAAAGAAAAGTCTGGTGCGTGATGGATTTTAAGAAGAAAAAAAAAAGAGTATATTTAACGAACCACGGGATAAAGAAATTCCAGTGAGAGGATGAAAGGAGAGAAAGAATGGACGAGAGGAGGAGACAGATGAGGAGATAGAGAGAGAATGTTATTGCATGCACATGCGTAAATGTATAAGGATAGAGAAAAGTTCTACGGTTGGCAAGGACGAAGCGAGCAAGTTCGCAACCTTGCGTGGAATTCCCCACTTTACACGGCATGGTTTTCTTGTGGAGAAGAGAAGGAAGGGAAAGGGGGTAAAAAAAAAAGGAGAAAAAGGCACATCGAGCAAGTAGGATAGGCAGAGATACAGAAAGGACTCGAGAGTGGAGAAAAGTTTGATGGAATTGTAACTCGGGCGTAAAAAGCAAAATAAAAATGTTTGACACGGGCGTGAAAAATAGCCGAAAATGATGGAAAGATTATTCATTTCTTAACGTAACGATTATGCAGACTTGTATTTTTCCCAGGGGATCGTGATGACGATCCTTTTTTTAAATACAATAATAAATAACGGTTGGACACACCCTTTATTTTTTGTTTTTCGTCATTTATTATCCTTCTTTATCATTGCCAATAACCGTAGGTCGGTTAATTTTCCACAACTGTACTTTTAGTCATTAATATAGAAAAAGTTCTGGAGCACATTGGCCTCAGCGTAAATCCATCATCGGAAGATGGATATTGCAGGAGGACGAACGGCCAAAGTAGTTTGTTGCATCCTGTATTGCATAGCACCAGATCAACCACTCAAGACGTTCGTACATAAACACCAATAAATCTAACACAGCATTGCGCCTATACATATATCAAAATGATATACACACACATACATATTCGTATGCTCAGCATGTAAAATACATTTTTTCGTATATCCATCGATGTTCGTACGTAGAGAGAAGAAGGGAGGGAGAGGGAAAGAGGATGCATAATATGCAGAATATAAGATGCAGTTTACCGGTTAAGGATCAGCGAGCAACAGCATTGGCCCTGCTGCTACATACAAGCTCCACAGGCCATTCAATTTCAATTTCATTTACAATTACTTTTAATCTTTTCTTTCTTATATCAAATTTTTTTAGCATATTTTCAAATATACTTTTATACATTTACTCGAGCCTACGAACTTTGCAGATTTCCCGATAAATATTTGAAAGAAATCTCATCATTGTTCGATATTCCACGTTGACGACGTGGAATTTTGATGTGTGCATTGGATTTGAAATAATTTCAAAAGAAATGAATTGCAAATAGCAATCAAATAAACGACTAAACAGAGTGACGTTTTTTTTTCAGAGAACGATCATTCCAATTTGCATGGAACTATTCGTCCTTGAATGAATGATTGTTCAAAATTATTTTGTAAGATGGAAGTTTTATTTTTCGAATATATTTCAGATTTGTAGCAATGAATTTTTTGAATATAATGAATTTATTGGATAAAATAAACGAAAGAGGATTTTATTTGATGATTACGAGCAATTATTGAGATAGTCAAACGAAAAGTAAATATTTACCGAAATTTCAAATTTGACTAACTTTCGAACGAATCGTTGACATTCCTTGTAGAATGGACCGTATAACATCGACGTCTATATATACGTGGATATGCACTAGATCAACACTATCCGATGCACTCCTGGAGCCGCGTGGCCACCGCCTCTCGCCACTTTGCTTGTATACCTGCTCCTAGATAATGTGTACTGTGGGGGTAATGATGCTCCGGTCTACTCTCCCGCCCTCTCGCTCTTCCTCTCTCTCTCTCTCTCTCTCTCTCTCTCTCCCTTCCTCTCTCTTCATCTCTTCATCTCGTCTCCTCCTTATTCTCACCCTCTTGGCATTAGTGAGCATCTTGTGGCTCATTCCCTCCATATACACAGCATTTCCCTATAAAACACAGTGTGCAACTCTCTCGAGACAAAACGACGAGTACCCGTACGATATATGTTTTAATAGCTGCTGCTGCTGCTGCTGCTGCTGCATGTGTATACAGTGGAAACCAACGACGAGCGAGAAAAGCCAGTTTTTTCCAATTATATTCCCCAGTTTTTCTTCTCTTAAATTTTGCACGAGCGATCAAGTTTTTTTCAGGAGTTTCATAAATCCAAGCAGCATTTATTTTTGTTACTGTTGTGACAAATGTTCCATTGTTTTACGTCGATCGTCCAGGTTAATTCGTGAAGCGGGCGATCTGAAAACGAGAACTTTGAGAAACAGAATAAAATCGGCAGACGACCTTGAGTTTTTAGCGACATTTACTGTGCACAAAATACCCATTTCTCTCGTGCTGTTTTGATTCCTTATTATTCTTTTTCCTCGTATATATTTATGCGCAAAAAATAAAAACGGGAAGGCGAAATATTTATCAGGTACACTTAACCTTAATTCCTATAGGTTTTCGCTGTTTTATTAACTTTTCCAATTTCCGTTAGATAAATCGCGAGGGCACTGAGCAACACAGCCCGTTAGTTGATCGTTTCCGTGTCTTCATCGGTATTAATAATAATCATTTATTTCTTCATGATTTCATACCCTTTTTTACTCTTTTCTCGTTACTTACTTTGTACTTTCTAAAAATATGTGTTGAATCATTTTTGGTAATTATGCAGCTTGGTTACTTTTTCGAAAAATGGGGGAATTTTTTTTTTATAGGCCGCTTCGATTGGTTGCCAATAATGATATTCCGTCAGGGGAGGCTGACATTTTCCATAAACTCCATGAGTTATGGGATATCTTGAAGTTTTCATGAATATTCGAGAAAATTTCGTATATTTCGTATATTTAATTAATTTTTTAATTGAACTTTCGTTTCCCTGAATTCTGCTCCCTATGTTTATTTATTACGTTGAATCTCTGGCACAGAAAATTTCGAATCCCCATCAACTGAAGTATCCGCAAGATTTCCTTGTGAAAAATGCAATTGCTAGGAACAAAAATTTAACAAGTTTTCGTTTAAACATGCAATTCACTTCACTGGAGAAAGGTATTCCCCAAAGGTTTATGCTTGAATAGAAAAACAGTTTAAAATCCGTATCAGCCGTGATACTTATTCTTCCGTATAGTCGCGAACATCGATGTATGTTGGCAGGAGAATCCGATAGCACAGAATGGGTGGAGCTCTACGTTCTTCTATAATGTGAATTCGTAGAGAAGATCGTTCGGTGAGTTTGCAACTTGTCTTGCATTTATAACGGAGATTGTCCATCCTGTATGAATCTTTTGGTTGATTTGCTTAGATTATCGATTATTTATTGCGCAGTACTCAGCACGAGTACATCGGAACACGCATTTTTTTTTTTAAACGTTGTCATGATTATTGGAATGAGGATCATAAGCGAATCAAGATTTCCGGCGCGAAAACTGAGGTTAAATATCTGCTGAAGCACCTTTCAAATGCCACTTATCACGTAAATTCTTATGGAACCGTTAGCACCGAACACGTGAAAGATTTAGATAAACTGACCGTTGAAACACAATAGGAAAGCTTTTATCGGGACAAAGTGTTTTTCGATATATATAGGCGTATGGAACATCGTCGAGTACAATAGAGTCCGTGGTATGCATTTCACGTCTGTATAGCTCGGGTATTCCTCTTGATACATCACACCGATGCGATCCGACAGATAATTTTCGATGAATCTAGTTGATAAAATAAAACTTCGTGAAGCTTCGACCTAAACCATCGTTGACGAGAGTTGGAAGTTGTCCAGGATGGAAAGAATACTCGAGGACTTTGGGCATTTCGTTTAAAGTCCCGTACGAACGCGTATAGATACAAAAATCAGTTTCATCAAGTAATTAACATTCAACTCGAATAACTTATTATTATTAATTTTTTTTTTTTAACGTTATTTAGCAACAAAAACTTTTTTGCTGATAAAATTTTTTCTTTTCAAAACTTTCAGAAATTATCGGTGATTCGATTGGAAAAATCGTGATTTTGCATTTTGTTTTTTTTTGTAGAATCGATTCATCGATGAACGTATCACATTCTCCAGTCATTTCCATCGACAAAACCGCGTCCTCCGACAACAAAGTAAAAACGACGATCAGGTATAAACGCCTTATCAATTATCCTGATAATAATAATTAATTCGAAAGACGATGAAGAATTTCTATCATGATCCTGGATCATCACACAGGATGTGAGGCTCGTTGACCAACTATTTATTAATGACATAACTGCTGCCGCTGATGCTCCTGCCGCCGTTGCTGCATCGATACACGATAATTATCTGCCAAGAAGCTTGACTTGTGATTAAGATCTGTTAGACGCATTCGAGAACATCCTTGCCTACGTTAGACGTTGATCAATTCATATGTCCTGTAACGTCTAATTCTTCGTACTTTGGAAAAAAAAAACAACATGACCATCAAATATTCGCGATTGAAGTTATTCCCTGAGTCCCAAGTGCACGTTTCATCCTTTGATTTTCTTTCTCGCACCTGAGAGCGATTCGTCGAAGTTTGTATCATAAAAAAAAATAGTAATAATAAGTTCACGCCTTTCGTTTGAATATTAATCTTTTTTTTTAAACAAAAATAAAAAAGTTGTCGCAGTCGAAACTTTTCCGTGTTACCAAATTCGACGATCCAAATGAATTTTTCATTGAACGATTTATCGTTGTTTCTGATTGATGTTCGCATTGCAACGACACCCCGACATGTTCCTCGTCGCAGGAAGGAAAGATCTAAACGAGGAATTTTGGGCCACAGTGTTTTACATTTGTTTACTGTAGAGAATGTGAGTTTCGAAAAAAGGGAATGAACTTTTGTTTATTCAACGTCGTGCACAATAATAATCATGAATATATCGAGGTTGCCTTTTGTTTTCATTGTTGCAACAATAATTTTACAGTTTTCATTTATTCCGTGCATGTGTTCCTATATGGATGTCAGTTCAGGGATCGAATATTTGGAACGAAGTTGGTTTTTTTATAATATACTCCTGGTTTGTTCTCCCTTCAGCCTTGTCGTTATTTTTCCCCCGAAATTTTTTGTTTCCATTTCGCTCTTTATGCAGATGGAAGGGTGAAGGATATTCCGCTATCCAGAATCCCCGACTCATGGGGATTCGAAAAATTTCGGTCGTTAAAAACTCTGCGGAGTCCACTATTCCTCTTCAAAATATTCTACCATTTCGTTTTATCTTTGGCTATCGACTAGGAATTCATATTTCGTACGTGCATGGATTTATGCTTACGTACGAGGGATTTGAAGCCCAATGGCAATGCAAATTCCCAACTGACGAGATAAATATTTAATCAAATCAAATCCCGCGGAATAAATTTTTTCTAATGAACTAGATTCTGATTAGATTTAAATTGCAATTTCCTTAAATTCCTCTCGACAAAAATCTCATAATTATTCCACAAATTCGAATTGAATTCGGTCAGATTTAAACCCATGAAAGTAATGACGATCAACATGGAACTGTTTGTTCAACATCTAAGAACCGAGGCAAACGTTTTTCTGAAAAAATGAAAAATAATCTAACGCACTAATTAATTTTCATTACTTTGCGATACGCGGAATTTGTAGGATTGTGTTTTTTTTGTAAATAAATCGTAGAATTTTCGTATTTATTGTTACAAATTCCAAGTGTGAAAACCTCCCGAAAAATATTGAAGTAATAAACAATTATCGATGTAATTTTTTGTTATTTTTTATTTGCTTTAGAAATCCCTCTATGTGTAATGTGAATATAGGGTTTGAAAGTTTCGGCTGTGGATACGTCGTGCCAATCCATCCGTTCATTCGTCCGTCTGTATCGATGTGTCTCTTTTCTCCCCTACATGTGTATGCATATGTACACTTCATATTATGTATAGACAGACTGAGAGACATATATGTATATATATATTTATATAACAGGTAGTTGAGTTACGCAGAGAGTATCGAACGCTTCCGGACACATGACTCTTCGATCTCCCGCTCTTTCGCTCTCCTCTCTCTCTCTCTCTTTCCTTGTCCTCATTTTTTTCGTATTCGGAGTTTCTGAAAAAAAATCTAAACAAAAAAGGAACGTGGCCATTACGAATTTTGATTGGAAACGAGAGCACATATCGCTTCGCAGGTTGAAAACGAGAAAACATACCAGGAACGAAAGTTCATACCGCAGATTGACTATAGCTTGGAATGATGACTCGAGCAGCAGCAGCAGCAGCGCTGCACATACTCTTTTCAATTTTATTTTTTATCTCTCTTCGTCGTTCGGAGCGGCAAAACTCGGTTTCGTAGTAGTCGCATTGCGTGAAACCGGCGTAGCGCACTCGTCGTCCACTTCAAATTCGTTTTGCGTATGAACCTGGTAGCCATACGACTCACCAACTCTATGTATATGAGCGCCTGAACGAGTGAGGAAACAAACCAACAAAAAAACAAGCTTTGCCGAGGTCGGGCCGCAGAACATTTCTCGTAACTTGCTGCTTGATTTTGTCGTCCACAGTGACCGGCGTACTAGGCGAGCTAACTCGAGCGAATCTCAAGAGGGCTATACGTGCACGGGCTCAAAAAAAAAAAGACGAAACGAATAAGCAAAAAAATGACAGCGAGACATTGAGAGAAAAAACGAAATTCAAAGTACGAACTAGTGGAGGAAAAATCGTTCGGGGTGCAGGAGCAAAGGAAACAAGCAATCGAATGCAAGGAAACGAAAAAAAAAAATAGAGAAAAGGACCAGAGTCTGCAAAGCAGAGGATTATGGAGAGTTCGAGAGAGTCGAGGAATCAGCTGGTGTCAGAAGGAAAGAGCATTAAGAGACAGAGACTAACAAAGGCGTAGAAACCAACGATGATTACGAAAACAGTGTGCTCACCCAAGCACACCGAAACACACGAGTCGCAAACTCTGGCTGAAAAGTTACGAACCTCGTGCAACCTAGACACCGAAACGAGGGAACTCTCGATACGGGCCGACGCTGAACGAGTCGCGGTGTTGGCTATTTTTTGTATTCCCGACTTCCATCAATATAGTCACAGATTTTTAAAATGTTTTACATCCCAACGACCAACAATCAATTTCGCACATTTTTCCGAGTCTTGGCTCCCGCAATTTTGCGGAAATTCAAAACGGCGAATACAACATTTGCGTAGTTTGCCATGAGAGAATAATTTACCAAACTTTTACATTATTTAAAATTTCTTATTTGATCATTCAAACATTGTTTCTTTTTCTTCTTATTCCAGAGTAACTCGAGCGTGAGAAGAAAAATGGCAACAGCTGGTAGAGTTTTTTCGCAAGAAAAAAAATCGGTGAGTGCATTCACTTTTTTCTTAAACAACTTATCGTTCCTAAACAAATTCTGTCTCGACAGTGTGAAATATTCCATTTAAACCCTTTGACCCATAATAATGGGACTTACTCTTTTCATTTTGCAGTTTTCCAATCATTTAGCTGCTATTACAACACCAAATACTAGATTGTTCACATTTAAGTTAAAAAAATGCATTTCCTCCTAAATCTCAATTAACGTTGAAATTTGTTGTTTTTTTTTTTTTTTTCACAAACCGAATATAAAGAATTTTCTGGAATTTGTTCAAAATTTCTCGCACGGTGTTTATTTTTGAAAAAGAGTATGAAAACGTTAGGAAACTTTGAATTTGCAATTTTCACGTTCAGATTCTTAATCAGACCCCAAAGATCCCTCAGCATCGAATTTCCATTTAAGTCTCCATCGCGAAAAATGTATGGCTCAGGGGTCGATCATTAATTAGTAGAAATTGAATGTATTAAGTGGTTTAATGATTATAAATGAAATCGAAAAACCGCACAAATTCCAAATGTTGAATGATTTTTTCTAATCGCCGCTATAACCAAAATCTATGTTTGAGGCAAAACAAACTAGAGTTTTTGGGGAAAAAAAATTGGAGAATTCTCGTTTCATTCGTATTGTAACCTTCGAAAAAAAAAAGGGGAAAAAAACAGTACTGTGATCGGTACGAAAGTGAAAAAAAACAATGTGGAAAAACAAAAGAGACGAGGTAGACAGAAATGGGGTTCGCGAATGTTACAATTCTAAATCCAAACAGAGAGTACGCCCCGCGAAAGCCTCCTCTTTTCTCTCTCTTCCTTTCTCTCCGTCACTGTGTCTCTATCGCTATCTTTCTCTTCCATGGTTCAAACAGAATCTCTTGTTTTTTCTACCCCTCTTTTCCCTGCACACCCTCGTGGTACCGGAGCGTTGTCGTCCCTTATTTCTTGCCACTCTTCTCTTTCACCCGTTTCGTCCTCCCTTCGCTCAACCTCCCCACAGTTTCCTCCTCCTCCTCCTCCTCCTCCTCCCTTCCTCCGTCCCTCTACACTCTCCCTCGTAGCGCCGTTTCATTTCTTTTTTATCGGGGTAGAGAGAAGTTTGTTGACCTTGCAACGCGCCGCCTCGAAACTCCAAGAATATATACACACAGAATGGAGGTGTAGCAAAAGAGCGAAGGCCCGGTTGCTGAACGTCTCTCATATATAGGACATGTTGCGTGTATAGACGACTTCGTCGTCGGGACAACGACCAAATGCGGGGGCGAACGCGACTGACTTACCTCACATAGTAATTGGCGACTCTTACACTCATTGGCACTCTCCTTGTATATGAATGACCTTATCCTCGAATAATCTTTTATTCAACGACAAATATTTCTAATTACAAAGCGCACATCACCATTTATTTATATTTCAATCACGAGTTTCCCCGCGCGACGTTTCACCGAATTCTATTTCCTATTCAAATTATTTGACCAAATCAACAAGTTCTTTGATTCAAAAGTCCGCGTTCTTTAGGTCGATAGACCGGTGAGTCATCGATCCAATTGCCAAGCGACAACAATTTAAAAAAAAATAAATAAAAATTACTCTAAAAACTAGAAAATTGTCAATTATTTTCGTCGAAAAGTGCGGCGAATAGTGCGTTTTGAATTGATCAACACCATAAAAAATTAGCCTTTGTTGAAATTTTAATCGGAACGCAGTTTCTCGGGGAGAAAACCATTTTAGAAATTACTCAAAAAATGTGCCCGCATAATTTGCGGTGAAAAAAAAATGTCGCGATAATCATTCGGCATCTGTTTCGTAGTATCTATCAAAAGAGTAATAAAAATTAAGTAATTTTTTATGAGATTGCGTGAATATGAGAAAATATACGAAGAAATGTGTTTTCCCGTTCTTTTCGATGCCAGTCACTGTACCCTTTCACTCTTTTTTGCCCGAACATCGACGTGGATATATTACACTCACACATACACGGGTTCTCGTGTGTATATACGTATGGTGAAGGCTCCGAAACGAAAAAAGCAAGAGACCAAGAGCGATCCACCATCTCTGTCTCCTGTCTGTGCTCGTGGCCCTCTTGGCCACTACACGGACGCACTAAGGGGAGGGGTATGAATCGTGTGCTCTCTCTATTTTCTCTATATTCTCCGGGGCGACGAACTTGAAGCTCGCCCGAGAATCGCACATGGACCGAATTACTCAGGACTTTGGTGCTAGCCCCGTCTCTCTTTTATTCTATTTTTCTTCCCTTTTTCTGCATTTTTTCTTCTTTACATTTTTCCGCTTCTCCTTTTTCATTCCCAGCATACAGTTTTCCTGTTATTTTTTTCGAAGCTTCACTCTTCAGCACGTTTGTTGTTTCGCGTAATTTCCGACTTTATTACGAGCGTGGCTCTCTTAAAAATAACATTGATTATTTTTCCAAGGGTCTATTCCTTTCGACAATTTCCTCAGTTTTGTCCCAGACTCCCAGCTCTCGTCGGATTGCCTCGAGTTCGATCATGCGGAGTCGCTTGGATCACGTTATTTCGAACAACATCGAAGACGCCATTGCGAAAATGAATGAATAACAATAACATTCATATAACAATCAAATTATATCGACCAGAAAAATGAACAGTTGGTTTATTCAAATCTCAAAAGCTCCAGGCTGCTTCGATACTTTCATGGAATTAAGCGATTTGTTTTTTTATATCCATGAATTCAAGTTGCCAACGAGTTCGCCTATAAAAATGTGTGTGTGTTTTTTTTTTATACAGAATGTTCGATTCCATCAAGTGTGATTGTAAAATGAATATGTGCTGAAATTTTCGAGTATTCGATATAACTGCGAAAAGAGACTTTTTATGGCTGGCGTTGAAGGGAAGTCAATGGGTCGTTGTAAAAGCTATAAATATTTCGTCAATGCTGTTACAAAGCCACACGATCCTACGCATACATATATATTACCTGTACATGGTGAAGTACCAGACAGTCATCACGCTTTTTCATTGACTGGTACGTGAGGGGCGCTCGATCCGCTTTAAACCAAGCGCAACAAGTGAAATTTCCTATCGAATCGAGAATACCTATACACCAGTCTCCATGAATAAATATATATATATATATATATATGTAGATCAACGAAGTGAGCAATAAGGCCCACGGAATTTTGCGTTTTCGATGAATATCGATACGTGTCTGAATGCAGTGCTGTGTATAAGGCCTCCAGCCACTAAAAGGCTCTGAATTCCGCAGGCAGTAACTACCACAGCCAGTTTTTCAACATTCGACATCAAACGAAATTCGTTTGCCCTTTTCGATTTTCAATCATATGAGTACAAATAAAAAAAGAATTTGTAAAAAGTTTCTCCTTTTTCATGACACCGAAAAATAACGAGTCGAAAAGCTCGATTCGAATTAGCAAAATAAATCTAATAGGAAGGCCTGTTTTTCTTTGACATTGAGAGACTCGTCTTGGTGTCAGCTTGACGTATGATTGAGTGGGCAATACTAATTAATGGTTTTCAATTAGTAATTAGTTGTAAAAAATAATAAAATAATGTAAAATTCAAGGTTTTTAATCAGAAATTTCAGGTTCGAAGGCTTGGCCTTATTATTTGGAATGAAATGATTGAAAAAATGTCGTTTTCAATCGGTAATACCTTTTTTCGTCACTCTTCTAATAGGAATGTTATTTAAGGAGTTTCTGTAGTGATTGTGGGGGGGGGGGGGGGGGGTGGAAGGGAAACCTATTGTATTTCTGCAGGGTTCCAACTGCTGAACATGAAAAATTAACGGGTTTTGTTACTGGCGATACAATGTTGCTATACGCTAAGCCATGTTAAAAACATACAAATTTTCAAAATATAATTAGAATTTAATAAAATTTTGTGAATGCATTCTTTAGTATTATACATGACAATACAAATTTTTTCAGATTTTTCTTCTAACCGGTTCTCGAGTAATTGAACATTGAAGTTCGCGTGTATAAGCATAGCGTTTCCATATGTATAAGTATATATTCCGTGCATAAGAATTTTGCTTTAATTCTGAATTACACGATAACTAGACAGATGAACAATTTGAAAAAAATTGTGTTTTTGCACTTGATGTTGAAGAACGTTATCACCAAATTTGATCAATTTCTCAATATTTAAATCTTGCTACCGAAACTTCTTAACCAATTGCGAAATAACTTTCCGTTCGATTGAAGTGAAATGCCTCATGTACACGCAGCGCACAAATCAGTAGGTGAAAAAAGTGCGTGAGAATCAAAGGGAGGATCGGATATTGATGTCGATGCGTTTACGTGCAAACTGTTACGGGAGGGTGCGGTAAAACCTCGGTCATGGTCATCATCCATGAGAGTGGAGCACATGAATTCCTCCCCTCGCTTGTACATCGTTGAACTCGGGTTCATCGAATTTTTGGCTTCATCGTGTTCGATTGGAGTATCACCTTGAATACCATGATAATATTTGTTTCGTAATAAAAATGTGATTTTGACCTATAACCGAAATCTACGATTTCCATGTATATCCGAGGGTACACGAAATTCTCCCCCGTGATGATAATTTCACAAACTCGTGAAAATTTTGATGATTAAATTATTTTTAATGATTATTATCATTTGTATCGAATTCCATTGTAAAAAAATGTTTATCAATAAAAAAAAAAGATCAATAAATGAACGCAACAAATAAATGATTCAAACAGAGAATGAATCGGAAATGGAATTTTGGAGCAAATACTTTTTTCCGTTCCATAGAAAGTCTATCATGAAATGTTTTTTTCCATCATAATTTTGATTGAACTGCATTTCATGGTAAATTCGAACACACGGAAAAATATTCCGGTGTTAAGCTACGGGTAGAAAAAAATCAGAATAATTCATGCAAATTGGGAAATTTGTCTTTCCATTTTTTTTTTTTATTGATCTCCAATAAAGAGATCGAGCTTCGTTAAACATTTTTTCAAAACTTTTTTTTCATCATGTAGTTTTTACCATCAATGATGCGGAAGAAACAAATGTTATCCATTTTGACCCTGCGTGGATGGTTCACTTTCGGAAAAATGGGTTTCCATCGCAACGTAGCGAAACAATTTCCATAATGAAATTTGAAATAAACGATACCAACGTTTACACTTAATTTGTTAATGATTAAAATAATTAAGTAAAGTACAAAAGTCGACATGCAACTCGGGGGAGAGGAGCGCTTACAAAATGTCAGCGAGTTATCGCGGAACGGTGCTTGCCTCTTCTTCGTGCTTGGTTGCAGGCACATCTTGTTATGTTTCACACAAGTTTGCGATTCTTGTTGAAGCTCTCTGGAAGAGCAGAGAGCAAAGAAGACGAGCCTGGAGTTAAAAGAGCCTGCGAGAGAGCGAGCGAGAAATTGCGAAAGGGGATGATGCTGTGCTAGGTGGAAAGGGTAGTAAGTAACTTCTCTTGGGTGCCTCCGGAGATAACTCGAAATTGGGTCAGGAGCAGGAGTATAAGAGCTTCGAGAGTGTCTTCGTTGATATCCGGGTTTGTGAAGGGATGTGAGAACGAGACAGAGGATAGAAATATATTTATATCAAGTAGCAAACTATTTAGTAACAGTTAGCCTTCTTCCGCCTGCTCTTCGTTCTCTTCCTTGTAGGTATTTAATAAATTAATTTCTATCAGGCGTTTTATTTCCCCATCAAATGTACCTGGATTCTTAAATCAAAGACGGAAAGAGTTAACCTTATCCCTCATCAACAAAATTTATGAACTAATTGAAAACTCATTATCGCTGTCGATAAAGATATCGTGCTGCTCGCTTATCCCCTACCGAGTTGAGTTTTCGAGAACCAGAAAAGTTACACACGTCTTTTTCCTTTTATCGGAGAACGAGGCGCAATTTTTCTGCTTCCCTAAAGATCTATCGTCTCGGAGGGCACCGTCAATCTGCTGCTCAGCGATTGTGCTTAACGAGATCGACGGTTAGATCGTCTTAATCAGTTGGTTCGAAAAATCGACTTTCCTGAATGCATGGCTCAGCGGTCACCCAGCCAAGTTTTGACCTTACACGAGGGGCTGCTTTACCCTCATAACAGGACACAACGATGCCGATTTTTTAACTCACAATCATTATTTTTCCTTCGCAATAAAATCTTCGCACTTTTCAATTAAGCAACAAAAACGATGTTTTACCTTGAAAACGCTGAGTAAATAGACGTTTAGACTGAAAAAAAAAATATATATTTTAAGATGTCGAAAGCCTGGGCATCTGTTTTCAAATCCTCGAAATAACGAATACGAAGGATCGAGCTCGCTATAAATATATAGTTTCATCCATATTCACTTCTATATCGGATCGTGTTCTTCGCGAAATGTTTCTTGTCGATCCACTTTCGGAAACCTGTTAACTGGGCTCATGGAAGTAGTGGAAGGGATGAGGAGAATACGGTTATAAAGTGGATAGAACTTTATACAGTAGTACAGGCGAATATTTCGTACAATTCTGCGTCATCACTCGTTTTTTTTTTTTACAACCGAAGAGAAATTTGGCAAGTGATGGTCAGTATCGAATCCGATGAAAGCGGAATGCGTGCACATAGGCGAACGACGAATGAAGGAATAATTTGCTGGTTACAAAAAAAATGCTGAATCTTCGATTTCGATCGAATTTCTCAATTATTATAGTCAATGAGTGAGAGATTGATCGTGAAATTTATATGATTATTCAAATCGACCTTCGCAGTGATATGAGCTTTCTGGATTAAGGGCGCAGCTTCGGAATAAACGGAGAAAAAGCTCATTCTTTTTTTCGTGATGTTCGTACGATCAACTCCTCAACGATTAATGAGATTTCCGATAAAAAAAAAAGATGACATTGCTAATGTGCTCGTGAGTCAATTTTTATTTGACGTTGTCAAATTCTACTCACCGTTGATAATCTTTTCCTTTTCCTTCGATTCGTGAGCCTCGATCGGAATGAATGGGAAACGATATTTAACCAAATGGTCTTGATGAACGTCGAAGGCTCATTTGATATGAAATCTGTTGATTCTGATGGTCTCAAGCGCTGAGCATGAAAATCATATAAAGTACACACGGCATGATTGCCCTGATTTATTCCCAAGATCCTCCCTCTCCCCTCCTCCCGAGACTCTTGTGCACTAGTCGCTCTTTATCGCTGTCAGCAATTCATCGAAGCATGAAGCGAAAAAGATAGGCTTCCGACATCGCGGTGCAGAGCTTTTCGCGCCAAGAGTTTTGTCCTGAATATATATACGACGTATCCTTCGCTCTGGGTACAAGAAGAAGCCGCGCGGTTTCTAACGGGCCTATCCAGAACGGTGTGCCGTTCTCTTTTCCTCAATTTCTATATACACATATATACAGTAGAACTTTGATTATTTCAACCGAGTCTCGCCAACTTTTTTTACATTATTCCATGTATTTGAAAAAAACGAACAAAGGCAAAGAATGCAGCTGTGCAAGGGGATCGAAACTTCGATTGTTCGTCTCGATGATCATAGGCTGTCAAACTGGGATGTTGAGAAAATAGTAAAAAAAGCTCCAATGCTCTCGGATACGAAATCGTCGAAACTTCTAAGTTATGGAGAATTAAGAATATCAAATATGTTCGTTGGGCATTCGGATTTTATACAAACTTTATTGAATTATCGATTTTCCCAGATCCGTGTGGAGCATCTTCGAAGCCTTACAAAAACGTGTCCGTCAATTTTTTCCGTTAACGCTTCAAGTTTTCGAACTGTTCGCGGATGAAATCTAATCGACGACTTTATCTGATGATCCAAAAAACAGAGGACACGAGAAAAACCGAAAATCTTTGTTGAAATGTGTTTTTCTTTCCCGACCTCCTATCCTCTGGATTATTGAACTTGAAAATTTTAAAAAGCTCGGCAAAGTGCCTCGATGCTCGTACTCCGAATCCTGATTAACGCGATTGGCAAATATATTGAGTGTTTTGCCACTGAAGCAACATCGATGAGTGTTGGATTTTTTGTGGAAAAGCGAGTTCCTTTCCTTTTTTTTCTTATCCAGAATCTTGGTCACCGAATTTACCCGAAAATCAACTTTTGCCCTCGACACAAGTTCGCAAACGATTTATTCCTATTGTTCGTTTCCATCGTTGGTCCACTTCGGGCGGTGTAATCGGGAGACTACTGTATATGAATGTATTTCGATGTATGTATACACGTATATATCGATATTGCTAGCGATGGAGAGATCGTTGCATTTCTCTCCGACAAACTCGCGAGAGTTAGATATAAATAGTCCCGTGGCGAACGCGACACAGAGGGCAAAGAACCACGCCTTGCAGCACGAACACATTGACGCACATACACTGACATAAATGTACAATCGAGACATCGCATTTGCGACAAGTCAAAGCCGTGATATTTCGTATCCTACGAGCTCACGTTTTTCCACATTATTTTATTGACAATTTATTTTTTTCTCACCAAAACTTTGATTACTGTAGAAAATTATGCGTTGAATTATTGCAGCTTGATTTTTCGAGTATACCGACGCATCACCGAGAACGTGAAGATTTTTTGAATTCTTTTCACTACACCATTCAATTATTGCAAATTCAATCTTCACGCGAATCGATTTCGACTTTAAACCACGATCGATAGTTTTCTTGATAAATCCATAAAATAAAGCTCACAGCAAAATGTAACATCGGAGTCTGCATTTTTCAAAACCAAAGTAATTTATTTTCCATCATTTGTATTATTTCCGAAACCGTCACAGCTCTGATTTTTTTTTTTTTTTCAACGACACGATTAATGTCTCTACGTGATTCATTCGAATTGTCGTCCTCAAAAAAAAAAAAAAAAAAAATGAAGAAAAGATTGTGTGACTCGAAGTATTTTTGACTAAATAGCTGAGCGATTTCAAGGGCGAAGATGGCACGTTTAAACAGATTCAAAAATAGTAAATATTAATTTGGAATTTGGAGATGAAAAAAATGGATTGAATCAACAAGTATATATGTGCGGAACGACGACTCGGCGTTCCTTTCGATTTCGTTGCAACACGAATAGCCCAAACGAATTATAAGTTTCTGTATATTTGGTGGTCGTCCATTCCACGAGAGTTAATGAGCAATCTAGGGTCTGAGTGTTGTTGAATAAACGCATTTGAAAGGCCGGTAGATCGAATTGAAAGTAATAAACATAAACAGGATGATTCCCCGGTGGATCGTATTTCCGACGTGAATAGAATTAATTGTGCGGGATATAAGCCCGAAGAATCTCTGTTTCTTTGCGAATTCGAGAGGAGCCATCGATTGCTGTACAGAAGCATCCTTCGAAAAAAAAAGGCATAACAAAAAGCATCGGAACGAATAGTGAGCGGGAGAACGGTAGATCTCTCGTTCTCTCTCATTCTCCCTTTCGCGAGTGAGGCAAAGAGGATATGGGAGAGGAGATTGAAAAACGAGAGAGGCGGGCTCGCATCAGCAAAGAGAGACAGAGCGAGGGAGAGTCCGAAAGATAGTGAGAAAAAGAGAGAAAGAGAGAGAGAGAGAGAGAGGGAGATAGGTGGGGTATAGCCAGAGAGCAAAACCGGACGCGAAGCGCGGGAAGTGGCAGGGCACCGTCGGAGCCGACCAGGCCAGACTCTAGCCTCTTTTTCTCCCTCTCTCTCTCTCTCTCTCTCTCGCTCTCTTTCTCTCTCCTGATTCCGTTCTCGCTTGGTTTTTCTCTCTGGGATGCCCGGGCGTGTACCCACCCGGACCACCGGATAACGTGCACCAGGAAGAGCGACGTGCGGAGGATGAGAGGTAGAAAGAAGCGCGGGAAGAGAAAAGAGGTGAAGAGGGGGGTCGAGAATCGTGTGCTCGGATCCTCGAGAGAGGGCCAGTGTGGGAGGGAAGGTGGAAAAACCTCCGATGGCGTAGAGTAGTAGCCGGCTAGAATAGCGATGTGGAACGAGAGGGACCAAAGTATAAGAGGAGGATGAGGGCAAAAAAAAGGGGGGTGCGGGGGCTTTGGGGGTGAACCAGCGGAGCCCTGCGGCGTAGGGAGGCAGAAGGGTTTCCAATGAGCGACCATTTATCTCCCGGGGCATCCGCCGACGTTTTTCTTCGCCAGTGTATCGATTTTAGGTTTAGGCCATTACACCCGCCGCTGCCGTTACTAGCTGCTATATATCTCTCTCTCTATATATATACATATACGTAATGTGTACGGTGAGTATATATATATACATAGCTATATACATGTAGATATATATGTATATCATGGATTTCTTTCTCTCTCGTTTGTTCGTTGGGGGTGCATCAGGTCTAGGTACGACCACCCTCTATTCCTCACCCTCCGAGCCAGCACGTCAGTCCAACGTCCCCGGTAGAAGGTACATAACGTGTACTATCATTTATATATATATATGTATATACGTGAACATGTTAATATGTATATATATATATATATATATATGTGATGCCTGCATCTGCGCGCTGAAAAAAACTCCAAACCTTTCCTCTGCACTCCGAATATGTCTATATAGATATTTGGTGTCGTGTTGGAGTAAAGGTGAGACAGGGAAGAGAGAGGGAACGAGCGAGGGCTTTTCATTCCCTCATCACCCATGCTGATATCCGCTGCCCGGGGCGTCAAAGTAATTTTTTTCAACCTTCTCGCCGCTTTTTTCTTTTTCTTTCTTTTCTCCGATGTTTTTTATTTTTTTTTATAATATGAAATTTGACGCAGCTCCGCTGTTTTTTTTTTTTTTTCAATTAATTATCTGACGATAAAGAACGTGGGCCAGGTCAGTATTCGCGAAGATTTTCCTGAGTCAATGGAATTCTGTCGGCAGCTTCGTTTTCTTTTTTGTTTTGGTGTCGTCGCGTGTTATTTCCGTGGAGTGTCATGATGACGCTTCCTCTTCTCACATCCATTAGCAATAGGAATTAATGTTCGTCATTACCACCGCGTTGCCGTTGTGGTCGGCGGATTCTTTGAATTTGTGGAAATTTATTCGTAATGCCAGAAATCTGTATTCGCCTTATTTATTTTTGTTTGATGCCCTCAATGACGTTGAGGTACGTCGATCCAATGTTAGAACTGAATTAAATGAATTTCTTTTCTTTTGACGATATTTTCGACTATCAACGTCGTAAGATTTACGTTTATTAATGAAAGCGATGAAAATTATGAGATATTTGCTGCATAGAAATTAAATTCATTAAGCAATCAATCACAGTAACGTTGGCCCAGTTACCTCCAGACAAAATACAAAGAAGTTTGTTTTATTGTGGTGGGATGGAGTTTAATCAAAAATAAAAGAGACACGGATGTTGAAGTAGAAATTGGCAGTTTCAAAGTTTCGAGGATGTGTATGGCGTTCTTGAATTCAGGGCAGTGTGGTTGCTCTTCGGGTCACCGTCTTGTATATCTACTTGCTTAAGGATTTATAGATAGAGTGTGAGAAATAAAAAAAATAAATAAAAAAAATAAAAAACAGAAATGAAGAGAGACAGGAGTGAAGGAATGATGAAAAAAAAGAAAGCGAGATCTTTTCTCACTGCGACGTTCGGAATCGAAGACTTGGCCGCCATTCCTTTTACTCTTTTTATCACTTCATCCTGTCGCTCTTTCTCGCTCTCTCTCTCTCTCCCCCTTTTTCTCTATAGATCTAGACGACATAGTTATACATCCATCCGCTGTCTTTCTTCGCCTAACATACTCAGCATTCTCCCTCCGTTCCTCGTCGCAAAACTTCTTACCGCGGCCAACGTTCTCCGATAAATCCTCAAGGTCGTAATTACCCGAGTCACTGGACTCATTCGCTCCGTTACCGTTATACGAGCCTCGCGTTTTTATTTTTAAAAATTAATTCTATTTCAATTATTTTTTTCCCATTAATATTATTTATTAATTCGGTCGGTATCGTCTCAAAGTGCAATTAGCGATTTGCAGGTATACGAGCGAATATTATTTTTCTTCCTTCGTGGCGATTCAGGAGGAAAATGACTGAGAGAAAAAAAATTCATTGCTCTGCAGCGAAAGGAACGAAAGATTTTTTAACCTCAATTTATAGTTAAACATTTCCAAATTTCATTCGAGTACTATCTCGATGGTGAATTTCCGTATAGAATAGTTGGACGTGAGTGCAGATGAAATTGAAGAATCGATTGACAAGAAAGGAATGAGCTTAATGAAGAAACTATTAATTGTTGTGACGTGTTTGTCGATGCGGCCAGTCTCAGCGTACCAATCAATTTTCTTCAGTCACAAGAATAATTAATCATCGCGATCGACGAGTCAAAAATAAGCAGTCATTAATTAAGCAATAATTGTTTCAGTCGTTTAATCGATCGATTCGTTTCCACAAGATTTCTCAGATTGATATGGATTTCATCTTGCGATGAAATTTATCCAACTTTTTCTTTCAATTAAGCATTTAACTGCATTTTCTTCATTCATCATTATTTCACGTCGATGAATCGACGCTAATTGTTTTCTCCTGACTTGACAATCAATTTTATGCTGGAAAGGATTCCGTAATCGTTTCATGGTGTTTATCGAGGAAACTGGAACGTAGTTCTCATTTATTATGGGATCCAGTTTCATAGTGCGTTCGTCGACAGTCTGCTGAATGTCCAATTCGGCGCTTTGGCAAATTATCATTTGACAGCCAGAGCTCGATAACAAGAGAAAAAGCGAGAGAGAGAGCTTGATGAAAACACGGGTCAGGTGTGCGGTACCGCGCATCGAGTCTCTCTGGACATCGAAACTCCCGAAAACTTTGGCACAATGCCCACCACCAACGCCTCCCTTCTCGCACTCTCTCCTCATCATATATACTCCGTGTTTCCTGATGTGTAGAAAAATATAAAAATTGATCACCACGAGAGAGCGTGCGAGAAAAAAAAAACAAAGAGAAAGTTCCGAAGTGACAACAAAGTGTTCTTCAAAGATCAGAGTAATTTCACCACTCGCGGTAACAGATGATAAAAATTTACGATGAATATCTCGACAAAACTTTAAATCGATTCGTTCTTCGAGAAAATGCGTCGAGGATTCCGCGCTTGTTCGTAAATATATTTCACAAATTTGAGCACTCGATTAAAACAGAGCAAAGTTTCCAAATCCGCACCAGTCGGACTAAAAAAGACAGAAGAATCAAAAAATTAATGAATTTTTCAGAACGAAATGTTGAAAAACGAAGCCTGTAGTTTTATCAATTTATAAATAAAAAATACGATCAATTAATCATCAAATTCCGTATTTATAATCGTACGTTCTTTGCACAGAAGTGAATTTCTAGGCTACACAACTCTGGCATCAATAATTTAATAGTTAAAATAATCATTCTGACTAAATTCGTAAAAAAACGAGCGGATAAAATTTTCCTTTCGTATCAGCGGAGTTTCGATTATATAAATGAAGGCATATAAATACGTATCGGGGGTTTCGATCACCGGCATACGACAAAAATAAAAAGTACGAATATTATATTTGCAAGAGCAAGGAAAAAATGAAGAGAATGAAGTATAGCGTGGAGAAGGGGGGAGGAGGGAGGAATGAGCGAGATGCGAGAGCAAAATGTCGAGAGATGAAATAAAAATTTTCAGCTACCTCGCGCTCTCGCGGCACGATTAATCCGATAAGAATATCCTTCGTTATACTACCGTGAAGTTCAAATTAATGTGCGGCTGTCGGGCGATATGACGGAAGGGGGTGGAGGATAAAAGTGTGTGCGTGAGGAAGTGAGAGGAAGGGAGAACGAACGAGGATATGAGAGAGGAGAGCTAGAGAGCTTTCGTTTGCGAATCGAGCCCAGAGAGGGTAGGAGAGGCAAAAGAGAGAAGGCGGAGGCAGTGCACGAAGAGGGATAAAAGGTTATCGATTAAGTTTTAAATCCTGCGCAAATTCTACGGTCGCCACATCGACATTCACGATCGAAAAGTCGAATCAGTCGTAGCCATATTCTATATCAATACCATCGTACATATTCATATGTGTGTGTGTGTACAGTCACGTATTGCATCGGCGAAGATTAGATACGAATATTTACTACAAAACTCTTCCGCAATTTTCTGACGACCGTGCATGAACATTTCTTTCCAAATCCTTCTAATTCTCGTAAATAAATTTATCAGAAAGTACAACTGCATACGATCCCATACTTTTCTCGTATTAATGCCATTTCCAGGATAAAACATGGAAGTTTAAAAATCTTCGATTTAAGGCGACGAATCATTTTTGTCTGCTCGGTGATTGCTACGCGAGTCGGTGCATCGACGAACGGTCACCTAACGAAGTATTGGCCTTGCCCGAGGCCTTTTAACTCTTTTCACGACGGCGGAGCCACACAGCGATCGCGCATCTCTCGCTGTTGCTCAACATTTCTTTTATGAATTTATATTTTCGATGTTTTTTTTTTTTAACTCCCGAAAGATTCGAATATAATTTTTTTTGCGCTTCCGTTGATGAAGCTTCATGGAAATCGATTTAATTTTATCAATTTGGATGGACCAAACTGGGGCATGATATCGGTAAAATATAAATAGTTAAGAGCTACGGTTATTTATGCTTAACAATCGGAACCGGAAGCGGACTGGGTCAGATCTCTCATGAACACATTTTTTTTCGTGATAATTAATAGCCATTGAGAAATGTATTAGTTCAGCTGACGATTTATTTTTCGAATAAAGCACGTTTGTTTCTTTAGAGCCGTAAGTCAAAAGTGAACATGAAACTTTTCATTGAAAACATGGATCATTTTAAAATTGGCCGAGAAAATTTTTTCCCATTTTTAATCGAATAATCAGTGAAAGAAATCTCGACCAAAATTGTGAGAAAAAGAGTTGAGACTGTCAAAGTTTCATCAATTTTGCAAAAAATGTGTTTTCGTTGTAAACAATAAAAAATGGAATCTATTTCGACCGAAAAAAAATTGGCCATAGTGACTGAATTAAAAATGACAAAATATTGGATTGCACTCTTAGGAATTGAGTTTAATGAAACTTCGCGTTTGTTATTGTCCGATTATTCGCTCGTTTTCCATGTTTAAAGATAAAAAATAAATAAATAAAAATGTTAATTTAAGAATGATGAAAAAAATCTTTTGGATCGGAGAATTTTGTCTATGAGGAAGCGAAGAGTGACGAAATTTCCATGCACCATACGCAACAGAATGTATAATGCATGTGCAGGTGTATAGTAGAGTCGGTACAGCACCGGCAAGGTCGTAACAGTGCCATTCACGCAACGCACTCGGGCGCGTCGCACCGTGAGCGAGAAAGAAGGGAAAATAAGTGAATGAGTGAGGGAGACATTTCATCTCTCGTGTATACATGCCCATAAATATATATACACATATATATTTATATATATAAACGGAAAAATAACGGGTGAGGGAGAGCTAGACGAAGTGAGGCCTGCGATACGACAGCGCATCTGATGGCTGTCTGTGAGCCAATCTCATAATGACACTAGCCGTTCGAATTTCGTGCAAGGAAAGTCCCTTTTCTTGTCCTTGGTGAAAATTGCTGTGTGGCTGTTTTTTGATGAATCCTTTTGGTCTGGTTTTTGCTGCGTTGATAATTCAAGGTGACCGGTTAATAAAAATAGCTTCGCACTAATCGAACGAGTGTTGAATCTTCACAACAATAATTATAAAAACTAATTAAGCGTAGAAAAATATTGACGACGATAGATTTGGTGAGCTATCAACTGATCAATCTTCACGATGTTCTGTTGTCATCGACATTTTGCATCAGCTGTTTTGCACGACCCTGCGAAAAACGTCAAGGCTATTTAAGTTTTGACCGGAAATTGAAATTTTCAAGTTCCTTGGTGTTCGACCTACGTGGATGAGTTCACTGGAAATGAAATTTTGTTAAAAATCGTCGATATTTTGTTGAATACGATAAACTAAATATTTTTGGATAATTTCAAAATTTTTGTTATTTTGGCAGCATATTTGGTTTCTAACGGAATTGTCAGAGAAATTAACGAATCGAACGACGAAAAATTTACTTCCGAAAAGACTTTCTAAAATATTTCTTGCTGCAATGACACAATTTTTGGGATTATTAAAAAAAAAAACAAACGTTTAGTCGAACGTATCCAACAAAATATCGATCTTTTTCAACAAAATTTTCTTTTCAGTGTTCCAATTATCGATTTTTTACAGCAGTGCGTAATGCACAAAAATCCCGGTTAACTTTAGCTTTCCGGAGGTATAAATTCAGAAACCAGGTTCTGAATTGCGAGTGTCGATTTATTCCAATCAGTTCATTGGTTTTCTATGTGTATGGCAGTATCAACTAGTCCATCAGAGAGTTCGTCCGCTCGTCAGCGAGTCCAAACGTTCGGAATGTATAGCTTTATTGCTTTTTGTTCGAGGCATTTTCTTTTTACACTTTCAGAGCTTCGATCATTTTATTGCTGTTTGGATTGAGCCTTTTTGTCTTCAGTTTTGAAACAAACTGTGGAAAGACACGATTGTAACAAATTGAATAGAATTTACTCAGCTGATCGAAGTTCCGTGCATGTCGCGATGCGAAACGATGTTACTCGCTGGACATACCGAACACGATAAATCCAAAAGTTAGAAGCTTCCTGTAAAATGGCTGTAGAAAAGATTAATTCTTAGAAATATTCTGCAACGAATCTAAAGTCGAAGCAGTGCAAAGAAAACCATCGACAAGCTCGTTCGGATCGTCACTCACACCGTTGGGGAGAGGCTCGAATTTATTTTTCCAAAATCTCAAATTCCCTGCACGAAGAGTTTTATCTCGTGGTATAAAAAGTAGTTCTATAAATATTTGCAAACGAAAACGAAGATTTTGTTAATCGCAACGAGGCGAGTTAACGAAAACTCGTTTTCGTGAAAAAAGGATAATTATGGAATTTTTAACAGCGATTAAGCAAGACTATAAAGTTCGGAGGATGTCAAATTTAGCGACGAGCTTCCGAAATGGAACTTCTTCGTCTCTATATTTTCATTCATCATTTATGGAACTTTTATCACGACCTTGTGACCTCCATAAAGGTCATCTTGACCCACGATACCGGAATAATCCGAAGTGTAATTAATATGCGGCCCACGAACCGGACAATTCAGTGTTAAAAAAAGAAAGAAATGATGAGCGGGGGGATAGCTCTGCTGGGGCAAAAAACCCATGCATCTTTGGTTGACAAGGGTAAATAAAAGAGAGCGAAGTAAGGGGAGCAGCAGCAGAGTTCCGAGATGAGAGAGAGACAGAGAGAGAGAGAGAGAGAGAGAGAGAGCGAGGGAAAGTATGAAAGCCTACCCTAAACGTCCCCTCGTCTTGGTTCCCCACCCGTGCAACTAACCTAACCCAAGCTATCGAAACTTGACGTTGGATACATCTCGCCAAGAGCTCAGGAGTGGACGAAAGAAAAGGACTAAATAAGAAGAAAAATAAGGAGGAAAGATTTGTAGAGTGCAATGTAGCCCAAGAAACCCTTGTAATGCTACAATCAAGTGTAAGCGAGGTGGAGAAAACTTTCAAGTTAGAGATACGAGATATCACGAAGTACTGTGAATTGAATATAAATACAGAAAATCCGGAACTCTTTGATCCTCTTTATAGTTTGGACGATCTTGTGGTTCCTGTTTCCCACAATTCCCACTCTTCTTGCCAACATTTTTTTCTGTATGTAGCAATTTAAGAAATACGTGTAAACTACAATCACTTCGACTTTATTTAGGGTTCTTTTTAAAATTTTGTATAAACGTTCTTGGCACCAAAACTAACAGTTTTTTCCTATGAAGAAAAATTTTCTCCTCGTTTAGAATTTGAGATATTTTATTTTTTATTTTTCCCCTCTAAACGCGTGTAAATTGAGGTCGCGTTTCGTTAAAAAGTTGCGAGGAAAAAAGCAAAAGACACGCGACTTCAATTTACACGCGTTTAGATGGGAAAAATAAAAAATGGGAAATTAAATATCTCAAATTCTAAACGTCAGAAAATTTTTCTTCAGAGGAGAAAACTGATAGTTTTGGTGCCAAGAACGTTTATGAAAAATTTTGAAAGAATCCTAAATAAAGTAATTTTGCGATTGTAATACGTTAATGTGCGCTCGGTTCGCAGTGGTGAAAGATCGAGGGCAGAGATGAAGTTGAAAAAAGGGCAAATGAAAAGAGAGATAAATGTAGCTGGATGTGGGTGAGCGATGAAAGGTGTCGCGTGGTCACGTTGCACACAAGTAAAGCATTTTAATAACTTGGCTTTCCTTGTTATGATTCGTTGTTGTCGTCGTTGCTTATGCAGAGTTTCATAGGTACGTGTGTTTTGGTTACTTTTGTGCAGAGAGCTTGTCGCCCCGTTTTTTATTTTCTTCGTTGACTCGTTCCCCTCGTCTTTCTACGATTCGTACATGGCTATGAATGCAGTGATATAGACACAGAGCTATAAACATTTTTTTAAAAAATACGAGTGATATTGATTTGGGAGAGGCTTGGTACTCGTGGCACGAGCGTACCATGTGACTCTCGTGCTTGCTGGTGCTGCTGCCTCAAGTTGGGGCGGCGGTGGATAGGAGAAAAAAGCGCGCGAGCGAGAGAAAAGTCGCGCGGCGTTGTCCGCGGACGCGAGAGCCATGCACGGGGTGATTCGAGAGAACGAGCGATGCACATCCGCGCATCGCGAGCGCTCTCGACTCTCCCTCCTCCGAGAGCTCTTCTCTTTTTTCGTTCGGTTAAACGGTCGAAAGTAAGAGCGAGAGCTTGCGAGACGACGAGGAGAATTTGACAAGGAGGGAGGGGCGAAGGGGAGGAACGAAGAGAGGAGAAACGAACGACGAACGATGGGAAATGCCTCTCCGTTGTGTAGGAGCGCCCCACTGTGTTTCACCGAGCAACCCGTTCGGTCGGATACTCCGGATAGTATATGATATATTTTTCTCCTTCGGCGTTACAACTTCCATACCCCTTCCTCTAAATGCGCGGACACACATGCACACAGAGAGAGAGCGAAGGTCTTCTATTCACCCCTTCGTGATTCGGTCGTCGCGTTATCCCCTCCATCTCGTGCATGGTCATCCCTTCCCCTCCAACACTCTTCTATGATAAGGGGTGTTTGTGTATGTACGAAAGGGTGGCCATGTGTGTCTCTCAACGTGAGCAGTACGCAAAGTCAACGCTTTGCGACGTTGGCGCTGTTCATCTCGCGCTCCTTCTCTCTTTCGCTTTCGGTAGCTCCCACTCTTTGTTGTTCCCTCTCTCTCTTGCTCTCGCTCTCTCGTCAGGCAACCATCATCACCGACGTGCGCGCACACAGCACTGGATTCACGAGGTCCTGGTTTTAGTCCTGGCTGCGCGCACTCTTCGCCATCGTACATATACACACAGGCAAGTTACATACATATAGATTGAGATAAAGAAAGAGCGAGAGCAAGAGATTTAAGTGAGAAAGAGTGTGTGTTTCGTGCACGCTACACTTCCCCTCGCGCTTTTCGCGAGAGTCCAGTCAAGAGAGCGCAACGAGGGGAGTAACGGGGAGAGCTCTCCTCGGAACGTCTCCTGACTTTGACTCTCCCCTCTGTTGATCGTTCTCGACTGACACGCACACACACACACACACACACATAGTAGAGTCACGAACGTGAAAACACGGGCGCAAAAAATTTCGCGAGTTTTTTCCACACGCAGGTTTCTCGTGTAGATCGCGCGAGGCGCGGTAACATAGAGTCGCCGCCCCAACTTTTTTATCCCCTCTTTTGCCCTCTTCTCTCTCTTTGGCTCGGACGAGACTCTGCTGGGTGTGTGTATCCGCGTAGATTCGTATATCTATGTATAGCGAAACCAACACAACTCTTGTTCGCGACACCGCGAGACGACGCTACTAGCTGCGCCTCCTCGCGTGCTCTTCTCCCCGATCTGTCGCCTTCCACTTGTTCCCCAACTCTTTCTCTCATCCTCGTTGCTCGAGCGTTCTATCCTTATCAATGTTTTCCTCGAGCTTTCCCCTCGTTCCTTCGACATTGCTCTATTCCTCTTTCTCTTCTTCGTTCTCTATATATGTCGTCTGCACCCGTATAATACATCGTTGGGACGGTGGCAGCCGTGTCGACGATCCAACTCCTCCTCCTCCCTCCCTAGTGCGCCGAGACTTGTCCCAAACCCCAATGCAGTCCAGAAATCCACCTCCTCCTCCTCCTCCACCATCGCGTTTCCCTCCCTTGCCTCTTCGTCCTCCTTCTCTTCTGCTTCCTCCCCCTTGATCCTTCTCGCGACTCCGCGTCTCGCCCCTCCACCGTTGGAACGCTCGTGACGCGACCAGTGCCGCGGGAGCGCGTCGAATGCCGGCTATACGGAGAGCACGGAAGTGTGGCAACGCCGCGTGGCGCGAGCGTCTCGGTCTTGGCCGAGAGAGTTTTATACACGAGGGAAAGGGGCACGCGGGGCGTTGGAGGAACGGTCCGGGGGGCGGGGAGGGAGGAGGAGGGTGCCTACCAACCAGCCGAGTCTACCGAGTTTGTCTACCGGCGCGCGGGTATCAAAAGAGCGCGGAGAGAACGCGACGAGAGAGTGTGTGCCCGCCGCACGTAGTTAAAGAGATACCCCCGAGAGTTAAGCCTCTTTTTCTCGTTGTGTATATTGTCCGTAGTAGTCATCGTCGTCGTTCTTCTTCGTACCTTCGAAGACGGTGCATTGTTTTCGTTTCATTATCCTCTCCCAACATAAAACCGCGAGTTCACCGAGCAACAAAAATAAATAAAACTACAAAACAAACATAAGCAAATTAAAGTTTAGAACAAAAACGAAAAAAAAAAGAAAAAAATAGTTGTCCGCTGTTGACGGTGACAAGAGTTTTTTTTTTATTGCGCTCGATCGACGTTGCATTCGGGGCATCGTGGAGCAAAGTGTTGCGTATACGTACATGTGTGTCCTCTCGAGTGTATGTGTGCGTGTGCGTGTGTGCGTGTAATGGTGCGTAGGTGGGCTGGTGTCTCGGCCAGCGCAAGAGCCATCGGTGAAATCCCCGTTTGTGATATAGCGAGAACCGCGAGACGGTGAAACACCGAGAGATCGACGTTTAGCACACACGTCCTCCTCGTCGTTGTCGACGTCGAGCCGCTGCAAAAAAAAAAGGCAAAAAAAAGAACGCCTCTCCGGTGCTGCCGCTCTGTGCGCGCTCTACCCCTTCTCTGCCTCTTAGCCTCCCCCTCCCCTCGCAGTTGCCGCCGCGGCCGCTGCTGCCGTCGTCGTCGCGATCGCCACCCTTTCCCTCCGCCACCTCCTCTTCTTCCCCCACCCCTTGGTATCGCGGTCCCCCGCCGCCCGTCTCCACCCTCTTTTCCCCCCGTGGCAGTCGTCGTACAGTCGCGAACATAGCCGCACACAGAACGCGCGCGCGAGATATAGAGACGCACGCAACCACACACGGGGCAACGACGCAACGGGCCCCGACACGCACGTTTTATCGGCGTGGACGTAAGCGCGCGCCCGCGCGCTCGCGATCTCTCTCGTACGGCGCTTTTTCGAATAAAACCACAACAACAAAAATAACTTAAAGAAAACAAACAAATAACAACAAAAGAAACACCAGGTGCGAAAAAAAAAAAAAACAAACGCGTTTAAAAAAAAAACAAAAAAACAAACAAACAAAAATAAACTAAAGATATATAAAAAATAAGAAATAACCAAAACATAGCAACAATAACAACAACAAAAACAACTTCGACTCTCGAAGGAGGCGAAAAAAGAACGCGAGTGTTAAGAAAATGAATGACAATTCGAGATGGAGTTCGCGCGACGGATCTACGATACACGGTGAAAGTTTCAAAGGGTGAAGGCGCGTGTTACATGCATTAACATCTGTGTGTATATACATATATATATATATAATATATCCTTATATTTACATATGTATATGTATTTATATATATATATGTATATATATAGACCGAGCAGAGGATTATACGTTCATATAATTTTAATTAATTTTAAACTGTTAATAAACAACAAAACAAAAACTATAAAAACAAGCGAAGGAATAAGCACGTTTTAAGATAAAATATAAACACACAAGCAAAGAGATAATAATAGACCGGTGTTAAATGGCGCTCTCGGCAAAGAATCAGACATCGAATTACGTGAACCTGTATTATTCGATCGTCCAGCGAGCGGCGACACACTACTTTAAGGAATATTACAGTTCCGGTGAGTACGAATCATTCACATTTATTCTCTTTTATTATTTGACGTTTTGACCTTTTTCACGCGCGCGTGTCAATCCTCCGTGCGTGTGCGTGTGTCTCTCTGTGCGTGCCTCTTGTGCGTGGATGTGCTTTCGTACTTTTGGTGGGGGACACGCGATACTTGAATGAACATCACGTGATTCGAACACTAAACATTGTAACACTTCTTTGTTTCTCGATTGAGGATAAAAGCGAATGCAACGAGGAAAAACGTTTTAATTAATTCATTGTTCGACGGACAAATTAATCGATTTCTCTTTTTTACGTGCGATCCGATATCGTCTTCGGTTTTCGACTGTTTCGGCCTTTCCCGACTGAACGAGTTGTGTGCGTTGTTAAAATGCTCCGTTCACTGATAGAAAAAAATCGTTTTATTCGCGATCCTAGCGACCATTTATTTTCGTATCCGCTCATTTTCGTTCTTCTCCGTTTGTCCGAACGTTCTCATTGTTTTAGGCGAAAATTTTAAGATTTTTTTCGCTGCTCTCGTACGTTCTCGTAATTTGTGACATTCGAGGAAAAAAGCGGGAAGGATCGTGTGTTTACCATTTTTCCCGCGTGTTTATGCATGCACACGCGTCGAGCACGAGCTGCAGCAGAGCACACCGGTCCACCTCCCGCTCTTCTCGCCTCAATCTTCCATTTTATATTCCTTCTTGCTTCGTTTATTTCTCGAAAATGTTTTTTACATCGTTATTGCTAGTTTTTCTCTCTTTCAATTTTGTCCCCTTATTCAATCGTTATCGGTACTTTGGGTTTGTGTTACACGACGCGAGATCGATCTCTCGATGAGTCAGAACACTCGGATACGATATAAAGTCCTAAAGTCAAGGTTAAACGTATTTCTCATTATCCAGTTCACGTTTTTTTGCCTTAACACGATTCTCGCGACTTTTTCAGTATTATTCCAGATTTTCGAATTTACGTGCGGATTAGTCATACCGACGTTATTTATCCTCCCAGCATCTTCACTGGTGGCCCACGAAAAATTCGCCACTAAAATTTCACGGTCCCCCAATTTCTTTGAAACGTTTATCGACCTTACTGTTTTTTTTTTTTTTATTTCTTCGATTTCCTACACATTTTGCATTGTCCTCGGCGTCGGAATTCCTTTTTTTGTCATTTTTAACTTCACCCTCTCTCTTCCCCTTGCCCAACGGTAATTCAATTCGCAATCGTTTATTTCTCGTATACTACGATTCATTTCTATGCATTCTCAGCGGTTGAACGTAACGTAAAAAATCACAACACACGTACATACGCCCGCGAAAAATTGCTTTTCAGTCGTTAGCAATTTTATCTCGATTCCTTTTTTTTCTTTCGATTTTATCGTTTTCGAAACTGCTCCGATTATCGCTGTATAATTTCGCCAATTCAACGGAAACAGGGAGAAAAAATTCTTCAACGAGAACACACATAATTTTTCATAAAATTTCATGATTTTTTATTCCGCTTTTCACAGTTTTATGGCATAATTATCATTTTTGCCTTTTTTTCTTGCTACGGAATAATTGTTTTTGAACATGAGAAAAAAAACTGCAATAACGCTGTTACTGAGAACTTTCCTCGGTTTCGCTTATTCACAAATTCAAGTGTTTCCTGTTTTTGGAAAAATTACTAGAAATTTTTTAGTTTAAACAAATATTTGGAAAACGGATATTCGATGCAGCAGCAAAGCGTCGTGTCAGGTGCGTGCAGCGTAATGCGATTGACGTCGGAGCGAACTTGAGCTACTCGTGGAAATGTAAAAACTTTTAACGTTGCAGCTTTGTTCTCGAAAAATCAGAGTGCGCGATTTTTTAGCTTTTTCTCTCAAGCGTTCGAAATTTTGATCGAGACAGTTGGAAAAGAAAGAAACATTTTTATCGACGATTCTCGTTGTTGGTAGTTGTCCAAACCTTCGGTTCGTATTTCGCATCTTTGATCTGTTTTGTGAAAAAATGAAAAAAATGTAGATATTGAGGAAATGTCTTTGTAGAATTAACAAATTTGACGATCGTAATGAGTTCAGTGATTTTTTTTCTTTCATTTATTGATTACAACGTCAAGCTTCACACGTTGCCCGGTTATTTATTTTAATGTCGTTAAGAATTTCTGGAAGCTTGTTCCTCGTGAACGAAGAGTTTTTTCGCACACCCGGATCTTGGTGATTCGAGGATATTTCCGAACAATCAGGCAACAAACGTGTGAAAATGTTTGAAACATTTTTTGATGAAGGAAAATCAAAGTTCGTATACGTGGAAAGTTCTCTCTCGTCCGTCCATTCGCTATCTTTGCTTCGTCTCATTGAGCATAATAATAAATCGAGGTACATATGTGTGTATATTAGTTTGTCGTGATGTAGTACGGCCATCGTTGCGAAGTAACAACACACCGCGTTCTAAAAGCCGTCGCAGCAAGATTCTCTTCTCTCCCGTCTCTTTTGCTCTCTCACTCTATTTCTCTCTCATGCCTTGGCAAATGCGAGTTTTTAGCGTCGTCGTCGACGTTGTGTCGTCGTCGTCGTCGTCGTCGTCGTCGTTGTAGCATGATAGTGGGTCAGCGGTCAGCCAGTTATACGAATGCAGGCTCGGATTAATCGTCCGCTGCTCTGCGAATACACACATCGTAGGGGAGAACCAACGATGAATATCATCGCTCCGATAGATCGCGATAAGACGATTGAATTAAAATTATTTCGTATACTCGAACGGGGTCAGGAATTCAAATTAATTATACCGAAGAATAATACTAAACAAATATCCAAATAAACACAATTTAAATAAATTTCATTTAATTTACGTTCATTTTCCGAAAATTCCGTCGTTTGATCAATTAAAAATTATTATCGTTGCCAATAGTTTGTTCTTTTTCGATTGCCTAATTTCAAAAACTCTTAAAGGAAATTTTTCATAGCATCGAGGAGTGATTGGAAGAATAATTAGAGAAAAATGACACCGAAAAATAAAAGACTAACTGATTGAGTGTCTGTACATCGCGCAAACTTTCTATACGCGGTTAATTTCGTCGTGTGAGGCTGATGGTTCTTATCGTGTAAATGGATCTCGAGCAGTATGATGGAATGAACTTGATTTCATATCGAGCTACACACGAGGGTCAGGAGTTGGAATAGATTGTAGTGGCAAATATGGAACGAAAAAACGATTTCTAAGGGACGAATAGAATGGAAGTTGAAATTGTTTTATTACCGGTTATTATTATAGGTTACGAATGAATTTATAAATTACTGGGAGACAAAAATTAGATGGATGAGTGCGATATAAAGCACTGCGAGAAATATGATAAGATAAAAAACCTACAAAAATATCCCAAATCAGTTCGATCGACGATAGCTATTACGTGATGAAGAAATGAAAAAGGTTTTTTTTTTTACCTACTGCACACCATGAGAACGACGAATCAATCGTTTTTTCGTGTTTCAAAAAGTTTCCGAAAAATTGGCGGGAAAGTATGGAGTCTTATTCATTTTTTTGTTTTCGTCATTTTTGAATGTACAGAATTATCGGATTCGTCATAACAGGAGAACGTGTAGCATTTTTTTGAAATTCGAATACATCGAGAGAATTCGAGGATGTTTGAACGTACAAGGTTGAGGAAGAATTCTCGAGGGGCTACAAGTGGTCATAGGGTGCATGCCAGCCTTGAGACGTCCCTGCATATACGATATACAGTGGAGTCGGACTCGCGATGATTATCGCAAGTAGACGAGTTTCTCTACTCCAGGGCGCTCTCGACGAGATCGTAAACCTTCTCTCAACGTGCTAGCCCGCCGCACCACGTGGGTCGTTATTGCCTTTATCGTTCTTCTCTCTCTCTCTCTCTCTCTCTCTCTTTCTCTCTTGGTCTTGGGTTTTTTTTTTTCAACTCAACGGCGTGTCGAGCGTTCCACCCACGCACTCAGCATCATTCGAGCTTTTGCTATCCGAAAAAAACTCGAGTCCGAGCTTCTGAAAACTGCTAAAAAAGCCTCGTGCGTAAGAATATTGCGATGTGCCTTCTTTTCTTATTTCGTACTTCCTTCGTTATTAATTTTCAATTTATTTCATTTACTGGAAGAAAAAATTCATTCCACGCTTTTTTATTCAGCGAATTTTGAATTTTGGTACAACAATTGCCGTCGAAAAATGTTATTTGCTAATATATTCTGCGACGGACATTTATCAGCGAAATGAAAAACGTGGCATGGAATTGAATTATACTATGAGAATGACAGTGATTGGATCGAATGGAAAATTAGACGATTCGAATAAATCGGATATAAAATGAAAATCCGTAAAAAAAAAATGCGCGTGCATATATGAATACGGTATGGAGTGTGACATAAAAATTAAATAAACGAGAGTTAAATTATTCGACATGGCATTCGCGCGGTGTGTCTCGCGAGAACGAATAAACGCGCGAAATCGTTGAACCTCCCAGGGACGCAAGCAAAAGTACCGATTGTATATATACATACGTTTATATATACATTCACTCATATACATATCCATGTGTGCGTATAACAACTCTTCAGATAAAGATTCCACGAAGGGGAACTTGAACAAACGCGTATTCGAACGAGAGAGTACAGTGACTCTCTATATTCGTTCATACACGTATCTATGTTTCATAAGTATCGGCCATTCCACATCAACTCGACCTCATTTTTCTCCCTATTCTTCATCCCAAAATCGAATTCTTCACTTATTTTCTTTTGAAAAACTAAAAATTCATATCGTTATTGCTTTTTTTTTTTTTTTTTATATATATTTTCAATCGAATTTTTCATTAAACAAGATCAACCGTCGATTCGTTTCACGATAAAAAATACGATACGAATCTCTGTAACGTAATGATGAATTCTGCTGACATTCGCATCGTTGGAATCCAACGAAATTTCTTTTTTTTATTCATCTATCAGAAAAATCTCGACGGTTTCTCGTAAATTGTAAATTTCGAATATTTACCAAATTGTAAAGGAACGATTTTTAATAAATGAAAAAAAAAAAAATCGAGGACGTTTTTCGATTTTCGAATCAACGTTGAAAATTGTTTAATAAAAATCGTAGCCTAACGTAGAATGCCCTATAGATGCAAAAAAAAAAAAAAAAGTCATGCGACAAGTATCTACGTAATCACTTGCATACTTCGTACTTCGGCTCTCTCGCCATTTTGTAGCGTTAGTGAAGTTTCAATGCGTTTTAGCACTCCTAGTGTATCACTTTGAAGTTAGTCTCGACTGTTACGATTTGGCCAACCGGCGAGTGAATATACATCGACGTAAAATTGACGATAATCGGGCGACAATGTCGAGCTTCTCTTCATCATTTCCGTTCACGTTTGCGAGGATCTACACAGGTCGAGCGATCGGCAAATATTTATACCTTGTCTTTGTATATAAATATCGATGAGACTTACATAAATAATAGTTTTTGGAGACAGGGAAAATTTTGATACTAATGATCGCGAAAAAAAATCAAGCAGTAGACGAAAAATTGTTATTTTTAAACACTTCATTGTCTGCGGAGCCACGAATAAATTTATAAGTTGCCGTTTTGTTTGCTTCTACATTTCAAATTCCAAAGTAAAATCTCTCGTTAAGGAGGGTGGCTACACACAACAATGTTGCCATGTTGAAAGCATAGGAAAATTCGAAATGATTAGAATTTAATGAAATTTGGTGAGTGCATTCTTTAGTATTAAATATGAATATACAAATTTTTGAAGATTTTTCTTCTACATACTTTTCGAGTTATTGAACACTAGAGTTTACATGCACAAGCATAGGATTCAGATATATATAGGTATATCTTTTGCATATTGTAAACTCCAATTATTCGACAACTATGTAGACGAAAAATTTGAAAAAATTAGTGTCATCGTATTTGATGCTAAAAAATGTTATCACCAAATTTTATTAAATTCTTATCATATTGTCGTGTGTAGCCATCCTCCTTAAACAGAACGAATTGCTTGCTGTTCATTAAATCGTATTATCTGCTTAAGTGTAATGAATCTTTGTTTTTACATCTGAGCTGCATCCTCGCGATAACGAATTCGTTGTGATTTTAAAGCAGGTTCAACGTTGTTGAAAGCTGCAACACATACGTTTTTAAATATGCAAAAATTTCGCCAATTTTCTCGACAAATTTCTGATCAATTTTTTTTTATTTTATTGATTTTTTAATAAATCTTGTTGATTATTTCGAAGGCACTTGCCAGAATGTGGAAGCAATGACATGAAATAACAATAAAAACTTTTGATAGTCCGCGTGCACAAAAAATCATTTATTCGCGAGAGTAACGTCTGAGGCCTTTCGTTAATTTTTTAATTTAATTGACAAAAATCTTTACTTTCCGTAGTTGACTAATTTTTATAAATTATTATCCAAATATTCAAGAAAACGATTAACAGAACGCAGGGAATCCAAAAACTCGTCCACACGTAAAATAATCATTTCTCCAACAACAGTTTCCAAAAACAAAGTATAAAATGTTGAAAGTCACTCAAAAATTGAACCGGAATTCCTTTCATTGAGTGAATATAATGAAAAGAGCAGAATGAATGCGAAAACCAGGTGTCAGAGCGATAATTTATGAAATCAGAAAAAAAATCTTCTTTAAAATAGGGTTATGTATGGATCTCGGTATTTGAGGAAACATTATTCATTCGTAGGTGCAAAATGTGCTTATATAGTAACCCTTGATATGCATTAAGTTCACATTCATTACCAGGTACATGAGCGCGATGAAAATCTTGAAATGTTTTCTCCGATCTAAACACGTCGGAATAATTTGCCGACGATTTGATTCACGTATATTTAAATATATATTTACCGACATATATTTATGCACACGCGTGTGTATGTGTGATAATATACATTTATGTACATGAGTTTGCACGAGATGGGAAAGGGGAAGGAGCGGACTCGTAATGAGTGAATTAATTGAGACGCGCGCGACAGTAGCGCAAATTCACGATTCAATCGTGAAGACACGTTGTTACGATGTATAAGCGTGTGCCTTGGGCTGTTGAGCTCGTGAGCGAATAAGCGTTCCAGTCTGTGGATTCCTGTAACTACTTCATGCAGCCAGCCAGTGGATAGACGACGGTCTCGGGTTTACCGTAGGGGGCACTCTTACGATTAGGGCATTGCGAGACAGAAGAGAGAGAGAGAGAGAGAGAGAGAGAGAGAGAGAGAGAGAGAGAGAGAGAGAGAGAGAGAGAGAGAGAGAGCGACAGCGACAGCACAGTTCGAATCCGCCGAGAAAGGCGCCACGTCGAGCACGAATATTATCTCTTACTCTCTCTCCTTCTTCATATACTTTGTCATTCCATACCTATGTATCCTGTACGAGATATTCAACGTCGAATCATCGATTCCTGAATGACTTCATTCTACACGCGAATCCATTTGTCTTACTCTTTAACATTTTTCCTCGTAACATTTCGAGTTTCCATAATCACATTTGCAGCTGTTTGGATCAATGAACCAATTTTTTTTTTCATAATTTCATTGCAAATTTTCAAAATTTGGTTAAATATTTCTCTTACTCGTTCTTCGATGATTCAGAGTTTTGTTAAGTACATAAAGTTGGTCGTACAATTAAAAATTCAGGGTTCGGTGGATTTAGGTTCGGTTGGAAATTTTGATTGAGAAATCGCATTCGGGAGATGTGGAAATCGTTCTCCATGTTTATTACGTCGATTGAATCTAATTTAGCTCATCCAGCCCCCGCGAAGCCATTCATCTTCCCCCACATTCCAGTTGCCTCGAAATTAATTACTCGCTTTTGGGATCGCTAATTATAAATTCAAGCTCGAGCTTAATAAATTAAAAATCGATCGTTTATTTTTCGATCGATGATTCCTTGTTTAGCAGAAAATTATTTATAAACAAATCATGACTCAATATTTCTGTCACATTACTTATGATCGACCCAGGAACCGCGTGGAACGAAAAACTTTGGTATTTGCTGTCGAGACAACGCAAACAAATTATTTTTATTTCCTCATCCACTAATTGCTCATTTTCCTTCTGGGTACTCGAAGAGCGAAACATTTTTTACAGTCCAAGTCCATTATTCACGATTGAAGATCCAAAGCGTTTCGCCATCTTTCTATATCCGAAAGATTTGTTTTTATAAAACAAAATTTTGACGTTTGAAAAATTACAGTGTCAGTTTATTTTCTGACACAATTCGATACATTTTTTTTATAAGTAACTTGTCCGACACGAAACGGCCTATAGAATCGCGCTTCTTGGTTAGTTCGAGATTTTCTCGTTTGGTCTCTTCTCTGTGTATAGGGATAACGTAAATAGTTGATAGTACATCGCCTTCCTGAATTCGTTTCGAATTCTACGCGACCAGCCCTCATTCGGAGAATTCCACCAAACTTGGAAACTTCTGTCGATTAGGTGAGGGGAAAAAAGGGGGGGGGGGGGAGCATGAACCGAAGATGTATCTACTTAGAAAGTAACTACTGCCGCTACTATTTCTCTTCGAGTACATATTACGTGTGTACTTTGGGTCTACAACGGTGTAAATCTCGGGGTAATAAAATTACCATTTATCTATAGATCTTTAATTTTATCGAGCTGATGCTTCTTCACCGTGTTACACGTTTTCTAATTTTTTTTTCTCTAATACCATTTTCTTCTGTTATATTATCATTTATGGTCAAAGTTGACGAGGGATAAACAAGTCTTTCGTGAAATTAATGAATTTAAATATAAGTGAGGGAAAATGGGATTTTATCAAATTTCGCATAATGGAATGGGGATCCAAATTTTCCCTTATACTTCCGATTTACTTATTCATTTTCGCAATGGGATTTTATCGTACGAACTCAAAAAAAAAAAAATTGACTGTCTGGGAAGGTTCGATGGGTCAAGGGTGTTTTTTTTAGAAAATAAAATTTCGTCATTCATGAAAAAATTCGAACGGTTTTGAACACATTTCTCGAATTTTTTTCGAGCATTATTTTCGTGGAACAAATTCTTATGCACACAAGAAACGATTTTGTGATAATCGAGGAATGTTAATTATATTTTTTCTTGGTTTATTTATCGTGCTAACGGAAATTGATGTTCAATAAAAAGCAATCATTTGCGTAATCCGCGCGAGACAAGTTGCACACTTTAATTTTACTGCACTCAATATTTCGTGAAATTCTTGTCCAACTTTTGGGAAAAAATATTTGTTTTTGCACTTGAATATCTTAACGCGACAGAAATTAATCGATGCAAAGTTGAACGTGAGTTACGAATATTTCGATGCTAGGCGATGCATCGTAACCTTAAGCAGGTTGGCTACATACGACAATATGATAAGAATTTAATAAAATTTGGTGATAACATTCTTTAGCATCAAATACGATGACACTATTTTTTTCAAATTTTTCGTCTACGTAGTTGTCGAATAATTAGAGTTTACAATATGCAAAAGATATACCTATATATATCTGAATCCTATGCTTATGCATGTAAACTCTAGTGGTCAATTACTCGAAAACTATGTAGAAGTAAAATCTTAAAAAATTTGTACATTCATATTTAATACTAAAGAATATACTCACCAAATTTCATTAAATTCTAATAATTTAGAATTTTCCTATGCTTTTGACATGGCAACATTATTGTGTGTAGCCACCCTCCTTAATAGGATTCGTTCAACTTGGCGATCTCGTTGTTTTTCTCTCTTGAAAAAATCACAAATCCGGAGTAAAGTGTTTCGTCTGTTCTTTTTCCTCATTCGACTTTTGTGCTAGAGTTTCCAGTCCGGTTTAACTTGTTGTGCTTGTGGGCTCGTCGGGCCGATTGTTTTTTGTGCCCCTTTTACCAGAAGATCAATGACGAACCCAACCAAAGACTCAGACACTTGTCGTGTGTGAGTAAGGTCAGGAATTCGATGTTATCAATTTACGTCGTAAACAGTCGTCGAATCATTCTCCTTCTCCTCTCCGCTTCACACAATTTTGCCTTTTTCCTGTTCTCTCTCTCTCTCTGTCTCCGGCTCACGCTCCTTCATTTTCGTCCGTCAGAATTTTTTTTCTGCTCCATCAGTCCGCGACAAAAATAGAGACGTTATAAAATATTTATAATCTCAAAAATATCTTCTTGTTTATCGTCCAATCCTGATTTCATTAAATATACGTGTTTTCATATTTTAGAGTAGCAACATTTTCGAACTAGGAGTTTCAATTTTACCTTCACGCTGGTATTTCAAAAAAATATCATAAAAAGTTATTAACGTATCGAAAGTTTCAGCAACTTGGGCTCTGAAAATCAATGCCCGCCAATTGTTTGTTATTCACTAAATTTTCATACTCGATCGCAATCTTTTTTCTCTCATTCCTTTCATTTTCGGAAACGAACGGTAGACGATTTTTGGGTTCGTTTTATTTTGGTGAAGATTGAAAATTTATTCCGTCGGAATTTCCGTGAAAATGAAATGCTCGAATAATTACAAGGTGCGGATAATAATTTATGCGAAAATTGCCATTGCAACCGATAACGATGCATCGACGTGTATGAAAAAAAAAAACTTCTTTTGCAAAATGTCTCGAGATGATGTTCTCATAAGGAAATATCGTTCGACATCTGTACGCGACAGTGTCAACAAACGTTGTTCGATCGAAATAGTGTGTAAAAAAAAAGGTGTCTACGTATCGAGCCATCTGCTTGTATAATTGAAACACCTCGGAATATTCATACCGAGGTAATTGGCTTTGAAAAATATTTATGTAGGGCGTGTGCTCTTCTCGGTGTTCTGAAACTTTGTCCCGTGGTAACCTGGGCGTTATTAAACCCACACCGGAAAATTTCCGATTCGGTTTTTTCACTAATTTTCTTCGATCTCGCGTTTCCAACATTTTTTTTCCTCCCAATAATAATTTTTTCATTATTACGTAGAAATTATTTTGTTGTAAATTTGCTGCTTCCGTTACGAAACTTTGTTCCGTGGTAACCTGGGCGTTATTAAACCCACACCGGAAAATTTCCGATTCGGGTTTTTCACTCATTTTCTTCGATCTCGCATTTTCAACATTTTTTTTCCTCCTAATAATAATTTTTTAATTATTACGTAGAAATTATTTTGTTATAAATTTGCTACTCCCGTTACGAAGCTCCGTTTATATTTCTTCGCATAGCTAATATTAGTAAATCGCAATATAAAAATCTCGTTGCGACAAGAAAAAAAAATTTCAATCGAGGAAAAAAAATGAACGACTCAAAGTTTTTTCTTCGCCAGGGGGCAGCCCCGAATGTGCAGTGCGGTCGGCTCGCCGATTCCCCCCCCCCCCGCCCCCCTCCCTCGACCCCAGCCTCTAGAGGGTGGTCGCACTTTTAAGTTGCGTCGGCGTACGAGGACTCCCTTATAGCTTTCGATCGATCCGAGCACTCTTCTCGTACTAGCCCTGTGTATGCATCTATGTGTATATGTATGTAGATAGATAGATACATAAAAATGTAACGAGTAGCCCAAGCAGTGAATGCACCCCTTCGCGACCAGACTCTAATTTTCGCTGGCGAAAAAAAAATGTATTTTTTGTCTTTCCTACCGTTTGTATTTTTTTTTTTGCGAGCCACTATTCAGCTGGGGTGGCTCAACTTGACAAATTTTTTCAACCCTCGCCTTCCACGACCGCCAAGAGTTTGCATTTTTAAACGCTTTGCCGGCAAGCTATAATTAATGACGTATTCGTATATTCGTCCGGACTTTTCGTCACGAAATAAAGTTTAAAGACAGAGTTTATTGCCCTCCCGTGTAGCGATTAGTTGCCCTTACAATGTGGCACGTAATATACGAACAGGGGTCTAAGATTTTTTTCCTCGATGGACGATTCACATTTTACGAATTTTCGGGGTACTCGTTTTTTTTTTTACCCCGAACTTGTCCCGGGGTTATTATGATTTGCTTATGGCGTTGAACGTTGAGTCATTGAAACACAACGAAGCACGCGCGGACAAACTTCATGCGAAAATGTGTGGGACGTACAACGAGAATTGCTAGTGTATCATTAATTTGCAAAGCTTGCTAGACTCGTCCCGGACAGATTTCCGAACCTTTTTCTCACCCTCACTCTTGACAGCAACGTTAAATTCTTGAATCAAAACTTTATCGGTTTATTCGAAATTTCTCGTTCAACTACGAAAACATCGGAAATCGAATTCCCAGAGTTCGGGAAAACGTTGTAATTCATGAGAGTTTTATCGCATGGTATCGTTTTAATGAACGATTTATATTAATGTCAATCGAAAAAGGCAGTGGCCGTAAACGAATAATTAAAAATTCCAGAGACATTGCATTTTTTATGTAATCTCTTGAGTTTTTTCTAACAAGAAAAAATTCAATGATGAGATGTATATTTTACTTTGATGGAACATTGCCACTAATTATCGACGTACATTGCGGTCAGAAGTTCAAACGAAATGAGAAAAATTGATTAATTTCACGGCAGCTCAATTAGCATTCGACGATGAGGTGAAAAATACAAGCGATTTATTTATTTTTTTCCACTGCGAGATCAAACATTTCTTTCCTTTATTATAAAACAAAAAACAGAGGCAAAAACGACTGGAGGATTGACGAATAACGAAAAATTCGTTATTAAACAGACCAAAAGATTAAAATATTATGGGACCGTTTTTTTCTTTTGCTTGAGCTTCGAGGGCTCCGTATTCTCATTGTTTAAAACGATATTCGAGGTTGTCGCTCCAAACAATATTGAAGAACATGAATATTTGCAGCGAAAAACCTGAAAAGGGCGAAGAAGTTCGGGAATTATTTCAAGTTTTGGCTCCAACGGGAAAGTTGACTCTTGTCAACAAGTCAATGTTTCGAATTTCTATCGACAATTAAGAAACCTCGTTATTTTTTACACAAACCTGGTGTCGTCGATCCGCTGATTCCCGCATTCATTGACTGGTCAGTTCCCCCTGAAAGAATGAATTGAGCAAGGCAAAAAAAAAAACCGTTAGAGGAATCAACTGTTTGATAAAAATATTGAAAAGTTTGTTTCCACGTGGTCTTGACGACTCTTCAAGATTTTTAATAAACTCAATAAGATCCAAGAATAACGAAATTTCTTTTGGCAAACTCTTCTACATTGACGCTTTGACGAACGTACGACGAACGTATATATTGTCCGATCGACAAATAAAATCACCGAAATCAATATCGAATACCGTAGAAATGAGAGAAAAAAAATGACAATGAACTTTGCAACGTTGGGTCCAACGAAAAATACTTGTTTAATTAATCGTTTGTTCAATATAAAAAGCCATGACCATTACCGTACCAATTTTGTATTTCGATCCTAAAAACCGATCGTTTCAGTGTCCATACCAAATATTGAATGAGAATCATGAGCTTTGCTCAATAAAAAACAGAATTTCGTTTCATGCCAACGATGCAAACTTCACGACGTCCAAAAAACGTTTGAGATTTTTAAAAGATCAATCGATGGGAATAAAAAATTGAAAAAAAAAAAAAAAATTACTAGTATGAAGAAACGTTGGAACTATGTGTGGCATTGTTTTATGATTGCAGATACTGGCGCGCCATACGTGTTGTACAAGGACAATATGGAGAGGCCCCAGGGCCAATGGCCCTCGGGACCAGGAGCTCTCCAGGATGGCGGTCTTTACGCTCAGCAACAGCAGCAACAGCAGCAACAACAGCAACAGCAGCAGCAACAACAGCAGCAGCAACAGCAGCAGCAGCAACAACAGCAGCAACAACAGCAGCAGCAGCAGCAGCAGCAGCAGCAACAACAACCGCAAGGTTCCTCGTCGTCGGGTAGTCCACAACAGGCTTGTGGTCCACCGGTCGAGGGTGAAACGGGTCCACCGCCGACGTTAGCGTCGCCGGTTGCTTCGCCGTATCCGTCAGCGGCGCCGGAGCCTCAGTCGCTTTCGCCGCCTGACGATGACATACAATCGAATCAGTCGTCCGCCCAGCAGCAGCAGCAACAACAACAACAACAACAACAACAGCAGCAGCAACAGCAGCAGCAACAACAGCAACAACAACAACAACAACAACAACAACAGCAGCAGCAACAGGTCCAGCAACAAGTTCAACAGACGCAACAACAACAACAACAACAACAGGGCCAACAGCAAGAACACTCGCCTCAACAACAATTGACGCCTCACGAGGTTGAACGGAGCGATTGCTTCCCCGGCAGTGCCGATCTTCAACAATATCCTCAACATTATTTCAAAGAAGCGAGACCCCATCCCTCGCCCTCCGTACCACCTCACATGCTTACTCCCGGTGGATTCTCCGCTCTTCATTATCTCAAACAACCCGGTGTTATGCTCACTTCTCTCGGACAAGGCGACGGTGGACCCACTCTCGATGGACACCAATACGGCAGTCCCGGTGGAGCCAATATGAGCGCCACCGGATTACCCGATATTGTACAACAAAATGGAAAAAATGGCAAAGGCGCCAACAGCGATTTACGTCTCTTCAAGTGTCTTACGTGCGGCAAGGACTTTAAACAAAAATCAACCCTCCTACAGCACGAGAGGATTCACACGGATAGCCGACCTTACGGCTGTCCAGAGTGCGGAAAACGCTTCAGGCAACAGTCACACCTTACTCAACATCTCCGAATACACGCTAACGAGAAGCCATACGCTTGCGTTTACTGCGAGCGCACGTTTCGTCAACGCGCCATCCTCAATCAGCATCTGCGCATACACTCGGGTGAGAAGCCATACCAATGTCCGGAGTGCGGAAAACACTTCCGTCAGAAGGCGATCCTGAATCAGCACGTCCGCACACACCAAGGCGAGCATTTCTCTCTGCCTCCCCAGAGCAACCTCCCCAGAGCGGGGCGTCGTCGTCTCTCCGCCACCATATCACCATCACTTTTCTTTTCTACTTCTTCTTCTTCTTCTTCTTCTTCTACTTATACTTCTACTTCTTCGCCTTTTTTACTACTTTTTCTCTACACTTTTTTTAAATCCAAACTGTCATTCAGTGGCCGGCTCGCCTTTTCGTTTCTTACCAGAGTTACTACACTTTTCGCTAACGCTCCGTTACTTCTTGAAATATTCGTTCGTTACCTCCGTTCTTTCGAAGATATTCCCTCAACGTTCTCCGCACGTTTTTATTGCGTTTACTTATCGTCGACGATGAAATTATCAATCCCACGAACGACTTTATTGCTCGATACATTTTTTTTCGATTATTCAGTCTTTCTGTGTCTGCACGCATTGGCAGTAATGATTGATTCCGATTGACACAGATATTTTGCCTGGCCTGCAAGTCAAAATCCAAATAAAACTCCAAGTATTTTCTCATCTTTTGAGAATTGAGCATTTTTTTTATGCCAGTATACAAGCTACTGGACTTCAATTCCCAAACCTTTAGTTGGGCAAAAAATAAAAATATCACAATAAATGGTAGATTTCTTATCAAAAGGCTGCAATGGAAATTCTCCAATTAAACGAATCGTGGGGATTGGAATTTCGTCCTGAACTTATGGCGAACATGGCCATTGGTGTCGAAATTATTCTCGGCGTGAGAGATCGCACGATGTTCCAAAACTAAGTCACAATGAAAAAATTCAAGTTATTTCAAAAATAATCTCGAGCTTGCCATTTAGAAGTTGACGTGGTCGTGAAAGATTGTTTAAGGACTTTACGACGCTACGTCAGAATTGAAACTTTCTCGATTTCCTGGAAGAAATTCTATCCAAATTTTCAATTCGCCCTTTCGATCGATACGTAGACGGAATTTATGAATTTCTGCGACAAAAAGAACGTCCGTGAGTTTTTTATTTCCCGGACGCAAATGGGGAGGTTAGGCCTTGAATGAACTTAATGAGAAACTAATTTTTCTGCTTCCTTACACACTTTTTCAATCACCTGTGTCATCTTCTTGGAACCCCGACTGTCTTGTGGGTCTAACAACGATGTACACGGCAGTTGTGAGTTTCCTCAAGGTCGAGCACGGTGGGCGAAGGCCGACGATCGTAGCGGTTCGCGTGAGAACAAACCGCCCAGGGTACCAAAGGCTTCCCTCGTGGCTTCTTCGCGTACCTTATGGTTTCGTGAAATGCTCTCTTCTCTCGCTCTTTTTTTCCTCATCGTATCTGTGCTCAATGTTTACCGTTTACCATGACGGGAGACAGAAATACTTCTGGAATATTTTTCGATTCCTTCTTCAGGCAGCTTTTCAGTTTTTCTAATTCATTCAGAAATTCTTCCATTATTTTTTCTTCTATTTTCATCGTGACCACAAGCCAATCCTCGTCCATTCGAAATTTGCTCTGCCCGGAGACTTTCGCGTGATTGATTTACGATTGTTATTCGATCGGACAACCGCACGATCTTGATCCTTCTTTCTCGTGGACCCTCGAGACACATTCAGCAAACGAAAACTTTCCGATCCCTCCTCCCATTGAAGTTTTCTTTTTTCCTGAACCATTACACTCTTGATATTTGCAACAAAAATTTTAGCAAAATCACTCTTTATATGTAATCAAAATTCTCGTTAAAACGCTCGCAAAAAGCTCCACCGTCCTGCGTCCAGCGTGTCAAACTTGTAATTTTCTTTATTTGTACAATTTTTGTTTCTCAATTATTTTCTTTCAATTTTATTAATCACGAAGAATAATTTTATTTTTCATACATTTGCTCCTTCTTGGAATGATAAGCCCTCGCCGTTTAGATTATTCGAATTAATTACGAAAGGACAAGACGAATTAATTAGTTTTACTCTCTTTGCTCACGCCTAAAAAACAAAACGTTGAATACACGTTGATTTTTCTACTCTCAAGGGTGTAATCTGCTCTCTCAACGCATCTCACATTTCATTGCATCACGCCTTTCTCTCGTCTATCTCTCTAACTCTCTCTCTCTCTCTCTCTCTATCTCTCATTCTCTTTTCGTTTTCTCTCAGCTGCGGTTCGCTCTACGGTCTCGTTGCTTTGGTACCGACGTGCTTTGGTTCACGCGCTTTCCTTCCTAAAATTTATATAAAATAGTGTGGAAACGAAAACATGAAAAACAATCAAATTCGTCGCACGATTTTGGGTGCTGAGAAAAAAATGATATAAATCAGAAATTTTTATGTCGTAGCTTTTGGAGTCCACAGTTCGTAACGTTAAAAAAGCTCTTGGTTTGTTTTTTTGTTTTTTATAGCATAGACGAAACAAAAATTATGAGTCAACGTTGTTTTCGTTGCCCAGTGAAAACTTGAGTATTTTTCGAAACGAATCAAACGATTTTCGAAAACTTTCACACGTTAAATGACACACGATTCTTTCTGATAATTCTATCATTTGGTTTTTGTTTTGTACAAGATGTGGTACTTATTTCGTTATCGCAGTACACAGAGATAATTTCACGAGTAAAGATTTAAAATTTCGAGCAAAACCTGCGCCAGGATCAGCGTCACGATCGAAAATTGTATCGCAAGCGAGCGAGTCATTTTTGTGACAAACGTCTTGAGGCTTTTTAATATTTGGCAGAGAGTTACCGTTCGTCACACGCCTTGCCCTACACAGAATGAAAATAATGAGAAAAAAAATAATCTGCCGGCTGTAAAGAGATGTCGGTGTGTCGAGAATCCCATTTTATGAAGTTATTTCTTTCGCTTGTGACTCTTCAACTTTTTTCATATTTAGAAAAAAGCTGGAAACACATTTTTTTTTAAATCCATCAATTCGGAATGACAATAAATAATTTACAAGCATTTGTATCAGTGACCATAAATATTGAAGTTTGTTGACGGTTTTTTAGCGAGACTCCGCACCTGAGACGTTGCAATTACTGCTGCTATGAAAACGATTTTTCCCCCTGAAATAATTACTCCGGAAACGTTTTATTTCGAGTGCCAATTATGTTTCTCACTTGCCTACGTTTTCATCACTACGAGACTAAAGTTTGAGCTTGCTCGAAAATCTCAGCATGGATACAAACGATTCAGTAAACAAGAGTAAAGCTGCATAACAATCTCTACCAACTAACATTTTGAGTGCAAAAGTAGAAAAACGCTAACACCCAATTTCTACGCGCAATTTATTGATGTTCAAAATTTGAGAATTGATGTAGAAAAATGATCGAGTCGTTGACGATCGTGTTAATTTTCCAAAAATATTCTTATGCCATGCAAAATCGAATTTCAATAATTTCCTCAAAATATCGACTAAATATATATATATATATTTTTTTTTTACATAACGAAAATCCCGAGTTTCCGGGTGTTTTTAAAAATAACACGGAAGCGTCGAGGGTTGGATTTTTTTTTGTATTTACAGAGGGTACTCGAAGGCACGCCATTTCGCGGTTGATCCTTTTACGCCCTCGAGACAAAAATATAGAACCAAATACCCGAAAATAAATTTCGCCGGAAATGAAACGAAAAAATTGGCGAATGGAGTTGGTCGCGACAAATAATGAAGCTTTTGCCGAAACGTCGCGATAGATTCTACGCGCCCAACCTGTTCAATCCCCCTGGTGCCCTCCTCAGCCCCCCCCCCCCTGCAAATGACGACAAATTGAAAAAAAAAAAAAACATGAAAAATGTATCGATATGTATTTTAATGGTTGATTTTTGTTTTTGTCTCGTTCCGGTTAATTGCAGACGTGAGTCCACATCTGATATTCAAAAACGGGATGACGCCTACGCTCTGGCCGCAGGACGTACCGTTTCCACCTGAAGAGGGGAAGGAGGAAGTCGCTTCGACGTTCGGAGACGGTGATACGCAGTCAGGGGCATTCAGTCCATCGCCCGACGGTAATTCCATCCAATATCCAGCGTACTTCAAAGATCCAAAAGGGGGTAATCACGGTGTCTTTGGTGCGGGTGGACCGAGCAGTTTTGGTGCATTGCAATACATAAAGCAACAACAACAACAACAGCAGCAAGGAGGAGGAGGTGGAGGAGGAGGAGGAGGAGGGGGTGGAGTGGGAGCTGGTGGAAAATCTTGTCTTCCGGATGTGATACAGCACGGGCGTTCAGCGGGTATGCCGTTGTACGTACGTTGTCCAATATGTCAAAAGGAATTCAAGCAAAAGAGTACGCTTCTTCAACACGGTTGTATACACATAGAATCGAGGCCGTATCCTTGTCCGGAGTGCGGCAAAAGATTTCGACAACAGTCACACTTGACGCAACATTTGCGCATACACACGAATGAAAAACCATACGGTTGCGTTTATTGCGGAAGAAACTTTCGTCAACGTACCATATTGAATCAACATTTGCGCATACACACGGGTGAAAAGCCATACAAGTGTCAGCAGTGCGGTAAGGATTTTCGTCAAAAAGCTATATTGGATCAACACACGAGAACCCATCAGGGTGATAGACCATTTTGTTGTCCAATGCCGAATTGCAGACGACGTTTCGCCACCGAGCCCGAGGTCAAGAAACACATCGACAATCACATGAACCCACACGCTACAAAGGCACGAAGAAATTCCAGTAGCGAGTCTAAACCACCAAATACACCAACGGGATTGGGTCCTGTGCCTGTACCAAGGGGTTTGACGCCAACCGTCGTAAAACCCGAATTGTACTTTCCACAGTGTTACGCACCGGCGTTCAACCATCATCCACCTGTATCGACGACGCAATTTCCGGTAGGACAATCGAACGGTGTCGTTGCCGGTGGTGTTGGTGCCGGAAGTGAATTCAAACCACCCACGGGACTTCCGCCTCAGTGACTAGCCGTCCATCCTGCCGCCTACTAGCAAGCAGGAATACCCCTCAAGTTTCAGCGTTGCTTCGGTTCCGGTATAACTTCCGGTATTATTGGGAGTAACGCCGAGATGCCATCCCCACCACCACGACCACCACCAACAGCAGCAGCAGCAGCAGCACCACCACCACCACCACCACCACCACCATCACTACCAGCACAACCATCAGTCGTCGGAGGAGCAACAACAATGGCGGAGATGACGAGCACCGCGTCGATAACGACTGCGACGAGGACGACGACGATGGCGTCGAGAGAAGCGTCATTATCGAGAGTTATCGGAATTTCGGAATCTTCGGCCGTACCCTTGTCCTCGCCATCGTCCTCCTCGTCGTCGCTCAGGTGTCAGACACTACAGCAACATTACCCGTGACATTTATCGTGCATTTACTAGGGATCTTGTCTTCGATTTTTTTTTCACACTCAGCTTCGAGCACCTTCGGATTTTTTTTCTTCTCCGCGCGTCAATACTTTCTTCTTCTTCGTTTTTAATTTTTTTTTTTTTCTTCCCGCATTAATTTTTTCATTCGAACCTGTTTGCTGCTTCGTTCGACTCGTTCCGCGTTGGATGTATTTGGCCGAGGAGCTTATATGCTCGTAGAATTCGACAGTCTTGACTACGAGTCGCGACTAAAGATACGAGAATATCGATTTTCTGGAAAAATCGAAGTATTGCGAACGCGCCGAGAGATTTTGTTAAACGACTCTCGCTCGTTACATCCAACCGCGAAGGAAAAATGAAAATCTCGAGTTCCCACATCTAACGAGCATTCAATATTTTTAGTAATCGTTCCAACGCGTTTCTCTCCCCCCTCTCCGACACTTCCCTGTCCTTCCTCTCGCCCCTCCCTTAAACGGGTTGAAAATGTTCGATTTCGACCAGACTGAAACGATTGTGATACCATATTTAACTTGCCTATGTTAAAAGAAAGAAGAAAACAGGGAGAGAGAGAGAGAGAGAGAAACGAGCAAGAGTTAGACAAAAGAGAGAGAAAGAGAGAGAGAGAGAGAGAGAGAGAGAGAGAGAGAGAAAAATAAAGCTGAGTCTGTGAAAAAAAAATTTGAAGGAGAAGGATAATGCGGAAAAGGGCAGAGACACCTGTAAATATGTATAACGCGAATTACTTACCCGTGGGGAGCAGAGAACGATGGAAAAGAAAGAGGAAACGAGAAAATTTGCGAAAGAATTGCAGCTTAAAAAAAGGATAATTAACGCGGACGAGAAGAAAAAAACCAAGCGGAAGAAAGTGCGACAAGGCGGTAGAAGCAACTGGCGGAGAGAAAAAAAAAGAGAAAAAATGAGGCGGACAGACGAGTGAGAAAGTTTGAACGAACGAGCGAGAGTGAAAGAGGGTGAGAAAGTGAGAGAAAATGCAAATACGAGACAAGAACCAGAAATACGAGAAAGAGAGGGGCAAAGCGATAAGGTAGAAAAGTATATGCGGACGAGATTCCCACTGTGCGTAGTAAAACTGTATGCGCGTCAAGCTCTTGCGTCACAACGGATTGACGAATTAATAAGATTTACCCACAAACTAAAAGAAACACGAAAAAAGAGGTACGAGACGAATTCTTGTATACTATTATAATATTTGAATGTATATTTATACAACAGGCAATTCTATCTATACGATATGATATTTTGATCGGTTTAATGAGAGGAGGAAAAGATAAATGACGAAACAGAGAAAGAAAGCGTTAAACAAACAAACAAAAAAATCAGATTGGTGCTGATAAATAGGTAAGAAAAATGAAGATGATTCAAAAAGAAACAAACAAACATACAAACATTGAGGAGGGAATGTGAATAAAGAAGGCTGAGAACACTGTAGAGTAGTGTATAAGTTAAATAGGCAAGAAGATGAAGAAGAAAAAGAAGAAGGGAGGAGAAGAAAAAAAAAAGATTATAGTCGATAGCTCGATATAACTCGTGGCTCAACTCGAGGACCTTTTTTTGCTGTCCGCTCATGAAATTATATATATAATTATTATATATGTTATTGTACATATATATAAATATATACATAATTATATATATAATTAATATCATCATTCGTAAACATTTAGTGGCAATACTTAAAGGCGAAAAGTGAAGAAAAGAAAGGAAGAGAGAAAGGATAAGAAATAAGAAGAGGAAAGTGAATAAGTGTGCGAGAAAAAAATATAAAGAGGGAGGAATTACACAAAAAAAAAAAAAAAAATACACACACACGCAGACACACTGAAATTTTACGTGCTAGAAACGATAGTCTTTTAAATTTTCTATATTAAGACGTGTGATCTCTCTAATTACTGTACATTATATAACATAAAAACGATGATCTATTATAATTAATATCTAGGTATGGAGTTTATAATTATGTATTAGAGGATTTCTCTGTAGTCTTATCGTTTTAGACAGAAAGAAAAGAGAGAGAGAGAGAGAGAGAGAGAGAGGGAGGGAGGGAGGGAAAAAGACCGAAAGGGAGGAAGAGAAAACAAAACGAAAGAACGAAGAGTATTTGAGAGATGAGTAATTGTGCGGCCATATTTGCTGTGGCCTGTTCGTAGTGCCTCGGAATTGCTGCTCGCGGCAGTGATTTGATCTTATTTTAGGAATGGTATATTATTAATATTGAAAACTGCAATTACTATCGGGTACTCTTGATACAGTACTAAAAAGGCAAAAGAATGAATAAAATAAAATAAACACACGTACATGTACACTTAAACACGCTCATCAACACAAACAACACACTTACACACCGTGTCATTAATTGCCACGCTAAACAACACGCTAAATTATATTGTATAAAAAGAACGACGAAAATACGTCGAAACGCGTCAGGCCCGAAAAGTAGATTTGATTATTGCTTTGACGATGTGATCGCGGCTCTTTGGGTTCATTCATTAACGAGGCAACAAGTAACGTCACACTAAATTATTCGGAATAAGAGAGAAAGAGAGACAAATCGAAACAGGACGACGACTCAAAACAGATTGTTTTTCGTTTGTTTTTTTTTTTTTTTTTTTTTGTTTTGTTTTTTGTTTTTGTTGTTATTTACTTTTCTTTAGGTTTCGCAAACTTATATTTCATCAACAAGTCTTACCCTCCATCCGGTGCAATCACTATATGTATATTTGTATATTGGATATATGTATAGTGCACAGCAGCGTGCGAAGACACGACTGCATGTTACCACTACTTGAACGAGCTCGCAAATTCAGATATACGTAAAAGTAGACCAGAGGAAGAAGAGAATAAATAAATAAAAAGACAGAGACAGAGAGAGAGAGAGAGAGAGAGAGAGAGAAAGTTTGTGTGCCCATGTGATTCAGCGAGTGAATGAGCGAAAATGTATGCGTACGCGAGACAGAGAATGTACGCCATTGAAGAACGGGGTAGCTACTATAATAATGCAAAAAAAAGAATGAAAAAAAATCGAAAAAAAAGAACAAGAAGTCCTTGATGTAAAATAACGAGTTATAGATCAATTCTCACGTTCTTGTCGTTAAAGTGTTTTTTTTTTTGCATCGTTTTGATTTTCTCTTCGTACATACACACGATTCTACCACACAATCACTTTACGTAATAGCTCCGTACCGTTTTGGCAAATATCCAGGCGGTTAATAGAATGAAAAAAAAAACGAAAAACACTGATGAAAGAAAAAGTAAAATTATATACGTAAAGCGAATGAAACACGTTACTGTCGAACGTTGAGTGTGTAGAACTTTGCGTGTAAAACTCAAATTTTCTCGATCCAAATCTCCACTTCGTTTCACTGTTCAACTCGCATTCTGCGCAGTAAAAAAAAAAAGTATAAAAAAAAGGCACAACGACGAAAAAAAATGAGCGATTTGAGTTAAAAATTTTAGTATCTTTTTCGGCTTCGCGATTGAGCATGAAGGGCTTTCTTGTTTCGATCGGTAATTCTATTTATATGCATATATATTAAAGGATTTATAAACACCACACAGACAATTACACGCATCCCATACACGTAGCTTTTTTAATCGAATCGAATGTTCTGAATCGGCTGAATGTTGCGAGCGATTCGCGAGTCACTGCGTACAGACGAGGACACAGTCAGAGAAAGCGAGAGAGCGAGAGAGAGAGAGAGAGAGAGAGGGGAAATAAACGAAGACGAAGAGAAGCGAATAGAGAAGCGATGATGGCCAATAGCCACCCTTCGAAGAAGGTTCATCTCTGTTGCAATTGAATTTTGCAATAATGCCATTTTTTAACTAGTTTTTTAAAAAAACTCGCGTTAAGTGTTTCAGACTTGAGATTTTCATCTGCGTTTTAAATACTATATTGAACGAGGAATAATAAAGATAACAGGAATAAAACTGACAAGAAATAAGTACATAGACCGGAGTAGCACGAAAAATATCTCCAAGACAACAAGAAGCAGCAATTCGCATCCGCGTACAATAATTAAATAAACGAATTACACATACACACGGAGACAGCTGTTATACTAGTTTCATTTTTCTAATTGATCGAGAGTCAACGAACTCTTGAATAAATTCACAATCGTTAAAAGACACGAACACACATACACACACACACACACACACACGTACACCAACAAGTACACATACACACGTGCATGTGAGTGCTCGGCAATGACCGATGTAATAAAGAATTTCGTTGACGAGGTCGGGCTCAAGGATAATCAGATTTTTTTTTATGTAGTCGTTAAGGTACGCGTATTCGAGACTTCTTATGACGCACCAATATCAAAAAAACAAAATACGTTTTTTCGGTAAATGTGTTTTTGCGAACTGAACTAATTAATCCGATTTTTGGCATTATTAAATTTAGGAAAATTATATAAGAAAATATTTTTTCCAAATTTTCAAAACGGTCAAGAATCTCAGTGGAAATGCAGGATTTTATGGACAATTACGTCAACGTCCTTCAGGCTACTTCTGTTAAGATACGAATGATTGGATAAGGTCCCAACTGTTGGGTTTTTAGTTTCCTGTCAAGCTTCTCATGTACCATTAATGTTTTTTTCAAGGGTTTTTTTCCAACGATCCAAATTACGCTTTCCTGTCACTTTGGTATACAGCTTCGCAGATTAATGTGCTAACCATTTTTCAATTATTTTTACAATCTACTGGAAACATGCTCGTACGTGACGAGCTGCAAAGTTTTAAAGTTTTTGTGAGAATCGCCGAAACGCGGTTAATGCGAATCTCAAAACCGTCCAAGACCACGGTCACTCGTATTTTCTTTTCTTCTCCAGTTTATAATTTTCAGAAAATTCCAAACGTCGCTATTTTTTCAGTCACATCAAAATTTGATCCATCGATTAAAATTCAAGAAAATTGTGACTGGGTTGACTAATACTATTTTTCAAAATCCCACCAACGAGTCACGTTATTTTACAGAAATGTTGTAGTCAATGAAAATAATCATTTCGTACGTGAAAAAAGTCCTCACATACAGACACATGTTTACCACTAAACTGAAAACTGGATATTGGAAAAGTGGTCTCGATGTCGTGTTTCAAAGTGAAAATACAGTCGAGCTAAAGAATCGAGTACACGATGTAATCGTGTAAAAGTTCATAACAACTTTGCTTAAGCGCAACAATTACCTTGAATACGTATCAGTGAACTGACGTCATAAAAAAAAAAGTTTGCATTTTGTTACAATCACGTTCTTCCTTCTCTCCATTCAATAATCCGTGTGATTTTTTTTACAAATGAATCTCCCTCCAATATCGTTTTTTTTTGTTTTTTCGTTATTGATACTCGTTGCAAGGTTTTCGGGGTCAACGACCGTCCGTTGTTTCTCCAATTGTTACCGCTACCACAGTCAGTCGAATGCTCCCAAGAGTGAACTTTTTAACGAGATTTAAGGAGGATCGAGAGAGAGAGAGAGAGAGAGAGAGAGAGAGAGAGTTACGAAGAGGAAATAAATAAATAAATCATCCAGCAGTTCGATCAAACTTGCATTACAGGTTCTAGTTTTTGTAATATACAAATATATACAAAAAAATATATATATATATATACATATATATACACAGGAATACATATATATACATATATATCTATCTATACATATATATCGTTGACCCAGAAAACTTTGCACCGTAATGAGCGGAATACACTTGATATTGATTCGAACTATCGCCGATATAGAGATTATTCAGTCTCTTTCTTTGGCTTTCGTGAAACTGAGAGAAAGAGTTTAAATTAAATCGACCATCGTTGAGATACGAATCTCTAACACGCGGACTATCGAACGATTAATTTTATTGCGTAGTCAATTCATCGATTATTTATTTATAGAGATATATTTTCAAATATTTGACGAATTGGCTATCGAATAGAATTTAATCATGAGATAGTACGTCACGCAATAGATTTTCGAACATTGTATTTATTCGATTTCTTTTAACTGCTCCTTTTCACTGATCCAAGTTATCAGTTTATCCGAATCTTCAACTTGAACTAGAAAACTTCCGTACTTTTTAAATCGAAAGCAACAAACATTTATCAATTTTGAAAATGGTTTCATCATTAATTTCCTTTTTTTTTTTCCATATGGAACCAGATTGACGCGAATGTTTTTTTCGTTTTGTTCATTAGTATTCTCGCGAAAACGCGGGTACAGTGGACACGTCGAACATTGAATAATCAAATTTCCATGGTGCTGAAACTATAATTTTATAATCAGGAAAAAATAGAGATATTACAAACTTGAGCCCAATCTCGAGTGCTTCGTTCGGTCGACTCAGTGTATATGTGTGTATGTGAATGCGTCTGTGTATGCGTGTGCATGTACGATCGACGTAGTTAGGTTCTTGCCAATAATTGACGAAAAACAAATAGTTAAAAATAACAAAGCAAAAGTAATAATAATATTATTAATAATAATGATTAATAGAAGAAAAGAAAAACATAAAACGATGTTGAACAATAGATCAATCAGTCAAACTTGTTACTTTTGAGCTCAGTCCTACACAACTTTCCTTTTGCGACTCTCTCCGATTATTTCACCATAAAAACGCCGGGTGAAGACTCGAGATAAAAAATAAATAAATAAACAAACAAATTTAATGCCCTAAACAAGAATTGCGTACACCGATCTGAGGGGAATCAATGGATACGAGCTAAGAGAGAAAAAAAAAAACAATTCTATTGTGGCCTACCACGTGGGCAAAGTGTAGATACGAATATCCTTGTTTTTTATATGTATACTTATATAAATATATACCATATGTATGTATATACATATGTATACGTTTATATACATATTAATATTACAATAATACCGTACTCGATTAAATCTACGATTATTATATATTATGTTATTATTAAGTTTCTTGGAGAGAGATTTTGCATATGATGCAGTGGTTAGTTTTATTTTAGAGTTTTTCCTCTTACCTTTTTTTTTTATTATTATCATTAATTATTCATAAAATATCATTATCATAGACTCGTGACTATTATTTTATATCAGATACATTGTAGATGGTTTTTTTGTTTTTTTTTTTTTCAGACACGATTATTGATAATTTATATTCACTTATGGTTATTATATCCATTCGTATATATACATACATATAGACATATATATATATAGAAAATTATTTATATGTATGTATACATATATATATATATATATATTCTTTATTTCCCGCAGTCACAAAAATCCGTTGTGTGATATTCGTCGTATAACAAAACTGTCAGATTTTTGTTTAGTTACATCCGTTTTTCTTTTTTAAACAATATTGTTTTCTTTTCTTTTTTACGAATTATTCATGCTAAAGCATTATCATTATTAAAATATCCGTATGCTTACGAAAAAAAAAAAACGTGTTTATTTTGGCAAATTTGATTTATTTCCGTGCGAGCGTGTACTCGTTCGACGCTCCGATGTCTACCGTGGAAATTCGTTCTCGAATTATTCAACTCTCTCGATGTATTCGTGTGTCAATTTCGAGAGATTCTGTGGACGGAGAAATGAAACGATTTCATCGTTATTTCGACTAGCACGTCTTTTTTTTTACTGGCTGCGCTCCTTCACGAGTAATCGATTGAGTATCGACGGAAGACATCGTCGACGAAACAATTGCCTGTGCGATTCTTAGGGTTCTCTTCGCTCACACTAGCGTATCATTCGATGCTCGGATTTGTTTTGTTTTCGTTTGGACTCACACACACCTTCGTTCTCTCGTCGCGTTCCTTACTTCAATCAACTATATTTCTAATACGGAATAAACGAGACAATGGAAACAAGAGTGACAATGTTTTCGTTTTATTTTATTTTTATTGATGCCTCGAGTTAGAGACTCTTCAGTTCTTACGTTGAATTCACGGAGAAAAGTATCGGACACGACACAGCGCCAACAAGCTCACGGTTTTTCATATGCAGACGCAGCATGTTTTTACTTTTTTTTCGTATTTTTGTCGGGCCTTGGAAAGGGAGAAAAGAGAGGAATGTTCGCGAATGAATAATACCATTTGGGTGCCCCATCTCACTTGTCGACTCAAAGCTCAAAATATTTTAGGTTAAAACCATGTACCCTATAATAAATATGTAAATTATTATTTTTCTCTCTCTTTCTCCCTTTTGAAGACTTCGAGACGGTGAAATCGCGATACGCGGGTCTTCGCGCCATCGAAACGCGATTGGACATGATGCGTTCACAAACTAACCTCAAATTTTCACTCTTTATCTTGTATTCATCCACCATCATTACTACGATGCCATAATTTCACGAGAAAAGCACATTATACCATAACATATTATTTCGTCGCTAAGTAATCGCGAAGAAAATCGATTTTTCATTCGTATAATCTCTTTCGAATCCCTCACTTACAGTGCCCGCAATTAGTCTGACGTTATGTGGAGAACTTTCATGTCGGTCGAACATTCTCGCGATAAACGAATAGGGAACGAAAAAATAGAAAAAAGCTTTAAACATGCGATTGTCAGAAATTTATCCTAAAACGAAAACTTTGCCAACGTTAATGGTGGTGCAATAAAAATCTCAATATTTATCTTATACTTTTGAATGACTAGGAAACGAACGTAATATATAAATATGCACGCTCACAATTCGTATTTTAGTAGTTTGTTGTCATTTCGTTTCGTTTTGTTCCTCATCTTTTTTCTGTTTCGACTTGGTTTTTTTATTTTTCACTGTTGCACTACTCGTTCCTTTGTGGTGAATTCTGGATAACCAGACAGACGATTGCATGGCCGGGTTCCTTATTGCCATTCATGAACATCCTTGTCAAATTTCGACTTCGTTTTTTTCGTTTTATATTCGTTTGAGAAGGTTTGGTTAAATATTCGCGACACCAAAGAGAACGTGTGAGAAAATTGGATTTTTACGACAACATCGTTATTAGGGGTTTCGACAAAACGATTCGAAAAAAATTTCTAAACCAGTGCGTTTTTCTTTCTTTACATTGGATCCCCCGATCTTTGTAAGTACGAATTATTATTTTCTTTCCTTTTATCGTTTTTCCTCACAGTCGAGAATATATTTTTTTTCCATCTTTTTTATTACGTAGAAAATTACGTGCTGAATTTTTTGTTCCTCCAACATTGCGAAAAATGTGTTTGTCCACGTACAGCCAGCGGATGGCCTTGCAATTTTTCACACGTGATGTGCAAGATGCTGCGGACAAACACACTCGAAATTGATGACTTTCTCAGCTTTTTTCTTTTACGATCCTCCTTTGCATCCTTAATGCAAATCTGTTGTTATCATTCCTTTTTTTTTCCTTTAACGATTATTAGTTGTCTCGGTTCTACGAAATTCTCAAGGTCTGACCAGCATCTCTCGAAAATTCTCCAGACTTTAAATTTGTTATTGTTCTCGATTTTTAGTTTTTTTTTTTTTTTCTGCATTTGTCTCGTATATTTCATCAATTAATTTACGACGTTGTTACATCCTGCCAAAGTTTTAACGTGACGAGGCGGCCGTCGCGCACACCAAAATTTTTTACACCCCATTTTATTCCTCGTTTTTTTTCAACCTTTTACAATTCTTGTTCCTTTTTCTCATTTCTTTCGCCATTTTTTTCTGTACGGATAATAAAAATTTACGTTTTATACAAAAACATACGATATCGAGACTTGCGCGTACGGGTGCGTTGAACCGAATGGGAATTCGAATTCTACAGGTGATCTCACTTATTGGGATGTTTGTGCGAAATAAATTACGCCAGTCGATTTTTCACGGAGTATTGGAGAATGTGAGGCAAATAATTAATCTTGAGGTAGTCGTAGGATAGCAGTGATTTACGACGGAACTAAAACTCATACAAATTTCGCGAGCGATGGGACGGAAAAAATGAAAAACATCAGAAACGATTTCTGATTAAATAAAATATTGAAAATTGAAAAAAAAAAAAAAAACATTATTCCTTAAAAAAACAGCTCGAACTTAAAATCAGTGCGTTAACCAATTCGCGATTGCTTGGAAATTTGGATTTTCGTCTCCACATTTCTGGGTCCGTGCTTGATAATTTATACGTTGATTAGAAAAATGATCGAAAACCGGGTCGTTCGAGCATCGATGTTTCGATCTTGTGAATAATCACTGGATATGCTTCGAAAATTGGCCCCAAGTCTCGATATTGAGCTAGGGTTGCAAAAAAGAAAGAAAGCAGCGAGATTGTTGGCGCAATAGCGAGTTTGCGTTGGCGAGTGGGGAACCGCGAAAGATGTTGGGGTTCCCAGTCACGGAGCACAGGACTCTCGAAGGCGAGACGTCGAGTTCTCGCCAAAGCCTCGCGTGAACGACGAAATCCGGTCAGACCGGTTCTCGGGTTGGACGTTAGATTTTCGCGTGATCGCGCACTTTCGGTTTCGTGAATATATACGCACACACACATGTATCAATTTATATATGTAGATATTTAGCCTATTCGTCTTGGTCTTCTCCGTATATGCGTGTTTCTCGACGCCCCAGGACGATTCGCTTCTAAAAGTGCACAATATTTCGAACACCTGGCGTATAAGATCGCGCTTCGGGAACCCCGCAGCTTTTTTTTCTTCCATCCCAAAACCCCACTCCGCACAATCTTCCTTTCGATCGGTCCAGTCAGTCAGACCAAGAGATTGCCCACTACGCGCTGATTACCCCAAGATCCGCCGCCGTCTCCGAGCCCAGCAATTGCGGTTCCACGAATGCAAGGTCGAGGTCGATCGTGAGATCTTGCCCCAAGTCTTTCATGACGCTATACGAATATCATTCTTTTCTTTCGACTATATCAAACATGCATGCTATATGCAAAGTCAAATTCGCAAAAATACTCAAGCTGAACTTTTTCCAGATTTTTCAAAATTCCCTCAAAATTTTTTCCCAAAAGATCATCCTCGTGTTTTTCAAGAAAATGCGTCGCTCCGAAAAAAGCTGATTACGCAACTACTTTGAATTTTTTCAACGACCTTCAATTCGAAATTTCGAGTCTTTGCGATCCTCGCAAATCGCTGGGAAAGATAAAAAAAAAAAATAAAAAATCTCTGCAGCTCCTTTTGCATCCGTTGGCAATTTTACGCGAAAGTTAAAAAGCCAATTTGTTAAAACGTAACAATGGCCTTCACCGATTAGAGGATGCTTCGGAAATGCTGAAATATTCATGACGAAGAACCAATCCATCGTCAGACGTTCCGAAAATCAATTCTCGCGAGATGGAAATTATTGAGAAAAAAAACACATGACGTCACGCTGTCTCGTTCCAGCAGTAGCCCGCCAACAATTAACCACGTTAACAATTAGAAAGGATAAATTCATTGCTACCCAGCACTATGGAAAAGATAAGCTGAGAATTATAACAGCAGCAGGAGCGATCATCTCCATGCACTCGCGTAAGGGCGCAAAGGGGAGGCGAGATCTTTACGTTTGAGCGCCGCCGTGGAATGCGGTTTAGAAGGCAGCGGAATATCGTAGACTTCTGTCGAACTATATCGGCAAATATAATTGCATAATTCCCTGGAACCATGGAGAACGCATTCTTACAAGATCAAGTGCAACGCGAAGATGCAACGGACTATCTGCATTTCGTACAGTCCATAATAACGTTTGAAAATCGAGAATTTCGGTGCATCGTTTATAGAAAGTTGGTAGGAAACGATAAGTCTGCAAAAAACAATGTTTGGGGAAGGAAACAATTTGTTTGGCGATCATTGAATCGTCGATAATGAATTAACGAGTTTTCGTGAAAAAAAATGCGCGCAGAATTGAAGGATCTTGTGTGCCGGAGGGAGGAATTTTTACATGGACCAAAGCGATTCGACGCAGACGCCAGAGCGACGACTGCAGTACGAACCTCGAGAATTGCTCGATCTCGTTTTTTCAACCGAGTGTGCGCTTAACAAACGGTCATCTCTCGCGTCAACGCGGCGGGAGAAGAGTTAGGTTGCAGTTTTGGCTGTGCAACATCGCGAGAAGAAAAGAAAAGAAGGAGAAACTCGAACGGAGGATCGGGAGGGAGAGAACCAGCCACAGAAGCAGAAGATACAGCGGTTCGTGGATAATACTCGTTATACCTGCTGTGTGGCGATATGCCACACAACGATTTGTGTGTGTGTATAGAAGATACGACAAACGCTACTCAAGAGAGGGTGGGAGACGAGAAAGATGTTAATGGGAGGGGCAATGCCGAGCTTGGTGAGCTCTCAGCAGTGTTGGCTATACGTATATATAAATCGGTTTGTATATCAAGCGAAATGGCCCGAAACCTATAACTTTCGCGTACAGACTTCCGCAAAGTACGCCTTTCTGCTAGTCAGATTTTTAAATATACACACAAAGAAAATACTCGCATGTAGCCATGTTCGAAACTCTCATGGTCCGTGCATTAGTCACGAACGAATGTATTTTCAATTGGTAACGTAACGATCGTCCGCCCTTTTGGAAATTAACGATCGAGGGATTCGAGACTCCCCAAGGATCGCGAGCGCCGAGGTACGAGCCACAAGAGAACGCCCTTGATTCGGATTCTCGTGGTCGGCGGGGGAGTGGGTCCGAGAGGTGCCTGCGAGTGCTCGCGAACGCGCGTCCTGTGGCCTTGAGTCGGCGTGTCTCGTTCTTCGTCGAGATACACCGAGCAGAGTTTCTCAAATTCATTTACATTTCTCAATGTTACAGAATAAGTTATTTTTTCTCTTTACTCACCGCTGCTCGATTTACTCAGATCGAGACGAGAAAAAAAAAAATTAAAACTGGCGATGGATTACGGAAGGAGGCGGAAATGAATTCGTGCGTCGGAAACGGGCCCAGAAATTGACGTTAAATTGAAAAAATGATTTTTTAACGTTTTTCTCCATTGCACAATTTTTCAGAGTTCAATATCGAATATACCAATTTGTCATAGATTCTGAGACTCGTTCGAGAACAAGTTGTTTCTCTGAGAGTAGATCGAAGCAGGGACAAGGTGCTGCGTGGACCACTCGATCATTCGATCTTTCGAAACTACATTTTTACAACTACATACATATCTATATACAATACGTATGTGTACCGCGTATGTTAAAGGGGAGATAGAGAACGAATGGATAGAGAGGAAGAGAGGGAGCGAGAGAGACGAACGGCTGCGCGAAGGGGTTCAAGGTTCGCGAACTTGGCATACCGAGAGCGTCGCGGTGGCTCGCTCTTGTGTTTCGCACTGTTCGAAGACTAACCAAGGTCTTGCTGACGTTGTGATCGAATGCCCACAGGCTTGTAAAGGCGAGGAAAAATTGAAACGATGGATTGGCATCGGAATCGCGATTACGATTGAATTTCATCGGCGTTTAAATATCTTGTCGTTTGTTCCGGCGAATAAAGACGTGGAAATGAACAACTGCAGTTTGCATGGAAAAACGGACGAATGCGAGATTATCGAGAGTTTCCGATCATCGAGATAAGTCTGGAAATAATCTGATGCTCGGGTCGGAGCTATCAACGTCGCGGTATCATCCAATCCTTCGAGTAAAAACTGAGTTTTGCAAGTTGAGAACCGAAGCCACCAGCGAATAACCACGGGCGTCTCGTCGTCGTCGTCGTCGTCGTCGGCGTCGTCGTCGTCGTCTTCGTCGTCTTCGTCGCAGCGGCCCGAAGAAGATGAAGAAGAAGAAGAAGGAGGAGGAGGAGAAGGGTGTATAGTTGTCTACGGACGACTGGACGCGAGCCTTATACCAGCCGCGGTGAAGGGGACAAGAGAAAACATCGCTGGGCCAGAGAAAGAGTGAAAAAAGGAGCACGAAGAAGTGATGGGGGAGAGGAAGAGAGTCACAGACGATGCAAAGCCGGGATCGGTGTACGTATAAGAAAAAGGTGCGAGAGAGATGAAATTTATCCTCTTGCATGAGATGAGCGAAGGAAGGGGAGGAGGAGGAGGAGGAGGAGGAGGAGGCGAATTCGCGACGCTAAAAGTTGAAATGCAAAGGCGCGAGAGGGAGAGAGAACGAGCGAAAGGAATGGGCCTGTACCCGTGAGCTCGTCCACTGACGCAGCAACAGATTCCCTTTTCAAAGAAACAAAAAAACATCATTTTCTCGCGACCCCCTCGCGCGAGAGTAAACTCGAAAGCGACGATCAACAGTTTCGAAGAAATGTGAAATAAAGGAAGAAATAAATGGCGCTGCTTTTTTTCTCTTCCTCTTTTGATTGTTTGTTTATACCGTATAACGCAGCCTCCGGCAACTTGATGCGAAATAAACGTCAGGGCAAACGATGGGAATGAGGCAAAAGCCACCAAGGTGTATAGCCAGCCAGCCAAAGAAGCTGATACAAGCAAAAGGAACTTCCTTCCACTTGGCCTACTATCTCGGCACTCGGTCGCTTGGCCAACATCGTGAAAGAACCGGGGGTGGCTCAAAGCTTTTCTTTTTTAGCCCCCTTTACCAACTGTCTCTTTTACCTTCATCTTTTTCTCTTGTTTTGCCTCCTTACACCAAAACCTACCTTGTACTTCCTGCTCTCGACTTAAACTTTGTTTTTCTTTCTCGTCCTTCAACATTTACATCCTCGCTCTTCTTCCTCACCGTAACATATCCCCTTCAATCCAGAACTTCTTCTCCATCTTCTGCCTCCTTTTACACATATATACCTATACACGCGCGAGTACTTTTCTTTTTTCCTCTTTCCGCGTTATGCAATATACACAACGGACGAAAATGCAAAGGGAAGACCACGAATTTTCGCGAGAATAACCAGTTGATTTTCTGCAACCCGCGATCAACCGTTCAAACATATTCCGAACCCATTGACTCGCCCTTCACGAGTTTTCACATACTGATTCGTCCCACGGAACTTAATCCAATAGAAAATCAATTAAAAATGAGTCGATGCATCGACATTGAGTTTCGAAAAACACGTTCCGATTATTCCATGCGTCTGGCAATTTCAGAAATTCCATTTGAATTTAAATTTCGAAGTTTTTTCACGCAAGGATTCATTTCCTTCGATCACAATGTCAGTTCTTGGTGATAATTTTTCAGTCTTTTGAAACATTCGCTTTCGGTAGTAATTTCGAAAAGTTATTGCCTTGAAAATTCTTTTAATAATCGGATAACCTTTTATTTTCTCCGTGTGAAACTTTCAATGACTCGAAATCGAACTGTTCCCTTTTTTTTTCTTTTTGGGAAATACAAAAGACCTTGGAACTTTCGAGGTTTTCGAAAGTCTTTCTCATGATTTGCCGAATTCGCTAGAAAATTAAAAAACTGTTTGATTGCATGGAACGTTTGTTTTAAACAATTGTTCAGAATTTCTTTAGTGTACTTTTTTGTTATTTCGTCGGATCCTCAAGCCACGAGACTTTGATCGAATAAAATTTATAATTGTCAACGCGCGTGCATAAATTGTTGGAACTGTCAAATAATAAAAATAGCTTGGTTCGAAATATCGGGGCAAGGAAAAATGACAGTAAGCATTATTGGAGTTTGGAACGAAATGAGATTCAAAGTCGCCTGAGAGCTACGCCAATGCGAAGTGCTCGCGCGCGTCGACCTTCGAATCGGAGTCTGACCGTTTTTGCGTCCCGCGTGCTCGTGGTTTTCGGTTCGCGAGGAACGAGAAGAGATTCTTGCTGGAGGGAGAAAGAACGAACGAGGACCGCGTACTTATCACCGTGTGCGGATATGTATATGCGGCTCTGTGTGGGATAGTAAATGTGAGAAAATATACCATATAACTATATATATGGGGATTTCCACATCAAATTGGCAAAATCGTGGTTCTCATTGTCTGCATGAGAGTCCAGAGTTAGCATTTGCCCTAAATTCATCTCATTCTTCGAAAGATTAATTTCCTTCGGGGGCTGTTTCAGCAAATGCTAAACAAATGTACACGCGAATGTGACATTTATTTGGAAATTTCAAAAAGACCAAACTTTCGGTCATTAAAATTTTGTTTCCAATAGAAAAAAAAAAAAAAAAATCTTATTTCTTCTAATTTGTTTAAGCAACGTGTGAAATATGCAGGAAATAAAATTTCGATCAATCGGGTCACCAGTTCGAATCTGCTATTCGGAGAATCTTTTTCCGATTGAATGTTTTTTTGATTTTTAGGGCTCGGAGTAAAATGTTAACGAATCAGAAGAAAAAATCTTAAACGGTTCAGTCTGGAGCTTTGCTTTATTTTCGAGAAAGCTTAACAAGTTCGAGCAAACTAATTATTGGATGAACAATCGAGACGAAATGAAGGACCGGTTCTATAGCCAAAGTTTTATATGATAATTTTCAATCAGTTATGATTATTTATAGGGAAAACGTTTGCACTCGAAAAAGATGAAATTTAAAAACCTGCGAATTCCGGGACTTGAAAAATCTTGTAAAAATGAAGGTCGCACTTTTTTAGTGAACAAGGGTCACAGACTTTTCAGTTTCATGTCGAAAGACCCATACAAAAATGTTGTGGGGGGCGGGAGGGCAGTAATCCAGCCAGTCGAAGGAAGAAAGTGAGGGGATGGTGCACTGTTGGGGCCCCCTCAAAGTAGCAAGAGAACCTCGACGGGACCAGTCTCTTTTGGCTCTGCAAAAATCTTTTCTCAATCCTTTAGCGAATCGAGAAGTATTGCGTCTCGATTAAAACTTATAAATCTTTCGCAACGAGTTACGATCGCTATCGGGACCCCATTGTACATGAAATTTAACCATGTCCTCAAAAACACCCAGAAATTTCATTCGAGACGTTTTTCAGTAAGAAAATATAATAATTCTTTGTGCTCCCCGAAGCACCTTTCCATTTTGCATTTCGAATTAATTAAATTCGTTGAAAAAATCTGTCATTGCAAAAAAAAAAAAAAGTATATTTCGATGAATTCTTCTCTTAATTAATCGGAAATCGGAAATTGGAATTGAGGGGTGATCAAGCATCGCGATCTCCGTAAAAATACGTTTTAATAACTATCAAATTCAAACACGATACGATCCGATAGCATAAAAGCGAAAATAAGAAATATAAAGATTGCAGCGATTCCTTTCACTCTCTTTACACATCGATCCCTAAAGCTCCATTTCACGATCGTCTTGAATGGAAAACGGTGGTTATGCCGATGTAATCGATGTCTGGCGAAACGTTTACTTTTAAGGAGGTACAACTTACAAATGTAAATTGACGAAAAATCTCCTGAAGAGTTTATTTTCGTTCGTAGAACAAAAAAGGATTTGGAATGGTCTCTGAATTAGGCCAAGAATACATGCGAGTGGTTTGGGAATTAACAAAACTAAAAACTTTGGGGACTCGAGTCCGAAAAACCTTGATATCGAAATCGAATTAGTTCCGCGTCTGCGAGTCCAGACGAGGCAGCGATCGGTGTACGCCTTGTTAGGGACTTTTTTTTTTAAATTTTTTAAAATTTTTTTCATAAAACTAGAAAAAATCTGTCCGGCAGATAAATAATAAAAAGAATTACCGCCGCACGTCCGATCGTCGTAAACCGGAGCACCACACTTTCTCGTGTAAATATACGGAATATTCTCTAAAAAGCATAATTACTACAATATCGTAATATTATTAATTGTTATCGTCATATTATAAAATATTCGCCCGATTGGATTTAACGCCATTTTTATGAGCACGAATTTTAAACAAAGACAAACACACACCCACACACACAAACACAAACTCTCAATATAACAATGAAAGAAACAATAGAAAAGACGAAATATAAGCGCAGTAAGAGACAAAGAGGCATTAATCGTTTTTGTTGCAGGAATATTATAAATGAAGTTAATAAAAAAAAAGTAAAACCCGCTGTTGAAACTGCGATCTCCTCGCATGCTCGACGCAACGAGTACATAGAGATCGTAAACCAATATACGAAAAAGTGATCAAACAATTAAGAATACCGTAAATATCCATAAAGAAAAAACAAACAAACAAAAATACGAAGAAATAAAAGAAAACGTAACAAAGAAAAGAATGTGACAATGGCAGTATATTATTAAAATGAAGTCTGTAATCGAAATGTTTTATATTTTTACACCGAACAAGCAGTATATTAACGTACAATAAACAATAAACAATGTCCTTCCAAACTCAACCTCAGAACATAGCAGATGTTAACGATTTTCTTATTTTTTCATTGCGATAAAGGAGAAAAACAGAAAAAAAAAAAAACAATAATACGAAAATAAAAAAGAAACGAATGGAAGATCACACGAATAAGATGATGGAAACCATGCGAGAGAGCAAAGAAAGAAAGAGCCATCACTTCCGAATTATGATCTGGATTACTTAATTGCGGTATATGCGAACAAGTTAATTTAATGATGAAAAATAATTGGAAACAAAAAATAGGTACTTCGTAATGAACTCTTCGAACGGCGTTATATTCGAATTTTAGAACTTTAATAAACGTATGAAAAAATGCAATTGATTGACACGTCTCTATATACGACTCGGCGATGAAAAAACACGTAAACGGAGCGAAAAATATAAGAAATAAAATGGAACGATGTATCATATGAAAATACAATTATCATTATGTGTGGTCATGATTTTGGCAACAAAGAAACAACAGAGAGAGGGAGACGCAGTGACGAAAACATAAACAAAAAAATTAAAACTCGTGTACACACGTATATAAATAAATATTTATGTGTTTAGCCGCTGAATATCATTCACCCATAGAAACCCGACGAAAAAAAGAAGAAAGCGACTTTTGGTGTACGAAAAACGTGTGTTTTACGTTGTCTAGAATATTCAAACAAAAAGCTACGTTTCCTCGAGGATCGTCAAAATTCTTTTTTCGATCGTAATTGTTCCAGGAATCGTTAATTTCATTATCTTCTTATTCATACTACGGGCAATATCGATAAATGCAATAAAAATGAAGAAAAGAAAAAAAAAAACGAATAAAGAAACATCATTTTGGATAATTAAAAGGAGAATAAAAATGGCAACGGGCGTGCAAGAAGGATTCATCGAATTTTCCATTTATACATAACATCATCATTCTCTTATCAGTATGATATATTGTACCTATAAGTATCGAATCAAAAACAATTGTAATTATAAATAGGACTATTGTAGTTGGCGAAAGGAAAAACGAGAAGCGAGAGTAATTGGAAGAAGCAGAAAATACGAGAATGGAAGAAATGAGAGATTAATTAGTCCAGTGATATTTGTACGTATCGGCCGCGGTGATGATTTATCGATATATAGATATAATTATAAATATTTATATAGTATATATATTATATATATTAAATGTTGGGTTGGAGGGTTTTTGACGTCAGTTATAACGCTCCAAGGCTTTTTGTTCATATGTTATACGAGATAATTGTCGATTCAACGACGCGAACAGATACTTTTGTTTACAGCCGTTATATTCACCATCAAAACAAAAACGAAAAGCGAGAATAACAAAAAAAAAAAAAACGTATGATTCGACGATCAATCCTGCGGGATTGGGCTGCTTTTTCATCCATATTACAAAACAAACACCTGCGATCGCAGATTGAAAAAAGCTAAATACACACAGGCGCGCTCGCGCGGGCCATTTAAATGGAATCGATTCATCGCACCCTGTTTGATTTCAACTGGAAGTATATTTATATAATAACAAATGGATATATAAATATTTATATATATTTGCATATATACATATACATATATGCGTATGTATATTTAAATATATATGTATACGTATATGTATATAAACATACATACAACTGTACATAGTGAACACGTACACAAACATGTAAATATGTTAAAACTGGAGGGTTTTTTGACGTCAGCGGCCATCCCACGTAATCAATCGACCACGCACTGTAAAAACACGCGGTGTTCAAATAACTTTATTAAACACTTGGATAATTTTTGTTTATTCTGCTTTTCTTACGCTCTTGAAATATTGAGTTAAACGAGGGCAATGGAAATGAAAAAAAAAACGTCGGATTTGTTCCCTTTTTTAAATCAGGGGTCGCTGAGCCTCTGCTTCACGGAAATTCTATTCTAAGTTACATTTCATTCCGAACGCCAGGATTTCGATTTTCAAGCCTTTTTTTCATCGATGTTTCTATTTCGTTAAAAATCATCTAATTTGTGTTTTTCCAACTTTGGATTTCTTTGATTTTTGTAAAACATGCCAATTTTTCTTCGAATCATGTACAAACGGTTGGGAAAAATATTATCAAACAAATCCGAGTTGTGGGCGAACGTGAAATTCAGGTGGAACATCCCATATAAATATGTGTATAACGTGTATCTATAAATAGTGACGAGACACCGCTTTTTCTTACAGTGTGAAAAGACAAGCGTGAATCCTCAATGTCACAACACGACGCCACTACATTGTTTAAACGTATATAAGGAAAAAAAAAATACATGTATACATAAATGAATGTATAACGATTGTATACAGTGATCTAAACAATACTAAAAGATAAAAAAAGCTCTTTTTTCGAATGTTTTTATCTCTCAAATAATTGCGTGGTACTATATTCGTGCATATTTCGGACTTCATCTTCTGAGATTTCTATCAAACATAACATTAAAAAATGAAGGAAACAGTCAAGTTTAATAAAGTTCATGAAAATATGATGAATAATGGTGGGAGAAAAAAATGAGGCCAAGCAGTATAAATCGCTGATTTGGTATCAACCACGCATACACACAAGGGTACATAAATGCATGCATACACTTTTCTCTCTCTCTCTCTCTCTCTCTCTCTCTCTCTCTCTCTCTCTCTCTCTCTCTCGTCTCATTAGCGCAAAAACACACGAAACGTGATTTTACGACTTAACTTTAAAATTGTGGATGGAGTGTAAAGTATATGGTTCGCTTTTAAGAATCGCGATGAATAAAATTAAAAATTAACATAAAGTGACGAAAGAATGAAAAAAATGGTTTATTACACTTACTTGATGTGTATAAATTTGTTCAAGTTTTTTTCTCACTGTCTTCATAGGTGCCTCAACGATCACGAAGTCAATATTCATTCTGCACCAGAGTAACAGGTAAGTTCTATTATTTTACTCGTTCGTGTAACTAGAGATTTTTTGACAAATAAATTTCGTAGCAATTTTGCGGTCGCACGAACTTGTCGTTCAATCTTTTTCACAATGACAATAAAAACATGACTAACTCATAGTTACGCAAACCTTCGATTACTTTTTATCGACTTCCTCATTTTTCTGTAATTGAGAAATTGGGTTTCGTTGAAGTTCACAATTGGAAGGAAAGAGCATGGATATCTTGATCGAGTAATAAAAGACAATCATTACGTTTTTCCCATCAAATGGAACAATAAACTTTATTCAAATCAATAACAATTGACTATAATATAATAATTCTTCAACAATACATTACAAGTGTTAGAGGTGTTAAAATCATTAAATAATAAATTCGAATCTTTCATGTATCACCGTTTTTATATCGTTCTCTACGATCCTCCCGATCTCTTATTTCTCTCTCGTCTTTCGTTTTTATTGTATTCGCTCGTTCAGTATCGTTCGCATCGTGATAGCCTCAACCTGCGACATTATTAACAATCGTTTCAGATCAAATTTAGCCTCTTCATTAATTATAATATGCATTTAGATATATTCGTCATTTTATGCCACATTAGTTTCCTTTTTGGCTCTCGCATTTCATAAGGATGTATGGCTCACCGGGCGAAGGTCTGGACCGAGAAAATTTTCTTTGCGTTCATTCTTCAATGAATAATCATATGAAAAAGTCCAAAGTCCTTTACAATAATATAAATTCGGAGATTTTCAAGTTTTCATCTTTTTTTTTTTTTTCATCGATACGAATTTAGATTTTCGATGCAACATTCATTATCGATCGTTACTGAGGAAGACTGAGAAATATGTTGGCACATCACGATTAATGGTCTTCTGGTATTTGCCGTTTACACGACGAGCATCAGGCGAAAAAAAAGAAAATTCACTCCATCGGTTATAAAATCTTATAAGTGGATAAATTATTATCCATAAATTATTATATTGATGACAATAATTTAATTCATAGATCTATTCTTCATACGATTTTAAAAATCATTTTTAGGTCAGATTTTTTGAATACTTCCATTTGGTTTTATATTGTTAATGACGTTACAATTTCTCAACGTTTGACCCATTCGAACTTATCACGAGGGTACGGTCAGCAGGTATTTTCGAGTAATTTTTCATTGTGTAGAGATTGAAGAAAAAAATATTTCTTCATCGGACAGTCTTCTTTAGTTTCTATCGGACGAGGGCGACCCTCAAACTTGATTGATTCGAATTGTATAAAATGTTCACTGTTTTAAAATTTCGGCCATACAAAATTCGTTTGAGAAACAAATAAAAAACACGTAATCGTGTCGTCTTCTCGCAATCGGGGAAATTGGACCGTTTCTTGATTACGAGAGCTGGGAGTGACTGAGGACTCAAAAAACTCGAGTTCTCAGGAATTTGGATGTTCGGTATCCATCGTATAGCAAAAATATTGTAAAAACTTTTCTCTACGAATTTTAATGGCGATTGACTAGAACTTGAAATTTGGCAAATTAAAATAAAAAAAGGAAAAGTGTTTTTTTTTCTGATTCTGATTGTTTTTAATTCTGTTACGATTTGTAAAAAATTGTAACGTAAAAACGAGTGCAAAGTTTGGACAAGTGTTGAGCAATTCGTTATTCGTGGACATGATAATAAGAAACTATCGCTGAGGCCATACATCCTTACATTTGTTTGACAAACTTGTCTTATCGTAAACGTATGTTCGATTTAAAAAAATCACTGTGCAAATATAATGGTTATTAGCAGTGTTAGAAAAAACGAGCACAGCACAATGTCACAAACTGTTATGCTGTTTGTTATATGGCAAAGTTTGCTAAACTTGTGCATTCTAGTGTCTTTGAAAGCGTACACATTGTCATTACAGGCGGGCTCATCCTCAATGTTTTTCTCACCTTCGCGATAGGCGAACGTCTGGTCATCTAGCTCGGGCTTTGGCCTAGTTTTTCTTCCTTCGTTTCTCGTCTCGTGACTTTCATTGTCATCGTTTTGCATTGCCAAGAATTCCGAATTTCTCGATATTCTAGAACGTTGATCCTTTGTGTGATTATTTGGCGATGCGACTTTGGTTCTGCGGTCTCGAAGGCTCGACGAGTGGCTCGAAGTCCCTGGACTCAGACCCTCCGATTTTGCCAATCGTGTGTCGTTCTTCGAGTGCTTGAGGCTCAGGGGTTCTTGTTCGATGGTCGATGCAATGCTTTCGGGATTATTGAACGACGTCGCAAGCTCATCGGTGGGATATTTGCCAACTTTGTTCGGATTTTCGACGAGAGGAACATCGTTCACTTCTCGTAATAATTGGTTGAATTTGTCATAAACGCTGTCCGTTGAACTGCTCGATTCTTCGTCATGAAAATTGGGATTATCGATGATTTCCTTTTCCTCTTTCAGGTCGACGAATGCCTCGTCATTCCTCGTCATATCTAGAAGCTCGTTGTTCGGATCTTCGTTCCTCATCCGACGAGTCAGACTCTTCAAACGTTCCAGACTATTCGTTAGATCTTGGTCCTCCAGAGCACTCTTCGGCGATACAAATTTGGCTCTGTATTCCAAAACGTGTGACGTATCGTCGTCGAAATTTCTCGTGATGTTTGCTCCGTCGTTGATTCTCTCGGAATCAGTTGGTTTTCGCTGCTCGTACGTTTTGTTGTTTTTCAAATTATCCCTCGTTGTTTCGAGCTCGTCGATCGGATATTTGCCAATTTTATTGGTGCATTCTATCGGTGGCAAATCGTTGACTTCCCTGAGCAACTGATTAAATTTGTCGTAAACGCTGTCCGGTAAACTTCCGTTGTTGCTGCAAATGCCCAGCTCACTGGCTGACGACAATAAATCATCATCGGCTGTCTTCCTCGATAAAATGGGCAAATTGTCGCTGCTCAGGCCTACCGATCGTGACGAGCTGCGATCGTCGTCTCGCTCGGTACTCGGGATTTCTAAACTTTCGTTGAAATTCAATATGCTCGCTGGGACCTCGTAATCGTCGTTGAAAAGTTTCTCCCATTCGTCGATTTCCGATTGCGAATTATTCTCCGTTTCTCCCAGCGCCGTATCCTGGTCCTCGACTTGGTCTTTATTCTTCGTCTCGTCATCGTCAGTTTGACGTATTAATTTTTCCAGATCTTGGCAAAGTTGCTTGTACTCGGAAATCTCTTGTTCGGTGAACTGCTCGATGTTCTTATCGTCGTGATCACGTCGAATATCGCTTGCCGAAGAGTCTCGCGAATGGGAGCAACGTTCTGGACAGGAATCCTCGGATTCTGTGGTCACTGATTTAAGCGTTGAACCGCGCGACTCACGAGCCAATTTCGAGTCGTAATCGGAGAGAAATTTTTCATTGTCGTAGGGAAAATTGTCCCGAGGAACGTAAACCTGAATTTTTCGTTGTAAGGCACTCTTTGGTTGATTTCCATTGATGTCCAGATGAACATTATCACGGTAATTGGTAGGATTGCTCATTAGGTCGTACGACGTAGAAGAGTTTGTGAAATCGAATTTATTCGAATTGTTTCGAAGCTCAGGAGAGAAACTCGGTTTTTGCGAAGATTTAACGTATTCGTTGTACCATTCGGTCTCGTTGTTCGTTAGATCAACCGAGTTGGATCTTCCAGCTCGTTTCTTTCTCGTACCGAAGCTCGAAGTGTCGTACTTGATTGGTAAATGTGGCTCGATCAACGAGTCCATTTGTAAATAATAATTTGTATTTTTGTTGATCCCTGCGTGATTATCTTTGTCTTTGCGAAGGTTTCTGAAAGCGAGATCATCGCAGACGACGTCAGGCTCAGATTTTGGTATGTAGAGCGAACGTGTTTGGCCAGATTTCGGAGACGTTGGTTTGACATGCAAATAGTCACTCTCGGTCGATCCAGTCACCGGTCCGAGTGGTATACCGAACGGGGGCTGTGGTTCTATGACTTTTAACGTATTTACAGCGTGACTTATGCTACGAAACAATAAATCGTCCCTCGTCAAATCCGGACTGGAACGTCGGCTGCTGTTGCTTCTTGGACGGAAAGAATCGTTGTCCCGAATCGAGAGATTGGGGGATGTAGCTAAATAACTGATTTGCGAGACGGAAGATTGTCCGTTCACAGAGGAGGGGCGTTCTTTGGGATTCATCCGTCTGTAAGCCATGTCATCGCTTATTCTTAAATTATTATCGGACTGTGAATTCCAATGGGAAACTTCGTGATTCTCATTCGACGATGTGTCCGATAAATTTTTAAACGAATGCTCGGCAATGCTCTTCGCTGCATTGTCACGGTACTCGTCCATCGTGCGCTGCTCGGCACGTTCCAACAGATCAGGATCACTCAGGCGTAGACTGTTGTATATGGCTTCCAGTTCGAACAAGGCTTCTTGAAGATTTCTCGAACTTCTCTTTCTTTCGGCCTCGTTCTCCTCTAATATTTTCTTTGATTCTGGACTTTGGCTCGCCTCGCGACGTGTTCTCGGCCTAGGAACTGGATGATACGACGATTGCGAGTCGTTCGATCGCGATCTTTCTGGCACTTTGTAATTTTCTCCTTTATCCGCACAATTCGCCAATTTCTGTCTTGAAAATAGCTCAACTCCTTTGGGTAAGGAACGAGTTGTACGAGCTTGATCGCTCGGCGATGGTGTGACGTTCTCCGGACGATCCCTCGCTTCCTCCCGATGTTCACGTTTCAAACGATTTACAGGACTGTCAAGCCCGTACGAATGCGTGAGCGAGTAGTAATTATCATTTCTGTAAGGATAGGCCGTTGCATCGGGGAACTCTGCAGAAGCGACCTCGGTCCACCGACAATCATGCGGAGTTTCGTTGTCGGACATGCAACTGCGAGCGTTCGTCGGGGTCTTAGGTTCGTAGTATCGTCGGCAGGATTTTTGCGTGACGAGTCCATTGTTGAATGGAAACGTTGGGTTCGAGACGTTTGGAAAAATTCTCGATTTATAGGAGCGCGGAGGCGGTTCGGGTGGTAAAACTTTTCTATTTTGTTCTTCATTCACGACATTTATTTGTCGAGGTCTCAAAGAACCGTAAATCTCGTCGTGGGCGTCCGATCGACGAACGTTTGTTTTTGGCCATGTAAATTTTTCACATTCCTGGCCATCTCGAGCGTTGAAATTGTGTGACAAACGATCAAATACTCTCGCGGACGATCCACTGGGTGATGATATTCTCGGTGAATCGATGCTTCGTAGGATGTTGACGTCAACGGGATTCGAGAAGTCGCTACTGCTGTTGCAATCGTCGCGAGACATGCGCTTTATGTATCTCTCAGTTCTCGCTCCTCTCGTCCTTCTGCTATAGGAATCTGTTCGCTGAATCGACGTCTGAATGTTGTCCTCGCTACGAAATTTCATCGAAGACTGACTCGAATTGTGAGACTCGTCGTCCGAGCTGACATTGCCGCAAAGACGATCTCTTTTGGCTGCAGCACGAGCTTTCATTCTGCTCAGTCTGCTGTGTTTTCCAGCGGCATCCGCAGAACCTCTACTGCTGGGTGAATTGGCAGAATCATTGTATACTCTGAATATAGAATTCTGCGACTGATTAATCGTCGCTCTGGAACTCCGGACGGACTCTGTGGCTTCCCTGCTTTCCGTCTGCCCAAAATTCTCCACGGCGAATGAATTTTTAGCATCCTGCTCTTCGCCGGGTATTTTGCCCCATTTCGACTTCATTTTACTGACTTTTTTCGTCTGTTTCTTCGTCAACATGTGTCCAGGTATGTAAGTTATGTCTTCCTCGTTGGAGGAAGTCTCGTTGTGTTGGCCGGAGGATATCCTCCTGAGCAATCCGCCGAACGACCATTTCTTGTCTTTCTTCTTCTCCACGGGCAAGCAATTCTGTCCAGAGAAGCGTTTGGTCGGTGGTAAAACGCTTTCCTCCTTGAGCGTGTGCTTTCCTTTCGAGCGCCACTTTTCCATCTCGCAGAACTGGCCCCCTCCGTCTCAATTATGATTCCGCTTTGCTCTATCTGCGAATACAACGAAGCAATCTATTTATAAATCTCTCATACGCGCGCCAGACTCTTTGAACGAATTTTCTCTAGAGTCTGGACTCGGCGGAACGAGCTAAAAAACAAAACGCGAATGAGGTCAGGAGGTGACCCGCATTTATGGACATTTTCACTGGTTTCAAACGTTTCTATGAATTTCAATGATGCAGTTGACTTTGATGCTCAAATTTATGAAAAAAACAATAAGTTCAGAATTTTGCTGTTTTCTAGATGGTAAAAAAACGTTTCTGTCACGTAATAAGAGGTTCGAAAAGATCGACATTGTTTTCTGTGCACGTTAATGATAACGCGTACAGTTTATCATTCATTTTCGTTTTTGTCTCAAGGACTGTTGAGTCATGCTTTTTTCTCCGTTTTTTTCCATCGAATATACAACACGCGACTCGGTGTTTTTATTTAAATTTTGTCATGTACGAATACGTATCGAGTACAGCCACACCCCTCGTAACGTCTCGTATAACACGCGATCTATATAGATTTCGGTATTTTTTCACATATATTTCTCGAGTTGCACTCACTTCGGCTTGAAAAGATTTGCTTGTATACACTCGATACTTAAACTTAATATAGAGTATACATAGAACATAGCTATGCGTACGTATCAACGTTCATGTATACATGCACGTATATCTATCAATGAAATTACTCTCGTGTATCAAAGCGCGATGGAATTTGACCTTGGAGAACCGCAAGATTAAGCGCGCGAATAATTTGAACACTTTTACGAAATGTATGAAAATATATATGTTTATGACACGACGCGAAATAATTGATAATATTGAACAACGACGTTGCTTTAGTGAACTGTTCATTATTTTACTCACTAAACAAACAAGAGTGTTCCAAACATGGGCAGGGACGAGGAACGGAAATAGAATATACACATCCGTCGTTGTACGTCAAAAAAACTGTACGCAACACACTGTGTTCTTTCTGTTAACACGAAATTTATAGATGCCAATTCAATGATACGAGACAACGCGTTTTGGTACTTAGTTTTTCTATGTCGTTTCTTACGTGGCTCAAAAAAGTACGCGTGTAAAAATGTTAACGGTGCTAAATATTTGTGCATGCATACACGCATGCCATATTATAAACTCAAGAACGTACGTGAACGAACCGTTGTTCGATGATATCTCACAGTTATTTTTATTTATTTGTTTTCTTTTCCTTCTATGACCAATGAACATCTCTTCCGAAATTCGATAGTTTCGTACGCGTGGGCGATGAATGATTCACACAAAAATTAGCTTTGGTTCTACAACTTATGGCGGACGAAAAAAATACAAACGTAGAAGCACGCAAGCGAAGCTTTCTTTTGAGTTCTAACCTCCTTTTGGCGAGAACTTACGGAGAACTCCCCTCCGTGTCTCCGCGATACTATCGTCACCGTTCGTTTCGAACGTGTGCGTATGCGTTCCAGCATTTTTGCTATACTTGCATGCTGTCTTACTGAACTCTTCAAGTCATTGGATGTCTCCAACGGAATCCGACAGATCTTTCCGTTGGCCCTGTACTCCACTGGTTCATCGAGACGCGCTTTTCATAATCCCACGATATAGATATACGTTTCCCCATTTCCATGATAATGAAACCGGTAAGAACTTGAATTTTATAGAATACACATTTATTCTCGTGTTTACTTAATTAATCATAAAGACTTTCGACAGCGGTGCTTAAGCTTCAGTTACGACAGCCGCTCAAAATTGACACTTCTGAACCAGAAAATAAAAAGTCAATATGCCCCGAAATTTATAAAAAAACTCCGTCCTCGACTAATTTTTATTTTTATTTTTATTGTAACGCTTTTCGCATCGTTTAACGAAAATATTCATCCAATGCAATGAAATTCGCGATTTCAAAGTAGCCAAAATCAATACAACGAACGCATTTTCAAAAAATTAAATATATTACCCAACATTATTGTTCCATTCGCTCGTTAATTCGTACGAAATGCGTTTAAGGTGATCCATCAACAAGGTGATTGCAAGACGAACAGGCGTCCTTGATATTTCGAGAAAAATAATGAAAAAACGTTCTTTTTCGACGAAAGGAAAAAAAAACATGTAACTTGTATTTTTATCAAACATCAAGCCTCGTCCAAAAAAACGTGCAGATTTAGGAAACTAGGGAAAGAGGAAAATAATGGTCGAGTACGAAAAAGTTTTCGCAATGACAACAAAACTTGACTGATAAAAAAATTGTACTTGGTTTCTTTCGTTTGCTTACTCACAATCTCGTTTATGCGCCTTTATAGAAACAGAATTATCGTAGTGTTCTATATTTACAAGCGCATTATAAAAAATTCGTTGTTTCGGTATCAACATATAATATTTATGTTTGTAGATCGATTTTGCAGAAAAATAATAAATTATTTTTTTCGTAGTTGCTGTTGTCTAGACTAGAATGCTACAAAGTAAAAAAAAAAACAAAAAAAAATAAAATAAAAGATCGAACTTTGCAATAATACTGCAATAAGACTATGCTATAGATTTCGGATATTTCTTCCTTCGTGCGCTTACTATATTAATCTTTTTTTAATACTTCAAAAGTGTGCTTGAGAAACAGATCCCAAATGCCGATGAATATTATCGAGAAACAAACGAGCAGGAAGTCGAAAGTTTCGACTCGACGTTTTGATAAAAGGTGCACAAATTTCTCTTTGTGGCCTATTTCTTCAAGAAGAGTTTGGGATTTGAGGATTTTGACGTTGTTCGTGAATAATTGTATCGCTTGTTGATGATTTTAATGGCATTTTGCTGTTTTCCATTCTGAACCTCGAATAACCGTGCCGTTATGTTTGACAAGAGAGCAATTTGCGATCTGTTTCTTCAATGGAGTGTGTTGAGTATTCATAGGCGTATGCAAGGGATTTACGTAACTTTTTCCGCTAACAGCGTATCAGTCATGTACGTAATTTTTAATAGTCGAGAAAAATGCAATTTTTCCGATGGTAAGTTCACCGTCCAGGCTATCACGCGTATTCCTTGATCGCGCCATCGGCAAATCGTCTCTCTGTAAATGCAAGAAGAAGTAATTGATTGAGCGATTGAAATTCTTTCCACGTTGGAAATGTTTTGTAAAAAACCATAATCATCGTTGACTGCAACCCATAATCGCAGTGCAATGGAAATTCGTGGTTTTTTCTGTGGACGACAGAATTTCTATTAAAGAACAATCATTTTGAAATTCGGTAAGATCCAAAAAAGATATTCGTTCGTGTTAATTTATTTTGATTCGTGAGAATGTCCATTTGAGCATATTATTCTTCAGTGATCGGGGACCACAGCCGAGAACCAGTTTTTTTAACGAAAAAAATTGTCCAAGTTTCGTAGAATGGAAATTTTTAACGCTAAAGCTTTTTTGATTGATTGTTTTTTGTCCGTTTTCTCGACGATCTTAAGGGATGTCGTTTTACTTACGGACTGATGACGTCTTTGTGTAATAATATTGCCGATATCCCGAGTACGTAATAAGTGAATCGAGGCAAGGCCCATTCATGTAAAGCGTCGAGAATACAGGCAATCAAATGTTTGAATGGATTTTTGAAGCGGACTGGTCCTGATCCGTCCAATCCACCGTACGATTTGGTGGAGAAAAATTTAGGCCTCCAAGCAAGACTCGTAATTATTCGGGGTTCTTTTCTCCTGACCTAGAATTCAACAGTAACCTAACATATTGTCAAAAATGTCAAGTCTGAGCGATTGAATTCGATTTCTGATGCATTATTCCAAATAAATGAGGAATTTTTATTTTTTGGACGAGGAGACGTCATCGTTAAGAGCTCCACTGGACCATTGTCGATGACAATGACATAGGAAGATTTTTTTGATGCACCAAAAATACGAATCACGCATTAAAATATCGATCAATCATTGTTCAATGGACCTGCCGCATATTTTTCAAATTTTTTACCATATAGATTAGAATCGGATGAAAACTGGATACAACTGCTCTTTCGTAAAGTTCAGGATGCTTTTTAAAAGCATTCAAAATCACTTGTATAATGTCTAGACTTTTTTCCTTAATGTCTATGAACATGTGCTGACCATTGCGGAGACATTCCTCCAATATTTCATCAAAGAGAGCGATTCTTTCTACTCCATTGAACTTTTCTCTGAAAGCAAGAAATAATGTAAAGCAATGCATGAGAAATACTGAAAAACAGTTGTTAATTTCAACGGGGAAAACGCAACATCAAGTTCCTACAGGCTGCAATTTCTGACACACCTGAGAGGATGATTTTCACTGATATCTAATTGCTTCAGTTGATCCCACGTCATTTCTTTAATCCTGCCTGTTTTTCCAGTGAGTCTTTCGATCGTTTCATCATGAAATATAATTGGAATGTTATCTTTTGTTAAAGCAAGATCAAATTCGACCGCAGTGCACCCTTTCTCTTTGCTCTGTAAAAATAAACTTTTCATTATCCATCGTTCCTGCGTTACTGTTGAAAATTATGCGATAACTGGACATGAGAAAAAATTGTGTTAGTAGTTTACAACATTACTTTGCAACGATTCAACGAAAATTCTTTTCCTGAATTTTTATCACTTTATAAAACTGTACGGTTGAAGAAATTAATTTCTTCTTTGTCTCGTGCGAGAATATGAAGACCTCAGAAAAACCAACTCATTTTCAGACGAAAGAAAGAAAAAAGAAATTTCGCTGCTTTTTAATCGTGTCATATTATTGTGTCGAAGGAGACTATGTTATTATTAATGCAACTACAATTGTAAAGTACTACGGACGAAACTAGTTTTGTTTGTATTTTTTGTGTATGGGATATATAACGGGGAATTAACGAGTAGCATGAGGTTTTACGTTTTTGAAAGCCGACAGGCTGTTCTCGGGATAATCATATCCTCCACCACGGTGTGCCACCACTCGCATGCAATATTGCTTGCCGTTACCCTGGCTGTCGCCACCAAGATGCTCTTTATCCAAAATAAAAGGATCGGCTCCTAAAACTTTTTGTACGATTTTTGGATCGGAGGATGGATTTTTTGTTAATCTCAATGCAAAAAAAATGGCTATACTGCCCCATGCTATCCAAGGTATAGAGAAATAGTACAAAGTGCTCGTTGCTATTGTCCAAATAGTCTGAGCATATATCCACAAAGTAGCGCTATCCAAAATTTGTTGAAGCAAAGTCAACATTGTATTCTTTTTCGCTTTGAGATCGAATTTTATAATTTATCTTTTCGTTCGAATCGAATACGATCGAAAAATGTTCGAGCTAGCGTAAATAACTGTTTGGATATAATGTTTCACTCATATCGAGAATATTTTATTGTTAATAGAGAGTCTTTCGTTATTTTTATTTCGTAAATTCGTTGGAGCCATGAGAGTTCGTCGATTGCGTTAGAATTCTGCGTTGTTAAATAAATTAGCAACGTTAGGTCGTTTATCTTGGATTTAATCAGGATTAATTTTCACACAATATAAACTCCGGTCACTCCTATAACAAACTATACACTAATGTCATAAAATTTGCTACAGCGCTATGTACGCGATTGCGTGATTTCTAGAGTTTTTCTTTCCCTCTCTGTCTCTCCCGGGCTTAATAAACTTGGTGAATAAAAGGTTGCCTACCGCGTTAACAGAACTCCCTATCCATATTTCAACTTGACAGAAAAAGGTCCTAGATCCGAAAATTCGAGTGCAAGTCCTATTTTCCAAAAAATAGCCGCAATTCTTCGAAATAAACGTCTGAAAATGATACACCGAAAAAATAAACAATTTTGAACATGTTGGATTTTTAGGTTTATTAGAAAATCAATGCTACGCATTGATATTTTTTCATTTCAAAGTTCGTAACATAACCTCGCAATAGGTTAAAGAGATCGCAAAGTCTACTCCAATTACAGCAACCATCGTACATTTTGAGAAGTCTTCCGCATAATGATAATTCTTTAACAATGGGTGATTTTTTGGCAAATAACAATACCTGCGGCCAGAATCTTCTGAGACTCGTATCACGAGGAAATGCCATCATAGCGGAACTTATGCGCCTCAAGGATTATGTGCCCCGAGTTTTTAGGTTAGAAAAATCGTATTATCAGTCAATGATTATCGAAAAACGTTCATTATAGGATCGACCCATGCAGTTCCCAAGACAATAAAGAAAAGCGTCCATATTATGCATTTTTCATTAGATAACAATATTGTAATACAAAATTATAATACTATCGCCATCGACTATGATATGCATGTGTCAACAGAATTAACGTACTTTCATGTCGGTACTGAAAGCTTCTTGGCGGATTAAACTCTAACAAAAATACGAACAATAAAAATAAATTTGCAAATTCGACGTCAAGTTTTCCATTATTTTTCCAACATTCACCGCGACTGACGTAAATAAATTCAATATTTCTGGCTAAGCCCACAGAATCCAAAAAATAGGAAAATAATTATTCTTACAGGCTAGATTCGAAGCAACACGTACAAAAGTATGGTGGTGTTATCCTCGATTTTGCCTACTTCAAGGCTGAAGATACCTATGAACAAAAAATCGAAAATGACGTTGTAAGCAATACAAGCTCGAGTTTTCATAACTCGAAGGTTTACAAGTTTTTCATTTCCTGTTTTTACTTTTCAGGCACTGCAAGAAATTGATGAAAGTTTGAGGGAAAACTATGCGGATATACTGTCAAGATTTTATCTGGCGTTTGAAAGCATTCACAAATATGTGACAGATTTTAATTCTTACATCGATGAGTTGGAGGATGGAGTTTATATTCAACAAAACGTGGAAAGTGTCATTCTCAACGAGGAAGGCAAACAATTAATGGTAAATTTGATTTTCTCTTTCATAAAAATTTAGAACATTTATCCCGTTACATAAACGTTGAGTATCAAATCGACATTAATGCAAATTTGAGCACAAAATCAATTTCGATTCCAAGTGAAATGAAATTTTCATAATCAGATGTTAAAGAATTTTGTTACGAAATTATTGTAACAACACTTTTCCCACAGATTCGATGATATTTTTAGTGCAATTTATCATTTTTAGTGAATGATTTCGTTGCAGTGCCGAAATCAAAGGGAATAGAATATTTTAGTGACTAAAAAATTAACTGTAACGTAATTATTGCAAAATGATAATATTTTTACTTGTTATTGAATTTTTAGTGCGAGGCTGTTTATCTGTACGGAGTAATGTTACTCCTCGTGGACCATCAGTTCGAAGGACAGATCCGCGAACGCCTGCTCGTCTCTTACAACAGATACAACGCTCAGCGTTCCTCTGCCACGAAAGTCGAGCATGTTTGCAGACTTTTGAGATCCACAGGATTTTCGAAGTCGTCTCAAAAACGGCCTACGAATTATCCTGAGAATTATTTCCAGTAATGTATCCAAGCTGTCTTTAACCCTCCGAGTGCATACTGGGTCGTTTTGACCCCAACAATTTTCTGTTATTGATTGTTTGGCATTTAACCCTTCGTAGACATACGGCAATTAGCGCACTTGCCTAGACACACATGGCTCTGGGGTGTCCTCCCGTTTTTTACTGTACTCGTTAAAAAAATCTGAAAAAAATTGAGGAAAGTAGTTTTGGATCTATAGAAAGAGAGCCTGCACTGGGTGATGGATAAAAATTCTTTTTGTATTATTGTTATTTAATGGTAATCGATACGAAAAACGAGAAATTCGAGCCACTCGCTGAATGGGCTGGACACCCCAGACCCATGTGTGTCTACTGAGGGCTAAAGGCAACGAAATTTTTAACACTCAATCTTCGTTTTCGTCAAAAGATAAATTCAGGGCCATAAAATATGGATAATTTACTGCAAAAAAAAAGTCTCTACAAAAAAAAGAATGCATATTTACTGGAATATACCGATTTGAAAAACGCCTTGGGTCAGATTGACCCAATATGCACTTATAGGATATGTGCACTCGAAAGGTTAATATTCTGTTCTGAATCACCGAGTGGGAATAATTGGAAAAATGATTTCTTAATATCCAGGCGAGTACCGATCAAGGCCTCATTGATAGAACTTCTGATTGGTCGATTGCGATCAGACGAGATATACAACCAGACTCTCGCGTTTCCACATCCGGAACATCGCAGCATTGCTTCGGCGAATCAAGCAGCAATGCTCGTTATTATTTTATCCTTCCAGGCTGAAATCCTTCACTCTCAATCCGCCATGATGCGAGAAATCGTTGATCGTTTTTTTCCTGACAATTGGGTCATAAGTATTTACATGGGAATTTTAGTAAATTTGCAACAGTGGTGGCTTCCTTACAAAGCGGCCAGAACTGCTCTCAACAATACGCTCGAGAATTCGAACGTTAAAAAAATCGCGCAGAGTTATGGCCAGAAAATGAAAGTTAGTACGTCGGATAATCTATTTTCTTCTTTTACCATAATGGCGAAAATAATACTTTCCCTTTAATCCTCAGGAACAATTAGTCAAAACGGATAAATTGCAATTGGCCGTAACGTTGGGTGAGCACGAGATCGAGTCAATTGTGAAACTGATTCGCGAGTGCAACGTTTCATTGCATTGGATTCTTTTGCACACTGCAACTCCCACCATTTTGATCGAGGACTCGAAACGGTCACGAACTCTGCGTCAACAAGTCATCAATGAGAGTGATTGTACGAACGATGATTGCCTTCGGTTATTACTCAGTGCAGCACAAATCGAGCATCATTTGAAAAACATGTATAAGCAGGTGAGTTGAAGCTTTGACTATTAAGGTGACCTATCGCGTGAGTAAAAGAGAGATTGATTGACATTTTGAGAAAAATAACAATACATCTTCTTTGGTGAAATCGAAACGACGTGTGATTTATATTTTTAAAACCAAAAAATCACCGTATCGCTCGAATAAAGATCAGTTATTCCAAGTTATTGGTAATTGTTCGATAAAATCCGTACAAACAGCAGGATGGTAAAAAAAACTCGAAATTTTATTGATTTTTTTGTATCAAAATTTCAGCTGTTAACCGACAAAGAATCCAAGTGGATTGAGAAGAAAAACACGTGCACCGAGCGTCTTATGAATCTCGCCGAAGTTTTCAGTGGTAATAAATTTCTGGACGGTGTCGAGTCCAACGAGTGCCTTAAATCTTGGTTTAAAGACACAAGTGGACACGTAAATACGCTGCAACAAGAGGACAGTCGAATAATAGCCCAATTGTTAGAAGCATTGGGAGAAGTTCAAGGTAAACTATTTTCTAGTTGGCAAAAGATTGGTGATGAGTAGTCGTTGATGAAAACGATACAAATGATTGACCATTGTCCGAGTTGACGATTAAATGTCCTGACAGCGAACAAACTGTCGGAACGGATATAAAAAACGCTGCATATTGAAATTTGCAAATTGCTTCCTCGAGATGTTCAATATGCACGATGCTCATAATCTTCTTCTACGAGGAACTATATTTTTAATTTTGGCTTTCTCATAGAGGAAGCTGTGAGCATCGTGCATCTTCCGCATTTTGAAGAAGGAATTTGCAAATTTGCAAATTTTCTAGAATGTAAAGAGGAAGTACAGATTTATACACAATATCTTACAACATTTGCTAAAATTGAAGCGGTTGAAAGATTTTTCGAAAAACTAAGATTTTCGTAAAATTCGAAAACCCTTAAAATTTAAACCCTTCAACCGATATTTCTCAAATTCAATACCAACCCTCCTATTTTGATGCTCTATTTATAAAAAAAAAAATTAACAATAAATCTGGAAATTTTCCGAAGTTGTCAAAACCACGCATAAAAATGCTGAAGCTCATTGTTGAAAAAAACTCAATGCCGTAGAATAAACATTGTTCCCAAAAATGGTTCTCTGTTCTCGACCGTGTTTACAGCGTTCTTAGTTTCCACTTGAGGCACAGTTTGTCGATTGCAATGATTGATTGTTTATGGAGGATGATAAAAGTCACTGGAATTCAAGGTAATATTTTATTTAATCATTACAGAATTCCATCAGTTGAAGAATAATTTACAAGTGTCTCGTTACTTGACGGACACCTGCGAAATATTGCACGATATGTTGCGAACTGGCAGTATTACCGACGACACAATGATTGCTCTCAATATCGTTACCGATTGCTGTTATGCGTGGAATATCATGGAATCCTTCGTGGGTATAATGCAGTCTCGTATCAAAGAAAACCCGCCGACTGTTACGAAGCTCAAGGCATTGTTTTCGAAGGTTGTTTAATTAGGAACTCACAATGGATGACATTCGCTTAATCGTTGAGAACTACATATCCAGAGACATGAATACATTCCGTTTGTTCCAGATGGCCTCGGCATTGGAAACTCCATTGTTACGCGTCAATCAGGCGAGAAGCGCCGACTTATCCTCCGTATCTCAATATTATTCAAGACAACTAGAGAGTTACGCACGACGTGTTTTACAAATTATTCCCGAGACTGTATTCGGCCTGCTTGCCCAAATTGTCCATTTGGAAACAAATGTATTCAAAGAAGTTCCAACGAAATTGAGCAAAGATAACCTTAAGGATTATGCTCAGCTCGATGAGCGATTACAGGTAAAAATTCTCGCTTAATTAAAACATATTCCTGGGTTATGCTCCGTCGTTTGTAAACATTCCAACTCATCCCACAAATCTAACCGTATGATTTTATTTTTACAGATGGCTAAATTGACGTACGAAGTTTCGGTCTTTACGAAAGGAGTTCTCTCATTGAAAAGTGTTTCCCTCGGAGTTTTGAGGGTCGATTCACATCGTCTTTTGGAAGATGGAATTCGACGAGAACTTGTGAAAAAAGTCACTCTTACTCTGCAAAACGGTCTAACTTTTGATCCCAAATCCAAAGTAATTTATTTTTCGTCTGCAACGATAATTTCTTTCATTATTTCAGTTTGCATTGCAAGCTCTTGACAAATAGAACGCGTCGTGTACAACGTTGTTGTTTTTTAGGTTCCTTTAGCGACGAAGCTCAGTTCCCTGACCACGGTCATGGAAGGATATCGAAAATCTTTCCAATATATTCAGGACTACATCAACATCAATAGTTTAAAAATATGGCACGAGGAAGTGAGTTGTTTTTATCTTAGAATCATTTAATCGTCAATTTACGCGTTATTTCTGTATGAATTATGAGGCGAAACGAGAACTTTTGCTTGGAGTGGATGAGTGCTCTTTCTAATACATAATTATCACTTCTGAACAGATAACTTATATAATTAATTCGGCGCTCGAGGAAGAATGCAGAGAGTCAACGTGGACCTCGGAAAAATCGCGCAAATTTTTGCTTTACGAGGATAAAGTCGATACTGCCATGCCAGCTGAGACCAATTCCGGCTCTTTTATGGGCCGACTAGCTCGTGAATTAATGCGAGTCACAGATCCTAAGTACGTCTAATAAATACTGGCTACAAAAAAAAAAAAAAAATATATATTAGAAAATCGATTTCGTCGGAATTTCACTGCTCGACATTTAAAAAAAATGTTACAAATTTTTAGGCATTGTCATCAAAAGGAAAATTTTCCAAAATAAATTGCAATTATTATGAAATTTATTAAAATAATATAATTATTAGAAAATAATTGAAATCAAATTGAAAAATAAATCAAAAACATAGTTTTTTCTTTGAAATTCTGTAAAATAACGAAGTTTCGGGATTCTGACGGTGAAATATTTTGGTTCACTTTTAGGACAACGGTCTATATAGAGCACTCACTTGCCTGGTACGATTTGAAAACTCAGAGCGAGATTCTGACCCACAAAGTCTTTTCTATGATACTCGAAGCGATAGGAACCCCAGGTCTTGCTGGTCTGGACAAATTGATATCGCACTATGTCACGGTCGAGTTGAAAGGTATAAATGATTATATGGAGAAAGGCGTGCACGACAAAAACTGGACAATCATGTTGGACGAGTGCAGATCGTTTATTCAACATCCGGATTACGTCAAGGGTACGACGAACAATCCTTCGAGACTTTACGCAGTGATTTCCGGTCACTCGAGCAAAATTTGGCCATCGATGTTCGAGGGGATCATGAGAATCGGTCAATTCCAATTGTTCAGAAACAAAATAGCCTATGAATTGAACACGGTTTGTAAATTCGAGGCAAAACACATGGAAGCTGCTCTACGAACTTTGAACAGGTACGAAAATTCACGATTTTACTGCTACCGCTACTTTTTGACACTTGTCAATTTGGTTTGTTCGTCATTTTCCAATTCTCAGTGCCGTTCTTTCGGAATTACGGAAAAAATCTTCACACCTTTCGAACAATCAAGAAGAAACGGATCTGTTGCGCGAGCTCAGTGTTAGACTGGACTGGACAGGAATCAGCGATCCTTTAAACAAGGCGTACGTCAAACCGCCCAACATAAACGATGTTACGCTCGTTCTGTTCCTTTTCACAGTATCGTATCTTCACAAACTACATTACTGTAAAAACACAGGTACGTAACAAATATCCACATTTTTCCTTCCTTAAAAAAATTTTTTTTTTAAAACCGCGTAAGCCATTTTTCAACTTACTCTCCGTTATTTTTTTATTGACTATTCATTCGAATCTCATATTTTCATTGGAAAATCGTATGAAATCGAGTTCTAGCCTTTTATGTTCAGAACATTGGCAAGGTCGACTTTTACCAACATTTACATGCGCAACATTTTTGTTCGCATTCATATTCAAATATTACAAACTTTTCCGAGAATAAGAATTTCATTGAAAAATTAAATATTCGATTTTTCGTTTGGAAATAATTGTTTCTCTAAAATCTATTTATCGATCATTTTATTATTGTGCGTCAAGGTGTGTAGCGTTTTAGAAATGGCTACAGTTTTCATTCAAAATTTCATGAGCTGATTGGAAAATTGGGAAGAATTTTCACAATTTTCATGGATTAAAATTTTTTTTTTTTAGATTTATTATATAAAAAACCATTAATGTCGATGGTCCTCGTATGAGGTTATCCTTTTCACAGGAAAAGTGGGATTTTCGTTCACAGCAATTTAATAAAATAAGGACAGTCGATCATTAATTCTGCAAAGTTTCGACAAGAAAGAAATGAGCAGCGGTTTTCTTATTTAGACTTGGTCGAAGTCCAAAGTAAAGGCCACCCTACAAACCACCTCATTATTGGTCTGCGCGTACGATAATTTTGACGTTGTGTCGCCATACGTATTGTAGACATTGAGGGAAAAAGCTAATAACATTAAGAGCGTGGGTCGTTGGAATAGTTTCTGCAAAATCCTCGACTCTCATGTATTTTCTATTTCTGGATCTATAGCGATTTGCATAAAAGCTGCTTGAGCGTTCGATTCAATTTCTCGACGAAGCTCACGCATATGAAATGGAATAGCTCAGTGAAGTATCACTCTATACGAGACGAGGAAAGTGATATGAGATTTATTTTACAATTGCTCAGTTTCCTATCGGCCTGTGGTTTACGGGCTGTTATGTGATGTAAAAACATTCACGAGCCTTGTGAGAACTGAAAGATTCTCACAAAGTACAACGCGTCGCCACAGAATTATTTATTTCTCTTAAACGAACGAATTTTTTTCATTTTCCATTCAACTTTATTTAAAAGAAATAAAAAAAACAGTAATTTTCTACGATAATGAACGAACAATTATTGAGGCGGCGGTGGCTCGATGCCAAGTAATGAGCAGCCAGCACGAGCCCTGCCACACTCGTATATAGGGCACACTGACCACACTCAATGGACGAATAAAGATTCAGATAGATCGTGAAATCAAAACATTTGAGAATCATTTTTCCATCCAACCGAGCTCTAGAACGATCGTGTGTGCATGATTATATAAAAAAAAATAATAGTCGCCCCGTTCTGTACAGATAATATTGAAGTTGTTTTTTTCACCATCAATATAAAAGTTAAGATTTTTATGGTCGATTTACCGGCCTCCCTTTTTCTTAACACAAAACAATTACCGCAGAAACTCGAAGATATTTAGTGATTGGGAAATCTCAGATCAGACGATGATTTTTCATTCTTTTCTCAAATCTTCCCATTAGTTTTTTTTTTTGTAGTCCATTCGTCCGCCAATTTCAAGATTCATGGAAATTCTCTTCCTAGGACGTAGCAGTAAAACATTATGAAACATTTTTTCATTGCAGCGAGTTTATTGAGCAAGAAAATAAACGATCCGGTTGATGCTGTGGTCTTGACAATCGGGATGCAGACGGTGCTCAATCAGTTTCCACCTTCCGTTTTCAGGACGTACATTTCCTATGTTTGTCAATACGTGTTGACCTTCGTAACAGCTGAAAGGTATTAAAAAATAAATCCGCAGCATCGATTCTCGAAGAACGTTAAAGATCGAGTTAATTTTATGATTCCAGTGGAAAAATCGGCAGCGAGTGGGACACCGAAGGAGTAACGAGTTTGCATTTTCTTCAGTTGCTCACCAAATATTCTGGCCTACCAAAGTCCGTCATACTTGAAAACATTCCTGTCATCGTGCTCGATCAATACAAACAAATGACCAAGTAATTTACCTCCAGATAATATATAAAAACCCCATTATAAAATCCACATATAAAAATATAAATACTTGCAATTACTACATCGTATGTGAACGTGCCAAATCATTTAGCAAGAGAATCTAATCCTCAAAACATTCGAAAAAACATGATAAACATTTTTTTAAGCAATTAAAATAAACATCGCTAACTAATGATGGAGAAAAGTTTGTAAAAAGATCCTCCGATATTCGTAATGACGAAGATTAAACTTTTATTTTCATGTTCGATTTCGATTTTTTACTGAAAATATTGCACGACAATACGAACGGACGTTATTTTTCCCATGCGAACCATAAATTCTCTGAGGCTTAGATTACAGATTTTGCAATTTTGTAACAAACTCAAACTTCAGTAAAAATCGTATACTCGAATATTTGGGCGAAAAGCCATTTTCCAACTTTTTATCATGCAGACGAAAACACTCAGGAAGGATAGAATAATTTTCATAGGGTTTGGTGATGAGAATTTTTCAAGAAATCGTCATTTTAATAAAAGTGTGAGAACGAGTCCCACAACGCGACGGCTGACGTGTTAAAAAATGCGTTGAAAATGATTTACGAGCAGGGTGCAACGAAGCTGCGTAATGTATATTCGTAGAGATAGTAACAAAGAGTAGAGCCTCTGTAAATTGAAAACCACAAGAAAAATGCTGCTGATTCCTCCGAAAATGTAAATTTTTGAACCTCATCGAAGTCACGTACAAAATGCTTCGTCGATTTCGAAGTGAATTTCCTCCAAAATTCTAAATGTTTACGAGCAGGACAAAAGGATCAACGATTCGACCGTTTTGCTGTTTTGGTCCCTCCAACGTTAATCGCAGTTCGTGTATAAATTCGACGCAAATTCATCAACGTTTCTGTTGAGCTCACGTTTATATATTCACGAAGGTTCTACTGTCTACGACAAAGACTTTTATTTCGTTACATTAATTGGTTAAATGCCCTGCGTGGCAGTAAGCGAAAGGTGAAATTAGTCGCGCCTACTTAACTAATTCGTGAGTTATTTAAAAATGATAGGTTAATGCGAAATGACAGGGATGCGTAATATATATTTATCTATAGCTAATACAATATGTATGTATATAGAGATGCACGTATGTACATTTATCTTGAGGACAGTGAAGAGCTGTAGTTGAGTTAGAGTCGGCTATATGCATAGGTGCGTAGGTATAGGTCGAAATAGCGTGCATAGAGTCTCCGAAGTGCCGCAGGCGGATCCGAGCCACCCTGACTATAACGGCAACACGGTCACTTTCAATTAGCGATAAGTAGTGTATCCCGTACGAAGAGATGCGCGAGTGCCGTTGACTGTACCCTCGCTCTAGTCGTCCCTATACCGAACAGAGTGTTTTCTATCTGTATATACATACAACCCAGCAATAAGGGAGGTCGTCCGGGGAGTTGTTCACTTCTCTGCTGGTACTTCGTCTCGAGTTTCTGCCCGTGTATTACAAATGTGTACCCATATAGCTTCAACGTACCAGGTAAAATCGACAGGTCCTCGTTTGTACCCCAATTTTTCTCGGTTTCTTTTTTTCTTTTGTTTTTTTTTTTAACTTTTCCTCGGTCTCGTGAATCTAAAAGCTTTACTTCCTGTCTCTGGACTTCATTCTCTCCCTCCTATTTGCCGGTTTGTGTTTCCAAGTTTTTATGAAAAGTTATCTCTGTCACGAAGGATTGGCTCTTGCGAAAAAATGGAAACTCGTTGGTAACCGTCGACTTGACGGTCGGTGATGTGATTTTTTTTTGGTCAATATTTCTTATGGTTCCTCGACGTTTTTATATTTTCAAAATCGAAGCTCCAGTTGAATGGGCAGACATGAGGCTTTGCCACGAACAATGATTATCAACAGGAATTTTTTATTTTTATGGAATATTGAAAAAGCTAGTTTTTTTTTTTCACAGAGCTGATTCGTTTATGTTCCCAAAGATATTTCGACGTTCTTGTCATTTGTATTCCATACGGAATACGGATTAGACGAACATTAACGCAATCTTCCGATAATGGACATTTCGAGAGATTTGATCATGTAAATGAATTTCTTTTTTGTCCATCCACTTGGATTGGGTCACATATCGAATCATGATTGAGTTTTGGTTTCGATCGGATACAAAGTCACATTGGATGGAAAATACGAATAGAAACATTTTTTGGAAACATAAAAAGTTGCAATTTTACTCAATATGTTACTGTTTCGTTCGCATCCAATGGAGTTTTTTTTATTGGAGAGCGAAGGGAAAAAAATTTAATAAACCCAGCATAGGTTGAGGTTTTAATGAAGTGCTAAAATTTTTTGGAGCAAGTGTCAAAGGTTGAGGGTCAGGGATGTGATGATTTTGGTTGTATTGTTGGGAGTGAGTGTATGGGACGTTGAAACGTTGTACGCATCGGCGTCAACCGGTGGTAGCGACGATTATATGTGCAGCCTTCGGGAGAAAACGTTGGTAGGCGGATTTAACGGCGGCAAGAGCGGCGTCAGCGCGCTGCTCTTTCTCGACGTTACAAAAAGGGCAAGCCGATCGTATCGTCCGCTCAGTTGTGATTCCGGCTAACTTCCGAAACAACAATCTATTTGAAAAAAGTAAAGCCAAACGAGAGATACTTGAAAATTAGACAAACGTTAACTAATTATTTACGAGAGATTAAAAGTTTTCGCGACAAGTTACGTTTCACGGTTTTTCCGGTTCTTTTTAATTCTTTCGGAAGGATTGCTCGTTTTGAACGAGTTCTTAGGGTCCCTCATCACGGTGAAGATCCCAATAATGAAATCCTGGAAATTGCAGGTGAGCAGGATAAACACATTTCTCATATTGCTGTTCATTTTTTTTTTTTTTTTTTTTTTTAAATTTCTTCATTTTTTGTTTCTGGCAATACTATAATTTTTATTTCTCGCGATAGCTACAGTATTTTCGGTAAAAAAAAGGGTGTGTATCTTCCTCATCGTTATATACTCAGATGCTCACCATTGTTGTACAAATGACACAAGCTCACCCCTTGGTGGATAATTAATTTGAGGTGTGCCACACGAAGCTTTTCTTTCTGTCACACATACTCCAGTCGGATCGTTTACACAGTTTCAAATTTGTAGATTTCGACCGTAATAAAGAAACAGGATTCTCTTCATTGAACACATTGAGTCGCGATTTTTTTGTCAATAAATAAACGAGAGCAGATTTTTATTTTCACATATTTTTGAATATTGGGCTGTTTTGTTTGTAACACTTAAAAACATAATTTTTTCTCTTGACTTTTGAAGTTATTTCAATCTTTTTACTTTTGTCTTTTCTAATAGTCCGTATAATGTCAATTGTTGCTTTCGAAAATCTTATTCATAACATTTTTGAATTACTATTTTTGTTGATCGAGAAATGCACGTTTTTTTCTGTTTATTTTCGCAAGCTTGTTATTTTAATGTTTTTTGGGTAAATCTCACTTTTGATTTTTATTTTCAGAAATGATCGAAAATTCATATTTTCTTTTGTGTCCCAGTTTCGTAAAGAATTTCATCGGAATTTTATCTCAACTACGTAGATAAAATTTCGCCCCTAAAAGTATCAAATTTCAAATGCAGTGACGAGGCATTACCGCGACATGATAATAGTGAAATTTTTTAGACAAATCCGTTTTCCGCGTGAGCTCGAGGAGAATATTCCATGAAAGTGATAATTGATGCAATTAGCCATTAGTCATGAAACGTATGATTGGCGTATAGGCCCATGTTTCGCAAAACAATGCGAATAAGCGTGTTTCATTGGATTCGATATTCGAAAATCAAATTTTCACAACAACTCATTGAAAGTTTCAAATTTGGATAAAAAGAGCATTCTGTTCACTTCAATTTTTCGTACTTTCGAGATTGATGTTCTTCACGAACAGTGCTACTTTATGATAAAAAATGAAAGTCTTATCGCGGTATCTAAAAAAAAACAATTTGTTTACAAAAGTAACGTTAGTTTATTTTCGAAAAGAAAAAATCGCTGATTCTAGTGTAAAAGCATTCACAATCTTCGAAAATATCCCTGATTTGGATGGAAGGGTTTGGAAGGGTGGATGTTTCATCGTCGTAATATTGTACCAGATTTTCTGCAATTCTTACAAATAGAACGTTTAGATTTAGAACACGAATGACTGATATTTATAAGTTTCACAGTTGCAATAGTACAATTATCTTCCTAGCCACACACAATCGGTTTTATGCCTTCCTAGCCACAAAAAATCGGTTTTATGAAAGATTTTTTACAACCAATCCCTCAAATAAAATTTTTAAGTTGTATTCACCGAATTCTGAATAGTTATTACCCATCATAGTGCAATTAACGAGAACATTTCAAGCTACTGGCAAAATCATGGGCACAGCCACTGTAATAATAATTCTTCCGTACTGGCATAAGTTTTTTTTTCCCTCTTGAGGGCGTTTTTAGAACCCGTTTATTTTTACTTCATTACACTATTATTACTGAGCTCTAATTAATTATTTTCGGTAATAATGCAGTTTGGTTCCTTTTCCGAAAAACGCTGGAGAAGTTTTTTTATTCATGAAGTTCTCGATGCGTCATTACGATTCGGAATTTCGAATTTCGATATTCCGGAATTCAGAAAAATAATCAAACTGCATGCACAATTAGCTGATTTTTTTGTCACTCACTTCCCTTTGGATGTCCGAACTGAGCAATGGAATGATTTCTCAATACCTTTTCCCTGAAGGAGTTTTGGTAAAAAGATCTAAATATTGAGAAATTGAAAAAATTTGGTGATAGCTTCAACATCAAGTGCGAAAATACAATTTTTTTCAAATTTTTCATCCGTCTAGTTATCGAGTAATTCAGAATTAAAGTAAAATTCTTATGCATGGAATATATACTTATATATATGGAAACGCTATGCTTATACACGCGAACTTCAATGTTCAATTACCGGAGAACCGGTTAGAAGAAAAATCTGAAAAAATTTGTATTGTCATGTATAATACTAAAGAATCCATTCACAAAATTTTATTAAATTCTAATTATATTTTGAAAATTTATATGTTTTTAACATGGTTTAGCATAGCAACATTGTATCGCCAGTAACGAAACTCGTTAATTTTTTATGTTCAGCAGTTGGAACCCTGCAGAAATACAATAGGTTTACCTCCCACTTCACCCCCCCCCCCCTTTCAATCACTACAGAAACTCCTTAAATGATAAACATTTCTACCTCGGCATCGAAACTATTTGGTCACGAGTAGACGATGTTTTGTCTAGTGAATTTCAAAAGGTTCAAATTTTCTATATCCTGAGTGACATCTCCGAAAACAGAATGGTAGGGAACAATAGCCAACAATATAATACATTAGATGATAAGGTTTCAATTTATTGTTTTAGATTGTTCGAACATCTGCAAATGATGTGAAAAACATCAACGACAGGTTTCGCTCATTAATTTTTTCATAATATTCGCTTATTCATTCACATGAGATTTGTTTCTATTTCGAAGCATAGAATTGTCAAATCTGTCATTTTTTAGGGAATTGTACGATTGGCGATAACGATATGCTTGGTCGTTTATGTTCTCAATCTGGTGGCTGAGTGTGCCGCGATAAATGTGGATTATCCTGGCGGTCGTGATTATGACAATGAGCCAAGACGCCGATCGAAACCCCGTGAAAGTCGTGGATTCAAGCCTCATTCCATGTCAACAGCTATAGGCTTTGGAAAACGCCATAGCAATTCCCTTCAATCTTCCAAACACAATGGACGGGAAGCTTTGTTGCCTCTTAAGGATTTCTCCGAAAGGTACTCGTTCGACAACTCATTCAGTTTTTAACAATTTTTTTTTTTTTTCAATTTTACACTGAAAAAATTATATTTGAACAATAACCGTGTACACATAGAAAACAACGAAATCAAAATTTCCAATCAATATTGAATTTAATGGAATTTATGGTTTAAGAAGGTTGTATGGCAACGGTCAAATCTAAATTTTTGTTTTCAGTTTTTCTTACATACAAAATCGTTTGCGAGCCGAAGTTCATTAAAAAAAATTGTTACAAATTGACTAAATAACAACATACTCTAAATTCAAGATTGTCCGAGCTAATCTGTATTTGTAATATAATAAACAAAATTTCGAAAAAATTTAACGACCCATTTTTTTGAAAAACTAAATAAAGCTTCTTCGATGTTACATCAAAGTGTATGCAAAGTTTTAAGAGGCTTCACCATTTAGAAATCGAAATATTTAATTATGAAAATTGCAACTTTTAACACACGATCTTATGAGATCGTCTGTTAAACATCGAATATTTACTTAAAATTTTCGAGAATTAACTAAATTATATGATCTCACAGATTCCCGATTGAATGGCTGGCACAATTTTTCAAAATGTATCCAGGAATCGTAAAAAATATAGAGAAAAATATATTAGTGGATGTAGGAAAGGCCGGACCGTCGGATGTGCAACGTTACAAAAAGAACAAGAGTAACGAGGCGTATTATTACGATGAAGATTGAAAAATGTACAAAACCGGAGGCTTGTATAAATCATGCTAATCTCAAATATTGTCTATTCAATAAAGTTATATCGTCCCACAGACACTCGTTGGTTTATTTTAAGCAACCTCTTTCCACCGAAAAACGTTCTTAAAAAAAGAAAACATGGAAACTGAATTTTCATTCGTTTGTTGAGGAAACCAAGAAGAAAAAGACGATACGGAAAAAATCTCACAAATAAAATCTGCATATAGCTTCGTCATGACTTTTTTTTTTCTCGTTATTTCGTAATAAATCGATGTTGCAGGACAGGCCCCATAAAAATATTTATGAATACAATGTTAGTTTTTCGGTATTGGCTGATATCGTTAACGGGAATAAAGGATGACCATCGCAGTTTTTATTCTTTGCAAAGCCGAGATGATTTGTCGGAATACTAATGAGATCGTGAAAAATGTATCGCTCCTTTCATTGTATTTCCTATAATTTGCTATCAAGTATATATAACGTTTCTCATGAGGATTCGTCCTAAATTTGTATCAGACGAATTTCAATGAAAATATATTCTTTTGTTCATTGCGCGTCATTTCAATCGAAGGGTCGAAATGGCGTAGAGATCGGATGAAGAACGTGATGCGATGGTCATTCTCATTAATCAATATGCTATCGAAACAAGTGACAATTAGAAATCAAAGGATCAAAGTAAACAAATACCGAAAATATATATTTAAGCTTTTGATTTATTCAACAATATATCTTTCGATACATTTTATATAAATTAATATTTATTCATCTATTTACACAGGTGGGCTTTGTTTTCTTCTAAATAGACAATTTGATTACACGATGTCTCTCATTTTTATCAGGTAACTATTTAAATAATATCCGAGTGAAAATTGCACACAAATTTCAGCAACATTGATTGAGTCGGTTTCTGACAATATGCGAATTATTAATCTATATATTTGCAACATGTTATTTAATTATCGTTGATTTGTTGTCAAAATATGACAACGATGGAGTGTAATAATTACGATAGCGTTATAAAGATTGTTTCCGATGACAATTCACACAATCGATTAAAATTTTTTGCATTTTCGATTGTTTTCCTCGTACTGTAAAAAATATTGACGGATTCGGTGGGTCGTAGTTGGAAGGACATTGAACAGTGTCGGCGAGGTGGTCTGAGAGCTTTTTTTTTCGTAAGTTTCTTTCTTAATTAAGATCATCGGATCGCGGACGATTGCCGAAGCGTGTATTATCAGATAATTTTCATTCTCGCCCACAGGCTCATCGATTATCCAATTATTTCAGATGCGTAATTGTTATCACTCAATGACATACCCCTCGAGATCGACTTTCGTCAATATACCGAAAGTTGTAGCAACGTAATATTCCCTTCTTTTCGAAATTCGAATATATTGAAATTTCAATGAAGCTTCTTCATTGCTAAAGAATTACAACGGATCGTTACGTTTTTAAATAACATTCACACGAAAAAGCATCTAGAGATAAGGAGGCGCGAGTCTGTATCACAGAAATGCAAATTTTCCTCATCGTTTTTTCGTTCGTACGATTTTCTTTGTTTCTTTATTTTTGTTGATTTATTTTTCCTCGTGCATTTGTATAGCCATAGTCCATATTTTCTTATCTGTGTTCAGTTTTATTTATTTATTGAGCACAAGCAGTTCGGAGTGCAGTGTGTTTGCAGGTATTTATTCAATTTTTATTTTGCGCGACATCAATGCTTGAGGCACAAGGCACATTTAAGTTATAGGCATAATTTATGTGTATATTTACGTTTATATATTCATCTCCATATAAAGTTGAATGACTCTTGAGTCATTCTACAACGTTAAAGGAAAAATAGATGCAACGCCATATTGTACGAGTGTTGAGATCGTACGATTGCAAATAAAAAAATCAACGTACTATTTTGGTAATCTCTACCACGTGAAAATGATTGCAGCATGTGAAGATTTGTCAAATTTCAAAATAGCTTGCTATTCCGAAACCGAGATTGTTACTACCAAAGTTGGTAATTTTTATACTTAGTGCCTGTATAAAGCATGCAGGCTCAGTCTATCACCCTTTTTAAATTTTAGTGATTGGATGCCTTGGTAGATGTTGATGAATAAATAGTAAGATGTTAAGTGAAAATATTGTGTTAATGATTCTGAATAAATATAGAAGTAAGAGAAGACAGGGAACCAGTAAACCCAAAGGAATCGTTACTCCTGATTTTTTAACCGATTTAGTAAAACTTTGGAGTTAACGTGCTGAGAATTACAAAATTTTCCGCATATCTAGTGACTTTACAAAAATTAACTTTTCAAAGGAGATTCATTTTTTCTACGCGAAATATTTTGCTCGGAGGTTTTTGGGTCGCTGGTCAACAGTCTGTACTTGTCAATTGTTCAAAAGAAAACCGTGAGATGAAAAATTTTGAGAAAATTTTCAACAGATCGACGTTAACGCGTATTACTTTGAAAAGTGTCTCCGACTTTTTATTGTAGCGCAGTTTATATAATTCCTTTGTTATGTTTTTATTTTTGTACAGCAGCCGCATGAAAAATGATGCAACGATCAATATATTTCTCACTATAAATCGCGCTGTATGCATTTTCTCTAACGCATAAAGACTTATCACAACGACATTCTCCTTATCTCTAGTCTGTTGCAACTCTTCCAATCGAAATATCCGAAGATTGAAAAAAATTCTTACTGTATTTTCATTTCCTGCAATCCCTCTTGGTTTTAATTGTACGCTCCATTTTCCATTAATCTAGAATACGGTACGATAAATCCCTTAAATTTTGTTAACGTTACGTATATATTTCCTTTTTTTTTTTTTTTAATTTTTAATTTTAATTTTTTTTTTTACTGTGCGAAGAATCCGTAGCTGATTGCTATACCTGTTCATCGTGAATTAATCTCCGAATAAAACTGGATGGAGAATTATTCATTATTCGAAACTAAAGGATGGGATTTATATACGAGATTTATCAAAACTGATGATGCGAACGACGGTGGCTACTGACAATATTTACTCCAATCAAATCAATATCCTTTCAACGACAAGTACGATTGTTCACGAAAAGCTTGGAGAAACAAGACAATTCAACAAATTTGACAATTGGTAACAGATCCCAAATTTCTCTTTTTGGATCCTTTGTCGTTTGCGGCTAAGTAATGGGATATAATCTGAATATAATGTACGAATCTGATCAATTATTCTCGATGTACAGTTATCATGCTACGCAGGCAGTTTCTTCTCTAACAAAAAGGTTAAAGTCATGTTTACAGAGGCTGGCTAAAACTTTGTTCCTGAATCTCTTTTATTTCTATTCTATACAGATTCTTACTATTGAGTCGTTATGCTTTGCTAACTGGTGCGTGTTTTCTATACACATTTGCGCGGGGATTTCAATGCAATTGCAGGCTATTATCCCGCGGGTTTATAATTCATCAGCCGTCTGCTCAGTTACGGAAATTTCAACTGTGTCGTCGCTTAGCCTCGTTATTAAACAACTGTATCGTGGGATCTTGGGCTACGATGAAGAACGATGCGAGTCTTGATGGAAACGATTACCATCCGATCCGGCGCTTCCCTGACTCGAAGAGCCGCTGTTCGCTCGACACACTTTTCTTTTTTCACCCGACATCATTCTTTTCGTTATTTTTGATGGTCGAAGCGCTTTTATTAACGTTGATTTTTCATCCTTGGCTGTCTGCGTCGATCGAACTCGAGTTTTCTCATCCGCACTGCTCTCGTCCCAGACATCCTTCTCCTGAGTATCCATCGCTGTTTCGTTCCGATTTTTCTTTTCGTCTGCAAATAATCGCAGTCTCTAGAGGCTTTTTTATTCCAGCAAGTCGACTGCAAATGTCTGAGACTCCGATAACCCCACGTTCCTTTTTGTCAAGTGAATATGTAATTTTCATTTTTTTATGGTGGACGGAATCACCCAAAACAGGCTAAATAAATATTTTCATTTCGAGCATCACGATGTTCTTTTTCTTAGCGCAGTTTCGCAAACTCGATTGTCGACTTTTTTTCCATATTTTCTGATTTCTTAAGAAGCTGGCAAAATTTTGAAAATCAAACTAAATGGAATTAATAAATCATTTTTGATAAACACGGGTCAAATCTTTCCACAAGTTCATGCAAGAATCTCGTTGAGTATAAGAACCATTTTTTTTTTTCGAAATTACAGAAATAAACGAAAAAGCATTTTTGGAGAAAATCTCTGTAAGAAACTTCGAAAAAGGCAAAAATGCTTTTTTTTTTGCGAAATTTTCCAAATTTCTACGTGTGCATACTATACAATGGCACGTCGGTTGGTTCAGTTCCGTCTAATTCTACTTTACGCGGGTTACCATAAAAAAAGTGCACTAATTTCTAATCCTACTATATTTTTTCCTAACTGACAGATCCGTGAAAAAGTTCTTCGATCGATAAGAATTGAAAAATAGTCTAAAAACTCTGAAAACTGAGTGGCTTCTCACAATTTCGAGGCAGCTACGAGGTAATTACTTCTAATTACTAATTAAAAATTACTGATTGTCGAGATAAGCAACTACTGCAGGGTTCTCGATAATAAATAAATGAATAAACAGAGGAAAAAAAAATCAAGGCATCAGAGAAAGGAAGTTGATGGGTATTGAAATCTGCAGCATAAAGAATTTCAAATATGTACCTTCGTTCGTACCACCAAAAATCCCCTTTAAAACGTTTTTTCCATCTTTTTGTCCAGCGCTACTGAACTGTTCAACATTGTTGTTGCTCCTGAGCATTTGTCCAGCTTTAGCATAACGCGCTGCATTGAGATTCATCATAACCGGGCTTTGGTTGAATCCCTCGTTGAAAACGCTGCTAGAGCTTGCATTGTCTAATATCAATTTTTCGGTATCACCATCACGATCATTATTGTACTCGTTAGAACTAGTATCAGCCTTTTTAAGTATGGATTTTGATATTTTTTGACGTTGCTGTTGTTGTTGTTGCTGCTGTAGTTGTTGTTGTTGATGTTGTTGTTGTTGTTGTTGTTGTTGATACTGTTTCTGTTGTTCGACGTAAAGAGCTGCCATAGCGTTGTCGATCGAATCAGCAGATTGCGATAATTTATTATTTCCAGTTCGACTCGGAGTACCTGAAATAATATAAATGAAGAAAAGCTCACGATACTCGTGCATTAGGAGGCCTCGAGTATCGAAAACAAAAAAGTTTCAACCAGCTACATCAAGAATAAGAAGAATAGATGAAAATTAAAAAAAAAAAAAACATAATGAAACGATGGATAAACAAGGAAATACGATTAAAATAAAGGAACGATACGCACGTAGGTATGACGTGAAGAAGTTTCGAATGAGGGTTCAACGGGTGGACGAACTCTGACAAAATGAAAAGAAAAACTGAAGCTTTTTTCCATATTTTATTATCACTTTCTTCTCGTTTGTTTATTCTCCGATCGTGGGTCATGGAAGCAAATGGCGAGAGCAAGAGAGAAAGAGAAAGATCAAGTGAAAGAGGATTGTTGAGCCACACGATCGATTCTCCCCGAGCGAAGACTTTGGAGCAAAAAAATGAGAAAAAAAAAAATGTCTGTAGAAACTCATTATTTCGGTATAAACATTCGATCGATCTTAACAATGACGATAATTCATCACAAGATGCTAAATATATATAAATATTCTGGACTGCGAAGACTCGAATATAATGCGATTACTTTTTTCTTTCTTTTTACACATGTACACGTGACCAAATCCAATAACATCATTTTTTCTTTTTATTTATATCGCACGTGTTTTACCTCGTTGTCTTTTCTGTGGCGCTTGACTCGAAGATAAAAAAATAAATTATAATCATTATATTTACACGATTATTAGAATGTTGCGGAAATCATATCGTTTGCGCTAGTTTCTTTGTTTTTTTACAAGTAGCTGCGATAGTATTTACTATCACAATGGCTTTCTCATTGTTTCCAATTAAAATATACGTTTTTGTACATTCTGTGCGGCAGCGAAGCTATTTTTTAATTCGATGAATTGGAAGATTAATGCAATATTCATAATAAACATACGAGACCGCAACAAACTTGTATAATAATAAATAATCAACGTACTATATATATATATGTATATATATATGTGTATAAACGAACTAGATTTCTTTCATTACGAACTACGTAGCGTGCATAACTATTTAACTTCTATCGAACTTGTTTCGTTTAAAACATTTCATTTGTTTTTTTTTTTCCGAAATAAAATATAGACAACTTTTCTACTGCGAACTCTCACGTGACGTGGACGAGTGAGAGAGAAACATGTTTTTGTAAATAAATAAATAAAAAAAAAACAAATTTACATATATACATGATCAGCGATGTCAAGCTTTAGGTTTTTTTGTTTTTCTCGGTTTTTTTTTTTACGTCCTCTGCACCATTTTGGACCAACGAGCATCGGACCTAATTGCCCGTTTACCACACTCAGAGATTCATTTCGAAATTTCAATATTTACTGGAGCGAATACATATTTGTTTTGTATAAATTAGGCTTATTATTTTATGTTGTAAAAAAGTTAATTTTTCTACTATGGAATCATTGCTCAAGGAGATCCAAAGAGATTTTCAATGCAGATTGAAACTCGATGAAATTGAAAAAAGATGGTATTGTGTAGGCAACATATTGAGATAATAAAAAATCAGCCTATTTCGTGCACCAAATGACGATAACACAGAATTTTTTGAATATCTTTTGGTACTTCGAGAAACGTCAAATGTTTGCTCAACTTGGCGAATAACGTTATTATCAATTTGCTGATTAGAGAGAACGTGGAAATTTGTTACTGCGCGAAATTTTTCGATCGACACTCGTCAGACTCCTTGAGCGATATAAATATATTTATATATTTCTTTTCAAAAGACGTAACTCCATCGTATATTGTGCTGAAATAATCTCTTCGTGTGTGTGGAAATGAGACTATATGAAAATATCTATACAGTAGATAACAGTAGGTACGCATGTATGGTTTTTTGTCTTGACTTGTTTTTGTTGTGGTAAAATAAATAAATTTACTTTGATGGTGGATACGCGTGTTGTGCAGCCGTGCGCTTTTACAGGCAGAAAATAAAACGCATGGCTAAGTATCTGACGATCTAATGAATTTTTTCGCCCACTGTTGCTAAATACGTTTGTCCTTCTGTGCACGGCGTCTCGCCTGTGGCCCCATCACTTTTTCTCATATATTTCAACCAAGGCTGCGCACAGTATTTGTGGATCAACTTGGAAATGTAGCAACAGTGGGCGAGATTATCAGAGAGCATAAATAAAATCTTTTATAACGGTCCCAAATAAATGGAGAAAATATAATAATACAGCTGCAGACTCGTACAAAGTTGCTCTCACAAAAAAATATATGTATATGAATACTATCAACTAATCTACGTGGACGAAATTTTTTCTTTATCTCGCTAATATCGTGTTTACTCCAACAACAACAAAAAGGATGTATAGGAGGTTCGATCACATTCAAAACTCAATTGCAATGAGATTTGTTAATTATTGCATCATGCTTTAAATTTCAAATATTCTACGATATGCAAAGTACGAAAAACCTTTCATTTCAAAGTCTACGATCTTCAAAATGTATTGCAAAGAATTTTTATCCCATTTTACTGTCACAACGTTTTTTTCTAATTTCAAATACTTTTTGTTTTATATTTAGTAAGAAAAAAAATTATTTTCCTTCGTTACGAATGATTTTCTTGATTGATAATAATCAATTATTTTTCATGCTTGTGCCAAGAACTAGTGCAAGGAGTGAAAATACGTGAAAACATGTCCCAAGACGTTTTTCTAAGTTTTTTGACTGGCTACTTGACGAGAATTTATGTTTTTTTCACTTATTTCGTATTTGTTTTTCATTAAACGATGTGAAACGACGAGAAATCGATCCAAAATGAATTCATACAAAAAAAATGTATTTACGTTTGGCTAAATGTTTGATTTTATAAAAAGATTAATTTACGAGGTTCATTCACTGTCCTCCTATACATCCTTGACGAACAAGCTGGCGTTTCTCAATGATATGTACGATCAGTACTCGTAAATAACTTTACAATTATGTACAACTAATGAATATTGTTGCGATGATATTTCTCATGACATTATGCTGAATATAATGTAAAATCTAATTGAAATGATGATCGCTACATGTCGAATCGTAACCGAATGGAAAGATGCACTTTTTTTCGCTTTTTTCTGTTCTATGGGTTTGTGTGTTTTGTTTTCACACGAATTGCCAAAGGACTGCGCATTAAATAGCCAAAAGGATCGAGCCTTCTCATCATTTACCGGTGTATTGCTTAGAACTGCTAACATTTCCGAACTGTGGCTGATTTATTACACGTGGAGCAGCTGCTACGGTGCTCGTTGTCGTTGAGGAATTGGTCGTCGTACTTGATGCGGATGACCGTCCACCACGAAGACTGCCCTCGTATTGATTGTTGTTGTCCTCCGTGCTACCTGAATTCGATGCAATCGACGATAGTTGCCCCATCATTGGAGACGATTCTTGCTCCGTTATTACTTGTCTTCGGAGACCTCCGCTCTGAAACAATCACGTTCAAAAGAGCATGATAACAATCGTTTTCATTCTCGTAACGACGGGAATATTTTCAATATACCGGAAAAGTTTATTTTAATTCAAAATTTTTGCAATCTTTCCGTCCTGTTGAGTAAGTTTTTTTTTTTTTTAAACAGAGAAATATTTTTTTTTCTAACAAAACCCATAATTTTTATCCATGGCTCAAATTCATTGTTTCTAATTCTTGCTTACGACAATCTTTGTGATTATTTCATTGATAGTGTTTGCATTACATTGTTCTACTTTGAACCGTGTAAACGTGCATTTTTGAAAAAAAAATGCTTGACTCTGTTACTTTGTCTCGACATGAAATTTTGGTCGGTCTAAAATTGTCTAGAAAAAAAGAAAGAATAGAGTATCTTGCGTCAGTGAATGCGTCATTTGAAATGGCGAAATAAATTCAATGTTTACCTGGATTTTGTAATTTTGTTGTTTTCAAATAAAAAGGTTGATGGATTTTTTGGACTTACCTTTTGTATCCGAATTTTCTTGTGTTTTGGTAAAGTCTCGATCAGGCTGACCTTAGCACTTTCGGTCTGTTGGGGAAATTCGAGGCCTTTCAAGGATTCGGTACTGGGTGAAACGTCGATGATATTTCTGGTAACGTGTTCGCTGGACGTTGATTTTTTGACTCTCATCTTGCCGCACTTGTCGGTCCCCTCGAGTGGATTTATGTAAAGATTACTGTCAGCTTCGTCGGTGAGATCGGCTTGTGAGTGAAACGGATGGGTCTGACAACTGGCATAAGTGTCGGAACTATCGACGCTACCACGATCCGCATAAGTTTTCGTATATACGACCGTCGATTCGATCGATTGAATCGGCGATTGTGCATAAATTTCCGGCTGATAATTCTCCGTGGGATAAATCTCGGGTGGATACACTTCCGTGGGGTAAACTTCCGGCTGATAAAGCTCATGCAGATAATCCCCATAGCCACTTGTCTCCATGCTGCTCTCACGCATTGATCTTAATTCTTGACACACCGGATTTCGGAAATCGCTTGTCGCTAACGGCATTATATTTTCTGCATCGCGATAATCTTTGTACTCCTGCAAAGAGATTCACTGATTAAATGTAAACAATCATCAATTTTTATATTTCTTCATCTACTACGATGCATCGAAGATACTTTCATTAATAATAATAAAATGTGGTGCTCGTAACGATTTTTACAATTCGTTGTAAAATCACACAGTAAAAAAATAATCTCTCAATCGTATTTCTCTAGAGTACAATTACCATTATTCCTTTTCTTCACAATTTATTCGATTAATTTTCTTCTGCCGAAAGAGTCAGTCGATTTTCATTTGTAAGTTTCGGCTTAAACATTTATTCTTGTTTTTCCATTGAATTTTTGCAAAAAAATTATTCAACTTAATATTTGACGAAATGGATTGCTAGGAACTGCTTGCACGTTCCCAAAATTGTGGAACATGGAAAATGGTTCTGTTCTCTTCCAGGGCAAAGAAAAACGTTGAAATTATTATTCACTGTGTTTAATTAATCGATCGTGTATATTATAAGCAATTTATTTTTTAAATATTGTTTCCGAGGCTGTAAACTAAAGTTTCTAGACGAAATTCAAAGCTGTCATGTTGAAGTGTATCATTTATGCGAGAGTGGATGGAATATCGTACTTGAAGATTTGTAAAAGATTTTTTTTTTTTCAGTGATGCGGTGCAATGTGTAACTTTACTTCTCGAAGGAATAACTTGAAAATGAAAGAAAACAAAAAACGTATTCCCTGTTACCTTGGGCAATCTTCCACGGATCTAAAATCGATGGATCTTTATTAAAACTCGTTCTGTACAATTCAAAATTCATTTTGAAAGCGACATAAGCATTGGAAAGTCTTACGAGGTTTATGACGATAGAGATAAAGTTATGGATACGAACACTTACCCGTAACAACGTTAAACTTTCAAACACACTTTTTTGAATCATGAAAAGCTGAAGGAATCAATGAATAAAAATATTTCAACTCAAGAGGAGGGAAATTCGAGAAACCAATAAATTATTTAACATTAATGAAAAGAAAGAGTGACTATTTGTCATAAATTGAGAAAATAAATAAATGATAACTCCATGAAAAATCGAGTGGCAATCGACCAGAGAATCCGTAAGATTTATCCATAAAACTCCAAATTTCGTATTAATAGAGCGAACAATTGTCTCATGCAAAAAATAAATATTTTCCACAATTAAAAAATTAAGAAAATAGAAGAATTTTCATTTCTTCGACGCCACAAGAATTTCGTTTAGATTTTCGATCGAAAAGTCCTCGTTTTTTCACCGAAAGTTTGCTAGTTCGAATATTTTGTTTCTCCTTCGAAGTTTAACGAATTGCAAATGAGCTTCGAGTTGTTAAAACAAGAAACACAAAAAAAAATGGAATAATCGAACTGACAAACCCTCGATTGGGATAATTGACATCGATTGATCGAAATGAACAAAATGTACAAATTATGATTAGTGCTAGAAGTGACATATAAATACACATATACATATAGATATCCACACAGATGTCATAAGTAGTTATCGAATGAATGAAATGTGCACGCCTCGCTGAGCAATGTATAAATCACGCGAACTTTATGAAAGATGCGAAAGCAATTTAAACTTTTGACAAGTTGTTTTTCATGTTTGAGATTCGAGGCTGATCACGGCGATAAGGTCTCGTTTTTTATTCGGTAAATTGGATAAGGTACATGGAGCTTTGAAGCACCAAAATTGAGAAGATAAAGAGAGAGAAAGAAAAACGTAATGAACTTGCGACGTGAACACGCGATCCATACATTGGCGAGTTTCAAGATAAAATGTTAGTGATTTGTAAATACCTTCGTGGTACAAAAGCAACACTCGAATTCACTAGGCAATTCATCGATTCTCTCGAATTTTCTGCCATCTTTTTTTTCTTCATCCTATAATATTACACATTATTTCATATTCCTATGCCATTTATTTTGTTTCTTTCCTACATATTTTCTTAAAACAATACAACGAAACCCGATGGAGAAGTTGAATCATTTTTTTTTTTTTCACAATTTTCACTCGATAATTATTGTCAATTTTGTTAAAAACTTTGAATTTATCGATCGTATTATGACCGGCAAGGATCAAACAACATAATTGATTAAAGTTCTCCGCTCGAGTTGGTTGAATGTAAAAAATACTAAAAAGCGTGGAGACGAACGAATACAATAGATCGTCAATGTGTCTTTATCATTTTTACCAACCGAGACATAAGTTTTATACTTTTTCACATTAAAAAATAAAACAAAACAACATTTTTATCGTACAAGACGAACTTTTACCAGCAGCAGGCACAGCCTTCAGTAAATTCGAAATACGTACTATTTTACCAAACTGAAAAAACGGATCGATGTTTCAATTGAACTCGACAAGAGCTCTCGCATTGTGCAATAATTATTCCGACTAATTAACATGTGCTTCCACTACTTACCCAATCAATTCAACTCAAAGATAAGTACGTCATTGGGAAAATGTCTTTTTTTTCTTAAATCGTCTTATATGGACCAAAATATTTTACGGTTTTTGCAAAAAAAAAAAAAAAGCGAAAAATTTTCTTCGAACAAAAAAGATAATTTCTTGGAATGATTGATCAAACTTTTGTTCAAGCCACCGAAAAATTTTAAATCCGTCGTGGAAAGTATCAGAAGAACAAAAAACTTTTTCGCTTTTCTATTCCGTTGCTCTATTTCTTTTCTCAAGATTTGACGTTAAGAAAGATAAATATTGAAATTTACATAAATTATTATTTATGTACAGTAAATAATTAAACAGTAAAATGTAGAAGTGAGGCAATAATTTCTAAGGGTTATCGAGCCAGTAAAGATATAGAAATAAAAATAAAATAAAGAAACATCGTGAAATGGAAAAGAAAGAATCATTTATTGAACGTGTTTTACAAATTAGCCTGAACTTATTTCAGCGTCTGCGTTGCTGCGTTTGTGTCTGTTGTTTTATATTTGTTTTGTTTGTTTCTTCTACGAACTGGGATCCGTATATGTTAATATTAATATTTGGCGTGCGCTTAATTAAGGAATGTCTTGTCATTTACTTAGTCGTTTCTCACTGACAGTAATTGTCCGCTCTTAATTTTTTCTTTCCTATTTCTCTTTCTCTCTGTCTCTCTCCCGTTATTTTTCTGTACGTAAATCCCTCCGTAAAGCTTGTCCCGAAAAAGAAAACACGGACTTTGCGCTCTTCGATAATCCATCGTTAAACGTTTACTCCAAAAACGTCTCACGTCTGTACATTGCGTAAATCAGGCAGCATTGTCTGAAAAACAGTGACAAAAATACTTTGAAACATCAAAGCTCATTTCAGCTTCCTTTCCACTAAATATGCTTCATTTTATACATAAATATTTTATTTATTTGTATGTATGAATATAAATGTATATATCGTACTAATAAAAGCGCCAAGAGCAAATCGAGACTCGTGAAATTTGAGGATGTTCATACCCGAACGAAATATTCATCATAAAACAAAAATTCAACTCCTATTGTCGGTTGGGATTAATTATTGTAATACCATATGTACAAATCAAGGCTTTCCCGTACGTCCATCCTCGTTAAACAGACTTAGCAATTTTCCTGCTTAAATTGCTCTCTTTCCTCTGAATCCCTATTTTCGTCCTTTCACAAATTCTAATCTGTGTCCAAATCGTTTAATTTTCATCTGAAATCAATTTATGAACTTTTATTTTTATCTCTCGAACAATTTTTACGCAAGATGATGGAATCTTTTGCAAATTAAAGGAGTTTTTTTACGTCAACGAAAAAAAAACCAAAATTTCAATTATTCCGATTTATTCGATTTGTCAAAATAGAAAACAACAATTTCTCATTGGAAAAGATTTCATTGTTCTTTAAAGTAATTTCTGCACTAGGCTCATCAGGGAAAAATTATATGCCAAATCCGTGAACCAATTATTTTGTTCCTGAAAGAATTTCCAACAGATTCCGCCACATTGATATTTTCAAAACTTTTCGTTTCCAAGTGACAGCTATTGGTTTTTACAAAAGATTTTTCTTCGCTGATCAAACCATAAGTAGCAAGGATGAAACGATCACATTAAGGAAAAATTAACGTGGACGTAATTGGTGGGAAAATTCTCAAGGAACAAAAAAAAAAACGTGATGCATGGAAATCCTATAGTCATCAAAATTTTCCTCCGTTATAAGAAAAGATCCTGCGCATCATTTGCACGACTTTCAATTTGTGCATTAAACTTGACACGCCTTGTCGAAATTTAGAATTTATTCGACGAACTCTTTACACTCCAGTACCTTAATGCAAAAATGGCGAATTTCGTTTCTTGGCCAGGATATAAATTCTAATTGACATACGTCCGCTTATTATTTATTGTGAAGTGAAATACTACCGACTGTAAGGGAAAATGTGAATGAAACTGGATTATGAGAAAACACAGAGGCTACAAGATGAAGATTAAGTAGCTGTCTCGAACAAAACGGCGTGTTTGATGCAAGGAAGGTTGCCTCGTAAATTTTGAGTCTAGTTGTACATTTATTTATTCATCGAACATGGAGCGACGACGGTTCCATGCTTTGAAGTTAAGAGTCGAACTACCGATAAATCTCTTTAGCCGAATAGAAAACTCTTCCATGTGTACAAATGGACGAGCACTCTATAATTTAACAAACGTACTATTATTCTCGTCTATTTACCACTTTCTATACCAGAATCTTGATGAGCGAGTATTTACTCAATAAAAAGAAATAACGATCTCTCGAGTCAACGATGCCAAGTTTGTTGCATGAATGTATGGCACCCTTAAAGCCTTGCACACAAAAAATTTAAAATATCGATGACTTGCTGAAAAATACCAAGAACGTATTTTCAAATATCTTTTGAGGTGAAACTTCGGACCTGGACAGTAAAATCTTCAACGATGCATTATCTAATCTCGATGAATATTCATAATGGACAATTTATTTGTTAAATCTCGTACAGAATATCGCAGAGTGTCAGATCCGACAGAAAAGTGAAAAGAGAGAGAAGAATGGTTGAGAGTGCAACCGTAACATTTGGTGCATTTTTTTTTACAGAAATAGGACAACGATAAACTTCGATTATAAATAATCTACAAGTTCTCATTTGTTTATTGCATTTTATTTCCCATGAATGAAAAAATTTGGCAATAAAATAGAAAAGTTCCAATTGGCGTGTTTTCTGCTGCTAGTAATTTTTCGCCCAACCGTAAGAAAAAAAACTACTCGTTTCTTTACGTGTTAAAAAAAAAAAATGAAAAAAAAAACAAAAAACAAAAACAAATTATTAAAAACACACAATAAGAGCAATACTGTAGTTGACATCGATTGGTCGTTGGGGCTCCTCAAATTTCCAGACTACTCGTGTAAAATATAATTTACAAAACTATGCGAAATAAGCCATAATTAAAAAATAAATTAATTTCCAAACTACACAGAAAGCTATGCGCCAAAGCCGACTAAATTTTGTCAAAAAATATTCACACATCGACATGATAACGATTTAAATGTTTTATGAAAACGAATCAAAATAGTAGCGAGATTATCAAGATGGCCCCAAATGTGCGTTAATTAAATTTTATTACGTAAAGTCAATCAATCGGTTTATATAGGATTCCTTGTTTCGTCTCCATACGAAGACGGTGCTGTTTTTTTTACGTTTTCCAAATCAAAATGTTGTCTCGAACTGTTTCGCCAACTTTGTAATGCATTTGCCAAATGATTAAGAAAAAAAAATTGGCCACGAGCGTGTTCCCAATGTGAGTTCACTTTGTTAATATTTTTCATGATTGTCTTTGCTTTTTCTTTGAGATGTCGTGACATCATTCTGTAACGCCAGTTAAGTTATATATATTTCATTTTTTTATGAATGGTGTGAGCTCTCCTTAAATCTTATTTGGTTAACGAATTTTCGGAGGTACTCCAAACGAGCTATTGATAAGTTTTGTTTTTAATGCTCGTTTTTAATTACAAATATTACAATGTTACGATCTACATCACATTTGAACAAGCTTTTTCTTTTTGGTTGCATCACACACTGTGTATTTTTAGTACCAAGAAACAAAAAAATGAAAACGGTTTTTTAAAAATTATTTTCAATAAGTTATTTCGCTTTATTTTTGTTATTTTTGTTTTTTTCTTTTTCATAATTGCGCTTTGGACTTGTGTGCACTTCTCGATAATGTATAGAAAGATTTAGGTCATTCGAGATGGGGTTTTCGGTCTACCATGGTTCGGTGTAGAATTACCAAACCATCAAAGATAGAAAAACGTGTAAAGAATTTTATTTAGTTTAGAGGGCAGCGAACCGCGTGCGCAGTCAAGAAGATCGATCTTTTTATTTCATTTGGTAATTTGTAACATGAGAAAAATATTTATTTTCAACGAAGCACGTTGACAAGAATTAATGAAAAAAAAAACAAGTTTCTTTTTTTTTTCTCCAGAGTTTTTCGTTTTTCGTTATTATCGGATTTTTATAAGCGTTACAGTTTTATTCAATTGTTTGTTATTTTCTATCGGAACATGCATTTGTGTAAATAAAATTTCCCCAATAAAAATTTTTCAATGTAATGCGACGAGAATGAAGGGAAAAATGATTGAAAGAAAAATGAAGAAACACACGAGCTGAATGCATAGATTTGCTGGCAATTTTGTATTTATTTTTTCTTTTTTTTTTTTTTTAGAAAAAGACTTACGCTAGGTGTCGTATTTCCTTGATTGGAGTGTTGCGCCGGTAGCTCGTCTTGGAAATAATCGTCATTCTGTGAGCCCGGTATAGTTTGAGCAAAATCAAGAAGACGACGATTAGGGCTGTCCGGCGTGTTTGGCATGTCGTTCGGTATTGCCGGAAATGACGATGAGGCACTTCTACGATGTCGTGAAAGACTGTAATGTTCATAATTACGATAACAACCGGGTCCCGTTTGTGCCGGTCCCCTACCACAGGCCGATTCTCCTTCGGTACTATTACCGTCGACTCCAGACATGTTGTGACCTAAAAAATTCACAAAAAAAGTATTGCGATGTTCTCCAGGTAAGTGGAACAACCGAGATCTTCGATGAGCGAGACACGTTTCGATTTATTTATGACACAATGTTTCCGAGAAGTGTAGAGCGCCGAAAGGTGCATCAAAGTGTTTAATCAACGATTTTCAGAGTAATGAAAAAAAAAAAAAAACGAAAAAAAAAAGTTTCTCATGATTTCTATAAGAGCAGCCGTTGTTTCGTTTTGCCTTACGACTCGATGGCTTTTTATCGATTTATGACACATGTAGTTTCGATGTCCGAGGAATTTTGAGGTAAAACGTATGCGCAGTTAGAATTACCAAATGAAACGAAAATAAACATCAGAGAAGTAAGTGGGGAGGAAAAAAAACACTAGACAAACTGTGTGTTGCCCAGTAGACAATTGTCTTTGGTCGATAAAACGAATATACTCGTCGTTTCGTAACGTACAGACAAAATATCGTGTACGTATAGATTTGCAAAATGTGTAAGATAATGGGATCGTCGATATTACATATAGCAGTCACTGCGTCTGACCAACAAAGGTTCGAACTACTGCTTGTTAGCAAGCACGAAGGAGGGGCTGAAAAGTTTCGTGTGTAACAGCGCTGGTGAACCAATATACTGACTGTGTTTTACGAAGGCTAAACTACAAGGCGAGGCTTTTTGTCATGATAACGTACAAACATTTATCGATGAAATGAAAAAGATGGAGCGGTTTCCGTTGGATGACACGAGTGAAAATATTCGATGGAACAAAGCGATGGGAGATCCGGCCGATAAGCTTTATGAAAAAAATATGTATTCGGAAAGTATACTATGAATATTTTATTCATTTATGTTTCACCTCCCATTCACAAGTTTTGCCATTGTCCAAAGAACGATGATAATTATGAAAATACTTTTTGAACAGAGGAGACGAAATGAAAGTCCCAAAAAATATAGTAAATCTGAAAACTCCGCAACGGAGTAATCGGCTATTCCGGGGAGATGAAAATTTTTTTTAATTTTCACATTCATTGACAAATTTTCCGATTTTCAAATTTTTCATTGTCGTACGTTCTCCAGATACAACGTTATCGTACATCAATCTCTTCGTTATGAGAAAACTGAGAGAATAGCGCAAATCTAAGTCCATTATTGCACGTGGGAAACATTTTACGATGAGGAAAAGATTGAAGGGTCTGATTGACCCCTTATGGGGTTGTCGTTCGAAAGAATTGATGATGGAGTGATAGTCAGGACTCTGGGGGGTTTATAAATTTAGTGAATACATCCGAGATCAGAAATCTCATTGAAACAACTCTGAATAGGTTGAAATTGAAAAAAAAAATGGCCGATTGGTTGTAAATGGAATTGAGAGTCGGAGAAAAAGTAGGGGTTGGAAAATGATGGTGTCGAATGGATTATTCATGTTTCTCGATGACGCAGGGCACAGATGGAGACGAAGCGATGTGAATTAAGATGCAACGATTGGATGAAGTGATACGAGAATGGTATAGGTCTTACCCGTGTCAACGATCACGTCGATGAGATCCATGCTCTTGGCGAAAGCATCCCTTAGATTGATATGGTGGAATGAAACAATGCTTCCCTCGCGTTTGGCTCTTTCGAGAGCCTCGCGTCGTTTAAGGGCCTTTTCGCGTCTCATCTGGTTTTTGTAGAACTCGGCGAAGTTATTGACGATAATGGGAATAGGCAACGCAATTACCAGGACACCACATATACAACACACACTTCCAATAACTTTGCCAAGAGGAGTCGTAGGATAAATGTCTCCGTAACCTACGGTCGTCATGGTGATTCCTGCCCACCAAAACGTCTCCGGAATGCTTATAAATTTGGTCCCGGGCTCTTCCTTCTCCGCGAAGTAAGCGAGACTCGAGAATATCAGTACTCCCATTGCGAGAAATAACATTAGAAGACCGAGCTCTTTGTACGAGTTTCGTAATGTAAAACCAAGACTCTGTAGTCCGGTTGAATGACGAGCGAGTTTCAATATTCTCAATATACGCATTATACGAAATATCTGTACTACACGTCGCACGTCTTGAAACTGATCGGTAGCATTTTTATTCGTCTCGACGAGAAACAACGAGACGAAGTATGGCAATATTGCTAGTAGATCTATTACGTTTAGACCGCCCTTGAAGAATTTCCATTTGTCCGGAGACGCGCTGAATCTAAGCACGTACTCGAGTGTAAACCAAGTGATGCAAACCGCCTCCACCATAGCGAGCTGCGGATTATCTTGAAAGTTTCCCTTTTCATCGTTCACTTGCATACTAGGAATGGTGTTGAGAGTAAGTGCAATCGTCGATAGCACAATAAAGAGTATCGATATCACAGCTATCACCTGTAAATTCACGTAATTCATAGCCATCAACAAAAAGCTCTCTTTTTTTTTTTTCTCGACTTGTATAAAAAATCTTGAATAACTTTTATGGATTTTCTGTGGCTTTAGCTCTAATCGTTATTGCCAATTTTTTTTTTTTTTTAAATAGCTGCTGTGTCGATATCGGATATCATTTGATAACTCCTTATTAATTCTCGTATTTGATTAATTGTATTCGAAGACGTTCGTGTGGTTGGGTCACCTTAACAGTCTTCCATTTTCCATTGATCAAATGACTTCAATATTATATGCAAATTTTCGTAATCACTATACTCTTTGTTCCATTGATTCGAGACGCAATTACGCGACGAGGAGGGATACTCGTTCGTCGCGAAATCGCGTTGCTCATTGATAATGCAAGTTTGGAAAAAACTTGGAAAATATTTCTGTTACTTTCTTGGATTCTTTTTTTTTTCTTCTTTTTTTTTTTCTTTTTTACGTTACTATCGTATCAGAACGTAGTATTTTTTCTACGACCACTCTCCTCCTCACGAATCCTCGGTAAACATCTGAAATCCGGATGCTTCCAAGAGCTTCACGTTCTCGTATATCACCTTAACGCCTCACGGTATTCACATCATCATCTTTGCGACATTTTACAAACGAGCATTTTGCCGAACAAAAATTCAACAAGTAGATGAAATAAGAATTAAAAAAAATAATAATCATCGAGAAACAAATGAGTTTCTCGTTCGCGCGATCTTGCGATCGTGTATAACTGTGATTTTTTATACACGAGCTGCGAATAAAAGGTGCGTGAATACTACCATGTAAGCGTTAAAAGCAATACACAGCTGGACCAAAATTATTCATACAACCCATTGCGCCCCGAAATAAATAAATAAACGTATTTCGTTTGTGTTTTTTTTTTCCTTCAATAATTATAAAAGTATAACAATATATCTAAAGCATATCGAGACATTATAATTTGCGTTAGCGATATCGATTGCCATATAGAAAAACGTTGAAAAATCATTGGAATATTGAGCACAACGATCAAACATTTCTCATCGATCCTGATCGAAAGCCGGACAATTATAAACTCGCGAAAATAAAATATCAACTATTTTTCTCAGGTATCGCAACAATTCGTAATATTTTCAATACAACGAGCACGAAATTTATTCAATTTTTCAAACTCAAATTTGAATATTTCTTTGCCCCAATAACGAAGAATCAATTGAAACGATTTTGATGAATCTAATGAATTCTATGAATTTCAATGACAATTAATCTTTATTGGTACGTAACGAAAATAAACGAGGCAGTTCCTTCATCGATGAATAATCTTGGAAGGAACGAAACAACTCTTGCCGGACTCTATGATACACGATTCAGATTATTCCCGATCAAACACAACCAGTCACCACATTCACACCCATTCGTAATCCATTTGTTCTCGTGAATAGATCGTCCACGACGTGTCCGTCATTAAAATTCTCTTTTTCTTAAAATTTTCATTTTAAATCTCAACATCCAGAGAACGAAATAAAAAAGAACAAAAAAAAGAAACAAATTTAATTGACACAGCAGTTGATTGAACGAGAGGAATTTGCATAATTAGTCAGCGTCCATTTGAGCCCCGCGTGTTATGTTGTGATTACTTAATGATTGGACAGATGGAAACGCCAAAGAACGAATATTCATCGAGAAACTTGGATTTCAATCATACACTCTATATACACACGTATTATTTACACGTATATATATAGATCTCGCGGGTCGAGCGGTGAGCTTATAAACTTCAAAGGATTTTGAGATAACTCGACAGTGCCTGAGAGCGGAAAAAAAGGCGGGAAGACCGAGACGAAAAGCGTTCTTGAGGCTGAGTATGTACAACCGTACAGAACAGCGGTGTTACAACAACTCGAGAGGAGAAGTGTCCTCGAGTGTGCTCCGGCAGCACGCCCGTACAATTTGACAATTCTAAGTCTAACTGCTCCGTTTTTTTTTTTCGTTTTTTTTCGACCTCACGCCGCGAAACAAAAATATTATAAAGAGTAAAGTGAGTTTTTCGTGCCGAAGCGTCGTTTAATATCCACCATAAAAATGACAATGGTAAAAAAAATACAAAACAAATCCGCGCCAAGTTCCCGGACACGAGCGAGCCGGTAAAACAAAATGAACAAAATGACAATCGTGTGACGATTTTTTTCACGGACATTTCTCGAGATCACACACAACACACACTTCTAATATCCTCTCAAGACCCCATTCCACACAATGGGACAGTGACCACACGTATCTTGATCTATATCTCGTTACAAATTCCAACGAGCAATCGGATGGACGTCGCTGCGAAATCGCTATGTACAATAATCGCGAGAGCCGAAATTAATTTTACTAGAAAACATAAAACGAATTGTCTCAACAGCCAAATTTCAGGAGCAAATTATTTTTCCCCCACAATTATTCGAATCATCGCCAAGTCTCGACATTTTGTAAAAATCTTTTTTTTTTTTTTCTCTCAAACACTACGAAAATCTATTGATAAACGAGCAGAATACGTTTGGCCACTTTCTGCGTGGAGTGGTGACGAGAAAGGATGTACGTGATACCTGGTAATCGCGTGTAAACCCTCCCATTATCATCGGGATCAATTACATTGATAATTCAGATGAAAATTACTTTCGTTTCTTTTCTTTTTCACTAATCTTTCATTTTTGCTCTTTCTTTTGTTTTTCTTGATAAATAGCGTTACATGAAACTAGAAAAGCTAGGATTATACATGTAAACAGATAGTAATCGAGTAGGTTACACCACCTAGAAATAAAGTATATATTACAAAACGGCGACATACTTTTATGAAAAAATTCAGCGTACACGGACACAGAGCTTGAATTTCCAATATTTCGAAAAAAATTTAAAGCAAAATCAATTCCAAGTTCCTTCGTCGTTATCGACTGAGGAGAATCCAATTGGAGATACTGAACGAGGAAATAAATCGCTGTGTACGTGTAAGGGCACAAAGATACATGGATATGAACCTATCAATTGCTCTGGCCAAGCACAATTTATATATAAATATATATATATATATATGTATATATCGATATAAATATATTCATATAATATATACACAGCATAAATATTGTCACTGTACAAACGTCAGCGTTAAACCAAGAGATCGCAGAGCTCCAAGATACGTGATTATTTATGCGAACGATAATGTTACGTTTCAACGATGCGATTGTAAATACGTATGTAATTTTGTGTACATGTGTATTGTTTACGTAAAGTGCTGAGACATTTTTTAATTTTAATCATTGCGTGTAATTATTTGCGTTCTACAAAATAAATGATACAAAAAAATTGGGTTCCCGCGTGCGCTCCATTGGACGAGGTTTCGTTGGTACGTTGACTTTTAAACAATGAAAACAACAATCAGCCGATTGGTCAACCCTTCGAACCATACATTTTTGCTCGAGTGCAATTGACTGAAAATTTACTGCTCGGAAATTTTCAGGGTCGACGATTGGGAATCTGAACTCGAAAATAAAAATTTTGGAATTATTCGTTTTATTTTATTTTTTTTTTTTGACGACAACTGCGGTACGGAAAAATTTGAAAAAATTCTGTTGAATTCTCTGTATCGTATTCAGTTTTGCAATATTTTTTTTTTTCTTAGAAAATTCGATATTCGACTGTCTATGAGAAAAAAACAGTGGGACCACGTAATCACAACGATGGCTCGAAGGGTTGAACGACACTAACGTGACGTTTCCTCGACCAACGAAGAGCTCATATCAATTCGAAAGTTTCGCGAAAAATTTGCTCAATGAGGCGATATATTTTTTCAAAAATCTTCCAGCAGGTTCAAGGATGCTTAAAGCCCACAGACTTAAAAAGATGCTTTTGTTCACCATCGAACGACGAATGTGCGGTTGACAAGGATACAAAAACGAGCTTGAAGAAGGAGAAAAAAAAAGGCTGTAGTTTAGAAAAGTTTGGACAACTCTAGTTAACAAAATTGTCAAGTTTTTCCATTAACAACACGAGTTCGCAATGAAATGTGCACGCGAAGCGAGGTCATTATTTCGAGTCGTACGATGACACAGACCGCCATTAAGGAAACAAGCCACGACTGCAGTGAATCGCGATAAAAGAGAGGGAGGAAGTAACTCGTCAATGAACTTGAAAAAAAAAAAAACGATGAATTGTAGCGCGAAGCTTTTGGCCTTCGTGAGACACGCGGTTGTATCGAATCGAGCGTCACACGAAAGAATTTACTCGATAAGAGACCATTGTACCCGACGCTTTTGTTTCAAGCTTTCTAGACTTTTCCACCACCTGTTTTCATATACGTATGAAATACGGAGCATATAGAACTCGAGCGCACGATGCATCCGCGTTTATTTCTGTCGTGTACGTTTCTAAATATATGACCATCGATTATTCGTCGTTATAAAAGCTGCACGAGTTTCAAATTATACACAAACTCGATACACAAAAAAGAAAGTAATCGCGATTTTCCTAATGTGCGCGAAACTTTCCACGGCAAAAAATGAGAATTTTATTTTTATCGAAACCGAACCGTAGTTCATTAAAAATTATAGCAATTCCATCGCGTCTCTGGATTTTTATAATGAATTCTTTTGGTACACTGAAAATCAAATTTTGTTGAAAAAGATCGATATTTTGTTCGATATGTTCGACTAAACGTTTTTTTTTTAAATCCCAAATATCATGCAGCAGCAGCAAGAAACATATTTTATAAAGTTTCTTCGGAAGCAAATTTTTGTCGACCCACTCGTAAATTTCGCTGGTAATTCCGTTAGAAACCAAATATACTGCCAAAACAAGGAAAATTTTGCATTTATCAAAAAATATTTATAGTTTACCGTCTTCAACAAAATATCGCAGATTTTTAACAAAACTTCATTTCCAGTGTAATATTTTGAATATCCATTTTTCCGTTGCTGCTGCCGAACCAAATACGGACTTTTACTACTTGAGTGAAAGGCCTCAGGGTCGCGCGCCGAGTAGAATGAACCGAGATTGAACAGACGCTTAAGTAATCAACTCCCGCGGGTACTTTTACAGAGATAATTAAAGGTTTGGCCTTAATTGCCGAATAGACGACTATTAAAATCTCTATTTTTGCTTGCCCGATCCCTCCATTTCCTCCGCCAATTTGTCGTTCGATGAAGATCCATTTTGTACGCACAATACGATATTAAACTTTTTATATCAATTTGCGAACACATCGTTAAGCGAGCTGACAGAATAAATCGATCGATTTCTCGTTGAATCGAATATAAAACAAAAGGCGAATAACACAGCGCTGTTTTTATTTTCTTCAATTGTTACGTCAGGAATTTACATTCAGCTCGATGAATCCGTGAATCGCGCAAGTCTCGTGTAAGAGTGTGTCAAAAGGTTTGTGTAATCCATTTTCAGGAAGTGTGGTCGATTGTGATGTAAGAAAAATTCTGGCTATCGATTAAGAATTTCGAAAAAGCTCGAGCACGCGATAATTATTATGTTTCCTTTTTATTCGTCTAGTTTTTTTTTTTTTTTTTTTTTTTATGAAGATCGTAACGCTCGAGTCTTTTCAAAAGACATTGAATGGAAAGAGCGAATTTGGAAGGTCAAAAGTTTTGATACAAAAGGTTGATCCGTTTGAGCGATTTTGTAGAATCAACATTGAGATTGCGGCGACGATGATACACGAGAAAAGTGTATAAATATCGTTGCAACGATACATATATGTATATTTGGTGTTTATACGTACCAGAGTTGCGAGAATGATGAGGATGAAAATAGTGCATGTCGATCGATGAAATTTGATGGTGTTTTCATACGCGAGCATACATACATATTTGTGAATGGAAAAATCTTTTAATCGTATCTGTTGTTTCGATAAGGAAGAGGGGGAAATGGAGAAGAAGACGGAGATAGAGAGAGAGAGAGAGAGAGAAAAGGTGAGTGGGATATAGAGCGAGTGGGTAATTGAAATAAGACTTACCCTGGCAGCGATGGACGTAGTCGGTTTTTCGAGTAAGTCCCACAGCCACTTTTGGTATTGCGCACATTTGCCCTCCCCGAATTCCTCCTCCTCTCTTTGCCGCAACGACTCAGCTTCCTTCCTCATCTCCTCGTGTACGTGCTCCTTTCTCTGATGATATTTGTGTTGGCAGCAGCTTTCAAGATACAATTCATCGACTCCCCAATATTCGAGATCGTCGCTAAACGCCAATACGCACATCTCGTCAACGAGATGCAATTTGCCAGTACGATAAAAATTTAATATTGAGCTAAATGATTTTGGATGACGATCGAAAAAGTATTCGTTATCAATGAGAGAATAATCGTCGCATAATTCGGTAATTGCTTCGTGAGTATTGCAATCCCGTAAACGGCCAAGCCTCGTGTGGGGCAATCTTTCGAGAGTACGCCAAAGTACCTCGTGTTTAACTCCGCCGACGTTTATCGAAACGCGCCTGTTCAGAGCCTTGGATCGCATAATCATAAAAGGCTCTGGTGGCAATGAGGTCATGGATCGGGAGTAAGTACGTTGCTGCATCTGAAGAGGAAGAGGAAGAGGTGGTGGCGGTGGTGGCGGCGGCGGTGGCGGTGGTAATGGCGGTGGTGGTAAACCGCTGTTTCCGGTGTTACCGAACGGTGCATAACGAACTTCTTTGTTCCAGCCTGTAATCGGAGCGATACCCGTACCGGGTGGCATGATGGTCGTACCCTCGAAACTGTATTGTTCGTGATGCCCGATTCCATGATGGGAACCGACGTTTGTTCCTGTATTAGTCGTTGTGCTTCCTGTTGTGATTGTTGTCGTTGCCGTTGTTGTTCCACCGGTCGTCGCCATCGAAGGCCCTTTTCCGGATGCTGCTGCTGCTGCTGCAACAGCAGCGAGATAAGATGCCACGCAACTCGGGGGCAAAAATCCATTTCCATTACGATCGGCCGGATCTTGACCCGATGCTTCTTCTCCGTATCTCCTATCGTTCAGCATCAGAGATGCTCTTTTTGGGGTTTATGCTCGTGGAGCTTTCCGACAAAACTCCGTACGTAGCACTTACGTCTTTCTCCCCTTCGCTTCTCTCTGGCACTGTCAGTCTGGCTGAGTGTGTGTTTTCCTCTTTTTTTTTTCTTTTTACACTCAACTCGTGTGCTTTTTTCTTTTACTTTTTTGTGACGTTGCTGATGTTGCCGGCCTTCCCGGCACACGTTTCATCCACCGGAGCAGCTCCTCTCCGCCGCCGTCAACAAAGTGGCTTGTAGCCACTTCATAATCTGTAATCATCGAGATTAGACTCGATCAACTCTCATGTCTCTCTCTCTCTCTCTCTCTCTCTCTCTCTTTCCAAACGAATTCCGCGAATGTTATTTCGATTTAAATTCAAAATACACCGGGACCACGCGTAAATTTACTTTTTTCTTCCCTTCTCCATTGCCTTCCGAACTCGAAATCTCGTTCTAATCCCCTGAGCCAATTAAAACCGACCAAAGTGAAAGTTTCCATTTTATAAGAGCAGTAAAAATTTTTTTCTCACGAAATATCGACCATGTCGTATATGTACGAGCGTTTCAAGTTTGACTGATGGGACTCGACCATTTTAGAAACGACAGTCGAGTATTAATGTTGCAGTCATTTAAATGCTCTCGCGACGACGATGAACGTTTTTGTCCTTCCTCTCTTGAGCAACTCACTACGTCACACTCACCGACTTCTCGTAAGCTCCAAAATTAGATCATCGATTAGATCCGAGTCAATATTTTTAAGTTGAGAGACGAGGCAAAATATTTGTGCACATACACACACGCACACACACACACACACACAAATGTATGTTTATATATTTATAAATATATAAATAAAATCGTTCATTTCCTCGAAATGAAAACGAGGCAAGCAAATAAAAAGAAAATAAGGTGCGGGGGCGTCAGCTATGACGAGACGAGAGGTTCGCCAAGTGAAAACTCAGTTTCGAGAAGAGGAATTTCATTTTTCCTCTTCGTTAAAATTCCAAGTACATGCCGCACTCGATTCCTGATACACGGGAACAATCCAACATTCGCTTGATTCTTTAAATATCGCGAGACGTTGGAATTGGTCGGATAAACTGACTAGAATGATGTAACGATAAATTTATTTTTGTAGATATATAGTGCATAGGTCAATGACCCCGGTACTTGGTGAAAACAGCATTATTCACGGAGCTAAGAAACTTTTTCGATATCTGGCAACTACCGATTATTTTATCGTCGCAAATCTTCTCGCGATACTTGCTGTAAAAATAAATCATCGGTTTTTTGGATTTTCAACTCTGCTTCGTGTCTCGTTCGCGTTCAATTTTCCGAAATACGAAAAACTCGTATCCGGTTTCGAAAAATTGAATTTTCAAAATTTGTCTTACCGTGAGAAAGATTTGAGATTGTTAGAAAAAAGAAATTCTCGTTTTTCATTCGAATTCTGCGTACACGTCGCTCACAGAGATCGCAACGACCCAAAAAATAATTTTTTTTTTCGTTCAATTTGAATAAAAATCAAAAGATCGCGACTGAATCAATTTCACGGGGATAATTTAATACTTTGTACCATATTTTACCTTGCGACATAGAACTGATGCTAATTGGATTGAATAATTCAGCGTTTGGAAACTTGACACTGCGGATAATTCTGTCTTTATACTTGCTGATGTTTTAATGAAGGGCAAAGAGAACTATGCAAAACGAAGAGCCGACACAGTGACAGTAGAAAATACGTTTGGGATTGGATCGATATGTATGACTTTTCTCAATGTTTGCAGATTTTTCACTTAGCAACTTCGGTCATTCGATGCGAAACTTGTTCCGATCGTTAAATATGCAAGTTGTTCTGAGAATGTTCGGTACGTGCATCGGATTCAACAATAAATAGAAACGGGGTCAGCAGAAATATGAAAAAATGATCGGATACGACGTCAAATTTTTGATCTTTTAATTAAATCATGAATTTCTCAATTATTATTATTGCAAATATTATTTTTGGATCTGCATTGAAAAACATAAAACAATTGGAGCGTAATACATCGTCCCAGTGTGCTCTGTCATACAGAGAAAATGGAGCAGAGAAATTCACAACAATATATATACAAAGTGTTTGTTAGTGAAGTTATAGAGGCAGTTGTCCCTAATATATGTTCCTCGTACGGTCTCTCTCACGAATGTAAGTTCTATTTACAGACCACACTGACCGTGACCGCATCAGCTCTCATGATCAATCATCAGCTTCGTCCAATTCCTGCATTTGCCTACTGCATCGTGGCTATACGTTATACCCTTAAATCTACTTTCAAGAAAGCTTCGATCTAATCAAAAGGCTTCTTCGAGAGCACTAGTGGCAAGATTTCTATGGCTGATAACTCGATAGAGAACGTACAATCATATTTCCACCCATTATCGCAATAAATCTTATCTGACAAGAGTGCTCAAGGAATCTTCATCGAGTATATTGAGAAAAAGTCCGCCTTAGCTGATTCAAAGGTTGAAAACTAATGTCTCGAAGTCGTTAATGGCCACAGGCAATAATTGCACGCAATTAAAACGAGGAAAAATCATCGACGTTTGGTTCACCGGTATCGACAAACAGGCTCAAGGCCAAACCCAAGATCGCACGAGAGAAAACGAGAGAGGGAGAAAGAACGAAGAAGACGGAGCTCAGGCTTTTCTCGCTCACGAGAAGCGCGTGCAACGACGACGAAAATCGTTCTCGCGTGAATACGACATATAAAATTAAACTGTACCAAACACGCGACTATCGAGACCGAAATCGTGCGATCTTTTTTCTCTCCCTGCTACGTCATCCGCCAGAGGGCCATTCGATGATAAAGTAACCAAAGCTGAATAAAAGGACCGTTCTCCTCGACCAATCTCCTTCGAAGATTCATCGAAATTTATATCCCCACCAGGAATGATATCTCTATACATTATGTGGCATTAAGCTATATATACTTTTCAGTTTATATGTAGACATCGGAGAGTCACAAAAGTATAATTTTACACTGAGGGAATGTTGGATTCTTGCTTGTGTAGCGGAATCCACCGTGTCATAACATACAAAGCTTTTTGTAACACACGACAAAGCTCCATTTGCTACAGGCACACACAACGTTTAATGCATTTTCTCACACCAGGGACAAACATTGTTTACATTAACCCTCGCCTGCTCTACTAATGTATACACTGGAGATGAAATTTTCTTAAAAATCGTCGATATTTTGTTGAATACGATAAACTAAATATTTTTTGATAATTACAAAATTTTCGTTATTTTGGCAGCATATTTGGTTTCTAACGGAATTGTCAGCGAAATTTACTGGTGGAACGAGCAAAATTTGCTTTCGAAGAGACTTTCTAAAATATTTCTTGTTGCAATGACACAATTTTTGGATTTATTCAAAAAAAAACGTTTATTCGCACGTATCGAACAAAATATCCATCTTTTTCAACAAAATTTTGTTTTCAGTGTATAAACGTGGTACCCTCATCAGAAAATTATAGAAGTCTGAAAACCTTGGTGCAAAATTATTGCACCAAGGTGCGCCCACTCACTAAGCCAAATCTTCGTCTCTATAGTTCAAAGACGTAACAAACTTTTCTCTATTTTGACCTCAAGTCTTATCCACCCAAAGATAATCGTTTCGATAAAACTTATTCCGTATATTTCGACGGCCAATTAAAAAATCTAACGACTCATTACTCAGCTAATTACGGTCATTTTTCATAAGTTGATTAGTATGCTAGAAAAATGTGACAATTGGTTATTCAAAAAAACACATTCGAGTCAATGAAAATAGGAAATTCAAGAAATGGGAAAAATTAGATGAGTTCTCACTGTGGATTTTGTAAAAATTATTTTTTGTTTTTTTGCTAAATACTTTTCCCGGTAATCACGATTCCAATTACTATGCAGCTCGACTATCATGAACTTGTTTCAAGTTTTCTTCATTGTCTTGGAATTTATTACGTTCCAGTTTCTCGCAAATACGATAAGTGTCAATTGCAGAGTGAAATTTATTCTATAATTCTCCCTTCTGCAAAGTAATTACTATTCGATAAAAAAAAAACGACAAAAATGTTGATTAGTAATTTATTAATATCGAACGGGAAATTGGTCCAAACGAACAAGCATAATTGGCCCCGAAGGAGTTGCCGATATTTTCTGATATCAAGAGACGCAAAGGAGGTCAAAGCTGTTGAAAATCGCACGATATCCGTAAAATATTGAAAAAATAATGAAAGGAAATTGCCAAGGGATTGCGACCTGCGAGCAGTTCAGCGCAATGCTCAATAATGGATCTCTCCGGTGCAGACATTTTTCCAGATTGTCACTGTCCGTAAAACTCACCAGATTAATAATAAGAATGAGATCGACATTCCGCCTACGAAGCATCGGAAGGCCTTTCCTCTTCTCGAATTCGTTTCGTACGAAGCAGAAGAGTTTTAGCGTGGAATTTCAGTTTGAACGCAATTGCGATAGTTCGATATCTGGATGGATCTGGTGCCGAAGTAACAAAGCTGCTGGAAATTGCTAGTACACTCGAATGCGAGCGTACACCCCCGCGTTTTTCATCCACAAGCTTCACACGAAAATAAAGTCTCTCGTAAAAAAAAAAGATCCACCCAGAGGCCAAGATTTTGGCGGATGGATTTATAGAGCATGGAAAATGTGGAGACACAGTGTGCTGTGATCCGGAGCTTTTACTCGAACCTTTCTCAAAAGAATAGGAAAATTTAACGACCCTAAGGAATTCTGGAGACTCCAACTTCCGGTAACGAAATTTCACTGTGTCAATTGTTTGCTCGTACAACGAGATCCAGCTCTACGACGATTTCATTTCCATCGTATATTTCTATACATATACGTACCATATAAAAAATTTATATACACGTGTATAGACAAGAGCCTGGCAGCAAGCTCACGTGAGACTATGTGAACGTATACATACGCCATCCCTTTCTTACATCTTCATACTGTTATAGATCGTATCTAAAACTAGAGCAGCAGTTGATTCAGCAGCGAAGAATAAGCTCTGTCGGTGAGTGTCTTCGTTTTATGAAAACACGTGTCAACTGTTTGTTCGCGTGTATCGATTCAACAATTACGTGATATATATCGAGGTATCGAGAACCAAAAAAAAAAAAAAAGGATTCAATTTTTTTTCTCAACTCCAGTAAAAGCACGAAATTCCGTTCTAAATATATCGCCAACTCGTGGCACATATACATTTTCTTTTTATTAATAGCATGTCATATTCTATACCGGCGAGGCGTCCGATCACGAGTTTCTTTTTTTTTGTTTGTTGCTGCGATGCCCGCTCGGTATCGTAAATGTCGAGCAACGTTATTCAGTTTCTAGTGTTTGGAGCTTGTCCCCAGTGGGAGGTCCGGTTGTCCAAAAAACGGTCACCGGCGAAACGTGACTTTCGCCAATTCCGAAAGGATATGAAGAAAATTCTCGACACAGAAAAAGAAAAAACGTTTGTGTTTGGATACCCATGGGAAAGAAACTGACAGAGAGAACGAGACGAATAGCTTGAACTATTTCCCAAGGCCGTGTACATTGAGAAGGTCGCTGGGCACAGAATTCATTGATGAGACAACTCTTTGTTACCAAAGAAAATGGAAGAATAATGATCCAGAGAAAAAAATGGAAAATCTAGAGACAGAGAAACCGAGACCGAAAATTAACTAAGTGGGAGGGAAAATAAAGAATGTGTGGAGTCGGTGTAAAGATCGTGTCGCAACAGTGTTTCTTCGAGGGTCAACGTCGACGCCCATGACCGGCTTCTTAGCGGTTTAAAATGTGCCTTTTCATAATCCCAATAATAGCGTCAACGGAAGTAATAATAAATCATTAGTAAATAATCCTATCAATAATAATAAAAATAAAAAATAAACAACTAGATTGCTATTGTTAATAAAAAAAAGACTCACAACATTAAAACCCCGTAATAATAAAATAAATGCGTGTATCGTTGTAAAGTTACAATTCAAATCGTACAACCACGACCTTTACGATGAATTTAGATTCGACTCTAACTTTCGTGATAAAATAGCGCGTACTCTATCGGAGCCTGTGCATGCTCTTATCGTTTCTTCGCGAACTATAAACTTTTCAGTCAACTTGCTAAATAACGAAAGAAAAAACGAACCAAAGAGCAAGAGAGAATAAGGAGTGGGGAAACGGAGGGAGAGCCCGGTGCCTCGAAGCCTGGTACCCCGAGGCGGTTGTTCGCCGCCGGGCCAATAGGGGTTGTGTCCTACTGCCCCAAATAGAGCTAGGTTCAATGATTCGTTCGACAAGGCCGTTGTAACCACTACATATACAGATTTTTAGTGAGTGTCGCGTGTGTTCAATAATTAATGCTTCCCGATACATCGATAAATGAGCGTGTATATCGCGTTGGTAATCTGCTTGAGTTTTTCATTTTGGATTTGAGTGTTTATAACAAAAGTAAAAGAAAGAACGCCAAGTATTAAAAAAGAATTGAAATCATTTTATTTTTTATTTTTTTCAAGCTTTGAGTGTTTATAATATTTGAAAATAATTATTATGCTCGAAAGATCGAAACTCGTGATTTGATTGATGGGAAAATGCTTGCAGATGTAATTCACTTTTTTAGCTTGGTCTTTTTTGTCCGGGAGTTGATTATTCTTAACCCTTGAACGTCACAATCTATTTTTTCCAACGTAAACGCCACACTCGGGTAAATAATCAGCCCAATCTTCTTTTTAAACGTTCAACGTTCTTCGTATGCGGATTAACGTTTCATTCTTCATCATTTTCTTCGGGTTTTCGTGCCGATGAGAATGATCCGTGATAAATATGCATTTTGGGAATGTTTTGAGTAGACAAGTTTTTTATCGACTAGTTTTCGTCGCTCCAATGCAACGACAAATATTTTTTAACGCCACGAATTTTTATTTTTTGGGGTTTTTTTTCGATTTTTCTTGGTCGTTTGATTTTCAAATTTTAGGTTATCGCGAAGAAAAACTGCACGAAAAGTTTTCGACATTGTAGAGTCTCGACAGTAAAGCAAGCTCAACACGAATTCGATGTGTGTACCGATCGATCAAGGATGCGACACGTCGATGATCAACGAACTATCGTCAAATTGCAACGATTTGCGAAAATAGAATTTTTTTTTCATCACCTTAATGTCAATTTGGCAAAGTCTAAAGTTTTTGGGTTTCGGGATTAACGAAAAAAGAAAAATGAAAGACATGGGAAATGGTCCTGACGTTGCTGCCTAAATATTTCACGTCCTCGAGCCTCGAACTGACTTTTAGTTCTGATTCATTTTGGGTCAACCCAGAATTTTTCTCGTAAGAATTTCTTCCCTACCTTTCAAGGCTCTTGCTCGTTTTTTTTTTTTTTCTTATTTTCTGACATTCAAGATCGTCAATAAAAACTCGTTGATCTTCGAGCCAGTGGCCCAAAGCCCAATAAATTTTAGCCACCACCAGGAAACGTCACGAGAATAATTTGTCAAAAACGAATAGTGGGAGTCTAAAATAAAATAAATCTCTCCCTCCATTCGTGATTGCTAAAAATAAAAAAAAAATAAAAAGATAAAAAGAATGTTACGTCTCAATCACTATCCATCGCTGTTATTTCGAAGAATAATTCGGAACGATGATTTTATTGAAATCCCCTGTGGAAGGCAATGGCGAAATTTATTGTCGAAACGGTGGAGGTCATGCTGTGAAAACGGGAATCCCCTTTTTTTCATGTCGAGCTGAACTGTGGCTCGTTAGCATTCAGAACTCAAGTATAATGGCCAAATAGTGCGGTAGGCAAAGTGTGTAAGTGAGGAAAAGAAAAAAAAACAGAAGGTTCGAGGTGAAAGTACCACTGCCCCAAATAACGACAGAGGAGGGTTGATACAAGCGTGATCACGATTTCATCGGTTCTCTCTCTCTCTCTGTCTCGCTCTTTCTCCCTTGTTCCTATCCTCGCGCACCCTCGACACCGTGACGTACGATATATATACGAGGATATAGATGTACATATTAATGGGGGTGTGTATATAGAGTTGGGAAGCAAAATATACACAATGTGGAGATTCAACGGTTAGATAGGGCATGCACAGTAGTGTGTGTACACAGCACGGGACTCGAGGGTTTTTCTTGACGTAAGAAGAGTCGAATAAAGACAGAAGACTAGTCAAATTTCTCTATATAACGCGAAAGTGGGAGAGAGACGCTTGGAGAAATCGATTTTAACGACTTGTCTCTCTTCTTTCTTTTCGCCTATATTTTCCACTATCTTTTGGCCTTTTCAGCGAGCTCTAAACTTTTCGGCCGTCTGGATACAATCTAAAGAATGTCCGCGATTTAATAAACTAGGGAATAAAACAGGTCTTAAGATTTCGAGTATGTGGAGCGATGTTACGAAGGGTCAACTTCGGTGGATGCCCGATGCATTGATCGCATCGAAGCTTCTTGCAAACTGACCAACACACTAAAAGCCCCATTTATGAGTGTAGCTATTTAGCCCACTTTCGCGTCTCTTCCGACTGTCAAAACACTGATGACGCTCGAGCTGTCGTGAAGAGAGAACAAAGTGTCGAAATGTGTTGTTCGACATGTGAAAAAAATGTGGCCAATTTTTTGACGATTTCGGGAACTCGTCATTCACCCAAGGGCATTGCGGTATGCACTGTTTTTCTTTTGTTTTCGTGTGTGTTTTTAATCACAAAGACTCACCTCTCTAAGGATGCCTCTCGTCGTCTTCCCAACTGTGCACTTCACTCACTGATCTCAACATATTACAAGCAGTTTTTATTATTTCTTCGTGTTTTTTCTTTCGTATTATTGATGGAGAGTCAAACTTTTGTCTGTTTATTGTTTGTAACACAGTGTGTATCGTCACGAGGGTGTGTACAGCGGGGCCAAAGAGGACGAAACAGCGGTCGGTTGCAAAACGTGCTTCGCCACTTGTTTCATGGGCGCTGCGAGCAACGTTTCGTTCCACTATCGATTGCCATGTGTGTGAACACTTCCTTTGCCCCCAGCACACGCTGCGCAAACCGCGCGTTTTCGTGTGTCTTGTACTCGTTCAAATCGTAACTCAAGGCAAACAAGGAAAACGTTTAAAAAAAAAACGGAATAAACAAAAAATCACTCCCACATTCAGACACAATTCTCCTCGAGTCGCTTTGTTATGGCGCGGCTTCTCTCTTTTTATTTTCGAACCAAGAATTCTTAGTTCCCGCTTCTAATGAGCTGCCAGTTTAACGCGAGGGCTGTTTACGCGAGGAACTGATCCGTTTTTTTGAGTCATAGGGAATATCTTCGGTGGGGAGGGAAAGGAATGAAAAAAAAGAATAAATTTTCGGAAGTAATAACGCTTCTGCTGCGGGCTTAGTGTGGGAAACGGGGAGAGGACAAGCGGTAGGGGGTTTCGATACTCGTGCGAGCGAGGAAGGTCTTTTGCTATAATACTTTCGTATTGTGTGTGTCGGTTTACTAAAATAAAGTCTGGGGATCTCCACTCTTGTGCGAGCTTGTTTTTCCCAGAATGGAACTGTGCGAGGTACTGCACACGGGATCCGCGACTGAGTCGCTCTTTGGCCGCGCTCAGCTGCTCTACCCTGGCGGTAGTTCTTGCCTGGCCCTCTCTTTCTCCCTCTACACCGCTCTCTTTCTCTTTCTCTTTCTCTCATTCCCCGTCTCTATCTGCGCGGATTTTGACGAGGCGGTACTTGGGCCAGAGCCAGCATTGCGCCTGACTAACCGATAAACTCACGGGTACAAAATACATGTACAGGGTGTCGCAGCTTCAATGCTTAAGGGTGGAGAATTAAGTTCGAGACTTTGTTTCGTGTCGAAAAAGTCCAACACCATTTTAGGCTCAGATCGTCACCTGATGCATTTTCAATAATTATCACAGTAGACGAAACCGCCCACGTTTATCGCTTGCACCTTCAAAACGGTTCAAGATAGAGCAAAAACTCATAGGACCAATACTGTGGAGCACAAAATTTCCTATGAATAAGTCCCTGACGACGATTCTTCATTATACACTCTCAAGTCGTGGAAGCCCGTTGAAAAAATATGTTCGAAAAACGACTAACCTCAAAAAACTCGTTTTTCGAACCGCTCTAATCGGTATTTAATTTGTTCACTCGAAATTCGACTAACCGCCCTGTTTAAGGCCAGAAACGACCTGCGATTTTTTAAATGCTTCGACATAGAAGCTTTATCGATGATAAATTTAGGGTAATTTTCGCTGCGCTCAAGGTCAAAACTTCCACGAAAATAAAAAACATTTCTGTTGTATCCGAAATTTTTCTATCGTGGAAATTTACATCCGGGATAGAAAAAAAATCCAAAATCGTTTCCCATATTTGTTCTGTAACGGTGGCATCAATCTTTTCCCTTAATTTTTCCATTAAGCCTGTAGGAATCGGCATTGAGCGGCACGTGCAACGCTTGGCTAACCCCATAATACAGAGAGCCTGCTAAGCTCTCGTAAAAGCGTTCACTGTCACGTCATCGTACGCTGCTCCTTCGTTCAACGTTAATGAAGAAAAACGATACAAACATGGGTCAGAAAGACCCATCAGGTTGTTTCATACCAAAAATCATCCAAAAATGTGTTTTTTTTTTTTTTAATTTCATCGATACCGAATCGTCAGTAATCTGACCGAGGAAAAAGCAAACAAATAAAATTGCTCAAATATTTTCAACGTGTTTCCGAGAAACTCGAAATCCTTGCCCGGGTCTCTCAGACCCAACTGGTTTCAAGAAATTTTCAGTGTAAGTGGCAAAGGTCAAGGAGTTCTTGAAAAAACATTAGCAGACGTTTTGTTTCGTTCAAGTGTCCCTGTAACAATTTGTCAATGAGGGATTTAATAAAAAGCGCGAGATTTCAAAAATTTACACTCAAAAACAGGCCCTGGAAGGAAATCCATGGACAAACCTTAATAGGACACCCTGTATTTAAACATGGAATGAAATGTGCCTTTAAGGAGGTTGGCTACACACAACAATGTTGCCATGTTACAAGCATAGGAAAATTCGAAATGATTAGAATTTAATGAAATTTGGTGAGTATATTCTTTAGTATTAAATATGAATATACAAATTTTTTAAGATTTTTCTTCTACATAGTTTTCGAGTTATTAAACATTCGAGTTTACATGCATAAGCATAGGATTCAGATATATATAGGTATATCTTTTGCATATTGTAAACTTCAATTATTCGACAACTATGTAGACGAAAAATTTGGAAAAAATTGTGTCATCGTATTTGATACTAAAGAATGGCATCACCAAATTTTATTAAATTCTTATCATATTGTCGTATGAAGCCAACCTCCTTAAAATGCTTACTCTCGGCGCTATGGATGCATATAATATTCCATGTGTTTATATCCGCGCAGAAAGATTAGACTTGATTCGGTATGTGAGTTGAGACGAGAGCAGGCGCAATAAACATTTGTACGTCTACGTTTGGGGACTGCGAAATAGTACGTAGAAAGTTGTTACTATCGATTGTAACGCGCGCGCGTTTTAATTGGAACGCCTTCGCTCCCCTTCTCTCTGGTTTCCTCCTCCTCTGGGCAACCCGCGGTCATATTCTGGCAGAGGAAGCTCTTGGAGAACGGAACTTCCGGTTTGCCTCACGTCGGTACATACTCGCCCACGCGAGGCCACTCGTGTCGCTCGGGTCACATGAAAAAGAGATTAGGATCTCGCCAAGTGTATATACACGTGATACAAAAACGGTGAAAAAAAATGCTGGCACGTGCGAATAGAATAAACTTGGCCGAAATGACAAAAAGAGCTTAATAGCGTTTCATCCCCGTTCAAAACTGCCAGAATTTTTTTCCTCCACAAATTACTTTGGACGATTGTTTTACATAAAGATTCGCAGTATGGAGATTGATTTTCGAGGAGATCATTTTGTCGAAAGTTCATCTTCGTGTTTGGTTTTTTGATAATGAAAAACTATGAAATTAACTCGATGCTAGCTCGAAGGAAAATGTTCCAGCGATGAAGGGAAAGGCCTAATGAATTTGATTGAGAGATTGACGACGTTTTTTTTTTTTTTTTTTTTACTTGTTTCTGTTCATTTTCTCCATGAAACGAAAACTTCGTCGGTTCGAAATCTTTGTGAACACGTCGTCTGTTCCCAAGGAGTCGGGATGCCGCTCTGATACTCAAGGGCTCCAGCAACAGCGATCATAACGCCATTATCGATGCAAAAACGTTCGTCCGTTGCGTACAGTTTGGCTCCTCGTTCGTCGCACATGACACCCATCATTTGTTGCAGTCTCTCGTTACAGCCGACCCCGCCTACGATTAGTACCTCGTGCGAACCAACATGAGCCATCGCGCGTTCTAAAATATTATTATCAATTAAGGAAATTGCATTAATTATCGTTATCTCGTCCCTGAGCTATTTTTTTACACGTATGACAAATTACGCAGTAAATTAAACAATTACTCTCACCAGTTATTTCAATCAGCATCGCAAACGTCGTCTCTTGCAGGGAAAAACAAAGATCCTCTTTACTGTATTCTCCACTGGTCAACCAAACGTCTAAATGTTCCTCGACGTTTGACAAAATACCGGAAAACGAGACATCCATCCCTTTCACCACGTAAGGCAGTGGTGCCAATTTCGAACCCCTCGTTTTCCCAAGAAATAACAAGAAAAAGAAACAATGAAATATCGACTCAATTTCTACAGTTTTGTAAATGTTTTATGATTTTTTATTTCCAGAGGAAATTCAACAATAATTGATGTTTTAGATTTTTCAGTGTCAAAATGCATTCCGTTGCATTTTTTAAAATTATTTATACCAGTAAAAAAATTTTGCATTTTCAAAAAGATTTTTTTTTCATGCATAGAGATTTTTTTTTTTAAGGCGTAGATCCGACTTACTTTTTTGCCAGCTGTTCTATATTGTAGCCAGGACTGGGGTCGTTGGATAATTTCAACAATCTCGCAAATCTATCCAAACAGTTACCAACCGCAATGTCAATTGTTTCCCCAAATATTCGGTAGCGCTGTCTGGAATAGGCAATTACTTGGGTGTTCCCACCGGACACGTAAAGTACAATGGGATTTTGACTTCCTGTTATCAATCTTCCCATTTCTATGTGACCGATGCAGTGATTCACACCGATAATGGGTTTGTTATAAAGTTGAGCCATTGTGCGAGCCACTAGAGCCAAGACTGTCAAAGGACCTCCCATTCCCGGGCCTTTCGTGTAACAAATTACGTCCACATCCTTCATATTCAAATTTGCATCCTTCAATGCTTTTTCCAGAATTTCCAGGACGTGGGTTCGATGATGAATCGCCGTTTCCTTTGGCAAGAACCCTTGGTGATTAAAAATCATTTTTTTATTGTATTGTTTCTCATTTCAAGTTGAAAACTTTTTTTTTTATTCTAAAAGCTCAAAACTACATGAACTTATGGATTTGGAAGAACGAATAAGAATAATTAACTGAGGAAACAGGTAATCAAAATTAAGAGGTTCGAATGAACTTTGCGAGAGTTAAAAATACAGAAAACAATAGTTGCAGAATTTGACAATCGTGGGAATGAGGGAGTAAAATTTATGAGAAAAAAAAACGCGAAGCACTGAGGTGCTTCAGTATAGTTTGTGATTATTCGATTATTTTTCATTTTCGAACGAAACATTTTGTTTATTGTTGTTTACCTTCACCCGGTGGTGTGACGTAGGTCCGCCTCACATTTGATAAAACTTGATCGTCTTTGGTTATTCCTATACCAATCTTATTGGCACTTCCTTCAAAACCGATTGCTATTACCATCGTTTTTCTTATTTATTTATACGAAGTTGTAAATATTTGTAGGTTAGATGTTCGAATTTACACTTTGGTAATTGCTCTCGCGTTTAAAAAGGTAGATGTCATGCGGTTTTGCAAGAAAAGACAGTTATTTCCTATTTCGGCCGGGGCTGTAGACGAAGTTTCATGCTACCCGATTTAATACAATATTTGTAAACAACGCTTTTCCGGAAAGTTGAAGGTTGAAGAACTGTCAACAAATCACGTGGCTGACAACCCTTTCGTCATAGCCAGCTGCGTTCACAGGCGTTCAGCGTGTGTTGAAGCTTTGAGTACATTTAATTGGCCAATCGGAAGCGTGTTTTTTTTTCTCGTACGCTCCATTTTATCAACAAACTTTGAACAAAAGTTTCAATGAAGAACTTCATACAGCAGGTGATGTAATTCTAATTTGTAAAAAGTACTCTAATATTTTGTTTAAAGTATTTCTTTGAAAAAGATTGAATCGACTATAAAAATCTTTGATGTTAAAAATGGCAAAGTTGGTATCTATAGAAGATTCGATCGATAAGATATTTGAATTAGTATTTTACGAAAGCCTCATGACAATAATGAGAATAGTTATGAATATCATAAATATTTTTTAACAATAAGTTTGATTTTTCAGCCAGACGAATACTGGAAGAACACGTGCCGTCGTTTCGTAAATTCAAATAACGGATGTGATTGGCAGAGCTACGTGGTGAGTCGAGTAACTAAAGTAGGCTCCAAGCGCCACGCTCGTGCAAGGCATGTACTAAGGAGGACAGTGGATGTTGCACATTTTGTCGTCAGTCCTTTAGCCGCGTCCGTCATGGCATCCGCCGAGGAATTAGGTGTTTCTGCCCTCGTGCACGATTATTTGCTGAAAAAGGATGCAGCCCTTGCCAAAGTTTTCCAAAAGAAAACGAGTGCGGTGAGTTTTTTGAGTTTTCTTTATTTTTTTCAAACCGTCGTCGTACAATATCTCGTACTTTCTAGGAGTAAACTCATTTTATAATAACGCGTAATGCCGCTTTTGCCTCACACCACGTGGACGGTCCAGACAATTCACGTAAAATATAAAACTTTAGCTTTTTCATCGTCAATTACTCGCTGAAATGTCTTGTATGCATATTATTCGACATCTACTAATTAACTATCAAGAAAAACCACGTTTTGGCTCCAGTATTCTGATATTATGAGTATATCTACCTCCGACGTCGAAAACGTGCGCGATAAACCGCGTGTTTTTTTTTTAACCTAATATTGGTTCACCAACGTAGCTCGTTGAACGTTTTGTTTGACATTGTTTACGATTGGTGATAAAGCGTCACTTTTACAAAAGCTTGAACAATGATTAGCATAAAAATAATAATAATCGATATAGCAGGAGAATTATTACTATTGAAATCCGGGGACCAGCGTTCTGGCGCTAATGGCGCGCGTCGTTCGACGCCGAAAAGCCGCGTTTGAAATTAATTATATGCAATTTTTTAAATTCGAACATGACTTTGTTCCGATGTTCATTTAAATTTTTATTTTTCACTCAAATTTCGACACGCTTCGTTCATTATTAATATTCATTTTGCATATTGATTAATCATTGCAATCAAATTTCGCGCATCAATAACTTAGGGTTACGATTTTCGCCATTTTTTTCAGTCGTTCAATTTTCTTATTTTTAGTATCCTTGTAATTGTCGAAAGTAACAATCGTAATTATCGATATCCATGTTTGAAGTAACAACAATAAAAAATACCTGAAAGTAGAGTATCGAAATTTCTGATACAAAATTGAAAATTGCAAGTCGCTTGATAAACAAAACACAGCGAATTAACATTGAGGGGCTTTAAAAAATTATTTTCAATAGTTTTGTCATCTCGACTAAACAATGTTTCCAAAAAATTGCAGCCAGTACTGCCAAAGGGTTCACCAGGCATCATAGAGGTTTTCAAGCACTATCAAAACACATCTAGTAAAAAAATAAACATAAAGAATGCCAAGAAGGACAGTAGTTCAGGTTCAAGTTCGGAGGAGGAAGAAGTGCCGAAAAAAGCGCCACAGTTGAATGGCAAAGCTCCTGCAAAGGCAGCGCCAGTGAAGGCAAAGAAAGAGAGTTCTTCCGAGGATTCGTCGAGCGAAGACGAGAAGCCCGTGGCAAAGGCCGCAGCAAAACCAGCTGCGAAACCAGTCGCTAAAAAAGAATCCTCCAGCGAAGAAGATTCCGACGAGGAAGATTCTAAAGCCAAGACAGTAGCAAAGCCCGCAGCGGCGAAAGCTGCGGCCAAACCAGCTGCTAAGCCTGCTGCGAAGAAAGAATCCTCCAGCGAGGACAGCGACAGTGACGAACCCACCGTCAAGCCAGCAGTGCGGAAACCCACACCGGCTGTAGCTGCTGTACAAAAAGCCGCTGCCAAAAAAGCAGAATCGAGCGACGAAGAATCCTCGGAGGATGAAACACCAGTAGCAAAAAAATCGCCGGTTAAACAACCGCTGAAAGCAGCCCCGGCCAAGGCGGTTGCAGCCAAGGAAGAATCCTCCTCTGAAGAATCCTCCTCGGAGGATGAAAAACCAGCAGCAAAACCGAGTCCTGTAAAAACTCCTGTTGCGAAAAAACCTGTGGCTAAAAAAGAATCCTCCAGCGAAGAAGACAGCGACGACGATGAACCACCAGCGAAAAAGCCAGCAGTAACTCCAGCCGCCAAATCACCCGTCAAAGCTGCACCAAAAAAAGCTGAATCTTCCAGTGAAGATGAGTCCTCCGAAGAAGAGAGCAAACCGACACCCAAAGTAGCTCCTAAATCTGCGGCTGTTCAAAAGAAAAAGAACGAATCCTCCAGCGAGGAATCTGATTCCGAAGATGAAAAACCTGCGCCGCCCAAAGTCGCAGTCACCAAAGCAGCCAAGAAAGAATCCTCGGAGGAAGAATCTTCCTCCGAAGATGAAAAACCCACACCCAAAGCCGCTGCCAAATCTGCTGCTAAAAAAGAATCCAGTGACGAAGACTCCAGCGAGGACGAGGTTGATGAAAAACCTGTTGTAAAGACTCCAGCTAAGGGAGAAAAAAGAAAACACGATAAAACTGTTGAAGAAGCCGAAGATGATGCTGATGAGAAACCAGCGAAAAAACCGAATTATAACAATTTCGTAAAAGAAAACAACAGCTTCAATGGCGATAAGGTAAGGAAAAACTTCCCGTCTCATATTATTTCACACAATTTTACTGAACGATTCATTCAATCCTTACGTGGTCAACGTGGATCATTCGTTTTCAGGCGCATTTGAATTTTTATCATTGCCTCAAATAAACTAATCTTTTTCCTTGCTCTTGGTTAGTATTCATCCAAATTTTAATGATCCAATCAACGACGCGAGTTTTTTGCCATTTTTTTAAATTCGACTACTTGAGGTTTCAGCTCAAAGTTTCCCCATAAAAATTGTAAATTGACTGATACTCGCAAATTTCTATTTGAATCCCGTGCCAAAAAAGGTTCATTCGCCCATGGTGGTGCTTTATATGTCGATGGCAGAAAGATCAAGATAACGATAAAGTTTTTTCGTTATTCATTTGTGCGGTCGATCCTGGGCATATGTTGCCTAAAATTTCGCTAACTAACAGCCTCAGCCAAAAAATTTACAAGACCACGAGTAGGATAATCGACAAAATTGAGAAGTTTCTTTGTTGCTATCGCTATCATACGAACTTCATTTATTATTTTGTACCAGAGAAATGAAAAATTAAGTTACAAATGTCCGCAACACGTCTTCATTATTACATGTGATGTTTCTAATATTACACAGCCAAAGAATAGCCCGTTTCGCCGCGTGAACGACGAAGAGTACATCCAGAATCTGCATCCAAATCTGGCGAACAATTCGTTCGAGGCGAAGGTAACAAAATATAATGAAAAGAATGAAAACGGAGGAGGAAACTACAGGTCATTCGCCGCTTCGTGAAAGTTCTTCCCCAATTGTTGCTTTTATTATGTTCGCCATGCATTTTAACAGTTGGGAAGGTACGTGGAGTCGTCGGGCAGCAGGTCTCAGTGTTCGGAGCTGCAAAATGTACGAGACGTCGCGAGGATAGAGGCAGAAAATGCAGATCGTTCAGCTAGACCCAATTTTCCGATTGCATTGAACAAAAAGCAATTATTCGTTGAAATATCACAAGAAACACGAACATTTTAGTGTGAATTTGACTAATTTAATTTCGAATATCGAAAAATTAGTGCTTAAGGGAAAAACTTGCATCAAAGCAGTGCGGCTGACCTGTGGTTTTCTCTTTTGTTCTAGGCAGAGGAGGAAGGTGACGAGGGTGGCGAAGAAGCAGGTTTCAAGAAGCACGGCGGCGGAAGAGGGGGCGGTTTCCGGGGTGGTCGCGGGGGTCTCGGTTTCCGAGGGGGTAGAGACGGCGAAAGGGGTGGTTTCCGGGGTGGACGCGGTGGCGATCGAGGTGGCCGTGGGGGACGCGGAGGTTTTGATCGTGGGGGTAGAGGCGGTGGTGATCGAGGAGGTCGCGGAGGTCGAGGTGGAGGATTCAGGGGTGGCCGTGGAGGGTTCGAGGGCAGAAATTCGTGGGGTGGCAATGACGGAAACTCTCGGGGCAGGGGGGATGGCTTCAGAAAATCATTCGGAGACGGCGATAGGGGCGGACGGGGCGGCGGTTTCCGCGGGGGCAGGGGCGGCGGTAACTTCGGTGAAAGAAAATCTTTTGGTAATGATGCACCTGCTCAAAACAAAAAGATCACTTTCGACGATTGATCCTAGAAGCTTATAGAGGTGAGATTATTGTCCTGACACTAAGTTTCAGTCCGGACCTTTTTTTCCCTTCTTTTTATCTTCAGAAGCTCAAGCACATGGGCGTTGATCAGCAAAAATTAATTCATCATTGGTTTTTCAATCGCGCAACGTACAAATAGGGACGAAAAACCATTTTCGCTTTTTTACAAAATCCGGAAAATTCATTGCAATAGAAAGTTCGATTTTTTACGATTGCAACTCACTGCACACGATTTCTGATGAAAATATATTTCAAAATCTTTGTAAATTCTCTCATTTCCACGGTTTTCAATATTCCCTAAAAAAATATCCATTCTTGACAATCGTATTCACGTACTTTTTCTTTGAATCAATAAAAACAGAAAGGTGCGCGTGGATCATGGGGAGAAAAAGCCAATCTCGACTTGAAGCACACGAAGGGAAAATCTTTCCGTCACGAGAAGACGAAAAAGAAGAGAGGAGCATATCGTGGCGGACAGATCGACATGTCAGTTAATTCCATTAAATTCGACGAGTAACGTACCAGACAAAAAATACGAGAGAGTGCGATAGCTGCAGGACGTAAGGAACATCCGGATGACTCGAAGCGATTGCTGGGACATCGACGATTAAATGTCACATGTGAACCGAAGCGACAACCGTGTAAATGTTTTTTCTTTTCTTTTTTCTTAACGCTTGAAACAAACGATTCGACACCGAGCGATTTCGTTGAGGAGCACATTTTGATAGCTTCCCATTATTTTACTGGCACATCTTCGCGTCAAAGTGTTGACTTTTTTTTTCCTATTTATGACGATTCAATAGATTCAAAGGACGATCGAACAATTCACCACAACGATCGCATTACATTATTAAATGCGATTCCACTCGAATTTAATCAATTGGAATATTCGTTGAAACGCCAAATTCTTTAGCTTTTACCAAGCTAATTTCAAATGTGTGCACAGAATCAATCGCGTGTATCTCTATATTTTTATGTACTATGAGTTTATATCGAAGTTGTGCATTAGAGTTTATAATTCATTCGCGTTTTTATCGACCGTTAGAAAAAATGACTCGCGAATGTTGATTATACCTGTTTCGGAATGATTTTCCGTAAATGTTTGTAATTTTTCCTTTTTCATCGACACTCCACGATTCATCACGTAGGAATTCATTCCAAAATGAGTAGAAAATAAAAACTTGTGTGCATATAGCGCCAATCTGTCCGTCAAGTTTGTGCAAAACTTATTCAGCGCGATATTTTTCTCACTGACATTATATCAACGAAAGATTCTCATCGGGTTTTCGTGGTACATTTTTTTTCTGTGTTTTAAGACGAATCACTGCAAAGACGAGATTTTGACTGAATGTATCACAAATTTATCTCAGAGGGAATTATTTATCGCGACCTTGTTTAAGGCTCATTTGCGCATGAGAAGAGCAACTACTTTATTTGTACGATCGTATCGATATTCGATTACAAGATTATTAAAAAAAGATATATCACAACCCTCGAGAGTCTAGATACTTTTTTTATTTCGATCTTCGAGGCTCGAAAAACTTTCCCAAGTTCCAATTTCCGAATTTCAAATTTTACGACATTGACCGAACGAAATAAAAATTCAAGTTCCGGTCTACCAGGGAAACTCGCATAGATTGGTTCAATCTTTTTTTTTATTCCGATCGGTTGAACGGTCGTGAGAAATTCCCATTTCCCAGTGTGCATGCTCTGCGTATCTATAATGTTTTTCGGTTTTAGAGAAATTTTTCTCGTAAGACTGTCGAAAAGCTCTTCATTGTCAATCGACGTTCGGAATGAGCAATTTTCAGATATTAAGGATAAGAATAGAATTCCTCTAAATTTGCACCGTAAAAAGAGAATAGTGATGTCTAACAGCTCGTGCAATTTTAAGAGGTTTCACCATGTAGAAGGCGAGATATTTTTTTTTATAAAAATCACTATTTTCAGTAGTTTCTCATAAGAGCGAGTATTAAAGTTGCAATTTTCAACATTAAATATTTCGATTTCTAAATGGTGAAGCCTCTTAAAACTTTGCATACACTTTTATGCAACATCGAAGAAGCTTTATTTAGTTTTTCAAAAAAATCGGTCGTAAATTTTTTTCGAAATTTCGTTTATTATATAACAAACAGATAACCTCGGACAATCTTGGATTTAAAGTATGTTGTTCTTTGGTCAATTTGTAACAACTTTTTTTTTAACAACTTAGGCTCGCAAACCATTTTGTATGTAAGAAAAATTGAAAACAAAAATGTAGACTTTACCGTCGCCATACAACGTTCTTAAGTCTCAGAAATGGTAGAAACAAAGTTCTCAATATTTGTTGAATAAAAGCTTGGTAGCCGATGGATTTTCTTTTCCACACATATTTAAATGTCTTCCGACATTGTGAAAAAAAAAAACATTTCAAATAAAGGTAAAATGTCATCGGAAGTTAAAAAATTCCAACGAATTCGAAATAATCGATATGAATTTCGTATCGAAGAAATATTTGAGAAAAAAAATGTGAGAAGAGTTTTTCTAACGATTGAGAAAACGTTGTGACAAATGAACTTTCGGAATTTCGAAGCATATATTCAGTAAAGTATACGTGAACTATTAAAAACTCGTGCTGAAACATTTTGAGCTCGAAGTTAACGTACTTGACCCTCACGAAATCCATTGAAAAAATGTTTCACGGAGCGCTGGGAATTTCATAGCGGAAATTTTTGAAGTATGTGTCAAAAACGTGCAGAATAAACCGGCAATTTTTTTTCTCGGCCTCTTTATAAGAAAGACGGTAAGAAGGAGAAAAAAGAAGAGGACGATTTGCAGGTGGGGTAAGAGAACCAATCCCTCGAAGAGCCCAACTACTCCTTCTTGGATCTCACCGTATAGATATGCCTCTGTTTTTCTTGCTTTGTCTTTTGGTCGTTTTGTCTCTCTCGCTCTGTCCCTCGATCTGAGCAGCCGAGCACAGAGAGGGCCCGGTTACTTACGATTCTACCAGTCAACCTCTGGACATCCACCTGCGCGGACGGAGGTGCTCGACCCCAAACTCAACGAGCATCCGGTGTAGTGACATGAACGTTTTTTGATACGGTTTCATAAATATTTTTTTTCCAACGATATTTATCGAAAAAAATCGCAGTATTTAAAAAAAAAAAATTGAATGAATAAAAACTTCCCAGCCTCATCGATGAAAAGCTAAAAAAAATCATACGACCAATAACAATAAACATCGTGTGACAATCGTTTAATAAATCAATATCTCGAGTTGAAGTTTCATTATTGAGAGACTGATAATAAAGTAAATAAAATGGTGTCTGCAATGCGAACGGTGAGTAATAATTAAAAATTTTTTTTCAATTTACAAAATTCCAACACATGTCGCTCAAGAATCCCAAAGTTGTTGATATTCGCTTTTCCCCTCTTTCCGATTCCGGTGCAGTATTATGACAAAGTTCGTATCGTTGTTAGCAACAAAATTCCGTTGTTCTCAATATCGATTACCATTTTCAAAAAGCTCCGAAAATCTCTTAACGTTTTTTGATTTTTTATCAATAATTAAACTGAAAAGAATGTTTAGAATTTAAAAAAAATAACGAAATCGGAGAACCTCTAAAGAATTATTGTCGCTGCATTCCAACGATGCGAACTTTGCTGCAATAATTTACGAGGAGGAAGAGCGTGCGAACGTAAGGGGGTCTTTTTTTAGACGATGGCCAACTCGAGACAATACACAATGAACAAAAAAAGTCGGTAATTAAGAAAATTACGCGAGAAGAAAAAAAAAAGATGTTTGTTGCATTCCAAAGATGCAAATCTTGAGGCGATAAAGAATAAAGATAATTTGGGATGATCGTACGAAGCGAAGGGTCTTTTTAGATGATGGCCAGGCTGAAATGACTGTAGTGGGTGAATATATCTCTTCAGGTATGCCAAGCCATTGAACGTGTAGCTTTTAGGAAGGTTTTTTTTTAACCGAAGCCGGTCCTGAAGTGCCTGAAGGGATGAGCACGATGGTATAGCCTTTATTATTCAGGTCGAATGTATACAAAGAACGCCGGGGTATGCAGGTCATTCATCCAGGTAGATCGCCGGCAATCTTCCACTTTTCGTTTCCCTCGCGTCTTCCTAACGTAATAACCGTGGAAATAAAAATAGGCTCTCAACGCAACAGACCATATTTTCTTTTTGTTGAATTGCATCAATTTCGTATTTTCCGAGTGAAAAGAATTTTTCATTCACACAAATTTCGAAGATTCGTTCAGCCGAAAGATTTTTATGTACCGTTATCGAGGCACGACCAAAATGACTCTTTCGATATCCACGATGGTTTCTTCTCTTACTCACCTTCGAGAGACAGGAGGAAGAACGTTTTGGATGATTTACCGTTACCGTTAGAACGCACCGTCCAAGTGTACCCACTTTATCTTCTTCTGTATATATTTATATGTCTATATTTTTACTGTATGCCTCGGATCATATAATGGACCGTTAGGGATATCGATTCTACACGTAAAACCTCGGAATTTCGATTCTTTTCGTTACAATGTCAGACAGAAAAAAAAACAACCAATTTCCATCTTTTATTCCAGAGGCATAAATGATTTTCGGACTTTTTCGTTCGAATTATCCTCGAATAAGGAATAAGTCACAACGTGGTATTTATCTAGTCAACGAAAAGCTAATTTTTCTTCATTAGCCCCAGAATTTCGTGCAGAAAGCAAAAGCAAATAGAGACTTGAATCGTTCCTAAATCTTTACGATTTTTCCGTGATTCGAACGCTTCCGTGGAGAGGTGACGAGTTTCAGAAAAGAGGATAAAACAATGGAGAAAAATCTAGTGAGTTTTCTGCTCAAGGATAAAATTTGTGCAAAAGAAATTCACTGTTTCTCTTTCATTTTTTTTTTTACCTTCTTATAGATTCGCTAATAATAAAAACTCTGGGTAAATCGCGCTCGGAGTGATGGAAAAACGCAATTCAATGAGAAATGCGTTCTCAAGGTCATTGAGGTAGGGTTTGACGACCCGGAGATTCAATAAAATTAGAAAAAGAAGTTCACAAAATCGATCGAGTGACTCATCAAATGGTTGAGTCATCGAGATTATAAAATTGAAATGATTATATGTTAGCCACGCCTTTCCTGCATCGAGGAGCAGAGAAAGGACAACTCAGTTTTGATCTTGACACTGAAAGCGATTGAGACAAGCGAACGGAACGAGAGAAAAAAAAAGAGAGAGGAAAAGAAAGAATTCAAGTTCACGTTCATCTTGAGAATAGAGCGTGCTAGGCAGAACAACGACCTCGCACGTTGACTTTCATAAGTTACGTCATCAAACTGCGGATGCTGCTCAATTAAAAAAATGTAATTATGACCTCATCAACTTCTGTTGAATAACGACAATTCGAGAAATCGTTATTTCCGGGACTGTAAAGAACTGGACACAGAAATTTCTATTCCTTCGTATTCTTTGTACCACTTGATCGACCTTGAGAAAAATACTCTCCATGGTAAACCAGAATGTTTTTTTTTTTAATTGATATTCCGAAAAACATATTATTGACGTAATTAAGACACGACGCTCTGAAAGTCAATTTCCGTTCGATCGATATCCCATAATGAACGCACTGAAATTTTTTTGAATCGTTTTTAAAGCCCTCGGCAGCAAAGTTTCGGTTAAATTACTGAGGGTCAATTTGACCCCTGACAGACGTGTGCATTCGCGCGAGAATGGCAATAATTTTATTGTTTTCATCAAACTTTAATTCCTCCAACAGAAATTTTTTATTCAGGAATTGTTCGATTGTTGAAAAAAATGATTTTCAAATTTGTCGATTTTATTGAGACTCGTGGGCTTGCAAGGAGACCCAGGTCAATTGGTCTCGATGCAGGAAAGACGTGGAACGCCATAAAAATGCGCCACAAACGTGGAGTTAATAAAAATGGTATCAAACTTCATTCCTTCCCATCTGGGGCAATAAAATTCAAAGCTATGGTGAATTCAAACAATAAAAACAAAGTGTTTCGCGTTTACGGAGAAGAACGGAGTTTAAGGCCTTCAGATTGTCGGTTTTGTGTGGCTTTAGCTCCAAATAACATGTTTTCATCTATATGAGTGTGCAGATTTATATCCACGCAGATACACATTTGAGTGAAGATATAAACTCAAGTTCAGACCATTCTCACGAACGAGCGATGTACACAGTCCGTATCGCTGTACACGAGACTCGTGCAGATCGGAACGATCGCCGTGTTCGTAGATCCGTTATAAAAGCCATTGCACACGAGACCCGGCGAATGTAAGTCGAGCCATCAGCTGCCTCTTTTGCGCGACAACAATGTAAAATGAGGATCGGCAAAGGAAAAGGCGGGGAAGATAAATATTTTATACGCTTTCATTGTTTTCGCGAGCCCGCTAAAGTATCGCACGCCAATTAGTTTTTATGCTAATGGAATCTTGCCACGTCCCACACCATCGTAATAAAGCTTGACTCGCGTGCGAAAATTTCAAGATCTCTGTCCTCCAACTAACGGCATCTCTGCTGCACTATGCAGTTCTGCACAGAACGAATTTCGTCAAAAAATTGAAGTTGTTTGATTGCGAGAAATTCATCGAGATGAAAATGTGAAAGTTCAGCTGAAAAGTTCGTGAGGCCAGCGCCATAGTGACACACATTAATTATTTGGTAGAATTCTTTTGAATGACCTTGAATAATATAACCTTGTATTTTTCACTGGAAGTTGTTGGAAAAACAGAAAATCGTGTCAGTATCTTTCGATGTGCGACAAAAATGAAATTATTATCCTGTTCACGTTGAGAAAAAAAGGAAAATCGTCTGCGAGAAACCGAGTTCGAAATCGAAGCCGGTGATGATCCATCCGGGGATATCGATGCCCCAAAGAGGCAATACTCGCTAATTCGTATGGGTCGCGATGGATAACACTTTGCTTTCACCTCGTGCGACCGTACGTGTCGCACTTCGATTCTATGCCTGTGTAGAGAATAAGTATTTCGTGTATTACTATATACTATACGGGTATTGGCTAGCCGGATGAAAGCGTGTCCCAGCGCACGTATATATATTGCATACAAAAATAGAGCAAGTTATGTGGACCGCAACCCAGAAACCATGAACAAGACCCCCGCTAATGTATAAGCTCAACCGATTGCCTTGACGCACTTGCCAAAAAAGTCTATGAAAACCAGAAATGCGAAATTGCTTTCGAAAGTTGCTTTACGACCCAATTTTTACTCCGACATGTTTTGTTCGGTAAAACTTTTTATGCTTTGAATACAAATACAAAAAATGAGTTTGTGCATGTTGCTTTTTACTCGGGGAAATTGCTTTCCTCCATCAGCGTCTTCGACACTCGTTGAAAAAGTTGACGAAAAAAATTGTTGCAATTTTTTAATTGATGCAATTTTTCTTGATAGAAAACACCATTTTTTCTGTCACAAATTTAACAGTTTTTCCCCATTCAAGTGTGTGTCCAATTTAGTCAATGGGTTTTCGACATTTGCCGATTCAATCGCATATTTTCGTGAAAATCTCTACGAACTTTATCGTCGTTTTGAAAATTTCTACACAAACTGAAAAATGGTAGTTCGTAGTGTCCGAAAAATGATCCATTGTCGAGCAACGGTCGAAAGAAAATTCTAGAAAAATATTTTCGTTCTATGCCAACGTTTCAAAGATTCCGAAAGAAAATGAAAATCCCACGACTATATCCGCGTGGCCAGTTATTTCTATATTTAAGCTCTCGTAACGTTCCTGTTTCCGATCACAATTTTAGTTACGCGAATAAAAACATACTATAGCGATATTTTATTGCGGAGTGAACGTTAACCAATGTAAAATAATAGTTTACTGAGGAATCTTCTGCATTACTTCAGAGTGAGGAAATCGTTAAATTCCATATAAAAAATGATGATAGCGATGTCGCTGAAAAAAAAACAGCGCTGGTTCGGAAGATTCGCTGGGAGTCTGAGCAAACTTTTCGTTTCATGAATCTCTTTTCGTCTTTTACCTCCCTTTGGAATTGCATTGTTATTATTCTCGTTTGTCCTTGGTAAAGAAACGTAAAGATGTTTCTCACGATTTTATTGCCGATCGAGCTTCCTCGAACGAATATCCTCTTGAAAAAGAAAAAATAGGAACGCGAGATAGGAAGAAAAAACACAGATTATAACTGTGAAATAATACAACACGTTTTTTTCCTCAGTCCTGAACGAATAGTCTTGATTGATTTCAATGGCATACTTACTGATCCTTTGCCTCGTGAACCTCCGCCAAAATTGTCCAAACATTCCCTGCTTTTTTTTTCTTTTCAATATTTCACAATATTCTGGATGTTTGGAATATTAAAAGCGTTTTTTTCCTGGTGTTTCAGTTGCCAAGATGTCTTGGTATTTGCCTTGTTCTCACGACGCTCAGCTTCGTCACCGAAGCTGCGAAAAAATGCGAGGGCAGTGGTCTCGGACTCAAATACGTCTGGGGCGATGCCCTCACGGATTCAATGGACTGCATAGGCCCCAATGACATGCAATATCCCTCGTAAGTTTACGATCTTATAAATTTTTTGATAACAATTTCGTAGAAAGCCTCTTATTTTTATTTTTACGAATCACGTGATTGAAAAATTAATTGCATTCATGCACTCATTTCGAAATAGTTGGAAAAATTGGTTTGGAAAACATTTTCCTATTGACAATGGCCTAAATTGAATTTTTATTTTTAATTAACAAAGTTAATTAACCGCTTGAATTTCTCTTCGGTTTAAACGATTCAAAAATATGCATTAAAGGAAAACATACTCAAGAACTTCAGTTTGGACGCAACAAGAAGAAGATCTGATTATTTTAACATTTATTTCTCCAAATCCAGAGCCGCAATATCGCGAACCTTCAAGAGCGTATGGGGTGGAAATAGCCGTACGGGACGAATGTTCCAGCCACGTACTATCGATCCAGAAATCACAAGAAAAGCGTTACTCCAAAATTATAAAACGGTGCAAGGAGATTACTCAATTGCGAGTAATTCGAGAGTCGGTAAGTTATCATTTTCAAAAAAAAAAACAGCAAAAAAAAATGGACAAGAAGCTTACCGAAACTGCAAGCAGAATAAAAATTCAATTACGATTCCTTCGATCGTTTTTGTAAATTTTTCTAGATGAAAATATTCCAGTAACTATTTTTCCAATTTGTTTCTCTCGAAAATCTGATAGCGGACGAAAAATTAATCCAAATAATTTCACAAACTAATTAAATTAGTACAAGATTCATTGTTTTTTCTAACAATAGTTACTAACTGTTTCTGATAGTGAATCCTTGTGACCTTCTAACCCAAAATAGGTCAATTATAAATTTAGTCACACAGTGCAGTGCTGAGAAAATGCAAAATTGTCTACGAATTTTTTCGGATGTAAAATCTCGGTAATTACCACATGAAACAATAATTAATAGTTAAGAAAATTCCAAGGCTGCAAAGAGCTTTTCACATGACCTAATTTTTTCTTACGCACGCACGAAATTCTCGTGGGAGTTTCGATCGACACGATTTTTTCGATTCACTGTAACAATCTTGGCTCGCAAAGGTTAGAAAATATTATAATCGTCGTTAGACAAATTTTTTCATTATACTCGAACGTTGAGACCGTTCTTTTCGATGCTCATCCCCGAGACTCCCTCGCGTCTGCAAAATTGACACGATTCTGTAAATAATTGACCGCCCATCACGAAGGATAACGAATTCTTTTTCCCCGTACCTCGAATTTCGTAACTCATCACGATCTTAAAATGTTAATTGAAGTGAATGAAAAAAGTCTAGTCATAAAAATAATAAAAATGAATCTAATAACGCGTGACGTGTTTATCAATCCTACGCTTCAAACAAATTTTCAATTACATGCTACTATATGATTCCAAAGCCGAAAGAAGTGCATTAATAATCCATTTCGAGGTAACATCTGTCGACCAGATGTGGCAGAAAATCATGAACAGTTATTTCCTCCGTAATTACATGAATTACGATAAATTACCTAATACGAATCATTCGTACGTGGAAGAAATGGGATGATGGCGATATTTCAGTTCATTCATATCCTCGTTGTGATGAGTTGGAAACGCGTTAATAGAATTTATTCACGGTCTGTAATATCGCGTACTATGATACGTATTACCGTGCTACAACATCGTCTGGCCTGAAAAAACTTGTATAAGTGCATTTCCATCGATATGTACTTTGGTTAAAACATACGCACTTGAATTATGTGTTTATATTATCAACTATTTTGTACAATTCAACCAATTCATCCATACGAACTGTGTACGCAGTTTACGTTTTAGTTAAATGCCAGCATTTCTACACGAAGTAGTAGCGAGAACCGGCCTTAGTTTTAAATATATGTATGTATGTGTGTATACACAATGAAGCAGCCGGTCGCGGTTTCTCGCGAGGGTTATCCGGCCAATACAGTTATCGTCTCCTGGAGGCGCTCATAACGGTACACACGGCCCACTCACGTTTCGAATAATCGCACTTTTCTCTCTCGTCTTCTCCTCATTGTGTCCATATACACATAGTTACTCATAGTTACATACATGATGAATATATGGACACGTGGATTCATGAAAAAACACGTTCGTCACGTGGAAATATTTCTAGTTTACTTTTTTCTCACTCTCTCGAGAACTATACAAATTTGACAAGATTATCACAGCATCGAGCTTTGGGATCCCAGCATAAGAATGAATGCGGGATTAATATTTTTATGGGAAAACTCGTGGTGAAGTTTTTTTTCTGGTTCAACAGAAAATATTTTTCGTATTGAATCAACTTTTACGTGTATTTGTATTTGTTTGTTGAATTTCGTAATTTTTCATCATTATTATTATGGGAAGACGATCCTTGCTAGGAAAACCATGACATTAATTTTCACCATGAACGTAAACTGAATGCAATGAAAGTGAGAATTTAAATTCGTTATTTTTGTTTCTGTTCTTTTCTATTTTCTAGGACGAAGCTTTTCCCCAAGCGAAAGTTGTGGTTCATCGTCGAGACTTTGCAAAACAAAATACAACACGACCGCGCCCATGTACGGGGTCAGTCTCACCAGTGGACAGCCGGTGACGATCGTTCAGAAATTTCCCGATCTCTTGCAGCAGATCGTCTTCGAGGTTTGCGAGTAAGCATAAAAAAAATTTTATCTAATTTTCATGGACAGTTTCATAGAACTCACTTTTTCGTGAAAGGAGAATCGACTTTTTGATTCTAATTGTAAGTAATTAGACGCCTTTCAGCGAGAGCATCGAGTATTCTTATTTAAAAAAGAAGAAAAAATATTGTTCTCGTATTTTTGAAAAACTTTCTTTCATTTTCATATGGCAATTTTTTCCACATTACCGTTTACCAGTGAAGCAATTTTTTTGTAAATTGAATTATTCTTGACTCGATATTAATGCAGATTCATAAAAACACGTTTTCGTCGAGTGCCATGCCCCTGATCTATAAATTCCAGAGTTCCGAACATGTTTATAAAGTTCATGCTCGGTTCCCTGTGCGAATTTGACTCAAGCAATGTGAGTAAACCCGATGACTCGGTCACGAGGCGAATAGAGTGCAGTGGGTCATATATAATGCGACTCCAACTATGTACATATTTCACTGTACATAGCCCGAGCCGGTTCGTGACCCGATCCAGGCTGAGGGAGAGACGCTTCGCGTAATAATGTTCCATGGAGCGTGTCCATGCTAAGTGACTTTTTGAGATGTCAAACGCTTTTGAAGGCTCAGCAATTTGACAGAAAGACGACAAAAAGAACTGGAATTTTTTTAGAACAGCATATCGAATGACAAAAAAAAATACCGCTACGTTTTAGCCATCAAAACACTTTTTATGAGAATCCTATCTCAGATTAGAATAACTGTACAGGTTGATGACCATTTCATTTGTCCTTGTAGCCTGCAACTTTGCTCGCGATATTCGAATCCTTTTTCCGCTTTTTCCAGTTTCATTGAAAAACATTTGACTCGCGTTCTTTAGAGTCTCTCGAAGTAATAATTGATAATAAATATTTGAAAAAAAAGAAACATTTCTTGTACGTTTCATAAAAAAAAAAAAATTTCCGAAATAATTCGATTTTAATTGAGATTTTCGTCAAAAGTTTTTTATTTTATTTTTCCTTCAGCGATGCTCAAAAAGAAATATCGAAAAACCGAAAAATTGGCAGATTCCGGAACCGACAAATACTGACGAGTAATTTCGATGAAATAAAAAAAAAAAAACCAAGAAAATTTTACTTCGGATTTGGAAAATGAAATATGAAACTTTTTTATGAAAAGCAAAGAATTTTCTACAAAGAAAAATGCAAACGGTTTGATAAGCGGGTGTTTTTGTTCTTGTTTCTCAGATCGAAGGAATGCGAGATAATGCACGGTGAGTGTACGCAGACGTACGTACCATATTTGTTTCTGGTATTACCATTGGGTCCGGTAACATTGACGGGTCAGGATTACGTGCTGGTGGAGAGTGGTTGCGCCTGCAAGCCAAAAAATTCGGCGAGAACTCATTCCGCTGAACATTCGCCTGCAGTGCCGAATTTTTAAGGTTGATCAATTCCACGGAGGATATTGAAGACAGCAAGATCTCTGCGTCCCGGGACGAGGGATCGAAGAAAAATAACAAAAGGAAAGATCACAGGTCATAAGAAAATACGAAGGTGAGAGATTCTCGGAATTAAATTGAAAAGTGCTTCGAATCCTCGAGGACACTCCGAGGTCGCGATCTTACGAACTCTCCAAAAGCGTATCACAACAAAAAATGAATATAAGTGTGCGCGTTGTCATTGTCGTACATGTCCTCATAATAATAAATATAATAGTAAAATAATGAGTGAAGCTGCGTGGTAAAATTCATCGATGCTTTCCGAAGGACTATCAAATGTGAATTTCCTCAAAATCGGACACAGTACGAGTAAGATAAAAAGAAATGTTGAAAAAATGTTTAAACGGCGATTTTTCGATGCCTGTCATCGTTACTGCGATACAGAAATGCTGAGGATCGAATGTCAAAGCTTGTTCGATCAAGGATCGTGCTGATCGAGCATGCTATTGTTAACAATATGTACCACGAAGTAGGATCGTTGTCCTAAGCTGTAGAAATTGACGACTCTTTGAACATTGTTCTGGTTCTTTTTTTATTATCAATATATATATATATATATATATAAATATAAAAGTATTTATTTGTGAAATGGCCTGTAGTGTTGATTTTAGTACGTTTGGCTTTATTTTTTGGGGCGAAGAGGGGGGGGGGGGTGTAAAAAAATTCGTACTGTAAAACGACGGCTGTTGGAGACTTTTCGCGGAATTCAACTCTGGAATTTCATCATCGCCGTTTTCTCATACATACGGACGTGTAAACACAGAAATACAAATGCACGCACACATTGGGAGGGGAATTCATCGTCGGCTCCTCTCGTTGCGCTTGTCTCTTCGATCAAGCCGGTTTTCCAAGCATCAGCTGCAAACCTGAAACGACACGGACCCGGTCTCTCGTCGTAAAGCGAAATATCTTTCCTCCGGGAAGACTTTGCCGCGGTTGTAAGCGCGCGACTGACGCATTTCGCGTTCTGATCCTTGAGCGTTTAAACAACGAAAAAATCAAGCGCCAAGTTTCATCTTTTTGTTCATGTTTAAATTAATTGATTAACTTGTTAAAACTTTCCTTGACTCGACGATGATTTTTTTCAAAAAGTTGTTAACGCACCTGGAAAATTTTCTTTTAATTTTTTTCTATGACATTCCTGCTGGAAAATCTTTTTGCAGCAACGCAATGATTTATCAAAATTGAATTTCATTAAATTTAGAAAATTTACCTCCAAGATCGGAGCTTTACGTTTGCCAAGGTTTCGCGCATTTATAGGAATTGTTATAAACAAATTTCATGGCCGAACGTAAGAAAAAAATTTTCTCGTCGTAAGGAAATTTTTATACGCAATATTTTGGAAATTCTTTTTCATGGTGGATTAAAGAATTGATTTGGATCCAGTGATTAAGTCGCTGGAGAAAAAACGTTGGAAGAACGGTACGCTCGATGATGATCGACATTTCTGCTAATTATTTAATTCCACATATTTATCACTTGTTTTTCGCGTGCGCGATCTCGGGATAAGAGTGCCGAGAGATCCGTTCCGGATTATTGCACTCATCCCGTTAATCGGTTACGATAGAAGAGGCAAGTCAGCCGGGAAACGCCAACGGCAATCGCGGCGTGTCATCGTTATGCAAACGGGCACGATATATATACGAATGTAACACTTATTTGTTTGTCGTGTGGGAGAAGGGTTCTTGACCCAGAGAACGAGTAACCTCAACGAATAAACCTGCTGCGTGTTGCTTTCCCACGCTCGATCTTATGTAGCCATGTTTTTTTCTCTCCTTTTTTTTCTTATTACATTATTCTCTATCAATCCTTCAATTCCACGACGTCGAGGTTCGCATCGTGTTAACGCAACGAGAATTCTTTTTAATTTTATTATTCCAACGCTTTCAAAAACCTTTTCGGTGACTTTGAACGATCAAATACTCCATAAAAAAAAAAAATCAATTTATAGAATCCGGAAAAAATGAGAGAAACGTCGTGGGAATCATTTGAACATTTCGTTACAATTCACAACAAAAAACGCACAATAATTTGTTGGTTTCGGTGAGGAAAAAAAATTTCAATAGATGAGAAAGCGACATGCTTTTTGTTATAGTTGCTCAATTTTGAATAATGTTATTCAAGACATAGCCAGTAATCGTAATTAACCTTATCTTGCGAGCGGGTGTCCTGGTTATTTAGAACAGGAATCTGAATCTCGTGAATCGACAACGAATAAATTGTGCATCGTTGAGGAGAGACAGCGAGAGAAAGAGGGAGATATCGGAATCTTTCGCGAACGGGATTGACTCTGAGAAGTTGACCGAATGGACCTATACTGCTGTGAATTCCGACGAGTGTAACGTACCGTTATTCCGAGTTGCGGGATTATCCACCTAGATTCGCGCCACGTTTATCGTCCTCATGTATTTTCATATAGAAATGAAATTACACGATCGTGAGATCAAATTCTCACTACATTGAGGCAATTTATTTTTATTTCGACACAAATTGAATTTCGCAATCAGCGGTATAATCAAACTTCACATAAAAAAGTGTGAAATCCAAGTAAAAACATTTTGAGCGAATTGAAATTCTCTAAAAATCGAAGATAAACGAAAAAAAAAAAACCGAGCAATGTAGCCCGAGCGAGTGATGAATGGAAAAGCGAATGACATACTAAGAAACGATTCAAGAGTCGAAGTGTTGTCAGAGATTCGGATAAAGAAAACCGATCATCGTAATACTAAGGATCCAAAAGAAAGAAAAAAATGTTACTACAAAGTCTTTTCCGGATCGATCGAATCATTGATATTCATTGTATCTATCCATTAATAGAATTGTGGCTAAAAAAAAATTCTTTCTCTCGAGCATAGCTGTGCGAAAATTGGAATAGCATAAAAAATAATGAAAAAAATCAAAAATGAGTAAAAAAAAAAAATTGGAGCTGAATGCTTTGAGATTAACGAACAGTTAATAAATTAATGAAGAGTTTAAAAATTGAAGAATAAGGCCCAATTTCATTTGAAATTCAAAAAAGGAAAATCGTGGCAAATTCACAAAAATAAAATATTTAAAAAAAATTGTTTTTTTTTTTTTGAATTTCACAAAACAAGTCGAATTTCAATTTTCAATAAAAATCCTCGCTTTTCATCTTCAACTGCCAAAATAGACGCTTGCGCGGTCTTTCAATATTCAGCAACAACTCTCGTCTGTCACAGAGTCGTCTTTTCATTCGCCATACCTTCTAACAATTATGCTCCAGAAAGGTAGTTTAATTTTTTTTCAGCCACTCCAATAAATAAATAAATATACATTTTCATATATACATATATAGTAGTATATATATATAAAGTCGTATTATAATTTTGAACGTGTATTTATAATTTATTACAGAGTTATTTGTATGGTGACGAGTATTTTTCTTTCCTTACCATAGATTTCGTCTCCCGATAATTCCAGACCTATATTTCCTACCATTTCATACAATTTTTCTCACATATCGATTCTACATTCCGAATGATCTTTTCATACAAACATATATATATTTTTTTTGTTTACTCCGAATAATTGAATGTTTTTTTTTTATCAATTGAATTTCCATAGACGAAAGTAACAATCGAGAGCTTCTAAAAACTTTAGTCTTTCTTAATTGGCGATTATTATTTATAAATATATATTATATATTTATAGCAATGGTAGATGACAATAATTTACCAATTATGCGATTTTTCAACCGTTAGATATTATCGTAATTCACTACATTTACGTGTGTATTCGTATATATTGATATATACGTCGAGGTATACGTTGTACATACGTTTCAATAACGTGATATTGGGTTTTAAGGCTTTTATTTCATTGTTTAATTACGTACCAATTTTGACTGTTGTACAGACTGTGAAGCTTCTTAATCTTTTTCTTTGGGAACGATTGCTGGTTCTTATTCCTCAAACATACATTAACGAGTCACGTTTTTGGGATTACAGTCATTTTCATTTGCGGTTGGACACGCGTGCGATGTCAATTATTATTCTTAGAGGAAGGAAATGGAACGAAACAATTATTGAAAAGCACCGGTTCACAATCTTCATTTTTTTTTCTATCAACTATATGTAATAATCAGCATGGCGTGCATCGACTGTAATGCCGCTGATCGCGCATTGAAATCGGTGAAATTAAGAAAATTCTCGACCGATAAGTTCTTTATTCGAGTTTTGAAAATTTGAAAAAAAAAATCTGTTTAAATATCGACGATAGAGTCATAACGTTTGCGCAGTGGCGCTGCGATGACTACATTTTTTACGTACTGTCGCTTAGTAACCTGATTTGATAAACTCCCTCGGTTGAGGCTTTTTCTTTTGCAAACTACAAAGAAATTTCGCGTTTCTGAAATTTGAGCATTTTCTCTTGTCAAATCTTCCGGACGGCGATCTAAATGAATGACAGATTTTTCGTATCCGTTGAAAAACGAAAGAATAATAAAGAGAGAAGAAACGATTCGAACTGTAACAATCAAACTACCGTCTTCGAGTTTGTAAAAATGTAGAAAGACAAAAAACGTAGCAACGACCGACGGTGGGATTATGAAATCCCGAAACAACGATAAATCTATCAATATAATTAATATTTAGATATATATATATATATAAATTAATGAAACAGAAATATATGATCAAATGTATAATGAAAATCATCTCGCCGCGATAATATACTTTCGATACTCCTGGTAAATTGTTTCGTTTTTGTCACATATAAATAGTAAAAAAAAAAAAAGAAAAACGAAACCATAACAAGCCTAATATATTATCAACTATAGTTACATCTTTGGATAATCAACAAAACACCGCATTTTTCTTTGTTCACTCGTTTCCCGTTTACATTTTCTGGCACACGCACTTTTTCTCTTTCGTTCTTTTTCCCACTCAAGCTTTCTTCCTCCTTTTTTTTTGTGGAGCGTTAAAACGCGCTTCCACGTTTTTGTATTATTATTATCATTATTACGTTACCGGGGATATATCTCTGCGAAATTCGTATTTATCACCAAGTTGCTCAAGGTTGAAATACGATTCGGTAGCACGTTTTGGACTAGAATGTAGCATTACGCGAATCGCTATATTAAAATGATTTTATCATCTAGATTAATCTTACATCTACAAATAAATGTACACACAGAGTGTCTCACTACAGATGGCCATTAGCTGAACCTTGAGTTATGGCTGAACATTTGACTAATACCGTTTTGCCATCGTTCCCTTCATTAAAAATTGCAATCATCAACGTTGACAAAGTTGGGAGCTTTAACCGCGTGTACTGGCAAAGGCGTTAGAGATAGAGGAAAAATGCATGGGACTAATGTTGTAGAGTGAAAAATTCTCCATAAAAAAGGTCCTTACAACTTTTTTCTATTTTTGATAGATCACTGCTGAACTCGGCTCGAAAAACGATGTGATTTTCGAGACAGGAGTATTAGCCCCGCCATTTTCGATCCAGCCTCACGACTGAAATAACCAAAATAGAAAAACGTTGTCAAGGACTTTTTCCTGGTAAATTTGTTGCTCTACAAAACAAGTCCTGTGCATATTTTCGTTATCTCTAGTGTTTTAGACTGGGCATGTGATGAAAGAATATAAATTCGTTTTTTTTTCGGAGAAAAAACGATAGGGACGTCGACGCGACGTTGGAGCCTAAACCGAAGTGTACGAAAACAGTCATTAACGGTGAGATACTCTGTTGTATATATATTTATGAATAACGCGTATATTTATATTTAGACGATGCTGCAGTCTTGTGTAAGATCTGTAACCCTCGTTAATTAGTCTCTCTCTTCATTGTTACGAAAGTTAATACTCGTTTAATCCCCGTTCATACAATTGGGATAGACTCATAATATATTTGTTGTTTTTGTCATGGAAATAGCGTGCTCTCTTCCTCCGTTTGCTTGTTTCTTCGGCATCGATAGACTCGAATATCGAGCACAAAAGTGCGTTTACGGTATACAAGAAAATTGATATCCATTTGATTACATGAGTCCGATTAATAATAACTTCGTCGTCAGAGAGATTCAAAAATCCACGAATATTTATGACATTTTTACGAGGGCTGAATCTTACGATACAAAAAAGGGGTCGCCTTAAATCTGATTTTCTCGTTACATTTTCTCTTCAGAAAAATATTAGGGAGCATCTACCAATTGAAAATATTCGCAGGGTGGTTCGCACAGTTTCGAAGCTTCGATAATGTGTATAATATATTCATATATCTGATATATGCCTGTGGGTATGAGACTAAGAGCAGATCTGATATATCCTCGATGAGCATCGTTATACAAAAAGGACAAGTATTTTAGTTTACAATTAACCAACTTCTTATACATGAGATTATCGATATTTAGGTATATAAATACTTATTAGCTACAATGACTCTTTAGTATATGATCGTGAATAAAGCACACGTGACAGTGTTTCACTTTCCTCTCATCCTTACACGTATACGTATACATATATATGTGAATATTAAGGGAGCATGAGTCGTCTCTTTGTGTTGAAATCTCCACAGCTGTCCCGAATGAGACAACAGAAATAATCCTGTGGAGATCATCGATACAGGGAGTGAGAAAAACAGACAAAGACAAACTTTTCAAAAGACCGATACAAAAAAATCAGAGAAATATTTTCCTACGGAAAAGAGTGCTGTGAAAATGATCTTTATACTTTGGATTCTTCCATGGAAAAAAATGAAAATATGTTTCCGACTGAAACAACGAAAAATTCACAAAGATCCAAGCATTTTTGCTCTAATATTTACACACTTTGCATACGATATTTCTTTTTGGTTCACATAAAATGAAACAAACAGAAATAATCATTCATTCATTGTCCTCTGACACACACATTTTTTAAATAAGTTCTTTATATAGCAATTGCTGTGACTTCCTATAATCATGATTTTTCAAATGAATAATTATCGATTTAGCGTCTATGTACAATCTCAAAGTACGCGATTTTTCACCGTAAACACAAATTTCAAGCTTTGCGTGTTCCTATGTACGAGTGTATTAAATATAGATTTTTATGTACGAGGATTTTTGTATTTGTCACTATGTTCCATAAACTTTTCTCCGTCTGTATATTCCAACTGAAAGAAAGTAAAGACGACAATGGCTTTACGGGATTATGATTATCTCCTCAGGGAACATAATTGTTTGTCATTACTTTTCTGTCCTTCTTTTTTTTCTTTTTTTCTTTTTATTAGTTGTCACTTTCAGCATAATCGTCGCTCTCTCCGCTGTCATAATTCTGCGTCTTTGGTGAATCATTAATCGCTCCGTTGTTCTCCACGTAGTTGGTCGTTCCTTGATTCTTAGCTTTATTAGAATCGTTTGAATTTTCACAACCGATGAGAACATCAAGATTCGGCGAAAAGGCATCCTCCTCCGCCTCGTTTTCGTACGACCTGTTAATTATTTTTATAAACTGTATTAACAAATTACGTAACGAGTTTAAATACACGCACGAAAAGATTTATATATGAAACGAACGCATATTTCGTACAAAAAATCTTCATTAATTATTCAGATTTGATTTCTATGAAATACTGTTTCTCGTTAACTTTCACATATATTTCATTCTCGTGAGGATATCGACAGGCATTAATATTACGAAACGATTATTCGTGTGAGCTTTGATCAAATTTCGGTCACTTTGGATCAATCTTGTGTTTTTAATCGTGGCTCTGAAGAAAAAAAAACGAAAAAAAAAAAAACAGATGCCATAATCTGTGCTTTGGGCTTAGTTCATGCTTGTTTTGAACGTCGAATTTTCTAGTTTTGTTACTTGGAGTATGATATTGTGAATCGATGTGATTGATGGATCGAAGAAACATATTAATGCGACAAAGTTGATAGGAAGAGAAAAAATGCATTCTTTCACGTTTGAGAATACATGAAAAAATGTTTTATTTGTTCGATTAATGAAATTAAATAGACAGAAGTGATGAAATTAAATTGGAAAGAAATATCGAGGACTTGACCAAAAATTGTGCATAAAAATTACAGAGCAGAAGTGGACAATTTCGTGTTCTCAAAAAATAACAACGCAAGAAACGTACAATAAGTTTTTTTTTTTTTATTGTATTAATGAATAAGAGAATCTTGTCCAGTTCTTCTCGATCTTAAATATTGTGTGAAATAAAAATATTAACGATAGACAAAAGACAACAAAGCATTCAGACGCACACTCAACGAGGTTGCAAAATTTATCACGAAAATAACACATGCAAGCTTTTATGACTTACTTACTGAGCTGCAGATGATGGTTACATTTCATCATCACACAGCCTGCAACAAAACGCATATGGCATCTTCGTCATTTTGTTTCTCTCAAAGTCTCAAAATCCCAAGGAAAATCAATGTGAAATTTGTAAAGAGAGTGGAGGGGCAAAACCACGGATGGACTAATTTTTCCTATTGAATTAAATAACGGTTCCATTAATCGTTGGTCGATCACTTACGTTACGATAAATATATTTAACGATTGAAAATTAAACTGAATACAATAGAATAATTAAATATCTGCAAAGTCAATGAATCTTTGGAAAAATTCTCAAAGCCCAGAGACGTTCGATTCTCGAGAAAACAAAAAGTCTTGGCAACGTTTTTAATCGATCGCTTTTTTTTAAGCATTTTTTATCGTTTAGAGTATTTAACGTGGTAATTTTGCCATGAAAAAGAGAAGAATGACAGGGGATGGAAAAAAAAAATGAAAGAGAGAGGGGGAGAGAGATAGAGAGAATGTGTTAGTCCCCAAAGGATGTACAACCATATCTAAGCATGCCCCATTCAAGGTCTCCAAAAATAGTAGCCGATCATCAGAGCGGAATCTCTCTTCACTCTCGATGTTGTCATTTTTAGCTATGGGGACACGTTCAAGATGTCAGTAGAATAGATACCGGAAATGTAACGGGGACAAATCTCGAAAAAAAACTACGATATGTCCACTTTTTCTTCAACACCCACAAGTTAGGCGAATTTTCCATTTTTTTTGTTTGCATTTGTTCGGCACAACACAAACTCTGGTACGAACGTATGTTTTTTGTTGGTGAGTTGAAAAACATCTTGACCACGGAATAGTGAAGAAGAATCTCAAAGTGTGAACGACCCGATGAATAAAACTTACGTCTGTTCGTTCTGGTCGTTCGCATTTTCTTCGGCGACCAGTAATTCGTACTCGTCCGCAGCGAATCTATCCCAGTCGGAAAACTGTACGGAAGAAGAAATGACAATTATATTTTCAACAAATAGTTCTCCTTTTTTTTCCATTTTTTTGCTTCGAAAAGTAAATCGACTCGTTAGAAAATTTACGAAAAGACCGAATGGGGTTGGATGAAAATGAAATTATTGTCGTTTCATAATTTTATGAATAAAAGTTATGGAAAAAAAAAAGATATTACACGTTTATGAAAATAAAAAGTTGATGATTAATTGCTGTAAGAGAAATTTTCGGTTCGAACCTCTTCACCGTCGGCGTCGTGATCCCTCGTCGATGCAAATGGATCTCTCTGTTCGTGATCAAGATATTTCTCGAGATTGAAGAAAGTGTCAAAGAATATTGAAGTCATTTTGCACTTTTTCAAATCACTGAGGGATATTTTGCCTGGTGTAGCTGGATGAATCATATCGAGCATTTGACACAAACAATCCTCGAACGGCAGTGTCTCCATTTTTATTGCTTCCATACGTTGCAATTGCTCTTCGTAAAAATATTCGAGCTCGTACATCGATAGATAGCCATCACCGTCCAGATCCATGCATCTATTTAAAAAAAAAAAACGAACAATGTGATTATCAGCGAACACACGAAATTGAGTGTTTTTTTTTTTTTTTTCATTTGGACGGAAAGTTTTTTGGAGGGCGTGATTTTGTACCTAAACCAGTACTCGATGGCAGTGGGATGATTTTTGTCTTCCTCGCTGAGCAGAAACCATACAAATTCCGTGTAACTCATCTTGTCTTCGGGCTGCTGTGTCGCCCCACCTTTGACTCCACCTCGTGTCACAGCACCACTAAATATTCTTTCGATCAAGCGAGTCGACAACGCTGTTATCAAGAAAAAAAAAGCCAAAATTAAGTAACGAAAAAAGGCTTATTTTTTATTCGCGAAAAAAAGCTTTTTTAACATTATAAATGTTTTAACAACATTCTTCGTAGTGTTCGATTGTTATTTGTGAATCTTTTGTGTAAAAAATTTCTTCCAAGCCCGTTCAATGAAAAACTATAGATTTTTTGTTCATATTCCCATCCATTGTGTGCACGACACGGAAAAAAATTCGAGTCTCAAAGAATTAATTCAACAAATCAAAGAAATGAATTACGATTTTCTCCATTTATTTCAGTTTATTTTGTTTTTTTTTTTTCTCTTCCTTGCACGTTTTTTTTAATTGATCACGCGAATGAACTCAATATTTGGTAAAATTTTGTCAGTTAAACTCACCGTGATCGTTGTGCCTCATCAAATCCATTTTATCGATAAACAAATCGTGATCACGATCCAGTTCCCAAAATTTGCAATATATGACGTAAAAGTGTTCGTAACTGAAGTACGCTGTGACTTGATTAATGTCTTCTTCGTGTTGGAGTATACTAATTACAGCGAGTAGATTGCTTCTACGTAATTCTGACACTGAGATTTTTCCACTCCAGCTTCGATTGACGCAATAAAATATCCTCGCTATCACCTGTAAATTACGAGATTAAAATAAATTTGCGGATTCACTAATTATTTCACTGTTTGGTGAATGAACGAGTAACGAAACCGTATTTTTCAGATAGTCCGTAAAATTGTAATTACATTTGAATACCATTTCCCGCTGTTCGAACTTTAAGGGGATTGTATTCTCAAAATAAAAAAAAATATTCGATAGGTGTGCCACAAATAAAAAAGCAAAAGGAAAATTTTTTGTTATCGAAAATGTATAAAAATCGTTTAATTTCAAGACAAAACTGATGTCACCCATTCAATTAATAAGAAAATTGAAAGTCAAATAAGAAATTTAATTGTAAGAAATAAAATCTGCTGTGAATTCAGGAAAACTCACCGTATGAACGTATCGTGAATGGAATTCCGTTGCTTCTTTGAGGAAAGTGAGACCTGGATGGGTCTCGACGACGTCCTGCACGAGAGGAATCAAATCTTCAGGGATAATCGTATTTCTGAGCCCTCGAGTGGTGATTCTGACGAACTTGCTGGCAGCGTCGTGATACGTGTTCGTCAGCCTGAAAAGTAATCGAAATATCGTTTCAACATATGTTACAATTTTTTGGCACATGCACTGCCAAGAAATGCTTGACTGGATCAGAACTTCTTAACGAATTATCGACTCTATTTTTATGTTTAATTTGTCATGGTAAAGTAATTTCAAAACATTATTAAAGAATCATCACAACGAAAATTTCGTTCGATCTTATATTTTTCATTCCAACGATCCCCTTCTAAAAAGTTGGTGAGTAACGTCCGAAGTTGGCAACCAACGGGGGGCACTGTTTTCGTTTCATTCGTGACGTGATTGGTCGATGGGCTGTTCTACACGGGCCACAACAATTTGAAAAACTTTTTGGGTCAGATTGACCCGGTTATCACTGATACATAGATCGGTTTCGGAATTGTGGAGTCGAAGGGTCAATGTTGCAGTTTGGGCGCAGCCAGCGCAAATAAACCTTACGCACTGGTATTCCTTAGTTCTGTAATAATTTTCAGTCCGAATTTTGTATTTTTATTTTTTGTCTTACTCTTTCCAAAAGTCCAGGAAGGCTGACATCTCGACGAACCCATTTTTGTCGCCACCGGCTGCGAGGAAGAGCGGAACTTTCCAGTAGAACGGTAAGTCACAAGCCTGATGACGAAAAACAAAAAAACAGAAACTCAATATTCATCACACAGGTAACCATGTCCAGTTGCCAAAAAAAAAAAAAAAAAAAATTAAAAGAAGAAAAAACGGAATAGGGGCAAAATTTAAAAGAAACAAGGGGAAAACTAATTGATTGAATTTAATCGAAACAAATTAAATCGATTATATTAATTAGCAACAACAATCGAATTTTCTCATATACCTTTGGGATTATCATTAAACATTAATTAGTATTTTTGCAATTTGTAGTATAATTGTTTGCATTTATTCATACCTTTGGGATGATATAGAATTGTGAACGCGAGGCCCGATGACCCGGTAAGCTTTGGAAGGCAGCAGTAATTTTTGAAATGGTTGCTTCGATTTGTGACAATGGTGTGGGTTTGCCACCAGGGAAATAAAATCTGTAAAAAGAAGAAATAAAAACACACAATAAACACGTGAAATGATCGAAAAACGTTGTCAATGAATGTGACATCGAAACGATGTCATCATTCCCAAATTCCCATGTTATTATTGAAAATGGAGTCTCACCTCGGTATATGAACGTTTCTGTTTGCCTTGACGTGTCTCTGCAAGGTCGTGTGAGGAGGCAAGCCCTTTTGCTGGGACTTGTCGCGTGAATAATTCTAAAAAAAATAAACAGATCGTGCCGATTAATAAATAATTCAACAATTCAATTAAAAATATAGGATTGTCGCTGCTCTCGTTGGAGTGCACAACGTTAAGTTACTCATACGTATGGAGCATTTCACAAAATAAATCAATTGGGTCCTTTTTTTATTTCGAATATCTTTTTGTCATAAATTTTCCGTCCGTACGATCGAGAACTAGAATAAAACCCACACTCGGGGTAGGAAAAGAGGGAGGGATAAAGGAACGAATAGCAAGACTTCGAAGCCTTACTGCGTATCTAATTCGAAGGTTAATTCCTGAACCTTTTAGAGTTTCGACATTTTCACAGTTTTCAATAAGGTATCGAAAACAAAATCGTATGTAAATTAACGTTCTGATCGACAGACACACGTCAGACAGAAGCAAATTAATTGTTTTCCATAAAATTTGTTGTTCTGCACAGTAAAAATTGGTTATACTCCTCGATTTTATTTTGCAACGGTAATTTTTCGATTTCAATTCTTTGTATGAAATAATTCGTTTATAAATCAAATAACTCGTATAAAAATGTTTCTGTTTACTTTCGTACGTGACTAGATAATTCTGGGGGCTTGGGCGTACGCATCAGGGACTAGAGGTTGGACTCTTTAGTCATTTGCGCTTGGCCACCAAGGACGCACCATTCTGCTACGGGGATTCAGCTATGCTGTAAGGAAGATTGCGAAGAATGCAAAGAGACACCCGCGCAAGAGGGAAAAGCAGCGAGAGAGAGAGAGCGAGAGAGAGAAACGTTTTTCTCCTCTCGGTTGCACTAGGCTAGGATTTTAACCTACGAATATAAATTCACGTACGTATAGAGTTTAAAGGTATAGTTAAGCGCAAATGGCCGCACCTCGAGACGTGTCGTGCACATGCTACATATGTAATATGCTCGAACCATGTATCTCAGAATGCGGAGGGTTACATCATTTCTGTTGCAAGAAGGAAAAGAGGAGATGCAAGAAAAATCGCCTGCGGGCATCCGAATGAACGCATGTGAATGAATATACGTACACGTATGATTAGCTCAGTTCTCAGCTGAATACCCGAAAGAACGTAAATCAAAATTTGTCTTGAGAGACGAAGAAAAAAAAACAACTGCATCCAGAAAAAAAAAAATTAGTTCGTACACCAAAATCCTACTGCGTTGCATCGAAAATGGCGACTGCAACAATTTTTTTCGTTGCATGAACAAACTTATTTGATTATGAGCAAAAACGGTTCGATCCAAAATTTTTCGTTCAACTAAAAAGAATTTCGTTCGGTAACCGAATCCAGTGTCAAAGAAGACTTCAGGAATGTTGAAAATACGAGAAAATATCGCGATTGTCTTTCAATGGAATAGTTCTTCGTTTAGTCGAATGGAAAAAAGGTGCAAATTTTATTTATCCTCATAAAATTGAAGCCAAAAAAATTAAAAAATGTAAAATTAATAAGAATTTTCATAGCGAAGGAATGAAAAGACGAAGGTTTACTTAATTAGTGCAGTCATTTGTTGGGACGTAACCGAGAGAAAAAAACGAGTGGGTTTAAAAAACGATTATCATAAAGAGCAGTATTTCGTTAAGAAGGTTTTTTGATGTTGAATTTATTGCAAAGGAAATTTGAATAAAATGAATTAATAAAAACGAAATAAATTTGTCACTTAGATAATCAAATTCCATGAGTTAACGATCTCGTTGTGCATGGCGGACGAGAAAAACGTGGCAATGGATTAAGATGGAGTGTGGGTCGAAGAGAACCAAAGTTGTAAGATTATGGAATAATGACGTGGGTGCCTGCGTCTACCAGCACAGGAAGCCCAATTTTCTCCGCTCGTTAATTATCGCCTGTGTACTATTGGCACATAAAAAAAATTGGTAAGACAAAGCCCAAGGCCCTGAGACTCTTCTAGTGTGTCTAATTCGAAGGTTTGTTTTTTCTTTTTATTTATTTATAACTGCGACTCTTTGAAGCGCGGATATCGTCCATCAGCCTTTGACAATTGACAAGAACGATTTCGACAAAGGGGGACGCACCTCTTCACACATATAGTACGAGAAATATTTGCGTATATATACGAGAGATGCGCACCAAGTGTCTCATTACCTTGTGAACCATGCATGCCAAATTGATCGTGTCAAAGGGCGACCTTGAATAATCCAAATATACAACGTTGCTGCATATTCTTTGCATCTTATTATAAAAGTTATGCAAGACATTGCTCGAGCTATATCATCGTACTTACGGAAACGCCTTGTAATTATCATGTAATTTCTTAAAATTAATTTATAATTGAAAACTGATATTTTTTCCATTCGTCGAGTCCTGTCTCATAAATTATTGCACAAATACCAAATAGGAGAAATGGGAGAATCAATAAATTTGTCTTGATCGTAAAAAACGATAAAAGATGCATACGCGTCGCGTTTCGAAACTTCTGACATTTACATTTTCGCCTATATTACAGGCTTCCCATTCTTCAGGGTTTTTTGGCCGAATAAGATAGTGAATACGAGTTTCAGAATTAAAAAATTATAATACCTATAATTGTGCTACGTTTTTTAACTTGATCATTGACCATATATGATCGTCATTCACGTTAGTTATTCAATTCATTATCGGGGTTTCCTCAGGGAGCTATTAATTATAATGTTTTGAAAGGGCAAGAAAAAAAAACTGGGTTGGAATCGATTCCACAAAAATCTGTTCGGACGTGATTCACGCGAAAACGACGTTTCCGTTCGGGATTTCAATTCCGAATGGAAAAACAGCAATATTTGTTGAATTGAAAATTGTTGAAACTTTGTACTGCAAATAAATTTAGTTTTCAATATTTTGTAGTTAGCTGTCACGTGGACAAGTGAACTGTCAAAAATCGTTATCGAGTGGAAACAGCACAGCCCGGAGAGAATTCAAATATTTAAACTAAGCAGCGATGTTGAAACTTGTGGACGCGAAGCTGAATTTCATTTTCGAATGATACAAAGATGATTCTCGCGTGCTCGATGACTTGTTGACAAATTAAGCGGGTACTGGTTGGGAGGGCCTTTTAAGGAGCAGCGAGTCCGACTATATGCATTAACGCGTGGCGTATACAAGTTGCACGTTTTCTCTGGCTTCTCAACGAGCATTAAAGAGATCTCGGGAATGAGTCATCGCGGACGGATCGCCAGCGAACAGTTCTTCCACATATACAACGGAGTAAACATAATAGCGGGTAAATAGCACACTTTGGAGGAAAGTGTGTATTCTGTGAATATATATTTAGTTGCGCGTGTCGTTGGATCGAACCATTCCGGTAAAAAAAAAAAAAAAAAAAAACTCTCGCTTTTAAAGGAAATTCATCGAGTGAGTTTTCTCGTGCTCATAGTTTCTAAAAGGCTATAAAATATATATGAGTTTATAAAGCGAGTGACAAACAGCTCGTAGACTTTTCTTTACAACTCCACGTGGCGACGCATATACGAAAGACCGCGCGCAATTGCTTGTTTATTTCAAATTTTTCTTCAGCGCACGTTTATCGCATTTGCGAGTGGTGCGCACATCGACCTTAAGTTTCACTTCCTGGCCGACCTTGTTTTTCCATCGAGAGTTTCGAATTGTTTCACGAGTCGTACTAATTGTCGACTCTCGTTGAGTCGCGAACGATTTTACAATTGGAGCTTTTACCCGAGCAATTAGCACGCGTATATCGTCCGACAATATAAAACTACGAGAAATAGAAAGAAAGAGTTTGAAAGACACGAACAGCGCACAAATTTGGACGAATTGTCACTTTTTTTTTTTTTTGCTCTCTTTGTACATTTATTTTTATGGAAACGGAGACAACTTGGAAGTGAATCGAATGGCGTCGAGAACGCGTATCAGTAAGGAAGGAGAGAAATCCTTAGGATAATGATTCCGCGCCTTGTGCGTTGTACAGTGTACACGCGGGCATGGGACGTTTCAGGTCGATTCAGCGAATTTGTCATCTCTGATATTTCTGAACCATCATTATTTCCGTCAACTTATCAATTCATTGAATTTGATAGTTTCATATTTACAATTGTCATCGTCAAGCTATTAAAAAAAATAGTTTCAAATTTCGATAAGATCGAACTTTGAATCTTGTGAATAAAGGACGACGATGATATTATTGATTTTTTCAAAAGTCTAACATTTACATACGACTCTCGCGTCGAGTTTATCGTTTGGCAAATTCCGATCCAAATCCCATGAGACTCTCGTTCTTTCCAGGCATATCTACATGCGTACATTAAAACTTGTACGTACCTACGAGAGATAATTCGTTGCACGTGCGCACCATTGACACACATACATATAGTTCCGTGTACAATTTTTTTTTGTAACGACAGAAAGTTAGTAAGCTAACCGATTGGTTCAAACGAGAGCAACTGCGTTGGCATAATAATGGAAAACTAAATAATTCATCGGTGAGCCAAACGCGGCGCGATCGTTTGCTCTCTTGACAATGATTCAAGAAAAACGTTGAAAATGTAAAGAGCACTGAGACTATTTTGCTGGCGGAGAAACAATTGAATTTTTCGAGTTATTCGATTCTGTTTTGAAAAAAGTACGTGAACACTTTTTTTACGATTGGCTACGAAACCTGTCGATCGCCGATTAGTGTTTTCGCATATAAAATACAAAAGATGAAAAAAAAATTGTAATTAATGCGTAAGCCGGAACGTATAGCTCTGTCACAATAGAGTAACGGGCAACTGGTCGCGTTGATCCAAACTGATCGAACCACCTGAGAATCTATATTAAGATATAAAAGTCTGTACATCACATCGCGCGACCAATTACCATCAGATCGAGTATCCAGTTTCTTTGTTGCCTTGACACTTTGCACGACGAACTAAGCCTCGTAAGGCTTTTGAAATACATGTTACGTTGTTGCTTTTCTCTCGTAATTCAGCATCAGTCATTTTTCCACGAAAAAGTATTCAGACTTCATTAACCGAAGCATTCTAATCGACATAAAAATCAGACTCAGCAATCAATAAATTACAGGAAAACAAAAATAAATGCTGTACTCTGTGTTTGCTCAATTTTTTTTCATAACAATAATTTTTCCTGAGCAATATTCGAAGGACTTTTGCTTCGGAAGCAAAAAAGTTTTTGCTGCAAATTTTAAACATTTTTTCAAAGGATTTTGATGCCCCAGGATTCTACGTGCCAAATGTTTGTTCTTCTTGGTCCAGGACCCTAAAAAGTTTCAATATTTTGCGTCGGATTGGTACGTTAGGGAATAAATGGAACAATGAATACGCCTGTGTTTATTATTTATTCCAAAGCCGTTCATTGTTCGGTGTCGGAAGCCGATATTTGCTTCGATGTCTACGTACGTATGTACAGGCTCCGCAAAGCGGTGCAATGTTTAAATCGACACCTACGTATAGCTATGAAAATATAAATAACGTACATCGGGAGTTTATGAGTTCGTAGTTCAAACTCCCAGACGACAGAAGAGAGTGTGTGGACGAGAACGAAAACGTGTGGAAAGAGAACAACCAGGCTTTTTCCATTGCTCAAGTCAGGGTTTATAGATTTATGTGTACGGGCAATTTTAGACCAAATCAACAGGTCCCCGAGCCTCACGACTTAAACTTATTTTTTCCCTCCTTTGCATGCTTTGCAATCGGTTGTGATGTTGAATAGTAAATTAAATACCTCTCACCGATTCCGAGATTATATAAAAACTGAAGAAAGAAAAAAAGCATGTAAACGTTCTCGAGAATCGATTGATTTAATTTTACGTATGAGAATTCTCTGGGTTTGTTTGGTTTTCCGGACATAAAAAGTTGAGCATATAGACTATATTTCCGTTGTTCTGCACTCTCGATCAATGTAAAAACTGCCAAGTTCCACGTTCATTTTTTTTTTCCAAAACTGTTGCACGATTCTCAATTTTTTTTGGCACGATTTTCAAAACGAGTATAAAAAAATTAAAATATCTAAAAACTATGTGACCTTTTTAAAAGGATTTAAAAATTCATTTCGTACGAGGAGAAACAAACTTTGTCCTGAATATTTATGAACATTGATACGAAAAAAAAAAACACGTTTCATTAATTTCAGTCTTTTTTGAAAACAGAAAAAAATATCCGCTCGATAAGAAGTCTGTGCCAATTTTGATATACTGAAATGACATTTGCAATCATCAACTAAATTCATGCGTAATCAATCTCGAATTTTATAGTCTTATTTTACACATTTACAAAAAAGAAAACCGAAAAAAAATTTCATGATATACTCAGAAATGACTTTCGGCAATCGATCAAAATTAGCAACAAACCGTCATGTTTATAAACTGAATTATATGGTCCATCCCAAAAGCATTGGTACAAGCAGAAGTCCTTGACTCTTTCGTTACTGCTTCACAATATTTTATGCATTCCTTTATACATTCGTATAAAAATTAAATACAAGCCTCAAATGATGCACGTTTTTTACTGCAAAAAGTAATTCTCAAGGTCGCACTCAATCCTGTGATTTTACAGCCTCATTTCATTCAGAGACACTCTAAATTTTCTGATGAATCCTAAACAGCTAGTTTCAGTTGGAATGACCCAATTAGACATTTCCTCTATCGAGATATATTGAGGTCAAAAGTAAATATAGCCAGACTAAGCCTAGACCCATAATTATCAATCAAAGTTAAATAATTATTTTAATGATTCAAGCAGGAATAATAATTATTTAAAAAATCGATTAAAAATGATTAACAAATTGTAGCAAAAACCTCAATAAAAATCGATTGTTCTGGATATTAATGAGCCTGACACAATATTAACCAAAATATCTTCAGCGTCATAAAAAGTCGACAACATTGAATGCAATTCATACGTCGTAAACGTAAAAACTTTGCCCCAATTGATCAGATGTTTTATCGCCTCTTTCTAACCGCCCAGAGAGTTTCCAAATGTTGCAACAAAATTGGATGGATGCTAGTTTTCACATGGACTGACCCATATGTACGTTATTTATATGTATTTAGTGCACGTATATGGCGAGTATGTATAACAGATACCTACTTACAGGCTCGTCGTTCGTGCGGAATGTACGTTCGGCGATATATAAACCAAGCAAACTGGGCACAATGATCGGCGTTCGCCGCGAGTACACCAACAATGCCACGGGGGCCAAGCCCTCGAAGCTTAAATGCCCCGAGAACCATACACACATACGTATCATACCTCACAATGTGACTTATTTCACTATAACGATGTATTATACGATTTTCAAGCGTAGATATCGAAAAATAAACATGAATACCTATATATAAATTTCTGTGTACGTAAGATTGAATAATGTGCAATAAAATGATCATTGTCAAAGCCCACCTACGATGTACCTCGACTTATTGGAGTAAAGCGTAAAAGAATGCCATGATTTTTGAGAAATCTTCGAACGTGTGTCGAAAAATGTCATTTTCAGCGGTTGATGTCCTTATTTTATTTATTTTTCATTATTATTTCACGAGTGATTAATTAATTGTTGTAATGAATTGATTTGATCACTTCCATCGAATGGACTGGAGCCTTGGCTCACTTGATTGACATCGAGTAACGCACCCAACAATCTTGTCAAGTTTTATATTTTATGCCAATGCGAATAAATTGAATTTTACAATCAGATCATAAAGAAATTTCCCTCTCGCTTGACGCTGCACTCTCTCTTTTGCATTTGACCCCATTCCGCATACTGTTACGCAATAATATCAAAGATTTATAACGGCTAACGAATTTCTGGTCGAATACAAACGTAGTGATGTTTGACTTTTTCTTTTTACAATATTTCGAGGTTTATTTCATTTGCTTTTTTATCGTCGTCGAGTTAACAGAGTGCTTACGTCACGAAATACGTTTTGAAACGTAGTTGCAACGTTATGTGGGGTTTTCTTTAGTGAATAATTTGTAGGGGTTTTCGTTCGTTATATTTTCATTGAGCAATCCGATCGACTATGATTTTCGACGAATGTTTATGTTATTTAGAAGTCTACCAATTATACGAGTCGTTCGTAATAACGTCAAAAAATGTTTTACCACAGCATCCCAATGACGGGGTGATTTGTACGATATACGTACGTGCTTTTTCGTTACTGAAAGAGGATTCCAAATGAGATCGAATTCAAGGGTCATACAAAAGAATTCTGGAGACATGCCAGGGCCCACAGGCAGAAGATAAAAAGCGCATCGAGCCTTGCCAAAATTGGGTTATCGTCGTTCAACTTCTCGCGTATTCACCGAGAAAAACAAATGGAAAAACTTGCGAATACGACATGTGAGGGATCAGTCGAATAGCCAGGAGGCAAATTGTAGTTTGAATCGTTGAGCCATGCGGGGCAACGTGGAGCTAAAAAAAAAACAATCATTGAAAAAAATGAAAAACGTGCTCGATTTTCGTTCGAAATTTTGGACCGTTTGTAATTTTATTTTGTTTGCTAAATTCTTGATTATTTTCGTAATATTTTCATTGATAGAACTCGTCGTAAAAATCGTTTCTAGCATTTCAAGTATTCTATTAAAATCGTAACACTAACTGTGGGAATTCTGCAACGCAATAGATTGGCGTAAACTTTTCATTCCGAGTTCCAACACCCGGTATTCGTTGCTTCTTACTTTCTTTATTTTTCTTCCTATCAATTTAAAGCCACTCAATGGTTTGCTCTTGAGATGCCAAGTGTATGTACGGTTCGACTCGTTTTCTCGAACTGGGAAAAATGAATGGTCGGAGGATTGAAAATAAAATGGAAGAGAGATGAAAAAGCACTTGAGCTGCAGAATCGGTGGAAATTCGTTTCTCACACCAGAAAGCCTTTGAAACGGGCAATTATTGATTAGCCAGAAAACATTTTTTTTCCACATCGTTCCACGTTGGTTACGCCATTCCAACGTAACAGAATGATTTTCAAAAGTAAACAATGCTTTCATAATTTAAATAAATATTTCACGAAACATAAACGTTAGGAAATTGACAATTTTTTCAAGCGCGAAATTCATTGACCAGCTCAAGATTGGCATGACTACGATTCGATCAAATTCTCCTTTCTCGAAAGGCTTGAATATACACTCCGCACGGAGAGAATTAAAATAGAAACTTATCGTTAGAAAACAGAATAAGTGGACGAGCTCGAATTTGGAGAAATTTTATATCATGCAGAATGTTAATTTTCATGAAAATGAAAACATTCTCTTTCCAAATGTTCGAAACATCGAAATATTAAAATAAAAATTTACTCTCTGCCCATGTTAAAATGTTTTTTTCCCCTTTTCTCCAGACTTGAAAACTAAATCTGTGGAGGAAACGAAAATGGAAAAATGGCGAAAATTAAAAAATTGACGAATGACGAAAATATTAATCGTCGCTTGCCAACGATGCAAACGTCTCGATTATGCGTATTGGATAATTTCGTTATATTTAAAAAAGAGGAGTGAAAAAATAAAAATATGTAAATTACCTGTGCCTTGTTTTGAACCTCGTGTCCGGTTCTCCACGTGTTAATGGGCGGCTGCCTGGGTCCCCGTTTGTCGAGTAAAAGTTCACTGGGGCATTTTTCAAAAATAAGAACCCTCTCGGCGACGGAGCCTCTGGTGAGAAACGGTCTAACCGGATTATTGCCGGTTCCGGTAGCGGCGGCAGCACGTATGTGTTGTTTCTGTTGAGTGGTTAATTCGGGATGTGGGACTTGATCGAGTCTGGGTCTGGGTGAGTTGAGTCTGGGCCCCCATCTGGAGGTAACAAAGTCGCGTTCGTCTTTGCCGTTATCGCGTGAATCTTGGCGACTATCATTTTCGAATTTCGTTCTGGTAGCAGCGACTAATCGTTCGGTATTATTGGTGGCGGAGGTTTTTTGTTCGTCGAGTTTTTGCTGAGCGACTCTGTACCTCGTTCTGGTGTAGCCAACGTTGGAAATTGCCGGGGAATAAGCTTCGCCTTGGCTCTTGGTGTCGACCGAACCGGAGGAATTGTTCAATAGCGGTGCAGTCACGACGTTATTAACGAGAATAGCGGAGGTGGGGGTCGTGGGGTTCGCGAGCAGGGAAGAATTGTTAACGATCGGCGCAAGGCCAATGATGATTTGTTTGACGGGTTCAACTTTGGGTTTTTCTTTTTTTATGGCAGGTTTTTGTCGCGCTGTGATGGGGTTGGTGGAATTCGTGACGGTGGTCCGGTCGCTCGACGACGCCGACAACGACGTATCGTCGATAATGACAGCACCGGTTTTTAGAGCGTTAATGAGTCTCTCCTCTTCCCTGGCAACTTCGTCGAGATAAGAATTAACATTGTAGGTAGAAGTTGGACTGATCCTCGAGGCGATACCGTAGCCGTCTTCTTTGCAGGGCGAAGCCGCCCTGCCGATGGAATTCGAAGTAACCGAATTGGTGACTCTTCGTGGCTCGGCGATTTTATTTTTGAGAGGCCACGTAGTCAGCCCGGAGGCTGAATTTTCGGTGACGCTTGATGCGCTTGTGGTTATTTGTGAGCTAATTACCGTACTGGCTGGCCTCTTTTGTTGGACAAGAATTTTCGAGGGTGTCAAGTCCGGAGGATAGGTCGTTTCGATAGTTTCGAGAAAAATATCATTGTGATGAGAGCTCGTGGGGGTTTTCGGGGACAATAAGGGTTTTACTATTTGCGAAGGTTTGTTGGGATATGAGGAAGTGGGTGAGGTGAGCAATGACGTTTTCGGCTGGATTTGGGGCTTAACGATGGTCGGGGTGAGGTTCGAGGCCGTGGGAGTTTTGACGGGTGAAGTGTGGGGCGTCGAATTGCGTTCAAATTTTTGTAGGGCGAATTGAATGGAAGATGGAAGATTTTTGGCAGGCGATCGTCTACCGGCGGCTGCCAAACGTGCACGATCTTCAACGACGAAGTTGTTAACAAGTTTTTCAAGATTGTTATTATCGATGCCGGGGGATTGAGCGATTATTTCTACGGCGCTCTGGCTCGGAGTGTTGTTCGGTGAAATATTTTTTTTCGTAGTACTCATGTTGCTTCCGGTAAGACTAGTAGTCGGTGTCAACGCGCTGCCAAATTTATCAGCGGCTGTGGCGTTACTGTGACAATTGAGAATTTCGGTCGGAGCAAGCCCTCGGCTCTTCCAAGTTTGATAAATCGCTTCGGCGTGATCGCTTATCTGTTTTGCGATCGCGGCGATGTCCTCTTCCCCGGACGAGGACTCCGTTGGAAATTTGCCCCTTAGCTGCTCGTGTTTGGCAGTTGCCGCCATTCTCGTCTCTCGCGAGCCGTAATATTCGAGCGAATTGTTAACTTGACGGTTCGCTTTATTGTCGTAAAGATACTCTTGATTATTTTCACAATGATAGATGACTCGATGGTGCTGATGATAATCGTTCCTTTCGCAATGATAATTATTCTCGAGCCTAAAATTTTTGTCCCAATTATTATTCTCGAGATGATTGATTTGCGACGTGATCGCGCTGCGATCGACGACTAATTCGGCAAAGTTCGGATTATCCGGTAAGGTCAATACATCAACCGGTATTGCGTAACCGTAACGAACCGCGTGGCAATCGACCTCGTCCCTGGGACAATCGATTCCGCCCTCGCTCAACCCTGTCGACGTTAAATCCAGTTTGTCACGCAGCGTCAGTTGCGATTCTGACAAATGTTTTATCGATTCGAACCAACGATCAAAGTCTTTGCTCGTTTCTCTAAACGAATCGGAAGAAGCGATGATTTTCGGGCAACCCCGATCTTTCTCTTCTTCGTCTGCGTCTTCTTCCTCTCGGACAGCGGGCATTTCTCAGGCCATGCGGCCCGATTTTCCGCGTTTTGTCGAAACCTCTGATCGAGGGTGCATCCGGTTATCGGAATAATTCCATCTCTTTGTGAATAGATTCATCTTTGCTTTTTCAATTAGCTTTTTATCATTTTCTTCGAGGCTTCGAGGCCTCTTGAAATTCTTATATACTATTTCTCAGCAAAACTTGCAATCACTGTTCATTTACAATTGTCAAATATTTATGAAGCTTAAAGACAACACGAGGTGGCAAATCATTTTTTCCGAGTAATGAGATCAAAGACCCGAAAACAAACAAATAAAAAAAGCACAAATTTCACACAACGTTGTGGATCGAGATGCTCGAGCTCTGATGTTGAAAGAAAAAAAAAACGACACTCGATCCTTTTTTTCTTCTCTTCTTCTTTCTGAGCATACGGTCCCCGCACAACTATCGATAAATTATTATCACTTTCTCAACACCTTAATTATGGTCGTTGCAACATTATTTCCTCGGTCACAAGTACACGTGCATGCTATTCAATGAGTATATTCGTTCACAAGAAAGCACAACACTCGGGACTTTCCTTTCTTGGTCCTCTAATCGCTGAGCACTTTTTATTATCGTACATAACTCACTTGGTCGGTCGTTGCATAGTAATTAAATATCCCGTTGGTGCAAAACTCATGCACACACGAGTGTATGATCCAGCGTGGCGATTAAATACCAGAATCAATTTTTTATCCTTGGCAATTTTCTCCACGAATCAACAGCCCATTGAGCGATCTGTGAACAGAAAAAAAAACGCACGTTTCTGATGAGACTCGACGATATTTCGAAAAAAAAAAATAGATAAAAAACAATCCAACAGCCTAATCGATTATAATTTTTCCTTCTGACGAAAGGCGCTTGGCAAGAAGGCACGAGAGATAAATATATGCGAAAAAAAAAACAAAAACGCAAGTTCATACTCTCGATTTTTCTCTGTACTTCGAAGGCATTCGGTCGTAAAAAAAGTTGGGTGTGAGTTAAATCGAGTTGACACGTTTTCCCGAAGAAATACGTGCTGGGAACACGGCGGAAAGTATTTAAAAACACTCGGCTGAGATCGTCGAACCCGAAATTTTCGTAGCATCGTAATATCGTGAATAAAAAACTGGAACAGTATAAAATCAAAGAAAAAATCACGCACAGAATGAAAAAAGTATAGAGAAACATATTATCGAAATTGAAAATAAAGGTAATCCGAACTCAAAGTTTTGAAAAAATATATATGTCGTGCGAGAGGTACGATTTCAAAAAAATGTTTATAGTACGATTGTGAATAGAGAGAGAGAGAACTCGATGGCGCGCGTGAATGGAATAATCTCAAAGAGAAGTCACGCTTCCTGTATCACGTGTCCGTGTCACTGTACCCTGGCCACATACACACATTTTGTCCCCTTTGTTTCTACTCCTCCTAGCTCAAAACGTACGTGAACTGTTTTAATATATACACACACACACAGACTGTTTTTTTTTTCGTCATATTTTTCTTTTACTTTTTTATTTCGTGCTCGTCTGCATATTTCTTTCGCTCGCTCCTCCTAGCTCCGATCTTTCTTCCGAGCTATTTCCGTCCGTATACCCGCGGTAAGTACAGCCCGAGCAACATTAAGAGGAGTACGGCGCACATATAGACAGACAGACATGAAAACATGTACGAATGCAAATTCGTATTTGTCCATTATTGTCTCTTCTTGTTTATCCTCGAGGATGCATTTTTTGTGTCCCGGAAATTGGGGATTTTTGTTTGAATCCGAAAAAAAAAACATCAAAATGATGAACACCAGCTCGAGGTTTGCAATTTATTAAAAAATAGTCCAATTAACCAGCCACCGATTATGCGGAGCTTCGTCATAATTTTTTAAGAAAAGTTCAATGCAATGTCTCGACGAAATTTCAAGTTGGCTCATGCAATGTTATGATCTTCGTGCACTTGTAAGGACAGCCTTTGAGAATTTGCGGCCTTAACAATGTTAATTAATGATTATTCAATTGAATGAATAAGAAATTTCAACTTTTGCAAACGTTGTCGTAATTTTGTTCGATTAAAATCGCCAAACCAACGATGAAACGTATATGCATGAGTAAAAATTAAAATATTCATTAGGAAGTCCATTAATTATGCAACTAGTGATTGAGCAAAATTGGTAAATCAATCACCGCATTTGCGCACTGGAAATGAAATTTTGTTAAATATCGTCGATATTTTTTTGAACAAGGTAAACTAAATATTTTTGGATAATTTCAAAATTTTCGTTAATTTGGCAGCGTATTAGGTTTCTAACGGAATCGTCAGCAAAATTTATGATTGGATCGACAAAAATTAACTTCCGAAGAGACTTCTGGAATATTTCTTGCTGCGCGATGACACAATTTTTGGGATTATTCAAAAAAACGTTTAGTCGAACGGATCGAACAAAATATCAATCTTTTCCAACAAAAAATTCTATTTTCAGTGCGGAACGATCGAACGACGAATTAATCGATATTCGGAATCATGAAACTTTTAGACGAATTTGGCATCGTAGTTTGAGATATTTCTTTTGCACAAATCTATTCGTTGTACCTCTTAGTTGTTTGTTTCATTGTTCGAAACTTTATGACGCAATTTGATCAATTGGACCGATTAACTATGTACAAAAATACACACACAAGGGGGAAGAAATGTGTATTTTTAGATGGCGGTGTGTTTGATGGAAAATGCTTCCAACACATGATCGCTTTTGCGAGTAACAAGAATCTACAAAGTCGATTACTCCACACAGAACCAAAACTACGTACGTACGTATATGGGGAATTCCGTGTTGAATATTTATTTGGTTTAATCGTTCAACGCTCGATCGTATGCTGCTCGTATGAACCCCACAAAGGACTCGATCGATCGGTTGTAAAGAAAAAAAAAAAACAAAAAAAAAATCTTACAATCGTTCGTTTTCATGCTTCGCGTCGAGGATTCTTCGTAAACGATCCATTTTTTTTTTTTCGCTCTTTTCCTCTCAAAGTTAGAATGCATAGAGTGTAATGACGGAGGAACTCGTACTCGACGAGTACGCGCTCACATTGGCTAATAGATCGCGAAAGAAAGAAGGAGACATAGAGAGAGAAAGAGAGAAACAGAGAGGACCTTACTCTACCTATCGAGTAACTCGGTCGCCTGCCTTTGCGGTCTTGCATCGTTAGAATATATGAGCGCGAGTTTCTCTAAAAATAGAGTTGAGCGCCGCCGGTTACGCCGATACGAACATATCCACATAGAAAATATGTACACACGTATATATCTAAGAGAACACAAGATAGATAGGTATATATACATAAAATAGACGGTGTAAACGGTGCAATATAATTTTCTGTTTTGAGAGAAAGGCCAACGATTTACTTTCATCGAACAAAAGTAAGAAAACGTGAAAACTCTTGCACTCTGTTTTCTATATTCATTTTCTTTTTATTTTACCGCCCTTACTTCATATCTATTACGACAACAATTTGCTTTTTGGGTGTGTGGGAGTTTGTGTGCGTTGCGGTTATCGCAGATCGCGATGGAGCCAATAGACAATCCCCAAGTACATTTGCCGGCATGGATCTTGGTATTTGCATAATTTTATGTATATGCCATATTTGCTGTGAAACGGAAGGTCCTATCTGGCTCGAAAGCGACAAGATATTTGCCAGAGATTTAAGTGTTTCGTTGGCCGCAACGTGTCCCGAGCTATCACGAAATCGTGGCAACTTTCGATAGGTGTTTCGTTTTCGTGAAAAATCAAAATGTGCTGTCACCGGGCAGTGTCTTTGTGTGGGAGCGCCGAAAGCTTAGACACGCTTCGGGAGAGAGTACTCGTGAATTTTTATAATATCTGGATTTTTCTTTTCCGATTTTTCACTCGTGAAACGAAAAAACGAGCGTTCTATAGATTTATGGGGGAAAAAAAAATTGAGTTCATGAAAAAATGGAAAGATTTCGAAAGTTCATTGAACGTTGGTGTTTTCATGGATGCCGAAAAAAATTCAGAAAATAAAATAAAATATAAACTCTCCTTCTCTTGGACTGCTGAATTTGATTTCTTCCAAATTTTCTCATTTCGTCTTCATTTTTTTGTCGGTATGTTGCTAATTATAGTATAATATTAATTGGCCTGATATTTCAGGAAGACGAAATGAAACTTGACCAGAAAAACACACATCAGGTGCATCGGACTCGACAATTCCATTTTATTCACACGCAAACGAGACGACACTGATCGCTGCGATTCGATTCCGTGATCGTTTCTTCAGCTTGAATTATATTTTAACGCCAAATCTTGTTTCCGAAAAATCAAAAAGAAAAAAAAAATGTCCGATAAAATTTTCCAATCCTAGAAATTCGAAGAGTGTGCGACTGCAGTGTGTTACGGTGCACAATTGATGAAATTTCGCTGGGAACTGCAATAGATGACAAACAATAAAACAAAAAAAAAAAAAACATGATCCACGTGAAAATTCCCGACTCACCGGTTCGCTATTCACAAACTCCGTCACCCGACGATAAATTTATAATTTTTTATTTGAAATGAATATAAAACAATTATCAACACACGTACTGGATATTAAATGACAAATTTTGATTGATATTCAAATGAACAACTTTATATAGTTAAAAACGTAGTTTATAGTAATCCCATTGATTGTTGTAATTTTATATAAACAGACACGTATTTATTGTTTGATTTTTGATTTATTGTTGATCTTTTTTTTTGTTAATTTCACGTCGATACCGTGGCACTTGTACGATCACTGAACAGGAATCGAGAGATCCGCACGACACGAGAGCGCGACATTGACTGAGAAGCGTGGGGACGACAGAGTTTGAGAGAGCTCGTGCACAGCAGCGAGAACGTGGAGGCGTCCATACATTAAGTGCATGTATACATATATAAAGTACGTCTCCGTTCACCCACACGGAGATGGAAAATCGCGTGCGGCAACTTGGCCGATTCTAGTGGCAATGCCGATACGAAATACTCGTATTCCGCGAGCGAAGATCATCGTTTGCTTATTATTACCACGATAATACCAACGAGCATGAAATTATTAAAAGTATAAAAAAATACATACATAAATTTATTCGTCCAATAAATTCAATAATTACAACGCGTGAATAGAGATAAATCCATATTAAGGAAAAAAAAAACAGGCTTTTTAAAAAACATTTTCCCAATGACGATACGCGACTGCGATTTCGAATAAATTCAAGATTACCCAATTTCGTTGTTTACTAGTCGTTAAGGACGTTGTATGCAACATTTTCTATCGATAGAATTCTTTTAAATTTGCACCACACAAAGAGAATAGTGATATCTAATAGCTCGCGCAATTTTAAGAGCTTTCACCATTTAGAAGATATTTATCTATAAAAATCACAATTTTCAGTATTTTCTCATAAGAGCGTGTGTTAAAAGTTGCAATTTTCTACATTAAATATTTCGATTTCTAAATGGTGAAGCCTCTTAAAAATTTGCATACACTTTTATGTAACATCGAAGAAGCTTTATTTACTTTTTCAAAAAAATCGATCGTAACATTTTTTCGAAATTTTGTTTATTATATAGAAAATACAGAATACTTCGGACAATCTTGGATTTATAGAGTATGTTGTTCTTTAGTCAATTTGGAAATTTTTTTTTTTAAGAACTTGGGCTCGCGAACCATTTTGTATGTAAGAAAAACTGAAAACGAAAATTTAGATTTGACCGTTGCCGTACAACGTCCTTAAATGCGTTGAATCAGAATTAATCGAGAATCATCGACGCGAACGTTTACCATGATCAAGGATTAAACTTATGACATATTTTCATGGGTTCGTGACCCTCCATTTATCCCTAAGGCTAAAAAATGAACAATCTTCCTTCACTAACAATAAACAATAAAATAGAATGGCGTTTACGTTACAAGATATGCATAAAAAAGATAAAATTTGATTGCAAGAATAAAAGAATCATTTTTATGTCCGAAATTTGAACAGAAATTTTCGTTCGAAAATTTATTGAGTCTTTGAGGTTTGTTGCATGAAATGCAACTTGAAATGCGACTTTGGCATTGATAAGAATACACGGACTAATTGATTAATTTGTTTATTAACGATTATACGTTCCAGAGGTTAACGAACTTCAATGCCACTTTCCGGGCATCCTCTAGTATCTTAATCTTCGACTCGTTTTTTTCACGTCTAACAAGATTAGTTGAATTTTTTATATGCAAAAATAGGGATGGCATAAACTATAATATAAGTAAATAAAAATCTGTAAAAATACGGGAGAATTTATGTATCCGGATGTGCGTACATAGGTGTATAAGGTACGTTGAGAAAAGAGAGGAAGGGTGGTATAGAGGAGAGAGAGAGAGAGAGAGAGAGCAGTGGAGAAGCGATGGGGGAGCACAGATGAGGAGCTCGCGCAGCAGAGAGGAAGCAGCACTCTGGCCAGATTTATTTCTGGACGAGAAGACTGACTTACGCCGGCATTACGACGTCTTTTCTCTCCGTCTTCCATACTCCCTCCGTCCCTTATTTTCGCTCCCGGTTTAGTCGTTCTTTTGCTCTCACTTGTGTTATTTCTGTCTCTCTCTCTCTCTCTCATTCTTTCTTTTCAGTCTCTACCTTTTCCTCGTGGTGTTCTTCGACTGGTTGAGCTCTCATGGTTAGTACGCCAGCGTCGCGTTTCGCGACTCTTCTTGGCGCCCCTCGACGCCTCTTGCGCCCGTGCATATTAGTTGGAAAATGTATATAGATGTGAGAGCGTCGCGACGCTCTCGCGCGATATGGGCTCGATTACTCTACGAGCTTTTATCGTCTCTCGCATACTTATTCCAACATATTCATATATACATCACCATTCAGCACACAACACCATCTATACTTCTTAGAAATCCTTCAACATCAATCAATGTCACCAATTCACTAATTAATTTATGTCGCGATATATAGCGAAAAGAAAATCGCGATAATAACGTTCCCATAGTCACTAATATAGCCAGCGCATTTATATGGAGCGTCAATAATGTTAATTAACATTCAGTGACTTTGAAAATCTGGTTGATAAATAAAAATCCCATATTCCACATTTTTAGCAAGAGGAACAAGATTACGAAATTATGCCGAGTCTGTCAAAAGTTGATTCGGTACGGACGTTACGCTCATTAAGTTTGCAGCTTCATTTGCAAAAGTTTTTTCTCAAACGAGTTAATAATTTTCATGCCGATCCGCGACGATTACAGAAACAAATGATTTTTATGAAACGATTAATTGTGGGGGCAAAAGCTTTTAAGGACGTTGTATGCAAAATATTCTATCGATAGAATTCCTTTAAATTTTCACCACACATCTAATAGCTCGTGCAATTTTGCGAGGTTTCACCATGTAGAAGTCGAGATATTTATTTATAACAATCACAATTTTCAGTAGTTTCTCATAAGAGCGTGTGTTAAAAGTTGAAATTTTCAACATTAAATATTTCCATTTCTAAATGGTGAAGCCTCTTAAAACTTTGCATACACTTTTATGCAACATCGAAGAAGCTTTATTTACTTTTTCAAAAAAATCGGTCGTAACATTTTTTCGAAATTTTGTTTATTATATAGAAAATACAGAATACTTCGGACAATCTTGGATTTAGAGTATGTTGTTCTTTAGTCAATTTGGAAATTTTTTTTTTTAATGAACTTGGGCTCGCAAACCATTTTGTATGTGAGAAAAACTGAAAACAAAAATTTAGATTTGACCGCCGGCATACAACGTCCTTAAGGAAAAAGCTCTGTTGGAAACGTACTCGAAAAAGAAGGCCTGGTGAATATGAGGAATACTATATTTTTTGCTCTGCCAGAGAGGTGTGTGAATATATTGCATTGGATCGGATATATATGTGTACAAAGGTTATCGAGCCCGAGGAAAACATACGCGTGCTCGGATCACGAACTCTGCGCCAGAGCCTGTCAGCTAGACGATAATTAATACGAGAAATGGTTCGTGTTTCGATACATATAACCAGCATATAAATACCAATTCACGAGCCGTTTTGTTTCGTTAAGTTTCGTTGAATCTTCGATCGACTCGTTGAGACGAAGGAAAATTCATCCAGGTACGAAAAACAATATTTTTCTCTTGACTGGCGCGTCGTCAAATGAACAATAATTGTACGTTCCGGCCTCCCCCAAATTATTGTTACGACGTGGAACTTTTTAAAGATGAAGACTTTGAAAGTCTAGAATTAGGAAATTTTTTTTATACATATTTAAAAGAATTTTCAACCTTTCTCGTAAATAAACTTGACGATAAATTTATCGCTGAACTAATTATACCGCGAGACGTCACGATTACAAATAGAATTTTTCTTTTTTTTTTTTAATTCGATTTATTCAAATATGCTGATTCGAAATATTTCGTGAACAAAATACTCTTTCAAGAGATCATTTTCAAAAACAACTTCGTTGAGTGTCCCAACGAATCCCTTGCTCCCATATGGACTCCTTCCTCATCTAAGAACCTGTAAGATTAATATCTCATCGCTTAAAAAACATCGCGAGGGATTTTTCGAAAGAAGGCATACGGAAAGAGCGTAACGAAGATATTTTCGTTCTGCGGATTTAAAAAAAAAAAAAAAAACAGACTAATGAATATAGGTAAAGCGAACGGTGAAAAAAAAATTCTTCACTTAATGAGTGGCGGGCTAATTGAGTCTTTTATAATCGTACGGTTCCGCGGTAAATCTCAGTAGATAAATTTTTAAACGAGGACACAAAAAAAACCGCCCATTTCGTAGTTCCCCATTAAAAACGCCCAACGAAACATGTCCACGTGCATGTGTGTGTGTGTGTGTGGTGTGTGTGTGTGTGTGTGTGTGTGTGTGTGTAAGAGAGAAGGAGAAAGAGAGAGAAAGACTGTTTCGGAAGTAACCTCATTCTCGGCTATTTTCCAATTTGGGTGTAGCCAATTGTCGAGATTAGGGACTATCGATCATATCGGTAATTTCAGTACGTTTTACCTTGTCCTCGAGGACACAACCGCACCTCTTTGTTCCACAATAATAACAATAATGCTAGCCGTGGTAATAAATGGTTGATAGGGCACGCGAACGAACATGAGATATATGAAGGATTTGATTAAGGGATGAGCAGAGGCAAAGGTTGGAAAGTTTTAAAGTACGAAAACAGGAATGAAGCCGCGATGGGAAAAAAAATCCGAAAACTGCTGCAGTGAGATCCTCTTGTGAGTATATTTAAGGAGGTTGGCTACATACGACAATATGATAAGAATTTAATAAAATTTGGTGATGACATTCTTTAGCATCAAATACGATGACACAATTTTTTTCAAGTTATTCTTCTACATAGCTGTCGAATAATTGGAGTTTACAATATGCTGAAGATATACCTATATATATCTGAATCCTGTGCTTATGCATGTAAACTCTAGTGTTCAATTACTCGAAAACTATGTAGAAAAAAAATCTTAAAAAATTTGTATATTCGTATTTAATACTAAAGAATATACTCACCAAATTTCATTAAATTCTATAATCATTTCGAATTTCCCTATGCTTTTAACATGGCTACATGCGACAATATGATAAGAATTTAATAAAATTTGGTGATGACATTCTTTAGCACCAAATACGATGACACCATTTTTTTCAAGTTATTCTTCTACATAGCTGTCGAATAATTGGAGTTTACAATATGCTGAAGATATACCTATATATATCTGAATCCTGTGCTTATGCATGTAAACTCTAGTGTTCGATTACTCGAAAACTATGTAGAAGAAAATTTGTATATTCGTATTTAATACTAAAGAATATACTCACCAAATTTCATTAAATTCTAATCATTACGAATTTCCCTATGCTTTTAACATGGTAACATTGTTTTGTGTAGCGACCCTCCTTAAACTTTAATTGCGATACGATAAAATGATAATTTCATGATAATTTTCGAATAAACGTTTGAATGTTGGTTGAAAAATCAAAGATAGCCCTCTGTGGCCCAATTTATTTAAGGGAGTACGAAAATATATATATATATATACACATAGAGATGGTTAAAAGTGAAAGAAGCATGTTTGACATGATTGGATACGTAAAGAAAAGGAGAAACGTTCTTTCGGCTCTTACTCCAAGTCTATAAATATATAGCCCACATTGTGTGAAGCGAGAACGGATATCTCGGTCATCGGTGCATCGATACGAACCTCCGCATATGCCACGGCTGGTCGATATATCGTAGATACATTGTATAAGGAGACGAGTGAGAAAAAAATGAAATGAAACGAACCAATAGATAATGGAAAACTGATGAAAACCACGAAAGTAATGTTGGAAAATTCTGGGACTTCGCTCGAGGGGGTGATTTCGAGCAATCTTCACTTATTGCTAATATTTGAAAAAAAAAAAAAAAAACGCCAACTTCATACGAATTTTTGTTTTTCACTTTTCCAATCAATAAATATCCGACAAAAGTTTTCATTAGGAAATTTGTAACCGACAAACGAATGCGCTCAGATTGAGCTTCGAAAAATTAAAGGATCTTGTCATTACTTGAAAAAAACATGTGGTTGAACTCGAAACTATCGAATTTCGAGATAATTACAATATAGCGTGAAAAATGGTTATTACGTAGAGGGAGGAACCGAAAAACCAAACAGTATTGTTTATAGTAAATACAAACGAAATGTATGAAATTGAATTTTTTAACGATATCGTTTTTATGTAAACATTATTCGCTAGTAAGAGGGATGAGGAAGGGCTGTTCAAGGTGTGGGCTTATCAAGCACCGGACGACGAACGTTGTGCTATCGGGATGAGCACACTTCGAGCGTGCTGAAAATTTCATATCGTCATAACCCGCAACCCCCTTTTGTCGATGCATGTATCGCAACAGTGTGCACCATCCAACAATAGCTCACTCGCGCCTTTCTCGGTGAACTGGGCTTTTCCTCGCCATCGGACTTTTTATTCACCCTCTTTCTTTCCGTTCTCGCTCGTCTCGCTCGTTTTTCGGCTTCGCACCTCTTCCACGTATGCGAAAAGAAAAACCTTGTGATTTTTTCTCTCGCCTTCACAAAAAGGGTGAAAAATTAAATTTCCCAAACTCTAAAATCCATGAGCTCGTATTTTTTAACGAAAAAAAAAAAAAAAATAAATTAAAAAAAAACAATTCAGTCCATCGAATTCCGCACTAAAGTTTATCGTGATTTTGTACGCCTGTGAAAATTTCGTAAATGCAAAAAAATTGCCGTGACGATATAAAAAATCGCGCATATTATCGATTAATTTGCGCTAATTTTTCATTTTTTATATTCGCGTACATTTTGGTCATCGCCATTGCCTACGAAACAGGAAACTGGCCGGGAAGTTGAACAGAACGAGAGTCTCGCTTTTCGAGGAGTTACTCTTCTAATATCCACGGTGCACACATGGATAATATTTATGTAGTCATCGACAATAGGTATAAACTAATGATTACGTGTATGTAAAAACATGTACCTATTAGTTTAATCTGGAGCTTGGCCAAACGAGACGCCCGGCAGGTAATTAAGATTGGCTTCCACGTATTTATAATATACACACAAGAGTAGAACGGTGAAGGCGTACCCGATTATGCTCCCCGGCTCTTGATACGTGATCGTTTTATTTTTTTACAAGAGCACATTATTCGTATACGCACCGCGCCTCTTGCAAAGATATATGTCGATGTAATATCGCCTCGTAAAATGCTAATATTAAGGAGTTTCGGTAGGAAGATCTAAATACTGAGAAATTGATAAAATTTGGTGATAACGTTCTTCAACATCAAGTGCGAAAACACAATTTTTTTCTAATTTTTCATCTGTCTAGTTATCGAATAATTTAGAATTAAAGCAAAATTCTTATGCACGGAATATATACTTATATATACGGAAACGCTATGCTTATACACGTGAACTTCAATGTTCAATTACTCGAGAACTGGTTAAAAGAAAAATCAGAAAAAATTTGTATTGTCGTGTATAATACTAAAGAATGCATTCACAAAATTTTATTAAATTTTAATTATATTTTGAAAATTTGTATGTTTTTAAAATGGTTTAGTAAGCAACATTGTATCCCCAATAAAGAAACCCGTTAATTTTTCATGTTCAGCAGTTGGAACCCTGCAGAAATACAATAGGTTTCCCTTCCACCTCACCACCCTTTACAATCACTACAGAAACTTCTTGAGGGGAGGCTGAGGCACAATAGGACGAAATAGTAAGAAATGAGGGTCCAAATGTGAGTTTTGTTTTTAAATGGCAGTGAATATTGTCATTTTTGCAGGAATGCTCCGGCAGACTTTGGCGTTCTCCGGACAATAATTAATTGTGGGTGAATTAGTGAGTACGAACAACTTTTAATTAAAAAAAAAAAAAAAAATAGACTTTCCATTAAATAATGGATTTTTGATATCATTTGAAAAAAAAAATTCCTAAACTGTAGAAAGTGCTCGACTATAACGTTCACCCAACAAAGTATCGATCTGCTGCTGCTAAATTTTGATGATCGCCGAAGCCGGTGGTGATCGACCGGGAGCCCTGACTCTTGATTCAGTTTTTATTTTATTTTTCCTTGATACACGAGCCTCATTATTATCGTTGATTTTTATGAAGACAAGATATTGAGGCGTGTAGTATATCCGCTTGTGCCGTTTCAAGTAAAACTTGTATCCTCCTACATCCGCGGCTTATAATTATGCTACGAGAGCACGTGTGTGATCTCCTTGATATTTATCTTTGTCACTGTTTTTATAGAAAAAAATATTCTCTTCTTTTTCAACGAGGACGTTACGCTCGATCGACCCACATACCAGTAGAGCGTCCAATAATTTTCTAAACACGCGAGGCTGCGTCGAGATACGAGAGTTTCGGAAATCGAACGATCGAGTTGAGGAAAATCTGGACTGAATGAAAAAAAAAAAAATTAGTAGCGCGGGAGCGAATAATGGGAATCGAGCCAAAGAGAATATTTTATTCTTCATACAGAGTGTCTCGTGACGTGACAACTTGAAAAATTTCCAAAATCGTCCCTTCGAGTTTCATTGAGAAAATCACGGAACATCCTGTACGTGTAGTCAAGCCCATAAAAAATGTACTTGTGAAAAATTTTCGAGGTAGCCTCGAAATAATTTCAATTTCATGGCATAAAATATTTACGGCGACTAATGAATTTGTGGACAAGAATAATCATGACTGGAAGATAATTACTCGTTTGGATAAACTTTGTAAAAAATTAGCGAATGGGCAAAAAACTTTGGGAATAAAGTTCAAACGAATATTGCTATGGGAATTCGTTAAAAATTGCCGAACGCCAAAACCGTAAGATACCCTCACCCAATGATCTCTCGTGCGAATGTGCGCTTTTTACGAGCGGCGATTTTGCGTGCATTTTCCAACGCTCGACTTAAATTTTTTTTCTTCATCTTAAACCTGACAAGACTCTCATTTCACAGTCGCGCTTCGAAGACCGAACGCTTTTATAAGTTTTACGAGCACGCGTTATCCGTGCACACCTTTTGTGCAAAAAATCTCAGGCTAATTTTCTTCTCTTTCTGTTCTCTTATACATTCTTTTATCCTTCACGTCAAAAAGTTTATCCGCAAGTGTTTGTGTGAAACGGTTCGAACATTCCACCGGCATCACCGTTGGTTTATGATAAGAAATATCCTACCTGTACAAAGGTATGAGCCATGAAATAAAAGTTTACTTCCAAAACGCTCAAATTTTTGGTCTTTCTACGCTTTCGTTCCAGTACCACGTTCGCTACTAATAAAATTTTTCATCACGTCAAAACGCACGCAGGCATTTGATGAATATTCACAAAGCAGAAGATTGCAGCCCCCAATTATAATAATGTTAATTACTTTTAATTATATTTACTCGGACTTAAATAATAATTACGAAAATAAGAGAAAAGCCAGTTTTTTCAAGACGAATTATTTATAAAAAAAGAATTTTCGTTTGAAAAAATGTTGGAGTCTCGTTTATCAGTTGTCCTCGTACCTTGATAACACGATCAATAGAATAGGCTGCTAATTTAAACACATAAATAATGAGAAAACAAAGAGAAACAATTGGCTGGAGGTTTGAATGGGAGGTTTTTCATACGAGACAGAGCGAGAGAAAAAGAGAGAGAAAGACAAAAGGCCTTGGATAAAAACAAATATGAATATCCGTCATACGTGGTTACTAGTTAACGAGAAACGTAGGATGACCACGAGGGCGAAGGAATCGAATGAGAAAGTTGAAATAAAAGTGTCGAGAATCGCGTGGCGATTCGTTCCAGGCGATCCATCGCCTGAACGCACACACCTTCGCAGGGAATTTTCAGCACGAGGGAAAAGTACTAATCGAGAGGAAAAAGTCGAGTTTCTATTGGTCGAAGGTCTTGCTTCGCTGTTACTTCACAACGTCCGTTGCTACTTCGATGATCATTCATTGGCATGTCTGTGTATCTATGTGAATGGGAAATTAAAGAGCGCGTATCTAATGTTCGGTAACCCTCTCGATATTTCCACGGTAGGGCGAGTTCCAGCCACCAACGCTTTTCGCGGAAAGTTTTAAGGACGCTGTATGCAAAATTTTCTATCGATAGAATTCCTCTAAATTTGCACCATACAAAGAGAATAGTGATGTCTAATAGCTCGTGCAATTTTAAGAGGTTTCAACATGTAGAAGTCGAGATATTTATTTATAAAATCACAATTTTCAGTAGTTGCTCATAAGAGCGTGTGTTAAAAGTTGCTATTTTCAACATTAAATATTTCCATTTCTAAATGGTGAAGCCTCTTAAAACTTTGCATACACTTTTATGCAACATCGAAGAAGCTTAATTTAATTTTTCAAAAAAATCGGTCGTAAATTTTTTTCAAAATTTTGTTTATTATATAACAAATACAGATTACCTCGGACAATCTTGGATTTAAAGTATGTTTTGTTCTTTAGTCAATTTGTCACAACTTTTTTTAATCAACTTAGGCTCGCAAACCATTTTGTATGTAAGAAAAACTGAAAACAAAAATGTATATTTTACCGTCGCCATACAACGTCCTTAAATGGTAATTGCTGAAGTACAAAAAATCAGCTAAAATCAGACGCTGGAGTACATCGCGACGAATAATTCTCGCTCGTGTAGTGATTATAAATAATAACTTCGAAGAGCTGGAGCCACCAACATTGTGTGAAAAATTTTGAGTCATCATTCTCGACGACCAAAATTTGCTAACACGAGACGCTATAGTACTATACGACCAATTCTCACCGTTGTAACGATCTGAATAACACTAACGCTCCCCAGTCAACACTTTCGAAGAGTTCCAGCCACCGCCGCTTCCCGAACGATTTTAAATCATCATTGTTGATCAACAAAGTTTACCAACATGGGATGGTGCGATTGTTGGACGAGTTCCAGTTAATGTGGTGATGGAAAATAATAACAAGGATCCCTAAAAATAAATTCTCAAAGAGCTCTAGCCACCAACGCTTTTTAAAAAATTTCGAATTATTATTGTTATCAAAGGAATATTTGCGAAGCTGTCGAACTGTAACGAGTTGAAAATACTTTAAGAAGATATATAATTAAACAATTTTATCACAAAATTACTATTTTACACCCTTCGTCAATACATTGGGTCGTTTTGATCCAAACACATTTTTCGGGGCTAGAAATCCTCAATTGGGACAATGCAGTGATCGGATTCAATCATGTACCAATGAAACGTTGAACGTGTACAACAATTACGAACGTGTAATAAATTGCGATTGTACTCTGAATAGCCAGCAATAAGTATAAAGAACTGATTAATGTTTTTTTTTCTCTCTCTCTCGCTCTCTCTCCGTCTCTCTACTCCAGAGAATTATGAATGGAATTCTACAAGACTGCAGGCGAAGGAGCTAAATGCATTTGTAGCAAAAGGTGGAAAAGTTCAACGAAGCAAAAAATTCTCAGTAGTAATAACTTGCAACAGATGTTACGATTGATACCGAATGAAGTCTGCGGTTGTTAGTTCTGTGAGAGGTAAAAGGCACCGATCGATTGTAAAGTCGATTCTCGCGTATATGTCTCACGATTTCAAAGCAATAAATAAATCCTCGACCAATCACCTCTCGCGATAGCACACACAAATTTCCCGCTGCAAACGCTTAATGGCTTTTCAAATATTAACATGAGCAGACAATTATTTACGTATACGATTGCAGTTTCAATTTTGCAAATTGAAACAGCAAAATAGCAACAACAACAAAAAATATTGCACGGCTCTGAAAAACGTGAACATTTCAATACGTAATGCTGAAGTAAATTACGTTGTAACGGTAATCAATGATGTCACGAAATCAAACGAAAGGTCAGAGATTTGAAGAGAAAAAAAAGAGATAGATAGATAGATAGATGTATTTATTCATGCCCGGGACGAGTCCAGAGGGCAAATGAAAATTATAAACAAGAAAATACGCCATTCATGGTTAAGAAATAATTAGAAGAGCCGAAAATAACAAACCAATAAATGAAAAACAAATGAAAATAAAATTACATAAAATAAGATAAGAAGTCGCACGCACGCCAAACACAAGCAATCAAATACAAAAATAGATACCAAGATACCAAAAAAAAAAAGAGAGAGAGAGAGGGGAGGGGGGTGAATAAAAAAGAAAAAAATCTGAAAAAATAAATAAAAATTACGTCACCTGAGATCAAAGTTCTGTGTGATATGGTCGTTTCAATATCGAACGAACCTCCAGTGTTTACAAAGAGTGGGCGAAAGGAATAAGTGTTATACTGTATACGTGCTCTATCCTTCCCAAGAAACGACCCACGTTTTTTAATGTCTACGTGTATACATACGGAATCCCATTCCATGTTGGTCCTTAATGCGTGGGCATTTGTTATTTCTATTTTTTTCTTACTACGAGGCTGTGCATTCGCACTGAATAATATGTGCGATATCATGATCGTGTCAAACTGTAACCGTATGATGTAGACAGGACCAATTTTATCGATTCAACGCCCACCGAGAGAGCAATCGAGCGTGTGCTCTTTGCAGTTCCAAGTGGATCTTCTTCCAGCATAATTCATACAAATTCCAGTGATAATAACAATAATAATCATATAAATAATAATGATAATATTAATAACGATAATAATAACCATAATTAGCATGGCTATCGAGTTAGCTTCGTAATCATTTTTACGTTAAGGACGTTCGCCTGATTAAATAATTAACGAACGAATATTAATAAAAATAAATAATTGAATGCAGTTATCGTTATTGAAAACATCATCGTCTGCTATGGAGCTTCGTTTATGAAAAAATACGAATGTTACGTGTTTAATAAGCTCCTCGAACAAGTGCAAATATGTAAAAACGAACAGTAAACATTCCTGAATTTCCTGGGCTGGGCTGGCGTTTCGCAGTGCGAACAAATGGAGCTTAGCAAACTCGGAAAACCGGACTTCCTGGTGGGAGGCATACACGTTTATTTATTTATACATGTATAGGCAGTCTATGGCGGAAAAAAATAGTCGCATGTATATGACGAGTGCAGATAGTTGTAACGTATAGACATATAAGTAGAAGAACGTGTTTATTGAGTCAACGTGGAGTACGCATAAGCTCTTCGTCAGATGGTGCAAAAAAAGGAGAGAACTCGAGAATTAAACGACGTGAAACTACGTTACAAACGAAGGAATCGACAGGTTTTGTTGATATGCTTCAAGCATCAAAGAGAAACTTAACGAAGCGGACAAACCGGAACAATATTTGTTACTTCTTGAAAAAAGGCATAATAAAAGGTTTGACGAAGGAATAACAAAACCATTTCCGAGGGCCAGAGACTTTGATACTTTCTGATCGAACGTGAAAGCAGGGAGATTTCTCGGAGAAAAATCAAATAATTTCCCAACGACGGGTGCATGGTGGGTTAAACGGAAAAAAACGTTCATTCACGACTGTCGCAACTCGATGGTAAGATAAAGACGTTAAATTTGTATTCACATTCCGTAAGAATCGCGAGATTCGAGCTGTAATGCATCATTGATCCTCGCCGGATGAACGTACATGCAAACGTTTCGTAAGAAGAATGCAAAGTTCGCGTGGGCGAAAGACGCGGGCTCTGCTCTTCGGAAATTTTAACGTCCCTCGTATATTTCTACATTTATTGTTCCGTTTTTAATGCTCGGCACTAAAATCGCGATCATCCATGTATACAATGAAAGTTTCGTTCGTTAATCTTCGTAAACTACGGTTTGAACATTTTTCTGCCAATTTTATAAGACGTTGCTAAATTTTGAATACGTCGCCGCATTTTTAAATGGACAAAAAATATCTGAACCTAAACTTTTTTGTTTCCCACTCAATTAAAAATGCGGAAATATTAATTCATTAATTTGTAATTTGTAAATTTTTGTACCAAATCTAAAAGACGTTGCTCAGGATTTCGAAAATTTCTTAATTCCGAAGTCTCATCCATTTTCCGCAGAGGACAATGTAAATATTGCTTCCACGCTTTAAACTTTATTGTTTCCCACTCAATGAAAAATGACGAAAAATTGATGAATTAATTTGTAATTTTTCGTAATATCCTGCAGTTGTGGCTCCCGCGAAAAACGAATCGGCCCATGCACTCGGAAACCTTCCACGAATGAAAAAAAAAAAAATTTGAGAAATTTCCTAATTTTGAATATTTTATTGAGCCCATTAATTTGAAGCATTTTATAAGGAAAATCCTGCGAATGGGAGAACGGTTATTAAATGTATAAAATGGCATTTAAGAGAAATTATAAAGTGTATGGAAATACCCATAAAGGTTATGATGTGGTTGATCAGTGTGTTGTATGAATATGCGATTGAACGTTCAAGATAAGTACAAGGTATGTATGTAAGACCCCACAGTGTGTAATTACGATACAGCAGAGATACACTGCATTACGATACAGACGAATATCGACAGCGGCATCGATTATATGTTTATGCAATCGGCCTGCTGACCGATTATTAGCAACTTTGTCTCTGGTATCCGATGGTTGGTGGAATCTGGACATGATCGACGCACACGTTGGCGAATATCCGACAGAGAGAAGGCGGCTAGGAGGAAATCGAAACGAGCCAAGAAGTTGTCAAGCACCTGTCGACCGATAGTTATACGGTGTGTCGTAGCTCGAAGCAAAATTAAAATACGGAGAAATCATTTGAAAAGAGAATAAAATTCCAAAGGGACTTATAACCGAATGACGAAGATTTAAAACCTCGTAATAAGTAACGACGGTAGCCTTTTGTCACGGTCTTCCGTGATACCCCATAAAACTAGGATTTAAAAAAATTCCGAAGCAGGCTAATTGAAAGGATCGAATTCATAACGATGGGTTTTGGAAAAATTTGTTCTGGTGTTTGGAGTTTAATGCAAAATTTTATTTGATTGAGGGTCAAGACTCAGCGAGAACTTTGTAAAAATTTCGAATTAAAAATTGAAACTGTCACATTTTGATTAATGTCAAACCTCTAGCTCTGCTTAACGGTTCACAATTAGAGAATTTTTTTTTTTAGAGAAAAGTTGAGAGGCCAGTTGCTAAGAATGTTGTTTACTTTTCCAAATAGCTTGCTAAGCTTTTGCTCAAAATTAGCAGCAGCTCGTAAAGCTTTCGAAACTTTGAAAATCGTTCGCGTTGGCTGCGCGTGTCGCTCTTGGATCGTATATTCCCGAAAGCTCTTTGTCGCTCGACGGCTACGAAGATGCGGGTGGAGACTCGTCACAGCCACGGAAATTCCCCGACACATAGACGCCTATAGGGTTTTTCATGCACCGTCGGTGCGATAATAACGCCAAAAAGTAACAAACGATTCGACCAAACGAAAAATTTGTTGGACACGATTAACCAAACAATTTTTTTTCTCTGTTACGAAATTTTCAAAAGTTGCCCGTACGAAAAGTCAGGAGTCAAAAATGAATTCCTTCATTTTTCACGAGCATAACAAAAAATTACCAAAAAGTAAAAATTTTCCAACAAAAAGCACAAAAATACCCATAGATCCATGGCCTCCATAAGCATATCTATTAAAAGAGAATAGTCGTGTTTTGCGACAGCCTATAGAGATTTAAGTTGGTTCGCTGACCGTCCCACCAGCGATGACCTTAATAACCTCGTCAGCCTGTCCCGGGTGTATCAATTATATCACCTAATTTGTGTTAAGCCAAACAGCGCATTTGCAGACAAGTTAGTCTAGCCTGCAGCCGGTATGACGACCCTCATCATATATACAAAAACATAGGACGACCTCTATGTATTAACTAACGAATGATAGAGGGTCGTAACTCGTGTAATTCGAGGCGTTCAATGATGTGGGATAAGCCCTTTCAGTTTCCAACTTTCGATCCAACCATCGCGATGAGTAATTCTCATGACAGCCTCTCTTGACCTCTCCCAGTTCTTCTTCTGTATCATTACCCCTCGTATAGAACAATAACGACGATGCACATATTCTATGCTTAACGATATGTTCGTTCTAGGCGAGACGAACCGAGCTTTTTTGTCCTATGGACAGTAAAAAAAAGTAAGATAGCTGCGATCTTCATAAGACGATGGATTATTCCAGCCAAACAATCCAAACAGCTGATTGAAAAATAATAATAAAAATTAATTTTAAAAACTTGACTCATTGAAGGGTTGCAACTTTTAACCTTTCGATGAAACTTTCAACTTTTACAATCCCATTGACGCACTGGGTCAATCAGTAGCAGCTTTCCGGTCGGTTTTCATTGAAAAGATAAATCACGTGTGAATATCGTCTGGATTCGGAAAATTTTCGATTCAAATGGATGAAAAAGTTTAAAGTTTAAAAAAATGATAAATTTAATTAAAAAAATTATTTTTTTTTTAGTAATTTCTCCTGAAGAGACTAGTTGACAAGGAAGCCAAACATCGAGGAAGAGATCGATGAAGAAAAGCACAGAATTCGGAGTTTCCAACCGGTGTAAACGACGTTATTATCCGGTCAGTGTCTCTCGGCAAACTCCGTCAGGCGTCGTTCACGCTCGTAGTACACACGTCTAAGAATACCGCGGGCAGCCATATTTGGCAATGCGACCGCGTGGTTTACACACACGGAGCCAGCAGCAACGAGTGGGAAAACCGCGAGAGTGGTAGTGACAAATACGTACGAATATAAATGCACGACTAACATGTTAAGTCTCGAGGCATCTGGGAAGCATAAAGGCGCAACTTGTCAAAGGTAAACTGAGGATAAACGGAAGCTACGACTTTGTTAACTTTAGCAGACGAAAAATGGCACACATACGACAGACATTGAGCCCGAGTGAGTATGCGGCAATGGGGTTTCGGAATAAATTTTTCAAACGAAGCAGAGAACCGAAGCAGAAATGCGAGGAAACTCGCCTAGAGACGAAACGACCCAGAGGATTCAAGACATTTATACATTAATTCCTAGGGGCAAATATTCCAACTCGGCTCGAATGAGAAAAGAGGAGAAGGCTTTTTGGAGTTTATATATATAATTCACTTTTGTCACAGCTATTAAGCCCGGGGACATTCTAATCTCGATTCCCAAAATAATTTCATCAAAGGGCGATAAGTAAAGAATCGTACAGAGCAAGTGAAGATAATTTTTTGCTCATCGGTGCACTTTTCTAGTGCATCGGTGCACTATATAAAAAAAAAAAGGAACGAACGTCCTTATGACGATTCTAAAAGTACCGAAATGCAAGTGTTCGGAATCTTGCAGATTTTTATAAACGTCGCAACGTCCTGGTTCTCACTAAAAATAGACAAAGCTCCGAAATTATTTTCGCAGTACTTAATTATCTTTTGCAAAGCTCTTCGTACTCGATTCCCGAAGATTGTGATTAAACTTAGAAATATCCTGACAATTCCATTCGAAACTTGAAAACCCGATGTTTTGAACCGAATTGGGAAAAAGTACCAATTTTTTTTCATACGTTCAATCAACAAATCATTCACTCTCAATATCCAACGTATTGGAGGATGGAGGAGAAGGAGGAATGAATGATAAGACCTTAAACTATCAATTGTTGCTCTATGACGATATTTATTTGTTTATTCTCTAGTGCCCAGTATTTGAATTCAATTTAAAGCTGCGATCAGTCGCAGTGATACATTGTAAACATCCAAAAACATCAGGGATTTGAAAAATTCGCAAAATTACAAATAAATAAAATATTCTCCATTGGATTCGAACGGAGAAACCTTCAGGACGATGGCATTTTAAGGGCAGCCTGAAATTATAAGGCCTTGTGGGTGGTAGTTAATAACTTCGAAGGGAAAAGCACACCAGGGGGTTACAACGTCACTAGAGAGAAATTCGTCTCATCCCACGTTCGAAGCAGACTTCGTTTTCGTATAAAAAGAGCAAAAAAAAAGTGCCTGCTATAGGATTCTTTGAACAGGTGAAAGAAAATGGAGGAAGAATATGACAGGGTAGACGAAACACAACGTGAGAGATCTCGCTGGAGGAACAACTTGGCTCTTGAATTATTTCGTAGCCACAGAGACGAGAAGCCTTTTGGGTTCTCGTCGTTTATACCCAACGGTTATACGTTCTGCGGAAAGTTCTATGGTGGCTGGCACAATTACTTGGCTTAAAGAATCCTTGAGCTCTTTAATTGGCGAGAACAGGAGTATTTAGCGATTAAGGACGTTGTATGGCGACGGTCAAATCTAAATTTTTCTTTTCAGTTTTTCTTATATGTACAAAATGATTGTCCGAGGCAATCTGTAATTGTTGTATAATAAAGAAAATTTTGAAAAAAATTTACAACCGATTTTTTTGAAAAACTAAATGAAGCTTCTTCGATGTTACATAAAAGTGTATGCAAAATTTTAAGAAAATTCACCGTTTAGAAATGGAAATATTTAATGTTGAAAATTGCAACTTTTAACACACTCTCTTATGAGAAACTACTGAAAATTGTGATTTTTATAAATAAGTGCAAATTAAAAAAAAAACTCTATCGAAAGAAAATTTTGCATACAACGTCCTTAAACTTTTCCGAAGCCAAATCGAACGAACCATCTGTCGTTTTTTTATTCCCATCCAGCGTTTGCAAATAGCACAAAAAAAATGTCTATAATTTTCGAATTCCGAGTGTAGTATTAAAAAAAAAAACAAATGCATATCAGTTTCTAAATCACGTTTCTTTCTTGCAATACACCAAAGATTTTGTATTTTTTTTTTCTACTGGAGTATAGAAAACATGAATAAACTTTTGTCTACGATATTTGTTGACATGTTTCGTCGTTTATCCATGCAAATGTGACGCATTTGTGAATCGCATACAATATCTCGAAATGTTTCTGTGACAGGCTCATCGCGAACGATACAAATGCGGGAGAGCCAGCATATGGTAAATTTGGCACTAGAGAGGAAGTCGTGGCGCTGGCAGAAATGATGACGATCATTATAATGATGGCAGAGAAAGGGAAAGAGAGAAAGAGAGACAGTCAGAGAAGGGAGAGGCGGTGGGTGGAGGTAAAGCGCAGATCGAAATGTGCATATTTCAGAGAAATTTACAGTAGACTCGAATCATCGTTTGCTTTACCTCGTTCAACAACATGGAGTGACTAAAAGCTATTTTGCATCAATTACGATTAAATGATCATCAGCTACTCCGATAGTTATAGATAAAAATGTACATTTTCTAAAGATTTCTCAGAAAGGAAATGAGTTGGTTTGGAGTGAAACTAATACTCGGATGGAAAATGACCATTTAGCCAATTTCCTGTTTTTTTTTTCAGAGTCCCTGGTCGCGGAAACCAATGGAAACTCAGTGAAAATACATTCTCCAGTTTTGTGGTTGGGTTTTACAAAGTTTCCATTCGCTTTCGCACAAATACGAAACAGTATTGCATTCGCGGCGAGTGGCTCTGGTCAACACGCTTGGCTCATTTCACATAAACGTGGAAGGTTCTAAAGTGGTGGAAAAATGGGGTTAAAAGGATGGAATGACTTTGTAAAATCTCAAATGTATGCCGAAGAATCAGACATGAGAATGAAAAATCGAGAATACAATTTGAAAAAACTGTATTTAATTCGTAAATATTTCCAAATAGATTTCAACGGATCGTTATTAAACAGTAGATCAGTTTATTCATCCCGAAACTTTAAACAAATGCCATTTTCGAAAACACTCATTGAGCGATTTGTAAAAAAAAAAAAAAATTCCAACGATATCGACGTTTGCATCATTGAAATGCAACGAAATTCTGTTTTTTCTTCAGCAGAGCTCACAATTATTATTCAATATTTGGTCTTGACAATAAAATGATCCAAAATCTCAATTGACACGAGAAATTGCCATGATTTTTAAAATTCAATAAATAATCAATAGAAAAATATTTCTCGCTGAATCTCAACGTTGCAAACTTCAAAGTCGTGAATTAAATGGTATTTCTAATTATTGAAAACTGAGTGCATCGTTTTTATGGTGCGCTAACATCTCATCTCCGATGGAAGGGATGGAATAAACAAAGTTGCTCTATCGTACTCTGTATTCGTTCATCTCATACGTAATAATAACCCGAGTAATTATTTACGAAGGAAAAACTTTTAGCAGTGACGGGAGATTATTTATGAGAATCGATATCCGAACGTTCGTTCCGTTTTTTTGTTCTACGAATAATTGAGAATGCAAACCAATAATTTGGGAAAAAAATGACTACAGATTTTCGTATTCGTGTTAAAATTTTCAATTTCGAATTGGGTCGAGAAATTGAATAAAAATTTCGGCGAGGTAATTTCTCTCATATTTGCTCAACTTCAGGAAACTGGACATTATTGACGAACGCTTATTACATTTTTGTCTCGACTGTGTGTCAAAAAAATCAAAAAAATCATTTTTCCAAAAAAACTTCAAGACACGATTTCGTACGGTTGAAAAATGATTAAGTGGTTCGGATCTACGTATTCCAAAATAAATCCATACATATAACATATGTTCCTACGAAGGAACAGAGCATTTCCAAAAATATCATGAATTCTGGCGAATTCTCAAGCCACGAATTTACTCATTATTTTCAATGATGTACGTTCAGGGCACGCAACACCGAACAAACTCTCCGAGAAAAAAAAAAAACAGTAAAAAAAAAAAAAGTCACGTGTGTCCTTTCACCCTTTGAGCCATAGTGCGAGACTTACGCCATTTCACCGATCTCTTAGTCTTTGGTTTTGCGTTCAACAACCCAAATACCTAACCCGAATGTCTAGATCGTGAATTTCTCAAAAATAACACTCTTAACAACCTCAAACTACGTTCTGATGAGAAAAGTGAATAAATTTGCAATATCGCCCATTAAAATTACGTCACATTTATGTGCGAATTACGTGCGTCTAGACTGTCACAGACTCCAACCCTTAAATCGTCAATTTCTCGAAAATAATATACAAACAGAAAGAACGCACTAATTTAGCACAAAATTGTGTTTAATCAATGTCACGATTGAAAATATTAGTTTTTTCTTTCAATTTCATTTTATTGGATTTCTGTTTACATGGAATATCGACTCTCCATGTATTAAATTTAATAAAATTGCATATTGATTCCATAATACATTGAAATGCTTGGACTGTTACATGTGATGAAAATAAAAATGGCTGGAATCGCAAAATTAGAGTAATAAAAAAAATCAAATTATGACTGACGTTTGATCAATCAGTAATATGTGCAAATGGCAGAGAAACAGGTTCGAGGTCGCTGGATATCATTTCCATCCCTCGATTACATATCAGCCTGGCACACCCCTGCGCTACATGTTTCTAGGTCAATTTTATTCTTCGTTGACTTCCGACGAGCAAGCATTTATCGATGGGCCATCGTTGGCTCCTCGCAACTCGGCAAAATCGCGTTCGGTCGCATGATTAAGATAATTTCCTAGGATGGCAAAACAACGAGATCTTCTCCATTAATTTCGAGACTCAAACGCTCAGAAAAAAAAAAAAAAACAGGAGTTGCGATCGGTAGGACAAATGGAAGACGAAATTTCAATCGGTCGTGTTTACGGAAGTTTCTTTATTTTTTCAGATTACTCTAAACAGATTTTCAAAAAAATTGCCTGTTGAATTTTCAGCCGCTTTCTTACTCGCTCACGAGATAAAAACCACTTCGTCATACTTTTCTATGTGATCAATTTCTAATTAGGATGAATGTTGGCTAACGATCGATTATCACCAGCAGGTAATCAATTACACTTAATGGGAGATTTTAATTTCGATTAGATCGATCAGCAATATTGAACATTATAGAAAAACCAAGCATTATGAATGACTGATAAGATTACCTGAGAAAAGCATCAAGCGATATGAGCCAATAACGAAGTGAATAAAATGCTAGAACAAGATGAACACTATAGTGAAGTACTTGACTATTATCAACGAAAATCCAACGGTTGTTAACTCAAACTTTTTCGAAGAGAATTGCCATTTTTGCCCAAATTTTGAAGCTTATTCCATTTAAGGACCTTATATGCAAAATTTTCTATCGATAGAATTCCTTTAAATTTGCACCACACAAAGAGAATCGTGATAATTAATAGCTCGAGCAATTTTAAGAGGTTTCGCCATGTAGAAGTCGAAATATTTATTTATAAAAATGCCAATTTTTAGCAGTTTCTCAAAAGAGCGTGTGTTAAAAGTTGCAATTTTCAACATTAAATATTCTGATTTCTAAATGGTGAAGCCTCTTAAAACTTTGCATACAGTTTTATATAACATCGAAAAAGCTTTATTTAGTTTATCAAAAAAATCGGTCGTAACATTTTTTTCGAAATTTTGTTTATTATAACAAATACAGAAAGATTTTTGAATAGCAATATGTAGATTGACAGTTTAAAATTTTGAATCATGTTTATCTGAAACTTTGAGGGTCAGGCGTTTCAACTGGACCGATAAAACGGGACATGACGGGAGTTTAACTGAACGAGATGGTGAAAAAGAACTGAGCAAAAGATGAAAGAGGGATAGGAGCGACGAGAGCGTGGCGAGCTCTGAGGTCGGAGCATGTGGAAAATGAGAAGGAAGGGATGATTGTTCGGGAAAATCAGGAGGTGGAGCGAGGTCGAGGCCAAACAGGGCGAAGTGAGAGTGTACACCAGATCGATGCGAGCGTCGCGACGCGAGGAGCGCCGCCATCGCCGGTTCTTTTCTCTCTACTCCCTGCTGTAACTCTCGCCATCTCCGTTCTTTTGGGCATCAAAACACCGTATTGGATATATTCGCCTTTGAAACATATACATACAGACAGAGCGAGAATCCATAAAAATATGAAAGGTACCAGGCAGTACGATCTCGTAATGGCACCGAACAATCAACGAAAGAAAAATCTCTCTCCCAGTTATTAACTCCGCTCGTCGCTTGAATACAAATTTCTCATAAAGAAAAAAGAAACAAAAATATCTTAAGAGTTCGTCGGAAAGGAGCCCTAAATATTCACGACATCGTAACATTGATTTTAATAAAAAATAATGTTTCAATTTTCTTCTTGGCTCGCGTCCTTTCTCTTTCTCCTGCCTGACAGACAGTGGCCGCGGTTTATATCCTGAAATAGGCGAAACACAAAATCAAAATTAAGATGCTTGGCTACTGAAACCCTTCGACTAATGAAGAAGTCAAAGGTCAAAGAAGAAGTACTGCCCTTTTATTTTCCTCGGCATGCGGAGGAGGTTATACAAAAAACTGCTTTCATATGATTCGCATATCTCTCACGAAGAATTGCAAGGGAATTTCTCTCTCTCTCTCTCTCTCTCTCAGCGGAATAACGCTGCAAAATTCCTTACGATATTGATTTCTCTTTCTCAGAAGTCATGTCCGCATAGCATTTTCACATAAACTTTCATAGCAAAATTCCGATGCTTGGGAAATCAACGTCCCATTGAAATTTCGATCATAATACCTGGACGGTTAGAACCATTGTTTCTTTTTTCATTAATACAAAAACCAAAATTACCGACCAAAAGAGAAGAAAATTACATCGTATGGAAAAAATGAATGAATAATGCGTTTCGATCGATCGCTCGTCCTTGTGCTGGAAAGAAAACTCGTGGCGAACGCTTCAATATTTCTAAAACAGGGAACAAAGCACTTCTGCATGATGGAAATAAAATACAAGGATCTACTCCCCAGATGGATATACATTATCAAAAATTTGCTGAAACATCATTCCAGCAACTTGTTGACCAATTAAACGAAACGAGGAACATTCCCAGGCGATGGTAAACAGACTAAACATCAAGGGGCTTGCGGATCGACCGACAGGCACAAACTCACCGAGAGAAGAACCAAATAACTAGTCTCCCTCGGTTTCTCGTATACGTAAACATGACTCAGCAAAGTAGAATATCTCGATAAAAATATAAAAAATGATATTTTCGTCCAAACAACACGTGACGAAGATTAAATTAGAATTTCACGTAAAAATACATGGAATAGTTCATGTAGAAGCATCGAGGCTTGTTTTCGAATCGTGATAAGCGATCTCCAGAAAGTTTGAAATTTTTTAAAGCAAAAAATAAATTTGCAACGAAAAGTTTGCTCTCGTTAACGAAGCGAAACCGAAACGTTTCAACGACATCGAAGCAAAAATCGTTAAATAAGCAACAAAATAGCTTGAACGCAGAATAGATCGAAGCACAAGTAAAAAATTTACATCCCCGCGATAATAGTTGCAACTTTTCTTGAGTACCAAAGATTCTCCACGCTGCTACCGCGGGCTTATGTTCACGAATTAAAAATGAAGACGTCGAGAAAATCATTTGGAGTCTCGACATATGGAAGAACGTGTCGTGCTCGTGAGGTTCTCTCGCGTCGCTAAATAGTCAGCGATATTTCAAGAGTCTTTCAATTGTGAGAGGTAGTTGAACGCGAGATCGATTTTTCGCTTGTTTCTATTGTGCAATAAGAAGAATAGCAAGAAGACTGAAAAGAGAGAGAGAGAGAGAGAGAGAGAGGTGAAGCGTCGTGAGATACACCGGAGTTTGCCGTCGATCTGAGGAAGCTTTTCGCAACCAGGTGATCGAAACGAGACGAAGAATCTGGAAGGTTTGCACACTGGCAATTGGCCAAACTTGCACACTCTAAAGCCCCCAGAGACTCTTGTAAGATACGTACACCGAATATACTTGATGTTGGGAAAGGCGTAAATCACGGTCAAACAAAAGGTCAAATAACAAGAGTTAGGGCTTTCCGTTTGGCAGCTCAGCAGGTTATTTGGCCGAATCAAGTGAAGTCTTGAAATCAGTACGTGTACCTCGTGTACTTGACGAAGCACATACTTACGCCATGTTCTGAACACGCGAGCACGTGCATAAACTTCGGCCTCGTACGCTATGAAAAAGTCAAGAAAACTTATCGAAGATGCGAATACATTATTCTCATCTGTTAATAAAAAGTGACTCTTTAAAATTTTCCAAAAAGAAGACAGAGAAAAAATTGAAAAAATGCATCGCACAATGCAAAAATCTGAATATACTCCACAAACGATTTCAAGACAATCAATCAGCCTCGCTAACTCGACTTTTTGCAAAGAATTTAAAAGTTATCGAATACTTAAGGAGGCTGGCTACACACAACAAGTGTTGCCATGTTACAAGCATAGGAAAATTTGAAATTGTTAGAATTTAATGAAATTTGGTGAGTATATTCTTTACTATTAAATATGAATATACAAATTTTTTAAGATTTTTCTTCTTCATAGTTTTCGAGTCATTCAGCACTAGAGTTTACATGCATAAGCATAGGATTCAGATATATATATAGGTATATCATTTGCATATTGTAAACTCCAATTATTCGAAAACTGTGAAGACGAAAAATTTAAAAAAAATTGTGTCATCGTATTTGATGCCAAAGAATGTCATCATCAAATTTTATTAAATTCTTATCACATTGTCGTATGTAGCCAACCTCCTTAAAAAAATTCTACACCAGCGATAAGAAGAAAATTGGAATAGCTACGTCGGTCCCTTTTCTCGATCGAAGGATCGGACTTATATATATTCGGCCATTGTTTATACCCGAAGCCAGAGAATTTCGGAGATTGATATATAGGTATCACGCGAACGGCATAAGATCCAGAGTGGCCTAGAAAGCGATGAGCTACAAATTTCCATTGGAAATGCTTGATTTGCATGTTGACAAAAGGTGCAGCAAATCGAGGATATCCATTAATCTCAGTCTACCGATCAAAATGGTTGAATAAACAAATGTATACTCGGAGGAATTATCGTCTGTGCCGCGGTAATCCCGAGTTGGAATGTTGACACTATAATCAGAGCTGATGTTCCCGACAGAATGGTATTCGTTGATTCGTCCATGATAAATATATAAATGTTTAAAAATAATGAGGACGAAGAATGTTCTGGCTATCGATCATGGCCGAAGGAGATTGAAGGGCACGTTGGTTTTTAATTACAAATCTGATAATAGTATCAATGCTCTTGATATGTACAAACATAAATGTATCTATTTATACGTAATGCCCAAATATATGCACAAAAGTCGGAGGTCAATCGGGAGGTCGGAGGTCATATGTTAATACCGGAAGGTAACGCACCACAATATTACGTCGTCGGCGTTGTCGTCGTCGAGGCTCACGAATGTGGGACAGTTTGATCGATAAACAAGACGGAGATACAGGCTTTTATCGTGTCTGTAAGGCTTCGCGAAAAGAAGCTTTTGTAAGCGGATATTGTCACGACGAAAACTTGGCGATTTATCAGCGTACAAGAAAAAAAAACCCTTTTCCCCATTCCACGAAATATTTGTATAAATTGTTCGTTAGGAAAGTTCCGTTCATTACTGAAGTGCAAAGCTGATTGGAACTGATGAATTACAGAATATAATTTATTGAATTTTCTTATATATTTACTGGAAAAGCTGGCGCCCATTGAGCTTCTGGTTTCCAATGCACTTGCCAGATACTTTTTCTTGTGCCTTTTGGAAAAAGTATAAGGCACTGGAAAAGCTTCTTCCTTTTTGAACGTGAGGATCAAAGAAAAGCTCGGGGCATCGGTTATGCAATAATTGCCCGCGATCGTGTCGAGCGGAAACCCCGACTGAAGGTCGCCAGAAGTGGTCATTGAATGTTGAGCTTTTTTTCAATCTTATATGCAGTTACGTGTAACGCACATACACGTAATCGTGCAGAGTATCGAGAGGATCAAGGTTAATCGAATAAAATTAGAATTCGGAACAAATGTCTGCATCGAAAAGTTCTTGAGCGTATTTTTTTTTTTTTTTTTTATACAAAGACCTCAAGGATGCTCGATTCGTCCGAATCAAGATCTTCTGAAACAATTTTTTTTTTTCGTTTTTTTTTTTTCACAAATTGTTGCAGTTTTCCTCGCAGTTTCAGTTTTCTATTCCAAATAATTTCGTTGAATCGTTAAGGACGTTGTATGGCGACGGTAAAGTCGACATTTTTGTTTTCAGTTTTTCTTACATACTAAATGGTTTGCGAGCCAAAGTCGATTAAAAAAAATTGTTACAAATTGACTAAAGAACAACATACTTTAAATCCAAAATTGTCCGAGGTTATCTGTATTTGTTATATAATAAACAAAATTTCGAAAAAAATTTACGACTGATTTTTTTGAAAAACTAAATAAAGCTTCTTCGATGTTGCATAAAAGTGTATGCAAAGTTTTAAGAGGCTTCACCATTCAGAAATCGAAATCTTTAATGTTGAAAATAGCAACCTTTAACACACCCTCTTATGAGAAACTACTGAAAATTGTGATTTTTATAAATAAATATCTCGATTTCTACATGGTGAAACCTCGCAAAATTGGACGAGCTATTAGACATCACTATTCTCTTTGTATGGTGCAAATTTACAGGAATTCTATCGATAGAAAATTTTGCTTACAACGTCCTTAAGGCAAACGAGCGCATCTAAATGTTGGGCTTGTTAGAAAAAAATAATGCAATTTCCTTGCACTCCGACGATCTAAACTGCAACATCATCGAGAATCTCATCACGAAGCCAAATAGTTTAACGTTGAATTATCATTTTTCAGACACTCAGTATATGGAGCAAAGTTTGAAACGGTCCGAACGCCCGCACCCTGAAAACAACCCCGTTATTTGCTGATCGATAAGAGCGCAAGTATAGGGAATGCTCGCGTTCAAATTCAGTTTCGCATCAGACACGCACCGATTGAACGATATTCTGGAATAACCAAGGATATCCATCGTGATTATTTTTACAGCACAACTATAGTTTGAATCTGTTAATTCCCAAAAAATGTTCACGCCGATTTCGTTTTTGGATTCGAAAAAACGATCGTTTCATTGTTGTAACAAAAAATAGTATAAAAATGATGAGGCCTGTCGAAATTAAATAGGATTTCGTCGCGTTTCAACGATGCAAACTTCAACCTCATCATTCGTCCGACACTGATCTCTGTATTTTTTGAAAATGAGATGCACTCGCGGGCCGAAAAGTTCCAACATGCCCGTATTTCAAAGTCAGTGAATTTACTCTGCGTATACATGCAGGCACGTGCGAGTATTAAGAGTTTAGTCGTTGCATACAAATGCATTAAGGCAAATGTATGCACAGCGATAGTTTCGGGGAACGGATACCAACGAGAACGGATTTAGAAGAGACCGGTGCCTTTCGTATACACATATATACGTTGTTAATGGTGATGGCTACCGCAGTATACTGACCTCTGGCCCGCGGAGCTCTTTTTGGCAGTGTATGTACCAGTGCGTGCACATGGACGGTGTACAAGGAAAAACCGAGAAGAGAGAGAGAGAGAGAGAATATCAAACGGAAACGTCAAAAGGAGAAAAAAAAAGAAAGAGGAAAACACAAAGAGATATGGAGAAAAGAAGCGACAGGAATAAAGCAGAAGGAAGGAAAAAGGAAGGACGAATATCGAGAAAAGCAAAAACCAGAGAAAAAAAAAACGATTTGGCAGTCTGACAAAACGAGAAATTTCCCCTTCGCTGGTATGACATTCTCGAATTTTTCTCGATACTCTAATTTTTCTTTCCTCACTGTTAATAAAAGGTTGGTGCATACGAGATGGCAAATTAATTTTTTTCCTTTCCACTTAACAAAGCATATTACTGCCTCTTATTATTTATCATATAGAAATTTGCATCGACAAAATGCAATCAACTTTTATCGGTTATTAAGGGCGTTGTATGGTGAGGGTCAAATCTAAATTTTAGTTTTTAGTTTTTCTTACATACGAAATGGTTTGCGAGCTTAAGTTGATTAAAAAAAATTGTTACTATTTACTGTTATTGTTAAAAAATTGTATTCTGTGTTTGTTATACAATAAACAAAATTTCGAAAAAATTTTACGAGCAATTTTTTTGAAAAACTAAATAAAGCTTCCTCGATGTTACATGAAGGTGTATGCAAAGTTGTAAGAGGCTTCACCACTTAGAAATCGAAATATTTAATGTTGAAAATTGCAACTTTTAACAAACGCTCTTATGAGAAAGTACTGAAAATTGTGATTTTTATAAATAAATATCTTGACTTCTACATGCTGAAACCTCTCAAAATTGCGCGAGCTATTAGATCTCATTATTCTCTTAGTGTAGAGCAAATTTAACGGAATTCTGTCGATAGAAAATTTTGCATACAACGTCCTTAACAGCGCTTCCAAGTTTTTTTAATTGTACGCAATCCCCGAGGCTTGGTGAATGTTAATAGAAAAAGAAATCAACAACCGTTGATTCGTTTATCGAGCAAGTACGACATAAGAATGAATATTTCTAATTCGTAGTTTCCTCAAAAACTTTTTTTAAATTCGTCCGATGCGAAAACCACTCCGAACATTGGGATGCAATTTTTTTCGTAAGCTTGATCCACTTCAACGAGTTCGACAGAATTTTGTTTTCGCAAAGTTCCTCATACAGTGGTTTCGGTTAAATAAATAATAACGATAATTTCAAAACCCCCTTAAAATTCCAAGCACACAGTCAATTGGGCGTAAGGAAAAGTCTTCGACTTGATAATATCGATGATAACTTTTATCGGAGGTTTAGGCTGCGAGAATTGATAAGCCTGATTCTGAAGCACGTTCAGGAAAACCCATCGATAAAGTGAGCGATCGAAATACTCATTTTTTGCCTCGATCTCAAGTAACAGACAAAATGATAGCAACGAAAATATTCTTTTACGTCTTGCCAGGGAATGGTCAGCACTTTTCGCCTCGAAGAATGGTTCTGACTATTATTTCGAGCTGAGAATCAAATTTTAAACAAAAGCAATAATCCTCCATTTTTTCAATCATTTTACGATCATTTTTCCTCAAAAATGTCAGAAATTAATAAATGGCGACATTTTTTGAGAACAAAAGATCGTAGATGATTGAAAAAATGTCGGAAATGTCGGAAATTAAAAAATACCGACATTTTTTAAGGAAAAAAAAAAAAGATGGTAAAATAATTGAAAAAATGGAGATTTATTGTTGTTGTTTAAAATTTCATTTTCAGCTCGAAATAATAGTTCGAACTTTTCTAATAATTCAGGGTGAACAATCTTCGTTCTTGACAAGAGGGAAGAGATAAAAAGGCGTTGATGAGTTTGGAAGACTAATGAAAAGTTCCTCGAAGTGGTAAGAGGAGAAAAAATGTAGTTTCGAAGTAGGAGGCAGAATGTTTCTCCATAGCCGCGGTGCGAAAAAGACAGCAATTTAGTAGTTCATTAGACACTGTCACGTATATATAGTAATTGTAGAGTGTGTTACGTCTATGCATGGATTACGAAGTGAACCCGATTTCAGGACGAACTAGTTTGCTCGTCCCGGGCCGAGCCGATTCAGTCTAGACAAAACTAGTTTGTCCTGTAAATAAAGCCACTACGAGTTTAAATCGTGCAAATTCCGCGTATGATTTTTTTTTGAGAATGCTTCGGAGACGAGCCCCATGACGCTCGAGATAAACGAACGATCGCGTATTGCGGGAATAAATTTTCATAAAACCTGTACAGTCATTAATAAGAAAAAATTCGACGGGCTTCTGTGAAATTTTCTGCAACCAAAAATTAGAAAATAAATTTGATCGGCAATAAAATAATGGAAATAAAAGTATCGACTTGACGAAATTTCATCTTCCACGGTTCGTTGACACACTGGGTCATTCTGACCCGGAATTATGACTCTAGCGTCAATTCTCTCGTCCCAGAAATATTCTTCAAGACTGCTAACGTTTTTTCATCAGAATTAATGATTTTTTTATTTCGATAACGAGACAAATTTGTTTTTCAAAAATTTCTTTAAATCTCGTCGTGGCTATATTTTTGGTACTTCGAAAAATTACATTTTTCATGAGTAGGCATGAGTTTCACGAGTTATTGAACTCAAAAAACATAAAAACACGAAAACGTTATGACTTTAGCAGAAGTAAAAGTTTTTAATAATTTTTTTCACCATTAAAAAATGATATTTTCGCATTTTTTCCAATGCACGCGTATTGAGGAATGCTTCAGGTGTACTCTTGATTTTTTTTCATTAAAAACCACCAGAAAGACATGCTGGTGTATGCTACGGGTCAAATTGACCCAGAGTGTCAGTGCAATGGCCTAATGTAATTGTGTTGAATGTCGCTCGAATAATGAAATTTGTTGTAAATTTTTACAATCGAGAATTGTTGTTTACGGCGCAACTAGAACGGATTACGCTGTTACATTGAAAATAGTCACAAAAGAAACGTCGTTTTTTCACTGAGCCTTTTTATAGAAAAGTTGAGAGAATCGAGGTGAATGCACCGCGCGAAATATACAATCGCCCACGATCGATTGTCCTGTGATATTAAAATACAATCCTTCTCTTTAACGTTCAACGTTCGACGTAAATGCGAAAGAAACGAATTACAAAGATTACCATATTCGTGTAATAAGAATTTATGTAAGAAAAGACATTCCATGGATGATAAATAAACAATGCGCCAATTTGTTTCGAACGGATTTGATCCTCGATATATAAACGTCGATGCAGTGTGTAAAACACGTGTGTTCATCTATATAAATACCCGAGCAATATGAACATCGAATGCCTTCCACATCATTTAATTCTTACTCAAATGCTCATTGATAAATACACGAACGAAGCTTGTCAACAACATCGAAAAAATAACTGTGACTAATTATTTCTCTTCCTCAAGTTAGGCAAATAATTTTTCTTTCATTTTGTCGAACAAAAAGAAATGGGAACATGAGAATATAATGGGCTAACAAAGCTATTAATTAAATTGGTCAAAATCGAATGGAAATACCTCAGGAAACACGTTTCGTAGCCGAATTTGTTTCGTGTCAAAAAGTAACCTACGATGTAGCTGTCCGAACAGTTTTCTAAACGTCATTATTAATTCGACTTTAGTAGACGAGAATTCTAATCGAAATAACGTAAATTTGGTGCTATTCCCATGTAGAAACAAGATCGAGGGGAATAAGGCAATTCAATGAACTTCCTCAAACTATGGGGAAAATATTACGACGATTTTTCGTCAAGGTTTCCAAATAAATCCTACGAAAGTTACTTTCTCCAATTTTAGAGGAAAAAACGAGGGAGAAAGATCGAAAAATTTGAGATTGCAAAACTCACCGAAAGGTTTCCTCGACCCAGCACAATTTTCCAAGCAAATTCCTCCCTCGATGTTTTCGTTCCCCAGTTAGGCAATAAACATACTGCATCAGCGTCGAAAAATCACAGAGACTTACTACATTCACGTGTCAAACAGTTTAGTCTCGTTTTCGTATTCCTTGATAATTAAACGGAAAAAGGAAAAATGTTTTTCTCGCAGTCGAAAAATCACTGCGTTACGTACTACTTGTAACTACATGATACGTGCGAGGGTTAGATATTTGTAAAAACGTAGGAAACACGACCTTCGAACACATTTAGTAACATATATTTGTTTAATTCGTATTTATGATTGATCTCTGTGTATTTCCTTTTATTTTTTGCTTTCCGGAACACATATACACGGAGGAGCGAGTGTCGCGAGCGCGCGCGCGCACATACCACTTTCACCAAAACACGAAAAACACACCCCGCGACCCGAGTCCCGGGAGAGCTTGCAGCCGACTGACGCGAGCGAGAGAGAGTATGAGCATGAGCCCTCGGCTTTTTTGTTCCCCACCCCTCAGTAGACTAGACAACTCGGCTGCGCGGAACTACACGAGTCAGTGTAGCGCCGTTGTTCGCGCTTTTTCGTTCGGAGGGTAAGAAAGTAAAGCGACTGATGAAACCCTGATAAATTTTGTAAGTGAGAGAGCTTTTTTTCGGTTCTCGCCTAGAGTTATACGATTCGGTGCTCTCTTCTTCAACTTCCAATCACGATCGATTCTTAGTTCGTTGACCCACCACATTGTATGTAAGCTTTATTCAGGAACGAAAATCACTCGTAGATGCGCTGCAGTCGCGCGAGTGTCATGGCTACCCGAACATTTTGCATTTCGTTGCAAAATTATCGAATAACAGAACGCTTCTTTATATTTACTTTTATCGCCGTTGCTCACTGATTGGGACTCGTATACGCTTACCCTTTATTATCTGTATTTCATATTGACTGTGGCTGTCTTTATGCAAACGACGCGTCAGGCAGAGCCGAATGTATATGCTTCGTATTAGCAAATGTGTCGAATATGTAAACAATATCTCAGTCCTTTCAGAATTACCCAAATACTTTTACCGAAATCCGAACTGTAAATAAAGGTGAAGCGTTTCTTATTGAGTTTCCATATTTACAAAACAAATGTGGGAAAATAAACCTCGTAAATAATTGGAATAAATATTTCGCTCATTTTCAAACATCCCCAATTTTTTTCGCATAAGCCCCATAGGCATGCGATAAAATATTCAATAGAAATAAATCCCAACCTGCGTTTAGATGTTGAATAATAAAAAAATATGGCGACTAATTCGTAAATTTTCAACGCTCTCGATCGAATTTACACATTCGATCCCTATTATTTATTCATGCTTTCGTGCATCATAACGAAATGAGAATTCTACGTCGATAATCAAGAAACAAAATGTTCAACCCTCCAATCCTTCAAGTTTTCCCTGGTCTTTTTTCTTATAAAAAAGTACAAAATCCCAATACACGGTATTCGATACTTTGTTCAAGAAATGACTTCTTTTCGCGAAAGCTCGAGCCGCGTCGACACCACCTGGCGACTTCGATCGCTGCGCCACTGCGGATCTGAAGGGACAACTTCCCGCTTCACCGTGCGACGACGAAACTTTTTTGATTCAAGAACTAGCAGAGAGCGACATCGCTGTCCGCCGTTATTCAAATAAAAAAAAGCAAATCTGCAGGAATTATTGGAGTAATTCGAAAATCAATGCAAGCTGTCATACTTCAGTGAGAAGAAAGTCACAGTCTTCAGATATTGGTTTATCTCCTGTCAATTGAACTCACCGAAAAATTCTCCGCTAAATCAAATCAATTTATTTACCCATTCTCCTCCATCATTTGCAGTATCAAATTTTCACGAAAACGGGCAAAATAAAAATGTCAATAACGACCTTTGAAATCATTTTGGTGCGTAACTCACATCCGGCGAAGATCTGAACTCCATCCAAATATTCGCCCGTTTGAAAATTTAACTCGATACCAAAACTCTCCATTTTGAATATATATTTCGCGATAAACCCCACGGGTTACCATAACTTGAAAAATTTCATTTTTAAAACGATAATTGAGTGAAAAATGTTCTGTCACCGATTGTTTGGCATTTAGTGGGACCGAATGTTTTGGCATTTAATTTTCGTCTTGCCAAAAAAAATGCATATTTACCGAAATACAACGATTGGAAAAACGCCTTGGGTCAGATTGACCCAATATGCATTCATAGGTGTGCGCTCGAAGGGTTAATCATGAGCGTTCTGTGGACGAAAATGGGATAACGTTCAACCACACTTTCCACATCTGCACTCTTCGTATTCGACTGCGTGACTTTATTTTTAAAAAATTTGTATAATGCTTCTTACAAGAAAATCTTAAAATACGTTGGGTTATGCGCTCAATGAAAACGTTTTTGGGATGAGGAGTTTCTAAATATTAGAATTTGTCTATCAATTGTAAAATGTGTTGCTGTTCTGCTTCTCGCCATTCGGAATCTCCAGCGTCTCCCAGATTTCCTGCGTACTCTGGAACAAAATAAATAATTTATTATTTCTTATAAAAAAACTGAGAAAAATAATTATTAATGATAAAAAGTAATTCCACTGATTATTACTTTGCAAAATCGATATATTACTTTGCTATTATTTCAAGTTATTATTTTTTGTTATACCTAACGATTTAAAAAAATAACGCAGTTTTGAAGTTTTATAAAAACGATGGAAAATTCAAACAAAACGAAATACTCAACGATCGACTTGATTTTTGGTGGCGAAGAATCGCTTGATCTTGATTTTTTGATTTTGAAACGAATATTATTAATCACGATTCTTATCGTTTTGAAATGGTTTTCAATTACCTCTCATAATGTGTCGAATAGTTTTAAGGGATGCTCGTCTTTGTGCCAATATTCTGGTGACTCTTTGCTTCACAGCCGGTGGACAGCCTGTACATGCTTCGAGGAGAACGTAATCGACGAGCTGAAGTGTGAAAAGCCCACCGTCCAAACGTCTGAGATAAGATTCTTCTTCGTCCTCTTCCTCTCTCGCTTCCTTTTCGACTTCCTCGACTTTCTCGAGATACTTGAAATGCAATTCCATCAGCCTGTCGACTTTCTCGTAGTCGTTTTCCGTGAATTTACTTAATAATCTTTGTCGTTGTTGACCCTTGCAGTTCCTCAGCATACTCGCGATTATCGAGACCACGTGTTCTGGGGATAAGATTAAAAGTGTCAAATTTCCCAATTCGATTTCGTATGTTCGCGTTCCAAAGGAGTAAAAAAGTTTTTGTATTGTTATTGACGATTTTTTATGTTATTACCCTCGTGGTCTTCAGCGCTGAGCATTCTCTTTCGATTTCTTGTTGGTGTTTTCATAAACAATGGGAATATCGTTCTTAGGCCAAGAATATCGACGAATTTCGTACAATTGTCCTTTCCATCGGGTCCGTTCATTGCGTGATCAAGAACTTTGAGTGAACCATTGCGAGACATTTTTTTCTCTCGTAACATAAGATTCATAAGTTGAAGACCCTCGCCACGAAGAAATTTGTCCCGATTTATTGTGCACATTAAACTCGAGCACAAGACGTTGAACAGGTTTTCCATCATTTCTTGTTCTTCGGCTGTTTGCGGGTCGTGACGTTTGTAATACTAGAAATTTTGGAAACTCGTTTCAATCACGATTACACTGAAGTATTGAGGAGTAATTGAACGTAACAGTAAAACTTCTGGTGATGACGAAAAGTCATAGATTAACTCAATAAGCAGACAGCGGACGTTAATGAAAAGTTGTGAAGCAGCTACTTCACCTCAAATGTTGCAAAATATTTGACAGTATTGTAATAATATTTGGATAATATTTTAATAATATTTGAAAATGCTTGCAAAAATGCAAATTTGTAATTGTTTGAGAAACTTTACCGCTAATTGTTGCAGCAAAACGTCAATGCCATCGATATCACCGAGTAACAATTTGTTCTCAGGAGTTTGTTGTAACAGAATAGACAAAAGTTCGCTCGCATACAATTTGTTTGCGTCGAATGGCATTTTGGCTTTGATTCGGCGCAGCAACCATTGCATGAGTCCTTGCTTTCCAGCATCCGCGCACAATTCAGGTCTGAATTCCAGCAAGTTCTCGAATATCGCTAGAAAAAAAAATCACGAGGTTTATGTGAATATTACATTCTTAAGGACGTTGTATGGCGACGGTAAAGTCTTCATTTTTTATTTCAGTTTTTCTTACATACAAAATGGTTTGCGAGCCTAAGTCGATTAAAAAAAGTTGTTACAAATTGACTAAAGAACAACATACTTTAAATCCAAGATTGTCCGAGGTAATCTGTATTTGTTATATAATAAACAAAATTTCGAAAAAAATTTACGACCGATTTTTTTGAAAAAGTAAATAAAGCTTCTTCGATGTTGCATAAAAGTGTATGCAAAGTTTTAAGAGGCTTCACCATTCAGAAATCGAAATCTTTAATGTTGAAAATAGCAACCTTTAACACACCCTCTTATGAGAAACTACTGAAAATTGTGATTTTTATAAATAAATATCTCGACTTCTACATGGTGAAACCTCGCAAAATTGCACGAGCTATTAGACATCACTATTCTCTTTGTATGGTGCAAATTTAGAGGAATTCTATCGATAGAAAATTTTGCGTACAACGACCTTAATCAAATAAAACTCGAAAATCTATGGTTTTTGGAAATACCCAATGTGTTGAACACCCCGTCGCTCTCTTCCTTTACCGACTCGTCGAGTCTGTCCAAGTTTTGTACGAGCAGTGCACAAACTTGTTGCTCCAGAAGGGCATCGATCAAAGCATCCGCACCTTCTTGACTCTCGTGCAATATATCGACGTCTGATAATTCTTGCAAGAGATCTACAACTCCCACCGCTATGTCTGTGTTGTCATGAGACAGTAACTCTAGAAGCGACGGCACAGCTCCCAGCTCAACCATCAAAGGATAAAGCTCGGGATTAGTTGCAACGACGTGAAGCTCTTGGAGCGTTTCGTGTAATTCCAATTCCGATTCCATGAATCTAAGAAAAAAATAATAAAAAGCAGATGAAAATTTCTTTCATCATTTCGTCATTTTCAATTTCTTCGATATTGTCGTTGCATTAGTTTCTGAAGTTTTTGTATTAAGAACGTCCCATATCGACAAAAATATTCAATTACCCTGAAAATGAAAATATTGCAGTTTTTTTGTATTCTCACTTTACAAACTTCAACCCCATTGCTTTTGAGAGGTTTTCCGAAGAGTTGATAGAAACTGTACGTTGAGTCTAGAACTACAAACCCATTTTTTGTACTGTCAAACTACAAACCAGGGTAAATATTTCCGACCACGCATTTCTTGTTCATAAAATCGTTTTGGAGGCAGTAATCTGACTCGTAAGTACATGAATCTTTTTGTTTTTTTATGCCAAAGAGAATGGAAAAGAGCAAATTGAATTTCATCAAGGTTTAGTTGGTAAAAAATCAATTTAAATATCTAAAAACACTGAAAAATTATCTTAGGAACGTAATTCGAAGCTCGCCCGGGGTAGATATCTACCCCGTCTTGTAGTTATAGGGTTAATGTATATTGTGAGTAAAATGATGGGGTCACATAGAAAAACTCACTTTTCTGGCTGGTCTGGAAATTTCACTCTCATTTCTTGATTACGGAGGGCGCGTTTCTCAAACAACAAGACCATTCTCTTGAGGGTAGCGTCATCCAGAGCTTCAACTTCGGGAGCTTCGTTCTCGACATAGTTGATGATATCTTGTTTTTCTTTTTCCGACAATTGAGGCTCTACAACGTCGTTATCGGGTGCGGGAAGCGCAGCTCTAATTGGAGTTGGCGGCTCGCTACTCCTGGCGGGTGTTAAATCGGTTTCACGCGGTTGTCTTTGACGCGGATGGTAAGGAGTTTTTATAACTTTTTTTGCACGTTTTGAGTTTTCCCACTCGTCCTCGTCGTCGTCTTCCCCAGGAACAGGCCGTTTCGGTGTGTTTGGCGGCTAGAACGATACATCGAAGAGGTTAGGACGCTATTCGTTGAAATAACATTGGGTTAGAACTTTTTTTTTCAGTCTGAGCACCGAATAGACTCACTTTGTACGATAATAATTCTCCTATATCCATTATTTCCTAATTAATCGTTTATTTATTAACAAGACACTGTTTAAAGTCACTGTTGATGTTTCAGTAACTTCGGCGATTCGTAGCTCACACAGTTATGTTAATATTGATAATCACCGCTGCGAGACGCCACCTTACGAAACTTTGCGATCAGCTGATCGGTCCCTTTTTATCTCCGGAGCAAAATTAATCGAATTTTCATAGAAAATATAGGGTAAAACACCCGATAGTCAGCCAGAAACCAATAGTCGGCCTTACATGAGTGCGAAGAGTGGAAAATATATCTTTCGTACTCTTCCCACTCATACAAAGAATAGGCAGAGGCCGACTACAGGTTTCTGGCTGAGTACTGGGTGGTTTACCCTATACACTAAATTAATTTTGCTACAACAAAATTGCTCTTTCATTATCTCGTTGTACCGTTCTGAAATAAAATATCGCTTCGATAAAAGTGACGAGATTTCCTGATGTAGAAGAATATTCATTCGACGTGATCATGCAGCTTGTCCAGTCAGGCGCCAGCCGACAAGAAGAAAGCAGTCTCAGCGTCAGTCGGTGAGTTTGACACTTTGCTTGATCATTTGTTGCGCCACACTGATCCTGAATTCAGATACGAAGAGCGACAGTCTCGTGATAATAAATTCAATGAAGCTCAATGCCTCGTATTCTTTTTTCAATCATTTTTTTTATTTCATATTTTATTCTCAGAAAAAACAAATGCGATATTGTACAGTGTGATTCTTAGAGCTGTCAGGCAATTGGAAAAAAAATCCTGTACCGCGCTGTCTGTTTCTCCAAAAGATAATGGGAATAAAAAAATTCTGCACGTTTTGCTTTATTCGATAAAAATCCATTCGTGTTTCAAGTCACCGTTGTACATATTTTGTAAAACTTATCAATCGTCCTTGCTGCTGTTTATAATCGTCGTCACGAAAATGATCAATTCAAATGCTCCAATATGAAATCGAGGAAGTATTGAGTCTTCGTGTAAACACTAGGATAGCCTAGAAGAGCGCATTTGACACCAAACGATATTACTCCGATGCTGTACCACGTTTTGTCAATTGCATACATCATTGGTCCGCCACTGTCACCCTGAAATATTTTCATACAAAAATCGCAACGCAATTCAATTGTGCAAACCTGCATCCAATAATTCATCAATATTTTATTCGCAAAAAAAAATGAAAATTTTTTTTGTTTCCTGTTGAATTCCTCAAGTGAATGGTGGGACCTAAATTTTTTTTATTTTCCTCAGAAACTCCCACTTGATCCCAATTGATTATCAATGAGTATTCGATCATTTTTTCAAAACAAAATGTCAAAAAAGTTTATTTCAAAGTCCAGAAGTAATTATTTTTCGTCCATTGATAAACTTTTGCATCACATTTGAAAGTCAACAAATCGGAAACATTCTTACCAATATAAAAATCGATGTTTTGCGAAAATCGAAGTAATTTATAAAAAGCAAAAAATTGAACAGTTCTGTACAAAGATTTCTGGGTGCGTTTGAACTTCGGATTTTGTTTTTTAGTTTTAAAACGTAGCAACGTCCTTGCTTACCCGAAACGAATCTTGACCACCGTAAATCAGACCAGCACAAAGTACACGATCGTCGATGAACACGTCTTCATAATACAGCGATTATTATTGGAGTGATTAAAACGAAGGGAAAGAGTGGCTCATATTGTGGAATAAAAATTAAAAAATAATGCACAGGGTTGTGAAATATAGGATAATTCTCTGCAGTCGACGACTTTATAAATTAGCTCTGCGTTAGAACTATCACATTTTGAGTTTAGTGCTTTTTGTTTACGACTTTCAACAAATCTTGACCACCTCAATGATTTTTTAATCTCAATTGTTCACGTTTCGTACAGCCTCAACATTCCATCGTTAGCCCATCAAAAATAATCAATCCAAATTCTGTAGAATGAAGTTCAGGAAGGACTGCGTCTTCGTGTAGACACCAGGGTAGCCTGGAAGTGCACAATTGACGCCAAACGAGATTATTCCGAGACTGTACCACGATTTGCCAATCCGATACATCATTGGTCCACCACTGTCACCCTGAAATTATTTCGGACAAAATAAAGTTTCGTAAAGTCAACAGAAATATTCTCGACCATCTAAATCGCGTAAAAATAATGAGAAATGCCAAAATTATGTGTTTATCAGGACAAAAAACAAAAATAAATCCTCCTTTTTTTTTCCACGGTGTCACGTAATTTTTGTTCTGCTTACCTGACACGCGTCTTTGCCACCCTGAGCATAACCAGCGCAGAGTACACGCTCATCGATGAACACACCTTTCCCTGTATACGCTGCTTTGCATTGATCCTGCGGCACAATCGGCAACTGAACTTGCTGCAAGATCGCCGAACTAGCACGCCCTGCAACAGAATAATGGCATTTTTATTCGTTCGAGTTAAGGAGATTGGCTACATACGACAATATGATAAAAATTTAATAAAATTTGGTGATGACATTCTTTAGCATCAAATACGATGACATCATTTTTTTTTAATTTTTCGTCTACACAGTTGTCTTTAGTGTTGAATTACTCGAAAACTATGTAGAAGAAAAATCTTAAAAAATTTGTATATTAATATTTAACACTAAAGAAAATACTCACGAAATTTCATTAAATTTTAATCATTTCAAATTTTCCTATGCTTTTAAAATGGCAACATTGTTGTGTGTAGCCACCCTCCTTAATTCAAATCGTTGAATAACAACCGGACGATTTTTATTTGAAAAAACTTTAGGGGCTCATAATCTTAATTAACCTAGTGTGCTAATTGCACATGCACTTGCTCTCTATACTTACGGTAACCGAGGGAACCCCATCCAACGATGTATGGCCATGCATTGTTGAGATTTTGTCGCTGAATGTCTTCAGTCACCGGTAGACAAATGGGTTTGATTAAATCTGCGGAAAAAAATCACGTAAAAATCGTCGCTATCAATCACCGCTGTGGATTATTGGATTCGGAGATTTCATCAGGAGTCAGGAATAAATGTTAATGACTAGTTCATGTATAGGGGAAAATTTTGATCAAAAATTGAATATCAGGGGCAGAAAAGTTTTTGTAGTTTTCTGGAGGTCGTATAAAAGTTATGCGTGAGATTTATTAGTCTCTGTAATTTTTACCTGTGAACTGGATGTCTCTGTCGACTCTGAGAATTGCAATGTCGTTGGAAACAGATTTCGCATCGTATTTCGGATGCACCGTTTTTTTTTCGATTAATAAATCAATCGGTGTTGCGCCTTCGTTCTCGTCGTCGAGATCGAGCTCACCGACACGTACGAGATACAAATCGTTGAACCCGTGAACACAGTGGGCAGCTGTGAGAATGTGTCGAGCTGAGATGAGCGAACCACCGCATTTGAAATTCGGTTTCGATGGATTCCTCTTCGATCGGTAACCCAGAAGTGCTGCCCACGGCCAAGCTCCTGAATAAATACAAAATTTAATTCAATTAAGGCGATCTATCACTTGCTCGGTCGGTAAAAATCCCCCTACACGTTTTAATTAGAGAGACTGAATATTTAGAGAAAAATATTATTTGCACGTTGTACCCATTTCACCAGAGAAGAAGATGTAACTTTTATTTTTCTCAATATACGAAGGGTTTCTGAGAAAAACGTTTATCTACTTTTTGGTTAACTCTCTCGCACTCACGCGACTGCTAGATCACCTTAAGTAGAACCTGAAATTGCTATAGAAAGAATAATCTTTGAGTTATGGCTTACCCAACGAGGCGGGCACTCCGTTCACAACTCTCGTGAACTTGGCATCGGTGTAGCCACACACTGGTGGATAAAGAGGTCCATACCTCGTGGCACTCGGTGGGTTATTAGGAAATTGATCGCCATTCGGGTTCCGGGTCGGGTAGTTATTGTTGTTGTTGTTGTTATTGTTGTTGCCATTTTCGACGTTGGAATTGTCGTTGTAATCAAAGTCATCAGGGCAACAAACTATGGGGTTATTTCCTTCGAAAACGCACACAGACTCCCGCAAAAATTGAGTTCCTTCTCTGCCATTTGTTTTCTTGAGGAAACTTATGAGAGGTTCGCACGATCTGATTGGAATGCATCGGCCCTCTTGCCCTCGTGGATTCGTACACTCACCATAATCTGTAATTGTAAATTTAATAACCTCTCGATCAGTTATTCAAATCAATACATTTTCTTGATTTTTTTCTTCTCCGTAAAAATTACCGAAATAATTAATAAAAATCGTTGAAGAATGAAATAAATATTGATCCATTTTTTACTATTTACAATATCCTCACTTTTGCGAGTCCGCGAGGTTCGGGTTGGTTAATGTTTTGTTGGAGACTCACGTGGGTCGTCTACTTAATCATCTTTCATAAAGAATAACACGTGTACGGAACGAGGTACGGAATCAAACTTTGATTCACTGTACTTAAGAACATATTTCGCTCTTAGGAAAATGACATTTATTTAATTGAAGACATGATCACGCGACCGTACAATCCCACGTAATCATCCAATTTTGTTGCATGTTTCAACTTTGTATTATATATCTCGCGAATGACATTTCGTGCATCACGAATTGACTATTTCTTCTCATTATCAACATATTATCGTGAAGTTCAAGGCTAGGGATCGATGGCGAAGATGCAAAAGAATGTTTGAGCACTCAGTACGTCAATGAGTTTGGGTGATTCACGTGGATAGTTGTAATTCATGACACGATACAAATATTCTAATTGATCGAAGTCCCCGATGTTTCTACCTCTTGTAAATCTTTACTGAACCTGCTTCGTTTGAATAATTGCAAAGTCATTACGAATCGTTCGAGCCAAAAAAGGTTGGGCGAGAAACAAAAAATCATCGGTGTATTATATAAATGCGTGCGTTTGAATGCTCGAACATTTCGTAATTACAGGCCCAATCACTTCGTCATACGCAAACACTATCGTGTTATGATAAATGTTTCAATTTTTTTGTTCTATTGAATCTTTCGACCTTTACCACGAGCCACCAATTGAGTTTACATTTATTTTCAAGTTTGATTGTATCTCTTGTTCAGCCTCAACCGGTTTTTTTCTCGTTGCTGATCGATACGTCATCGCACGTTCAGTTCCAACAAATCGAATACGTCAGACTCGAGCGAGAAGCGCCAAGACAGATGAAACGAAAGCGTCAATTGATTTTGACAAATTCTACAAGTTCGTTCGTACCTTCCATGTGTGATGAGTGCATGAGGCAGTCCATACTGAATCATTATAAACAATTAAAAATTCAAGAAATTCAAAAACCCGAACTACTTTTAATGAATTAAAAAAAAAACAAAATTAAAATTTTTTTGATACTCAATCGAAGTTGACGAGCTTCTTTCGTCTAAATTTATTGAATCGAATCCATTGGCTCAGCGTATACTCGACATAAATTATTCAAGCAAATAGGTCCAGAAAATTGATTTAAAAAAAAAGGAAAAAATTAATAAAATAAAAGAACAAGAAAAAATCCTCGTCAGTGAAAAATTCGTAGATGCAATTCTCATGAGATGCCGGAATATAAAATTCTCGTCAGTCTATACCAAAGGCGTTTCTCTCAATCTCCTTGTGACGTCCTTGTCACGGACGTTCAATCTATAAGTTGAGACACAAGCCAAAAGGTCTTTTTTACGCCGTATGCGTATGTTCGATAAGTTGCTCCGTATTATTCGGACCTTGGCCCTCTTACGAACAACACGACGATTAGGATTCGACTTTTTGACGTAGACTTGCAGACTCGCATCGTCGGAGCTTGATTTTCTCGTTTAAATATTCAATGCTAACGACTTCTTTCAATTTCTGGGTAAAAACAAATTCAATGTTAATGACTAACTCGAAAACCTCAGTTAGAATTCAATGTTAATTTCTAACACCAACAGGACAGGCTCCGCAGAAGTTGGACGTCGATGGCCACTCAGTGAAAATTCCTATAGACCGATCATTCGAGCTCTTTTATTTTTATTCCGGACAAGACGCGAACACGTTGTTTGACTTTTTATACAAACAAACAAAAATCTTTCGTGTAACTCCGTTTTTTTCCAGTTTTTCAGAAACTGCATGAAACTTGCTCATAAAAATCTTAAAAAATTAAATAATAACGATACACCGAGGAATTATATTGTTTATTGAACTCAATCCATTTTGCTGGATCATGAAATATGCCGCAGTAAACTATTTTCGTTATTGTTCATCTAAATCACTGGAGCACAGTGATTTGTTAGAACGAGTGGTGCCGTTTATTTGTTTATGCATATAATTTAATTTTGTTCGAGGCAATATTTCTCGTTTGATCCTCTTCATCATCGAATTTGAATTGATTGCTTTGCCTGCCTCGTAATTGATCGATTTTTCGACCAATGATTTATTCCAACATTCCCACATCATTGGGTTTTTTTTTTTTTTTTCAAAAATTGTTAGATGTCAACGACGGCTTAGTATCTCGTTTGGCAAAAAAAACAAACACATTTGTGCCGGCCAATTGAATTTCCTGTCACAGTGCGATAGTCAATAAAATTCATCGATATCGCAAATTCAAATGACATTCAAATGACATTCAAATAGTACTCTTCTGAAGGAATGTTGTTTTTTCTATTCGAAACTTGGCAAATATTGAGTGTTGAAAAAAATATTCACAGAGATGATATTTAGAAGAAGGATAATAGAATTTTTTCGGACCAGAGTTCTCGTTGTATGAACTCACCTTGGCTCATGACTTGGTGATGTGCCATCAGTGTCAGAAATATCCCGAACGCTGCATTTTTCGACCACATCTTTTTCTACTTCCCACTGCAAAAAAAAAATGGACGATTAGTCATTTTCGTAATGGAAAGAAATAATCTTTAGACGGAGTCTCGTAAAAAAAGCTTTTCGATTTTTCAACAGTAATCAACTCCTGATTTTGTCACTAATCGTCGACCAAGAACGCGTGGTCATTGACCTGTGTACGAGAGAAAACGTTTTAGAATCCTTTGCAGCTCATTTATTGCTATTAATCACTGCTCCGTAAATATTTCTTTTTGTACACCATACTTTATTCCATCCTCATATTCAGAAGCAGTTTTGTAACAGGTTGGACTTTAAGTTCGTCATGGTTGGTCGTTGGAAATTGAATGGAAGCCCCGGTTTTTTTTTACCTGCCCGCCAACATTTCGATTGTTTATTATTGAGAATTGTTACGATTGCAAATCCATTGGTCAGCAGCTGTATGTCCTGCTCGTACGAATGAATGTTTTTACGGTTTGCTGGCGATACAAAAACCTCTCATTTTGTCAGTTTCTTTAATAATTCAAAATTGAGGAATCCCAAAGCTTTATATACACAACAAAAATAACAATGATTGGTCCCATTCTTCCGGAGCATTGACGCGCTTCAGTGCCCTCTAATTAAGGACTCTTCGATGTTGTTAAATTTAGTAAAATCCACTCGAAGGTCAGCTCGAATTTGAAAGGTTTTCCAAATTATAATACGCAAAAAATTCAATGATATCATTTGTTCCTGTTTTTGTAAATCTATCCCGTGTTGATTCAACAGTCATCGTGATTTTCAACTACGACTGACCTTCGTTAGCACTCAACGTGCCGGTAAAAGTTCACGGTCGAACGGTTTTTCTACTTTTGCTTCCCGGCACGGACTCGTGTCTCCGTAAAACCACGTTTTGGGATTGTACGTTCGATATCGTACAAAATATTCGATATCAAAAATTGAGAAATTTTTTCATCTATGTAAATGTTTGGAACAATGAACATTTGACGAATCCCCGGAAACGTGATTTTGCAACACGTGAAATCTTTGCTCTCGAAAATCGATTGCCACCAACGCAACGTTAGGATGGCCAATTCGTATTCGAGGGAAATATTCTCCACGCATTTTCTATATTTTTATTATATTTATTACTGTATTTTGGGCAACACCCAAAATCTGTGTCCTTAAGGACAACCACGTAACGAACTTGATCCGCGGTAGCAAAGAACTTGAGCAAAGCAAAGAAACTTTGAAAAGCGAAATCTTTGATTCGTGTTTCTTGTCCTCGAAGCTTTGCGATGTTGTCATTGCGCACTCAAGTGACGAATTATTCGACACTCGAGTAACTTTTCGCACGTATATTTCATGAAATTCACGTTCATGTTTCTAAGCTTTTAAAGACTAGGACATGCTTATTCGCACAAAGTATAATCACTCGAAACAAAACTGCCTGGAAAGCAGGCGTAGGGCTCGATTCTTATAAAACAAATAATAAGTTGGATGCAATTCCGGGTCCTCGGATGTGCCATTTGCAGTGGCACGTAATCGGTTTTTTGACTAAGTCGTCAATGATTTCGTTCATCGTATGGAAAAATTATTTCAGAATTGGCAATTCTATTGAATATTTATTTGGATACGTGCGAGAAACCATTTTGTCGAACGCTTGAATTAATTATGCAGATCCGTTTGCATATCGGTAGAAAAGTGACGGTTTTTAAAACAGATCGGACTTAAAATATAGAACTTGGAGCAAAACTGGTTTTTCGTAATCGAATAACAACTTCACTTGCACGAGGTCACGTCAACGATTAACGAGAATCAAGTTCAATCATCAATTTTATAAATTTTATGCGGTATCTTCCTTTTCAGGAAATTCTTTGTGCACTCGCAGAATTATTTCATTCAGAATTTCAATTCACACAGTGCAAGTCTTCGGAGAACGTAAAAATATTTGATTTTTATAGAGTCGATGAAAAATTGCAAGTCGCGGTAAGAAAAATATATGTAGAGAATTTTGTTCGGGATACACAGGACAATTAAGTGACTAATGACGTTAATATCGATTGAGTAAGTAACGCAACCGTATATCGTCAAGAAATGTTGTTAATTAAAAATTTAGATTTCAAAATTCATCCATGCAAACAATACGAAAACTTTTTCAAATTCGCGTTGATGAAATGAAAATGAAATTAACAATGGATGCTGGATCGATCAGATGGATTTGTAGAATCGAAAGAAAATCAGACTCGAATATTGACGTGTCGTGTCTATCGCGCATTAAAGTCTCTCCGAATGTGCAACAAATAATTCTCAATTTTTCCACTTTTGCCAAAGAAACCCCACAGTCTTAATGAAAAAAAAAAAAAATGTCTCGATTTTGTTTGCAAAATGTTTCCACTGAACGGAGCAAATCATCGTTACAGACAGCCTTGAACTTCGCGTAATTTTAATGATGCAAAATGAGAATTTTTATGAAAACAGAAAAAATGGTTTTGCGCAAAGAATTTTTATCAATTTTCACAAAACTTTACATTATGCACAGTCTGAAGATTGTCCAGAATCCAAGATCCTGTCCGGTTTTTATTTCGAAACTATAATTTATCGGTTTGAACTATCTTCTGTGTCAAAATAATCGAAAAAAAATTCAAACTCGGATATTCTTGGTTGTCGAGAACTCGCGTGATGAAAGAAAAGATATCGAGGTGGAGGGAATTACGCAACACATAAAAACTTTCTTCAAACCGGTCTTGTGACGTGTTATCGATTATTGCAAAGGCAAATATACATAAACTCACAAATATTCACTTGTGTGTCGGTTTTAATTGGTCAAACCCGGCTTGATGATTTTAATGGAGATATGAAAAAAACAGGACGAAACGACGCGAAAGACCGTCAAGTTACGACTGATCTACGTTCGCAATCGACATTCTCTTTATATACCAAGCACATCTGAAGAATCACACCTGATCTCCATGGGTGACCTGTTCATTTCGTAGATGATCTGACGAACGTGTGGACAAACCCAACCGACGTCCATACGATCCTTTGGAATCCCTTTTTAATTTTAACCTTATATAGTTAATTGATCCTTATCGGTTCGCTCTTGTTTTTTCTCCCTCGGAAAAATCATCAAAGCACACGTTGTTGTTGATGCGACTGAATCAATATTTACATTATTTTTCATTTTTTTTTTTTCCTTTTTTTATGAAACTCTATCGATGACGTTGATCAACACCTCGTACGAGAAGAAAATGATTTAATAATTGCACTGAATTCATGGTTTAAATTAAAATAGTACACGGGCACGTGGTGTGGACATTTCATTGCCATTTTTACTCTTTTTTTTTTACAGTTTTTCTTCAGCTCAAAACAAATTAAAATTTGAGTACAATGAACAATATGGAGACTAGGATTTGTACGACTTTCAAAATTTGGAATTTGTTCTCCTGTTCATATTTTTCGATGAATATTTGAGCATTTGACTGATCGTACGAAAGTTTTTTTGTTTTTGTGTTTGTTCAGATTTCGATAAATATTCCAAGATATTTTTTCATTTCTTCGACGGTGATCACTCGATATTGTCGAATCATTTTTCCAAAATTGACTCGGATGATGGAAAAATAAAAATGGTACAATCGAAGTCGCTGAGTCGTTGTGAAAAAATTTCTCTGCTGGACAATTTTGCAGAGTGCTCAACAATCTCCCACAGTTCTAGGAACAGATTTCAATTAAGCCTTAACCCAGCCATTCATTCTAAAGCCTTGGGGGAAATCCTGAAATTCAGAGCTGCAATTCAGACCGATCGAATGCGACCGAATTCGCGAAAGATCGTGTTGCGACTGACACACATCGAGAAGAACTAAAATTGTTCATATATGCAAAGTAAAAAATAATAAATGTTTCCAATTTTAATTGCAAAGTTCAGTTTTTTTATTCTACGAAGAAGTGATCGTCCGAACATTGATGATTCGTTTATAAAAGTATTTTTCAACAACCGATAACATCATTTTTCAATAATTTCAAAAACAATTTTTATTTATAATTTACAAATATTTCGTTATCCAAACCACGACTCACGGATAACTCGAAATTTTTCACCAAGCCTCCAAGATATTGCAAGAGGATTTCCAAGTTTTATAAATGAACAGGAAATTCGAATTTGACGTAATGAGTCAACAATCACTGTCGGCCAACCGAAGTTATAAATATGCAGGATCTGTCTGATGAAAGCGAAAGATAAAAATGACGACACTATAGATTCATGCAATCTAACAAAACAGAGACTAGACTAGGAATCGCTATAGTACACGTGATGCTACAAGTTGCAACGTCGAGACGCATGTAATTAATTGTCAAAGTGACGCACGACGCGAATGCCGTTGGGAAGCACCCATTTGGTCAAATGGTTATCCATCCATCCGTCCAAATGGGCGGCCATCATGCCACCTTGTTTTTTTTTTTTTTTTTAACAAATTTGTCTTGATTGTCGGAATTATTGTTGAAAATACACGAAACACAATCAAATCTTCATCGAAACTCGAACCTTTTTCCGCTGGTTCGCTCTACACTCGCGGTTGATTCGCAAAAACTGGAATACATTTTACGGAATAATGTCATAAAATTGGTGCTGCATTTGACAGAAACGTAAAAACATATAAACTTCCGGAGAATAGCGTTTGATGAAAAGCTTCGAATTTTAATATCAAACACCATGTCAAATCTCGCCTGTATCTCCGAAACTGAACGATCCAAATTTTTCATTGGTTTGTCAAACTTCTGCATATGTTCAAATGTGATTTAGAAGAAAAGAAAGATATTCTGTGGAAAAATATCGAAATTATTATGCGAAACGTGAATTTTTACGGCTCCTCGCAATGTCTTGTGTAATAAAAAATTTTTGACAATTAAAATTAAAATTATACATTTTTTTCCGACTTTGTTAGAGCAGAAAAAAAATTACAATACCGACAAGTGCTTCAGTTTCGAAACGTAACGAAGTTTTTGAACATTTTCCAGTTCACATCGTTTCCGGTGTACATGTCGTTAATTAAATTTACGAAATTGCTACCGCAGAATAAACACGAGGAACATTTGGATACAAAAAATTCAATTTTATTATTATTATTATGGGACCCATAACAAAAACCATAAAACCTTATACACCATAGAAATTTCCGAAAATTTAATTCCGAAACGTCAATTTTTCTATCGTTATTCTTTCCGTGTAAAAAAAAAGAGTAAAATGAAGTTTGCACGAAATCACAGTCGTTCTGTTTTTATCGAGTCAGAAATTACAAAAAAAAAAGTATATCCAGATTTGCCGCGATGTTGAAGAATGAAATCAAGGTTTTGTGGAAATCATTAAGACACGATTAACACGTACCGATAATATTTGTATTCATAAATCGCTTATCGAGATTTTCATTTTCATTCAATCTTGAATATTCGAGATAAGGCTTGATAATTTGCCATGGCAATAATGAACTTCCGTTCGCGTGGTGAGCTCTCTCTCGTCCCTCGTTGTTCCGATTGCCATGATTTTCGCACTTAAATTGTCAGCGCGAGCCCACGATTTGTTTTATTACGAGCGGGTAATTCCTGCATTGTTCTTTGTGCGATGTTTTTTTTCTCTCTCTACGATCAAACACGCATTCGACGAATTACATTGTCAAGCAGCACGGCTCGGTGAATAAAAATTCCCCGGGATATTAAATTCGATAAATCCCTTTAATGATGATTCCAAAAAATATGTGAGCTGCTCAACATTCTGCGGAAATGCTCCTCATGAAATATGAAAATTCGTAGGATTCATGCATCACGTCAAATTCTTCAAAACAAAAAATGATGAAAAACAAATCTATAGAAAATGCAAAACAACCAATAATTAATGTTTTTATGCTCGTCAAATTTTATGGCTGCAGCAAAAAGACATTGGATATTGCAATAAATTTATTCGTCTGCCAGACAATTGAATAATATTATCATTCCGAACATCACGTCGAATATTTCGTCACCGTTATCATTTCCTTTTCGAGAACACGTGCTTTATGTTTTCGTGTTTCCCGATTGCAGAGATGCGATCTCATGCATAACTAATAATTAACGACTTGCTTGGATCCTCGTAATTTGCGGTTGAATAATTCTCAACCGCAATTTTCATTACTCCGCATCACGTTAAAACGCCGATCGTCAAAGTAACGAACGGATTTTTTTTTTAATGCGCTAAATTTTCTATTTACAATCGCCGTGCGGGTCCGATTCTGATGCTGTTACGAAAAGAGAGGTGTATGTTTATTGAATAAAATTTGGTCTTTGTTAAAATTCAAAAAATTTGTCGGTTGAAGATTTTCATCAAGACAACAAAACGATTTTTCTTCTTCTTCCTGTTTTATTTCTATCTCCCTCGTTCGACATCGACAGTAAATTCAATGGAAAGGTTTTTATTTCTATGGAATGAAACACGAGGAACCAACAAAATTGTAAAAATGACAAGAGTCCTGGATACGATTATAGAAAACAGATAATTATGCGGTTTGGGTCCAATAAAAATATTGATAGGAATCTTTGTTGTTCCAGATACTTCATTCGCAATCGTCAAAGTTTTGCTCTAAATCTCAAACTATCGCATGTTCAGTTTTTATGCAACCCGAGCAGTTGATATATTATTGCGAAAGCGATCAGTTCAGATGAGACAAAATAAAATCGAGGTATTTGTCCGTCCTCGTATAAACACCAGGATAGCCCGGAAGAGCACATCTAAAACCAAACGATACTACTCCGATGCTGTACCACGTCTTGCCGATCGGATACATCATTGGTCCGCCGCTATCACCCTAAAAAAAAAAAATTTCATATTGAAATATGAGAAACTAGAGAGAAAAATCATCGCCGAAAAAAAATACTCCAAAAAAGTGAAATAAATGGCAAAGTCTTTTTTGTAAATCCTTCCTATTCAGACCAGGGCATTGAGGAATTTAAAAAAAAATAATTCCTATGACTCTCAATGGATCTCCTAGTTATTGAAAGTTCCGTTGAAATTATTGGAAATTTTTGAAAAACTGTTCTTGAATTCTTGGACGTTTTTCGAGCATTTTCCTCGAGAAATCGTTTACTTCGGGCTCACTTTTTCCCAAGAATCAAATATTAGCAATTCCAGCTTGAATAGTGGAAAAAAAAACGTTCTAAATGAATTTATAAAATATCGAAAATTTTATCGCGACAACTTAAGGATGTTGAGTATCTATGAAACTTGCTAATATTGATTGTTCAATAAATAGCTTCTTAATCGTCGTGAAATTTGTACACAACCTCTTGAATACTTAATGTAAAAACATGCCAAATTTTAATAATTCTATCATCATTACTTTAACCACCTTAAGGGTTGAAATAAAAAATGATAAGAAAATTCTGAAAATTTAGTAAGTTTTTGTATCAAGTATTTGAAAGGTCGTGTAAAAATTTTACGACGATTAGGAAGCTTGTCATTAAAATATTAACACTTCGTTAAGAAGAATTTTTTAAACACATACAAAAAATATTTATCAATAAACTTAATTTAGTTTCCGGCGCTTTTAGTATATTGTAGATATTAAAAAATTAACAGGTAAAAATAAAAAAACTTATGGCAAAGTTATACCAGTTTCCACAAAACTATATTTGAGTACATTTAATTTGTTAATGTTAATAGTTCAATAACGAGCTTCCTAATCGACGTGAAATTTTTCCATGATCTCTTAAATACTTCATACAAAAATATACCAAATTTTCAGAATTTTCTTATCATTTGCGATTTGGGACTCAACATCCTTAAATATAGTTTTTCTTGTTTAATTATTTTTTTTTGTTTTTCTACTCTTAAGGCGTTAGAGAAATATTTCTTGGATAGCAAAGCTGTGGGGGTTTCTCACCTGACATGCATCTTTTCCGCCCTCGCCGGCGCATATTACATTGTCATCGATAAAAACACTTTTATCATTGTAGGCTAGTTTGCAGTCTTCCTTCGAGCGAATTGGCGCTTGGATCATTCTCAAAATATCGGAAGTAGGACCGTCTTAAAATTGTAAAACAGAAAGAATGATGTTTCTTCGGTTACCATACAAAAAACGGTACACGTTTTTTTTCTTATCTTCGAATATTTGGATGAGCAGGTCTGGAAACAATTTTTGCGGAAAATTCGAAACTGCTGAATCTTGACGATATTGTTAGCTTATCGAAATTGCCGAAGGATTAGATAACTGACCAGAATTTATGGGCACCATAGACAGTCATTTTCATGTTAACAATCATGACAATCAAGACTCACGAATTTTTGATAAAAATCTTAATCGTTACGTTATTGTCAAAAAGTGATGAGACTATTCGTTAAAAATCTGATTTCCAAAATTTATAGTGAACCTCGTTCACCGGCGTTTGAGGCATTTTGTTACTTGTTTATCATTTTTTGCAATATTGTTCGTTGCAACTCCGAGCTATGGGAACATTATCACGAGCTCGAACGAATGGGGAAGGTATTCTCACAGTATTTTTATTTAAGATTTCGAATTAAGACTCAAATTCGAAATTTCATTTTTGTTTCACCGAAAACAGCGGAACCTGTTCAAATTGTGATATCATTCATTTTATTGTGACGGCAAAATTGGTGCTCTTACATTTACGATGATAAGTAATGTGACGATTAAAACAGGCTTCATCGTTTACCATCGGACACCGTAGCGCTCGTGCACTTACGCAATTACGAATGATAAGTAATGAGACAATGCAAACAAGTTTTGTCCTTTTCGTTAAGTGATAATGCTATTTCGGATCCAACAATCATTGGACCCATGTAATCGATTACTCCGGGGCAATTTCAAGAGAATAAATTGTTGCAAGCGACATTCAGCAGTTTTGAAATGTTATTTACTGGAAAAATGAAAAATGAAACATTTTGTTCTCACTGTACTGAACGGCGCCCCATCCGACGACGAATGGCTGATCCTTCGATATGTTTTTTTCCTGGATTTCTTTACTAGTGGGCAAGCATATGGGATGTATGAATTCTGTGTGAAAGAAAGAAAAAATCAACTAGATTCTGAAATTACTTTGGAAAATCTATCTACACAGATGCTCCTCAGCGAAATTTTTATTTTTTATCGCAATTCCGATGCTTAGCGATTCGACGAAAATCGGAAATCGTTAACTCATTTTTCAAGAGCATAAACATTTGTTCTAGGATAATCATTCACATATAGAAAACCGATAAAATTTAATTACCGATTGTACAATAAATCATTACAAATAAATAAGTGAATTCTCGAAGCTCGAAGCACGTGCAATTTTTCTGCGCTTTACCAGTTTTTCGTATTTTTACCCAAACAAATCAAAGACGTTCACGAATATCGTAGTTTTCGAAATTTAACAAAAACGTCAAATATTCTGAAAAACAATATGAAACACATATTCGAAAATAAATAAATACTTGTCAAATTTTTTTTTAATGATTTTTCGGCTTCATTGTTATTGGGATTTGGTTTTCACAGCAATTCAGATGTTACGGAGATATTTTCATGGAATCTTTGTCAAATCACTACGTACTCAAAAATTCATGCGGATAATTACTTACCGGTGAATTTAATGTCTTGGTTGAGTTTGAGAACGGCAATGTCGTTGTTGTAATGTACAGGACTGTATTCCGGATGTATGTCACGTCGTTCGATATGAACATCGATTGGTTCTGCATTGTCCGTGTCAGTAGAAATATCGAGCTCACCGAGTCGTACGAGATATAGATCATTACGTTGATAAACACAGTGTGCAGCTGTGAGAACGTGTCGAGCTGAGATAAGTACGCCAGCGCAAAGGTAGCGATCATTCTCAGGATTCTTTTTTGAACGGTAACGAAGGAGAGCTACCCAAGGCCAATCCCCTGTTCAATAATTAACGAAAAGTTGAAATTGAAAGAAAGAAAAGCAGGTTCAGCGAGAGGTAAATCAATTTAAGGACGTTGTATGGCGATAGTAAAGTCTATACATTTTTGTTTCCACTTTTTCTTACATACAAAATGGTTTGCGAGCCCAAGTTCATTAAAAAAAAAATTTCCAAATTGACTAAAGAGCAACATACTCTAAATCCAAGATTGTCCGAAGTATTCTGTATTTTCTATATAATAAACAAAATTTCGAAAAAATGTTACGACCGATTTTTTTGAAAAAGTAAATAAAGCTTCTTCGATGTTGCATAAAAGTGTATGCAAAGTTTTAAGAGGCTTCACCACTTGGAAATCGAAATATTAAATGTTGAAAATTGCAACTTTTAACACACGCTCTTATGAGAAACTACTGAAAATAGTGATTTTTATAAATAAATATCTCGTCTTCTACATGGTTAAAGCTCTTAAAATTGTGCGAGCTATTGGACCTCGCTATTCTCTTTGTATGGTGCAAGTTTAAAGGAATTCTATCGATAGAAAATTTAGCATACAACGTCCTTACCTAATCGATGGCCATGAAGTTTATTCGATATTTGGACGTTGGTGTGGATCGTCGCAAAATTAATAACGTCAACAAGGCTCCTATATTTTTCTTTTATCACCGGCAAAATAGAAATTTCAGTCTCTATGACGAAAAAATAAATTTTACACAAAATTTGGGACCTCGAACTAACTTTCTATAGACGTAGCTCAAACGTATCTGATGAAAATTGATTGTTTTCGATGATTTGATGCTTCAAAATATTTCAAATACGTGTCTGAAATAATTTGTGTTAAATTTTTTATTTCATTTCTCGTCCTCCCAAAACAAAAGATGTGAGTTTTAGAAAAAACCCAAGTGTCACACAATTTTTAAGCTCGAAGTAGCCTCCGGATCTCTCACCGAACGGGAAGCAGTTTCAATGAATTTCTGATCGTGCTAACCGACCGAAACCCAATGAAAATCTAACTGCCTGTGTCGCATGAATTTTTTACAACAGTTTCCCTTGGCCTTCGTGATAAATAGTGCATCTGAGTCAAAAGTGTAACACATGCAATGAAGTCGGTAATGAATGAAAAAAGTCTCCACAGGGAAAATGAAAAGTGAATCAACATGAAAATCATTAAAAAATGTCGTTCCAGAAAATGTATCGATCGCGCGAGTACGGAACTTACCCAACGAGGCAGGAACTCCGTTGACGACCCTTGTGAAAACACCCTTGTTATCGCCACACACCGGCGGTTGCAAAGGTCCGTACTTTTTCGAGGGCTTCGATTCACTTCCAGAATCGGAGTTAATTTTACTAACAATATCAAAAGTAACTCCGCGATCATCGTCAGATTTTGAGCGAGGGCAACAAACTATCGGAAAAGTAGTATCAAACGGGCAAAGTGATCGATGTACAAACGGACCGCCCGCTTTTCCGTGGATTTCGAGATAACGGAGAAGTGGATCGCAGGTTTTTATATGACGACAATCCCCTTCCTCGCCCATTTCATTCGTACAGAAAACGCTCTCTGAAGATAAAGCCACAAATTATTGAAAAATGAGAATACATTGAAAATATATTGAAAAATGATTTTCGAAGTATATAGACAGAGATTATCTCTTTATCGTGTTTCCATTGGGAAATTGGGAAAAATGAATTTTTCAGTAAAACACCAATGTACGAATATTATTAAAAATGACGAGGTAAAAAAATTAAATTTTGTTGACGTTCAAGCGTGGAAACTGACCTGGAGCAGCGAGTCGCACCTGACACGACGCATTTCTTATCAGCAGGATTCCCAAAAACACGAGAATTTTTGACTTCATTGTTTTGTGCATTTTCTAAAAATAAAATCAAAATAACCGGAGAAGCATGAATTGAAGTGGAAGACGGAAACACGACTGAGAAGATAAAATTTTCGTTTGCTTCTTAACTTTCATCTTAGTTGAGTAAATTTTATACAGGAAATCAACCAAATTCGTATTTCAATACGAAATTTGCGCATATATTTCCATTTCATTTTCAACTGATTATTAATGGATTTGCGTTTTAATTTTATTCGCATGTAAATGGCCTCGGACTACGATTCGGATATTGAAATGGAAAATAAAGTTTATCCTTCAATTTTGTAGACAATATCGTTATCAATTCGATAATACAATAAATATAGGAAATTAGTAAATATAATAATCGATGCAAGTGCAAAGATCGCAGAATCGTTTTCGTGGATGATGGAATTCCGTCGATCGTCCACCTTTTTCTGATAATATCTTCAACCTGAGCTTTTTGGCTGGTTTCTGTTTTTTTTTTTTATTATTTTTACTTTAATTACTCAACAATCTTTGCCAACTGGGTGAAAATTACAAAATACTGCTTTACGATTAATTTCCAGAAGTTATTTGAGTGTGGGAAAACAATTCCAAAAATACGTAATTTTCATGCTCACTGTGCAAAACCGGTTCTTTATACGATTTGGCCAAAGACTCGTTTGACATTGTTGGTTTCGAGAAAACTCTGGTTCACTATAATTTCTATAAATTATAATTATCACCACTGCAGAGTTTTAATTTGAAGGTTGTAGGACTTTTTCCGCCAGTTTTTATGATAAAATGTAAATTGCAATTTTTTCCCAAATTTTTGCACTTGGTTCGTCCAACTTCTCATAAAAAATATCAACAAAGTTACTGTGTGAAGGAATTACCATCGAGACAGTAATTTAGTGTCCGCAATGTCTTGAGTCTAAAATTCGAAATACTCACTTGACTACGTTCTTATATCATTTAATTTACACGATAGATCAATAGTTCGAAGATGTCGAAATTCCTGAAGGGATTCAGGATCGACTGGTTCACGATATTTGCAGCCATGCTTTTATATCCCAACAGACCAGTCAAAGCAACCTGTTACATTCGTGAATATTTAAAAAATCAAGAATACACACACACACACATACTCGACATGTGCGTGAGTTCGAAAGCCATTTTTTTATATTTTTTATTCTGATCGTTACTAAGATTCTTCTCGTTTACGTAAATCATTTTTATTCATTTTTTAACTCGTGATTCCTCATCCTTTTGAAAAAGATTCCGTGCAGAGCAAATACTCATCGATGACCATTCTGGTAGAACAATCATCGAAACAAAGTTTTACTGCGATGCTCCAAATTTACAATTACGAGAGCAATTTTGATTCATGCAAATGGTTTCTAGAAAATTCTATTTCACACCATAAACTAAAACTAGAATCGTGAATAGTGAACAATTGAGTCAAGAGATGGTACTCGACTGTTTTGAGATCATAAAAATTGTCTCGAAAATGTAAATTTTATGTGCTTTTTGTGCATAAATTATTTGTTTTGTGTTTACGTGCGCCATGGCGAGTTTTGATTGTGTTGTTGCGAGCACATGATTTCCATGGGTTACAGAAACGCTCCTGCGATAAATTCTATGCGGATTTCCAACTGTCTGACATTTAGGGAAACTGTTACGCTCACGCTTACGATTGACAGTTCATCCATCCGGAAACACAGATGCGAAGGAGTGTAAATTTTTGTATCTATACGATAATGTTCGCCTCTATTGAAAAGGTAAACAAGCTGGTGCGTGGATTCGACGTAAACAGAACTTTATCCAGTTTAGTTTGTGATCGACCATTGACGTTTATTGATATTTTTTTAAAGTGTCTGAAAATAAAACTGAATGTGTTCGAAGGAGCTGGGACGATTTAAGTTGAAAAATGAGAAAATTTTATAACAGTGATGATTTTTTCTCGTATTGTTGTTTCAACTGTCCACGGATCTTTTGTTTGTATTTCGTGAAAATTTTTTCGAACAGTATTTGCAAAAAGAGGAACAAATTGTCTAAAATCCCCATCCAACAAAACTGGTTATTCATCACAAGGTTAACGAGTCAGAAATATTGACCAAGGAAACTCTGCGTGAAGAGTTACCATTATACCAGAAAATATGATTTAAATGTTCGTTTTTTTGTTTCTTCACGAATTTCGACTATGAGGGAAAAAAGAAGAATGTCTCGAATATTTCATTAGGAGTCGCGATGCTTATTCACCAAATGCACTTGAATATTTTCGAATAACGTTTACTTCGGATACTCCACTTCAACAATAAACCAGTACAAGTAATCTTCACATTATATTTGTAGCATCATATTTACAGTATAAAGTTTTATAACTTACGAGAGTATATAAAATTATGTTTTATTCCAAATTATGTAGTTGATTATTTTTCGTACAAACGGGTACGAAAAGCGCTCGATGTTTTTGTTCTTTACTCATATTATGTCTTCGTCCCTTGATTGAATCCCACGAGCCGAGGGCAGAGAGAAAAATAAGGTTAAAACGAAGAGACAATTGAACGCGGAACTTTTCGACATAAGCGGAATATAAAGTTTTCGAGAAAAGCCAAAAAAAGAGGAAATATTCTGGCGAATCTCGGCGCTTCGTCACGTGCTGCGATACACGTGTATCTCCGATTGATTCGTTATACAAATTTAGTTGCATTTCGCATAAATTTTCATGGATGTGAACGTGAACAGCGAGGTCGTGCATTTTGTCTTATTTATAGATTTTTTTTGTCATTAAAATTCGCGAGGACTTCTGCGTCGATTCAACGAGGAATTGAAAGAAAATTCATTCATATTGTAAAATGACGCGCAAGCCCTCGATCCGGACGTCACCGTTCGCGTTCGTCGTTAATTCATATTTTATATTTACAGAGAATAATCATTCATTCGTGAATTAATGATCCTCCATAAACTCGTTTAATTTCTTTTCTCGGTGTGCCAATTTAACCGATTGCTTTTCTTTTTCGTTCTACACGTTACAAATGCTACCAACGTACCGAGCCGTACATTCAAACACATGATCATTATACAACTTTCCATGAAATTTGGCTTTCATCGTTTGGCAGTAGTAAAAATCATTCGTGACGTGAAGATACAGCTGTAGTCTCTATTTTTATTTTTATTCAGTTTTCTCCGCATCCGCGTGACATGTAGCAACGATTTTTTTAGAGTAGTCGGTCGTCAGAGTTTCTTTCTTCGTGTACTCTGCAAAATTTCGTACTTGAGCAACCTCAAGACAGGCATTTTCTTTGTTTTTTTATCTTTTCGTATTAGTTTATGACTCGTTGAGTTTAGATTTGACTTAAATATAGGATATCAATTGATAGGCAGTCGAGGACGAAACCAGAGACTCCTATTTTATGGCCCAAAATCACCTCTTTCCCGCGCATTTTTCTTTCTTCCTCAACGAACTATGTTGATTATTTATCGGTGGTTTTCTCTGGTTTTTTTTTGTTTTTGTGTGTGTGTGTGTATGTGTGTGTGTGTGTGTTTAGTTTTTATATCTCCTTTAAATAGAATATTAGGTAACTGGCGTCGATACATTACGCCCGATAACTCCCCTACGTAGAATCATGTTTTTTTTCCTCATTTTCATGTCACTCGGATATTACGACCAAGTCCGAGAACTCGTTAATCCCTAATTAATTGATTTCGTTTATGTTCTTTTTCTGTTTAATCTTTCTGTTCACCGCCTAAAAAAGAAAAAGAAATTGAAAAAATGTACACCTATGAATAGTAGGATCGACGTACGAGAGCTTTCGAAATTTCGTTCGATACTCGTTGACGAATCGCGCGTAAAATTCGAAACGCTATACACGCGTATTTGAAAAATATTTACTTTTTTCTTCTTCTTTCCTTAGTTTTCGTTTCGTTATGCGCAGAACGGGTTTGAAAAATGAACGAAAGATTCTACGGCTGTTTGCCTAAATTTTATTAAACGTTCGTGGCTTTAATCTCATGCTTTTTCTTCGCAGCACCATTTGGAAAAGATAATTATCTCGGAGAACGAAAGAGACTTTTTCACGTTTAGATAAATAACTTTTGGCTAAAGTTTCACGAACGAAATTCATGATTCGTCGAATCAACGAAAATAGAGAAAATCATTCGAGAGATTAAGAAAAGCTTAAGCAATTTTTCGATAGCTTCTTTTCGAAAATGTCTCGCTTGTGGGTTCTCGAGTCTATAATCGATCTGTCAGTAGTACTCTATTTACAAATGTCGATATCTACAATAATAATAATCGTAATAATAATCATCATAATAAAAGTAATTTTTTTTCTCAAATAAACACGATGACTGATCGCAACAGCATGTATTCGCACTTTCTTGCGAAACAGAATGATCGCAATCTTGAGTGTAGACAAAAAAATGTATGAAATCAGAAATAACGCCACGATGTTCAATCTTTAGTCGACAAAAGAACTCGGGATTGATATCGAATAACATACAAGGAGCGAAAGATAAAGAAACCAAAAAAGCCCACGATAACGAGGTTCGGGTAGGCACGACCTTGAACTACGTGGCCGCTGCGAGTTCCTTGTGCAGGAAGGTCTCGATGTCGACGCGACATATCGGACAACGTTTGTTCGTACACAGCCACTGATCGACGCAGTCTATGTGGAATAAATGCATGCACGGCAGTCTCCTGTACAATAGAGAAAGAAAAAACAATTGATAAATTATCCCGCGATATGCACGAAGTCACTGTTTTTTTCGTACGCCAAATCGAAAATCGATGTTTTTTCTGGATTACTTTTGAAAGGATTGGAAAAACCCCATCATTTTGATCAAACTTCGTTTTAGTGTTCAGAAATGTTGTGGGCACATCCAGATGGAAACTCGGTTGGGAAATATCGCGTGGTTTGCAATCGGAAGACGGGAAAAGTTCATTTATGTCCGTTCGATTATACCAAACGTCGCCATTCTTGTAAGTTTCATAGAAATATTCTTTCCATTCGACACAACAAAATATTAGGCTCTTTAATAATAAACAAGATTTTTGGAAATAAAAATAAATAAACGAGACTAAAAATAACTGGCGCGAAAAGTGAAATTCATCGTCGAATAATCAGTAGAATTCTTACCTCACGCTTTCGCAATCCTCAAACTCCGACAAACAAATCGTACACTTTTCCATCGCGTCTTCGGCGTTCTCCACTTTTTTCACCTATTGATATAAATCGAATTAATATCACAATCCATGAAAAACACTGTAATGTCAAAAAATGAAGAAACAATTACTCGTTTGTATTTGTGTGGGAATGTGTGACTTTCGATTGATTCTTGAGTAGCGCCACAGCTGATATGCGACATGCGTCGCAAATCTACAATGCGCATGTAACTTTCAAGGCGAGCTGTTACGTGTCGTGCTTGATGCATGACGAAATCTGGTACTGGCCCTGGATACCTGAGTCCCTCCGTGTTTTGCTGAAATGAAAAAGCAGGCGAAATGAAATTTTTTTTGAAACTGCTACCCATCGAAAATACGATCCATCATGCCAAAAATGTGACATAATTTTTGCAGAACTTACGAGATACATATGTGGATGGAAACTGAGCCGGAAAGGCGACAAATGGAGATGAGGAAAGTGGGGATGAAGACCCTGTCCTGCCATAACGTTTTGAGAATACGAAGGATAATGGTACATGTGATGATGCACGTGTTGATGAACTGGCATCGATGGCATTCGTTCCACGGGTGTTGATTCCATCTCTTCCAGGCTTGTCAATGGATTTACCTGTTTCATGAAAATTACAGATCAAATGTTTATCTGCTCTGGGAAAAATTTATTTCGAGCAAATTCCTCTGGCACCGAGCAAATCGAAACAAAAAACTGTTGCGCTTAGCGCAATCCGTTAGTGAGTTTGCAGGGTTTAATCTTCAAAGTTCAACCTCTTCTTCGGAACAGATTTATTGATTGTGAACCTCATGAGAATCTAATAAATTTCGGGAAGCCGTACAAACGTTCTCGCAGGAATTTTGTTATCAACATTGGACATTTTTGCCGAAAATCTTCATTTTATTGAGGAAATCTATTTTCATTAATTTTCCAATCATATCGAAGTTTGCATCGATGGAACGCATCGTCTCAAAATTCCGATAATTTATATGCATCTCTGGCTAAGATGGTTGGATAATTGTTTTTCGTGAACTAAAATTTGAATGAATGAAAAAAATTGAAATCATTTCGAAAAATAAGAATATTATTAATCATGATAATATTTTTCGTTACGTCCCAACAATGCGAACTTTAATGTTAATGTCAAGAAAACTCCCGATCATCCATACAACACGGAATTGTAAATAAATGTTCGTCAACACAAAGAATAAATTAAGTTCTCGGCATTCCAAGGATTTCAACTTTGATAGAAAATGCATGAATTTGTAGTCAAGTTGAGAACGTACCGTGAGGGCTTCCAAACAGGGAGGTGGATTGATATTGAGAGCAGCGGGTCCCCTGGTTTCCGGATGACTGTAGACCGTCGGTTGCTGAGGTGGCGGTAACACCGTGTGACGAGGGTAGTTTTCTGCTTGACTGGGATTTTCGTTAGACGGACAACAAGTGCTGGGTGGACCAGCAGTGCTGGTGCTACCATTAGCCGGGTATCCTCCAGGTTGATACATATGAGCATTCGGCGGTGTATAACTAGCGCAAAAAAAAAACATACCATTAAAGAATTAAGCGAATTTTTAAAACGGTTTGACTTAAAGGGAAATATGTAAATTTTATAGCTCATTCGATTGTTTTTCTTTCCCATGGAACTTTTTCCTGTCAAATCTGCAAAAAGCTACAATTACATCATTGTTTTCGAATTTTTCTCAGACGTCGACAAATAAGTGTATTTCTATTTCTGTTTCAGTCTGTTCCGTCAATTGGAGATTGCAGTGTCAAGACACTCGTAAAACTGTCTTATGCAGTGCGTTCTTGTTTCGTGTTGGAAAAAGTTTTTCGGTACATTTTACATATACATTGAAACATCCTCCCAGGGTTTACGAAGCTCACATGAATATGGAGCTCATAAAATTTCAGAAAAACACGCTCTGTTAAGCTCTCCACAGCAGGATTTCCCCTTAAGCTGCGTTACAGGTTTAACGTTCGCTTGTACGCTTCGGAAAAAAAAGGCTTTCACCTCCAGTGACTAAAAAACTTTGAAATTACGAAAAGGTTGGAGTTATTCAAACGCAGAAGAATTTAGCTCACCCATGATACCCTGATCTAGCGTAGAGTCTGAGACGACGTGCTTCCTGCGATCGTTGTTGATGCAGCCAGAGTCTCTCGTGGACCGGATGAATTCGCGGATGAGGCATACCGGTTGGTCCATCTACAAATACGATGCATGATAAAAAAATTGCTTTCCAATTCAATTAATGAGAAACTGTGCTCACCTGCGGTCGACGGATGACCTTGATATGAATTGGGAACTCGATGAGGCCCGTGATACATGGGGAACGAATTGAGCGGATGCACCGTGTATTCAGACGGATGACGCATGCAGTACGAGGAATGGTTTCTGGAAAAAAAAAAACGTCACATTTGATTAAGTCGAACCACAGGGTCGTATGAATTAACAAAAACGGAAAACTTTTCAAAAAAACTAAGGTTGTTAACGAAAAACCTATTTATCACTGGTTTGGAAAAAAAAAATATTCTTCACAATGTTTTCAACGAATTGGCATTGAAAGAATAACAAGGAGAACAATTTGCAGCAATTGTCTTTGAACACACCAACTTTTTTACATATCATTCGCTTTCTCGCTGACTTTGTTGCTCATGCAATTGATAGTTTCAATTTTTCTCCTGGAGTGATCTCAACAAAGATGCCTGTTAAAGGTCTGAGAAAAATTCTATTTTTTTAAAATCAATTCACGAGAATGGCTGTAAATTTTTTTCTATCTCAAATCATAACACGAGGCATCACTCATTTTCTTCGTTTTTGAATAATCTTCGTTCGTAATCGACGTTTACCGTTCACCTCCATTTTTTCAATTATCCGTAAATTTAAAAAATTCGACAAGGAATCAAGTTCGTAATTCTTTGTTGACAATTCCGTGAAAAAAAAATTCAGACATGAGCTTCATTATTGTGAAATATTTATTGAAATCCGTTCAATGGTTAGCTCGTGAAAAGTTAACAAACCCATTTTTCCAGTAAAAAAATTGAAATACACAGAGTTGAGCGAGCGGAGAGCCTGCTCCGTAAGTTTTGAAGGTTCGTGTACATGGCATAATTACCTGTGAACTGATTCGGCTGGATGCGGTGACGTAGGTGGAGCACTTGGTAACGTCGCAGTATGTTCCTCGTCGGATTCGGCGGTCAGATCGACGACGGTGACTGTACGATCACTCTGTTCCCCTTCGTTTCCATTATTCTATATTCGTTTGATTAATCGTGTCAATTACAAAAACAAGCAAACGCTGAAGCGCGTCCCTTAAAAATCGAAACTCCAGACTTTTTTTTCAAATTACGACTTATCAAGCAGTTGAATCAGTTTTTCATTGAGTCTTCTTCTCTATCATCGCTTCTTCAATCAAATAAAAGTGGAAAAAGTTTTTAAAAAATGTCAAAAATGTCATTCCAAGAATATTCTTGATTAATGAGTGAAAAAATGGAATGTTGTTTCACAATTTTCTATGTATGATCCTTATCCACAGGAGACCGGCTACTTACCCTATTGCTGTTATTGACAGTTCCTAAAACCTCGATTGAATCGTCTTCGTCATCGCTCTCGCTGCTCGACGACCAGTCCAACTGCAAATCCGGAGCCATCGGAGCGTCATCGTTTTCTGGAAATCATTCGTCTTAATGTTGAGATGAACGAATAACGAAAATTCTACGAATATGCGGCAAAGTCGAAATTTCGTTTGCAGGAAATCTGTCTCGGTTTATTTTTGTGCATGTTTTCCACGTTAACGATATTATTATCAATGTAAATAAAACCGAGAAACACTCAAAAAACGAATGAGAAAACAAAAGGGAAACGGAGACATTGTCCTATTTTTAAAGGGGCGGAAAAGTTTCATTTTTCCGAGAAGCATTCGTGTCAGTGGATCAACAATCCAGTCACAACGTTCGTTGTTTCTTACTCGATGCTTGATTGCGAGGTACTGGTTGCGAGGTTGTGGTCGTCGTAGTTGCGGTTGGAAGTAAAGCGTTTTCCGTGGCACTGCCGTTTGGAACGTTGTTCATTCCTGGATCCAAGACGCTACCAGAATGACTCGCTGTTCCAGTTATGCTGCGGCAAATGATCAAAAAATAAATGAACAAATAAAGGGTCGTGTCCAGTTGGAACAAATCTTTAGCAATATTGTCCCTAACACAGTTCTTTTTATTTATATTTTCTTCCAGACGAAGTATATTGTAAAAAATAAATCATGTTGGAGCATCGAGGCAACGTAACGGAAATGGGTTCCAAAAAATTGCACTGAGTATTTTGCAAGCGTCGCTTTTCGAAGGAGAGAAAATTCCAAAAAATCGTTATTCAAACCATACTCCGAATTTAAAAAAAAACCTAATGAACAAATGATAGATATTTCGTTAACCTGAACCAACAATTTGTACTGCAAAATTGTTGAGTTGAAAAAAAAAATATATGCGGCTATGAAAACGATCATTAGGGATTTGTTGCGATATTGTCATACCTGTAATCAACGGGACCGTCCGATGGGCCCGATCTTCTGGAAGGTCCAGCTCCACCGAGACTGTCCATGATGTGATTGTTTATCATCATACGTTCAGCGTTACTTCTCTCAATAAGTAGAAAATGCTTGCGACGATATTTCTCGAAGATTTCCCTTGGATTTTGGAACGGTACTGGGATGGGCTCGCGTCTCGAACGATTTGGCATATAATTACGATTTAAGCAACAAGGCTCCCAGCGTGCGCGGCTATGAAGACGCCTCTGTCCGGTAAAAGGCTCAGGGCGAGGCTGTGTTTCCGTCTCTTCTATGTCACTTTCCGCAAATAAATGTTCGTACTCCATCTCGTTACCTAAATACACGATCAATATTCTTATTAAATTTCTGCGATTTTTTTTCGCATTTTCACTCAAATTAATTTCCTTGTAATCAGTATTCTGGTAATTAACATTCTTCGACATTCATTCCATTTTCACTATTATTATTCACTCAATATAAATCAGAATAATGATGAAAATATTATAATGATTGTCTGAAATTCTCTTGGGATCTTTGAATGCTTCTCAGTGATTAATTTTCCTCCATTTGAATGAACAAAAAGTTCAGCTTTTTTGTTTTCATTGTTTTATCAATCAATTGATGTTTTATAGTCTTCCGGAACAATGTTGAAGTTTACAGCGTTGAACCACAAGGAAAATCTTTTTCATTCTTCAATAAAGCTCATAATTAATTCATTGCGTGTTTATGATTATTCGATCATTTGTTTTTAAACCTGAAAACATAAATTTCAAGAAAACTCGGAGCTCATTGGGAAATTTAATAATCATGTGAAAAAAAAAGACAAAAATTTCGTGGTATTTCAATTATGCAAACTTCAAAATTGATGAGAATTTCCATGCGTCTCACAATGCTGAGTACAACGCGATTGTGTGAGGTCTTAAAATATGCATTCCTATCAATAGTTCCTTCTGTAGGAACACAGAGATCTACGGACTATACGAACGAGTTAAACTGCAAATTCATGATTTATACTGTTTTTGTTTTCCATGTCAAATTATTAAAAAATGTGTAAGCTGAAGATTTAGTAAGAAATTTTGTGGACGAAAAGGATGATACCAGCGGGACATCTCGGGGGAGAAGGATCAGGCGTCGATGTGAAAGCAGTATCGAATATATCAGCAAGAGAAGTTGAGTTTGCATCCACAGATCCAGCTGCAGAGTCTGCGTTGAAAAGTTCACTGCGATCTTCTGTTTTTTCCTTTCGCCAAACATCCTCGGTGCTCTTCCCAGCCTCCATGCTGTTTCTGTGCCAGAATTGAACAAAATTTACAACTGTTCCACATCTATGAATACAAGGAATTGAGAGAACGTCAAAAGCAAAGTTCACTTTGTGGCAATGTGAGAAAAATTGATTTTCGTTTTTTTGAATTTTTTTTATCGACCGAGTCATTTATATTTCAACATCTGATGCAGGCTTCGGAGCCTTTGGAAGAAATTATAAGAAACCGTTGATTCAACGGCCATTGCTCAAAGCTCGTATTTCATCGAATTCCGAAGATGCAAACAGAAACGGCACGGGGCCACAGTGTTAAAATGAACAGAGATAAGAAGCAGATTGTACTGGAAGTATTTGCCGCAGCGGCGGATAAGAGAAGAACAATAGCAGGGGAATGCATTTTGCACCCTTTTCTTTGTGATCCATAGAGTTTGCAAATTTCATTTGATCTCCATCATAATTGCAAAGTCGTGTAAAAGCATTTACAGGTTTGGCACCTGGTGTTGATGCGTCGTATAAAAAAAAAAATTCATCTCGATTGAACGAAAAAAATTCGTTCTCAGTACGAAATTCGTAATTTTCAGCGATCGAAATACCTATGTGGCGTGTTCATTTATTTATTTTAGTTTTTATCGACATTTAGAGTGTTATTTTTCCACTGTGAGGGAATTGTAATTGTTGTTGCTCCTCCCACTGTAGTAGCTTACATTATAAAACACGTAATAGTGAGTTACGAGCCTTTCATCAAGGCCACACTGAATGTATATATATATATATATATACATGTATATATATCACTGATATGTGTATATGTATATACTGCACATGTTTATATGCACGCCTAATTAAATATCACATGCGGAAATGTAAGAAAATTCGATCCTTTGAGTAGCATGGAAGATTGTTATTATGAGGAAAGCTTGTGCGGGTGAAAAAAATATCGATGCAATGAAAAATCTTTGGACATACCTCGCTGGGCTTCTCAACCCCCTCCCCCGAGAGACTCACTCGACAAGGCGACACTGTCTCTTCTCTTTCTCTCTTTCTCTCTTCTCTCGCTCTCTCTCTCTCTCTCTCTCGCTCATTCACTGACTCTCTCGCTTTCTCTCCCACTCTCTCACTCTATCTCTCTTCACCACGTCATTTTTTGGCATGAGTTTTTATAGCCCCTCGACACATCGCTGCTTAATTCGTTTATTCGCGCACTAAACGAAACATATTTAATTTAACATGCGTCACGTCCAGAAGCAAACACTTGAGATTTACTAATTTTGTTTCCTTTTTTTCCACCGATCTTCCGGTCGTGGATACGCGGAAAATTTTGTCCCCAAATTTATTCTCGTATGTCAGTGTAACAACAATAAAACTGAAAGAGAGTACGCGCATAGATCGGCCGCTGCGCGCACACAACTGTACGGCGAGTTTGCAATTTACTTGGCCACTTGCGCTTTGCGCTCGCCTTTCAACACGGGAGGAGGGTGACAGGTCCCAGTGAAGTAGACCAATCAGAACCCACATTGTGCGACATCTTCTGGTATGCGTACATGAAACTTGCATGCATTTGCTCCAATCGCTCCGACGATATAGCAGCAAAACTTCTCTTGCATATATATATACCCAGCAAATTGTGCTTAATCATTTTTTACTAATGAATAAAATAACACTTTGACAAGAAATAATGCTCTTGAGTGAAAACAAAACCGGCGGCCTGGTCTTTAATAAAAAATATGCTACGTTCCCATTGCTCACGTTCCTTAATTTCAACGCAGTAACGGAGCAGATACTTACTTCCCCACGCCGCCCAACGCCCCAGTTGGACGCTCGAAAAATTATTTACGCTTTCGCTCATTTCGCATACTTCATTCTCTATCTATGTCATTATTGAGTGCGATAGTCGCAATTTAGTAATGACACATATGGCCAAATGTAGTGCCAGTCACTATCGCTAGTATCGATCGAAAATCCAGAGAGCCGGACAGTTGGACAATAGCAAAAGTTTGGGTTGGCGGTGTTGATGCTACAATTCTAAACGAGCTGATTCTCAATCTCGTGTAATCTGTTGCATTGAATTTACATACGATCGTCGGGAGTGAGGTAAGTTCTGATAATGTTTTGACAGCCTCATTACTCGTTCTGTCATAATCGCGATAGTGATCGTCGAAGCGTAAAAGTGTCTAATCGGGAGCATCACAAATTGACAACGTCAGAATATTCAGAATTCATCTCTGTTTTTTTGGGAATAGCGTGAAAAAATAATAATCGAGTGCAGATCCTTCGAACGTTACTCCATTTCGCTTTTTTCATTAGCAGAGTTTTAAATCGATCCACACACGGTGCGTCTACGATTATGAGTCAAGCGTTTCTTGTAACCTCAAAGCATATTTGTAAAAAAATAAAGAGGACAAAGTGAAATTAATTTGCCATTATTTGAAGTTGCGGTTAAACGTTACAAACACAAACAAAAACGCTCAAATCCTTACCGAGAAAATGAATCGTTGCCCATACTGGCAAACACTCCAATAACGAAGATTATTGCCTATGCATTGGCCAAGTTGTAAAACTTTTCAATATTTACAGACAAACGTTATTCGGAATATTAATTGCGACACCAAATAAAATAAAAATGGCTCACTACAAGGGAGCGGCCAGCGAAGCTGGCAGAGCGATGCAGCTGATGAAAAAACGAGAGATCGCGCAGCAGGAAATTGAGTTGAGAAAGAAAAAGATAGAGGACGATCTAAAGATTCACAACATTGAAAATAAGTTTGCCACTCATTACAATGCGGTTGAACAACAACTGAAAACTTCGACGATTGGTCTCGTGACGCTAAACGAGATGAAAGCGAAACAGGAGAATATAGTAAAGGAAAGAGAAAGGAAATTGGCACAAAAAGAAAGAGAAAAAGAGCAAGAAAAAGAACGAGCTTTGGCAGCCAAGCAGGCAGAAAAAAACAAACGGAAAAAGCAGATTCAGGCACTTTCTTTCAATTTGGATGAGGACGACGGAGATAACGACAGCGATGACAGACCCGACGATTCTGTCGCTCCAGACAATTGCAACGACGTCCGCAATCACGATGACGACGATTCTGACGCAAAATCAGAAAAATCCAGTCATTCTAGGGATAGCAACAGCTCGCCGGTGCCGAGCCGTATTAAAAAAATCAAGAAAAATCCTGACGTAGACACGAGCTTCCTACCCGACAGGGAAAGAGAAGAAGAGGAAAACAGACTCAGAGAAGAACTGCGACAAGAATGGGCCACCAAACAGAATGCCCTTAAGGAGGAGGAAATCGAAATAACTTTCAGTTACTGGGATGGCTCGGGGCATAGACGAAGCGTTATCATGAAGAAAGGTAAGTCTCTACTCACTGGGTCTTTACTACTGTTTAAGCAGCGAAATTTTATCATTTACGGTGGCGACGTTTGTCTGCAATAAAATTTGCCTCTCCTATATAGGATCTTGAAAGGGAATGAAAAAAATTGCCGCTTATTCATAATTTCTTTTTGTCAATTAATCAAATCCTGTAATCAGTTCAATTTTTTTAATTCACATGACAAGTAGAGCAAATGAATACAGTCTTAAGGAAAAAATCGCAATATTTCATCACTCGTTTGGACGCTTCTGAGACTCTTTTATCTAACCGTTTCGATGAAACTGATCGTTGGAATACGACGAGAAATATATTTTTGATCCATTATTGTGGCAATTAACGCACGTGTTCCATTTTTTCTAGTAAATTCGGGTTTCGATTGGCAAAAAAAAAAGTCTCTCATAACCGCTGACAAATACTACATGAAAATTTTTTCCTCTGCTATAAAAAATAATCAGTTTTCATTGCATTACAACCATGCGGACTTTAAGATTGTCCATTTCCCTATTGATCTAGCGGCTAGTTCTCGTGTTAATTTGTATTAGTTCGCAATGTTGGCAGGTAATTCGATCTATCAGCTGCTTCAAAGATGCCTGGAAGTATTAAGAAGAGAATTCAGTGAATTGAAGACGGTCATGGCGGACCAGTTGATGTACGTGAAGGAGGATCTGATACTGCCGCACCATTACACGTTTTATGACTTCATCGTCACGAAGGTCGGTTGCTCAGTGTCGTTGTTCTTACACAATCATGTCAGTCGAGTGAGTGCATGTGCAATAGTTGAAAATCGAATTTCCTTTTTTCTTTGAGACGTTTAATATTTCGAGAAAAATAAAATTGACACTTTATTCTTAGAAGGGAGAACGACTCGACGACCGATAGATCGCTTTCATTCCGTGCTCATCATTTTTTTCTTCATTCTTTTAACTTTGTACCATTTTTTCGTTTGCATCGTTACAGGCGAGAGGTAAAAGCGGTCCATTATTTACATTCGATGTTCATGACGATATCCGAATGGTCCACGACGCCTCGGTCGAAACGGAAGAGTCACATGCTGGCAAAGTTTTATTAAGGTCACAGTCTTCTTTTTTATCCCTTCCAATATGTACAGTGACGTGCATTTGTTAAGTATCCTTAGGAAACGTAACTGACGACTGATTCTCTAATTTTTATTCTTCCAGGTCGTGGTACGAGCGAAATAAACACATTTTCCCAGCTAGCAGATGGGAACCGTACGATCCAACGAAAACTTACGACAAATACACCGTTTCCGACAAAAAGAAAAAAGAATGAGTTGTGTCGACCGTTGCTCAGAGTCAAGAGGCCCTCCAACGACCGACTCATCATGTGGATAAAAATCACGTTTGTTTATATCAATCAGAATAAACGAGAAAACTATTTTATTCTCCGAAAAAGACTCAATAAAAAAAAAGAAATATCCAACATAACATAATCGAAAAAGCCCCACGAAGACGAATCGTCGCCTACGATGCTTTTGGCATCCTTTTGGATCGATAGACTCTTTTTTTATCATTTTCTACAAAGACTGAAAGTAGATCAGACATATCTGCTTCTGAGAGGCATGGAAATATTCACGAATGAATAAAAGGTTTCAATAATAATAGTTCGCGTTTGGAAAACAAAATTTGGCTCATTACTTCGTTGAGTATTTTTATTCAATTCACTCATGAATGTAATTACAAAAGATCGAGCCTCCGAATGAAATATGCAGCGAGTGTAATATTAATGGATCATCTTAAGAAGCAAATTTTAACTGTAGCCTCTACCGGGTCCAATGGACCCACGGCAAAGCTACATTTTCCCCATTCTCTACAACACACCTTCCCATACTCGTTATAACTTTCAATTTCACCGGATTTCAGCATTTCGTTTTTACCATAATTAAGTTTCAAGATATGCATTTGTTTCACTTTTATAGAGCGACAAGATTTCAATGTCAGTCCGATAGACCGGAAGTGTGGAATTAAAATGCTCCAAGTTTAAAGGGATTATCCGGGTGAAAAATAAAAATGAACGTTCACTTACACACGATTTTATTCATAATCATGTAAAAATTAAATATATACAATTTTTTCGAAATGTAAATGAGTCTTGGGCCCAAGAAAACCATTTACGTTCGCACCATGTTACGTTAGATTTTCACAATTAATTGACAATCCAGCAGTCGGCTGGATTTGGTTTTTTCTAAGATATAACGTTACGTTCCACGGTCCATGTAAGTGATATTCTCAGGAAAGTGATTCATGATGATAAATTTGTTCTCGTTCGGTTGTATCAAAGTTTCAACAAAATCAAACCAATAAATAACGAGACCCGGTCCAAAGCGATTCCAGTAACTCAGATACTGTTCTTTGACCGTAGTATCGTGAACTTGTTTGCTACCGAATCGAGCTTTAGACTCGATCCAATTGATAACAAAACCATCCACCGCCATCGGTACTTGAAGCTTGAAATCTGGCGTCTTGTCATAGCCGCTTTCTCGCAATTGGTCCTCGTCGCAAAATGCAATATTACGCTCCATCAGATAATGCTTCAATTTTACCTCGTATTCGTAACCGGTTGATCTGTAAGCAAGTGTTTCTCCCATAGTCTTTATTTTCTCAACTTTACCGCGTCTGATTTCTCGATCATATTTACGAAATCGATATACTTACATGCTGAAGGTATCGGAGATGTATCCATACTTATCGTCATAGAGAATGCACTAGAATTCCAAAATAAAAATAAACATACATTTGTGGAAATGAATGACTAGGAGTTTAATGATTTCAAAGAAATTACCAAATAAATTTCGTAAGCCAGATCGCCGTCTTTGATGAGGGTGGTATCTTTCATAAACTGCCGTACCATTGTCCCCGACACTAGATCAATTAACAAATTAATTCATTCAACACACAAATGAAAACTTTGTGTTTCGTTTCCAAAACAAATTTTTGATAGCTAAGTCAATGTACCTTGAGTCGAGGAATCTTTGCAATAACTTTCCAAGACTACCTTGGCAAGGAGCGCGGGTGGCAATCCTAATTTGGCTGCCATCCGAACAATTATTCCTGCCGACTGACCACATTTTCTAGCCTCCTTGTATCTTGAGTATCAAACAAATTTAGTTCATTCATTTATATTATTTATGGTTGGTTTGAGATTTTGCTATTACAAAACACGAAAGGAATGTTTTTTTTTTGTTGTACAATTTTTTCAAGGTTAATGGGACATTTTATTGCATTCAAATGTGAAATTATTGGTTGGAGTATTTTTTCGGAATGATCGAACAAATTGTTACGAACAAATGTCTGATGAACATCGAGGAATGTCTTACAGATAATTATTTCATAGTTTTTCCATTCATAAGGTAAAATAAAACTTCGACCGCAAACATGCACAACTTACTGATTGTAGTAAGAGTTTCTCGCTCCATAAAGTTTCCTTTTAGAGCTCTTGATGCAATCTTTGACAGCCTCGCTCAAGATACTATGAAGCGTGTTGACTTGGACACTGAAACGGCGATCGAAAAATCAAAACCCTTATTCATCGTATAGTGAGCAAAATAGAGCGAATTTGAGGGAAATGTGAATAGTAAACAAATTTTCGACCATAACCTCTTGTAATTTTGGATCAGCATATACGCGCAATCTCTCGATAATCCATGGAACGAATTTATGGATTTAATAATTTTGTTGAACACTTGCTCCTTCATTATTGATATCTTTTCTCTTACAAAAAAAGCAGTCACAGTTGTTGGCGAATCGCGAAATTTGTTATTTATGCTGCAATCTGGGCGAATGTCAACGCGAACCCAAACGCTTTACTTTGCCAAGCGCAATAATGCGGCACGCATCTGACCACCGTGGATCTGACGCGATGCATGCAAAGCCACATTCAAAACAATAAAATGTCGAGTGGGAGGGGAGGCAAGTTTATATTAGAGAACGTAAGTGTTGGTTACTATACGGTTCTGCTGATTGCTTCCAGCTGCCATGGTGGTTAGAATGCCGTCCACCGTCCACATTGTTTTCGTCTCGCCGGTGATTTACGCTCGAGGACGATGAATAGATTGAAAAAAATAAGAAGAAATCGTTGACAAAAATAATGGCATTACTGCGAGCATGCGGAAAACTTCTGATAAAACTTGGTAAAACTTTGCCAACGTGTGACATTAATTCTAACCGATCGATTTTCGTCTGTATAATACGTAATCAAATAGGTTATGTCGGTATTGCTTCGAAACTAAATAATAGTTCAACTAATATAGAAAAATGTGATTATTCGATCGCTGCGTCCATCTCCAAGAGAGATCGGAGCAAGCGTCAATCATTGAATCCCCGTGTTGATATAAAAGAGAAGGATAGCGCCGGTGGTGAAACACTCGAAGAGGAAATAACGAGGCTAATGAAAACTGAAGTGGAAAGTGAACCAGACAGGAGGGGCAGCAGGTTGGTGCGTTATTGCGATAATGTTCTGGCGAGTGCACTACCATTCGATCGAGGAAATATAACGCAACAAATATGCAATATTTTAGAGAATAAATTAGACGCAAACAAAGCACCTACTTTGGAAGAGTACAATGCTCTGTTGAGAGTTTTCGTAAGTTATTCACAGCCGGTAGATCCAGTCAAATTTCTCAAAGCTATGACAGTACCGGCAAACACACTCACCCACAAACTTTTGCTGAATTGTGCAGCGAAAAGTGGCAATGTCCAGGCCGCCTTGTACATTTTATCTCTGATAAAAGAAGCGGGGGCTTCGTTGAACGAGGACATATTCAATTCTCTCATCCACGTGTTTGCCAGGAGCGGCGATGTTACATCCGCACTCTTAAACCTCGAAAGAATGATCGACGCAGGCATAGAACCAACTGCGGAAACCTGGACTAAAGTGGCTCAAGCCCATGCCATGGTCGGAGACATAGAGAGTGTGGAAAAAGTGGTAGAAGCTAATAAAAACAAAATGAACAATGACCAAATAATGGAAATAGTGGAGGCTCTCATTTTATCGAACAACGGAAAGTACGTACAGCGAATGATGAAATATTTGTCAAGCGACGTAGATTGCAATGATTTTGCGATAGTCAATGCCATAAACGACCTTGCTTATGCGCCAAACGGTGAACACATTTATCCTGTAGTAGATCGATTGACCAGCGACGTAGCCAGCAACAAGCGGGACTTATTTTTGGAGAATTACCTGAAAACGTTGGTTAGAGCGAAAACTCCTATCGAAACGATCTTAAGGATAATTGACAGTATAACAGCGGACAAAGATTATTCTTTTGCCATTATGGACGTGTGCGGAGCTGCCTTGGAACATCAAGAGAGCAAATTGGCAATGAGGCTGTTGGAAAAGATGCACGGAGCAGGAATTACTCCCAGGCCCCATTATTATTGGCCCTTGTTGATAGGAGCTTCGGCGAACGCGGGTGAAGCCGGAGTATTTCGCATAATGAAGCACATGCTGAGTCTGGATGTTCGTTTGGACGAGGATACTTTCTTTTACTACGTATTTCCACGGATCAATGTTTCTGACATTGACTGTGTATTATTAAAGTTGAAGGACATTGGCCTGGAAGTTTCATCATTCGTCACACCTCTGGTACGTTTTCTATTAATGGGAGGAAATTTCGACAGTAGTCTTGTGCTATGCTCCAAGTACAAGTCCATAATTGATTTTTCAAAAATTATTCAACCTTTGGGGGTGGCTTACAAGCGAAACAGGAGCATCGAAAAAACCGTTCGGATATTGAGTCACGCCCCACGAGCTGATAAATATTATCCTGATAAGTTTCTCAGGAACGTATTTGGAAAAAATCCACAATCGAAGGACATTGAGGCGATGAATAAATTTATCGAATCCTTCGAGATGCTCAACATGACCGTGACGACGCTCCGGCAAAGCAAGAAAAACATGGAAACGAGAAACGAAGAGAATAGTGATAGAAGGAGGTTGAACAATTCTCAGGATGATTTCAATTCGAACAACAAAATACCACATCCCCGGGATATGAACGTCGACGATTTGGAGTGCCATCTGATCGAGTTGAGGTCGAAGGGCATGAATAAACGCGGCGTTTTGCGCAAATTGTTGTTGGAACATTGTCGCAAAAACAATGTATCGCGCGTCAATGAGCTCAAGCAGGAATACGACGAAAACGGTTATTTGTGGTCTTCCGGTTTGTACTCAGTCCTTTTTCAATTTTACACTCGCAACGATCAAATCGAAGAAGCCACGCACGTGTACCAATTACTTCGAGAGTATCATTCGCATTTCAGAATCGATGCCGATAAATTATTGTTTTTTGCGAGCGCCCTCGTTAAGCATCAACAAATCGAGCGAGCTATCCAACTCATCAAAACCCCGTGTGATACGTCCTCCGCCTCCTCGTCGACGAAGCAACATATAAGCAAGGAATGTTGGCGTTTGTTGGACACCGTTGCGCGCAGCGATTTTCCCGAACTTACCCAAAACGTTCTCGATATTCTCGTTAAATCAGGCTACTGCCAAATCACCAATACGATTCTTGGTCCAGTCATTCGGCAGCATCTTTTGCAGAATAACGTCGAAGAGGGCGTTCAAAGTTTCAAGCAATTTGCCGAACAATACAAATGTACGCCGCTCCGACAGGAATTGATAGTTGCTCTATTAAAATCGATCCAAAAAAACGACTCGAACAAAGAACGGTTCGTCAAGTTACTCGACGACGTCCAAAATATCACCACCACGATTTATGGCTCCGAAGGATTGAAGGTCGATCTGGTTCTGGGCATGGCGCGCACGCAGATGTACAAAGAATTGCGACAGTTTTTTCAGGTATTTATCACTGTTTTTAAAAACCCCATTTCGAAGAAAGAAACATTCAAAAGTTTTATCATCTATCAAATTTTAACGAAAATTGCATCTCATGTATAAAAATCGTCTCAGTCGATGAAAAATATTTTTCAACGATAGTTTTTGGCGTGTACATCTCTCGTGTTCGCACCTCTTCAACATTATCAATATTTCATTTCTTGCTTGCACCCTTTTGACTCGCAAAATATGTAAATAATACTGAATTTTCATCAAACCCGAACGAACCACTATTTCAACTTGCAGCACAATTATATACCGAAGTCTTTGTTCGTCCAAAGTCTGGAGCACATCGCCGACAGCGAGAAACTATCAACGCTCAACGAAATACTTGACTCTTGTTCGAATTTACCAGACACTCATAAGACTTCAATTTGCGAACAGATTTTTTCTATTCACAGTAAGTAAAGACAGATTTATGAGTAAAAAAAAAAAACTAGAAATTTGATGGAGTCGATCGATAAAATCGTTTAAAAATTTGCAGGCAGATCCGGCGATTGTCAGGGAGCGATCGAGCTGTGGAAGAAAATGAACGAGGCGAATATCCCGGGCTCTCGAGCGTTTATGATTAAGCTCGAGGCTCTACTTAAAAATCACAATGTACCGATACCCGACGATTTCAGAATTCCTCCGTAAAGTTTACGATAAGGCGCAGGGATTTTGTCCCAAGTAAGTTCCGACGAGTAAAAAAGAATAAACGAATTAAAACTGGGATAAAGTTTATTTTTTAAAATACAACGATTAATACGCCGTTGCGGTCTTAACGGTTTGTGCTCCGAGCACAATGTTGTACTGATTAACAAGTTTCAAGGCTTGGTCTCTGAGCGGCTGATAATTGACGCGATCTTTCCCTTGGACGATGTATTCCTCGATATTTTTGTTGTTCTCTTTGAGTTTATCGAATTTACTCTCAAGCGCGGTTATTTGTAAATACGTTTCATTTTTGTCCATCAGTTTTTTTATCTCGTCATGCTCGAATTTGGTTTTTTCATATTGTTGTTTACAGATCGGCTGTTTTTTGAGCAGTTCTTCCTTCTCTGCGACGAGGTTTTCGTACTTGGATTCCGATCGAGCTTTCAAACCGTCCAAATCTTCAAGGTCAACGAGCTCGTCCAGTTTCTTGGTTATTTGGCTGTTGAGCTTGTCGAGCTCGTTTTTGAGCCTCTTTTCGAGGGTTTCCATCTTGGCAAGCGTCTGCTGTAATTTCAAATGTTCCTTGGCCAGTCCTTCAAAGCTCTTCCGGTCAGGGCTCGCTTCTCCGCCAGATTCGAAGCCAGGATCTTGCTGCGAAGAGGAAGTGTGCAGCTGCAAGAGAGCCATCTCCTCGCTCGGTGTTATTCTCGCATCCCCTGTACCTCCTTCGATCGCGTACGACAATTCTTCCAACCGCTCGACGATACTCATCTCCAAATTTTCGAGTTTTTCAATCTCTTCCTTCTTGTTATTATCGAACGAGGGCATAAATAGTTCCATGGCTTCTTCACGTTTCCTTAATTCTTTGTATTTCACTTGTTTCTCCGTGTTGCTCTCTTCCAAATCGGTTTCCAATTGTTCGAGCTCTTGCTCCACGAGATTTATCCGCTTCTCAACGTCCGAAATTCGTCGCTCTCCCGCAGCAATGTCCATATTGTCTTGCTTCACTTTCGAAAGCAAACGTTCTCGTTCCTCCTCCGGTGACAATTTATTTTCCTCTTCCTCCTGTAACCTGTCCCTCTTGGCCTCAAGCTGGACCAGCTTGATCCTCAGCTTCACTGCTTCTTGCTTAACTTGAGAAAGAGCTATTTGCTCCTCTAGATGTCGTTTCTCACCCGACAACGCGTCGATTTCTCGCTGCATGTTCGCAATATCGATTTCCAGTTGAGACTTTTCAGCCTCGAGGCTCTCATACCTTTCACGATTCGGACGGTCCATCGTCTCAATTATTCTCGCCGCATTCTTCCGCTCTGATTCTATCTTTTCCATCGCATCACGCAACTGCTGCTCCTTCAAACGTCTCTGCTCAAACAGGTGTTCCATCTCCGTTGATGTACGATCGTTCTGCAGCGCCATTTGACGAGTTTCCTCCTCGATCGCTTCCTCCTCAACGTTCCAACTACTCTTGTCAATCACGATATTGTAATCGGCCAATTGCCCCTGCAATTCGCTCAATTCTGCTGCCAATTCCTTTGCTCGATCGTCGTAATGCAAAAACGTTGCTCGCTCCTTGTTCTGAGCCTCTATTTCACGACTTATCGTACCGATCTCTTGAGTCAACTCTCGGATCTTTAACTGCACCAAACCTTCGTAGTATCTTTTGTCCTGGATCTGCCTGAAAAAATTTATATTTAATTTTTTTTTTTCTCCAGGCTCGAACAAATAATATTCCCACATAAAATGTATAATTCGGATGAAAATAACTCGTTGTTTATGAGACTATGGAGTGCGTAAATGTGGCACGTTGAAGTTTGTATCGCTGAAGGCAACAAAATTCTGTTTTTTTTTTCTTATTTGGATCGGAAAAATGAATGTATAACTTTGGCTACGAAATTCGAATCTACGAAAAAAAAATGATAATTATATGAAAAATTTTAAAAATATTAATAACGATTATATTTTTTGTTGCTTTCCAACGATGCAAACTTCAAGGTCATGTAAATATTGATACGAGTCGGCTAAAAATGCGAGAGTGAGCTCTGCCGTTTGCTCTATCGGAATAAAGAAAATTGAGCCAATTTTTGCCGCTGTTTCCGCTGGAATCTGAACGCAAAGATTTTTTATCTTCATTATCCAGAAATTCGCGTCCTCTATTTTGAGCATTTTGCCGAACAGAGTTCTAGAGGGAAAATGAAAATATTGGGATTTGGGACGTAAACTTTGAGATTGATCCACGGATACATAAAATCTTCCCATTTTTTTTTTATGAACGGAAGAGAAACGGAGGATCGGGGTGGAAAGGGAAAGGTGTCGATTTTGATCGATACCTGTTGATCGGGAGCCCTCGGGTGGTTCCTGGCCGAACACCAGCGATGCCTTGTTGGGTTATCGGACGATCGAGAACGTTCATATTTATTTGCGCCGTCGATGGTAGACCAGTATTTAGTCTCGTTAAAGGACTTCCGGTGGTCGTTGTACCGAGTCTGAGACTGGCGCTCATGACACGTTGAGAATATGCGCTGGGAGCAGCGGAAGAAGCGGACGGAGGTCTTGCTATTGCGTTCCTCGCGGGTGTCGTTGCTCTTGCCGCCGCGGCATTATTTTGGGCGCTTTGTAATCCTCTTCGCGAGACGGGTCGCTCGATTCTCGTTTGAGGCCTGCCGGCGCTCGTTACCGCGCCTTCGTTGTTCGCGTAATCTTTCGGAGTTTGCTCATTTTTTTCACGGCCGCGTCGGCTCGAGCTTGCCGATCTTTCGGACCATTTGCCCGCCGCCGTTCTTTGTTCCGAACGATCCATCCCGCAGCAATTCCTCCACTTTTTACCAAATGGCTTTCAATACTGCGCACACTGCACTTCGTCCGAATAACTATTGTATTTTCACCATTTAATCTATTTCTTCGGTTAATTACTTTTATGATCTCATGAGAACGAGAATCTCACTGCAAGTCAATTCACCGCCAACACTCTGAATTAGTTTTTGCCCTAAAGTTGACGGAAACCCGATAATGTTTCCCAAACTGTGTAGTGGCGCGAACCAGCGCGTTACCATGACTACACTTTGTGCTGGTTTCGCCGCACAGACCGGTGCGTTCCCGCAAAGAATCGATCGTACGGCCGAACAGATCGAGCTGTTTTTGCTATTCACCGGTTTTTGTACAAGCAGGAAAAGGTAATTCTTATTTATCGATTTTAGTTGAAATGCAAAATCGCACCGCTGAAAAGGATTTAGGTAAAAATCGGAAATAAACACAGAATCACAAAATGTACAGCTGATTGTCGTTCGGCGAGTCTAAACGCGCGAGCGGGCGCGTAGGAATATCATGGAAAAAAGTTGATCGACAGCGGTACAGACTCTGCTTCTTGATGTTTGCATTCTATTCGCGCAGTTGAATGCGAAAGAGATTTTTCAAAGTTCTTTTGTTGATAAGCTACATCCTCCCCCGCTGTCAAAACGGCGTCGGTGCGGCTTTGGCGCCTGTTAAATACGATGAAATCTCGCTTACCGACCGACAGTATGTAGACCACCGATGTAGTCATGCAATCGTTCTTTTCGCAAAAATCTCGCTTGGGGGCTCCAGTTGTTTGTTATTTCGCTCGTAGACACATGGAGCGTATCGGCTCTCTACTTTTTTCATCATTATCCTCGACAGATGTCACTGAAAGGACTGAACGAGGGGTATCGGTAAAAATTCGAAAATATTATTTTGATGCGAAGCAAATGTGTGTTTGATGCGGACAACATATGGCGTGTGGCGTGCGTGGATCGCCGGTTGGCAGTTTGAGTTTCGTTCGTTTAGGGTGAACGCCAGTGAATGCGGTGAATGAGAAAACGTGTGCGCGAGCAGAGGAAGCAAAACAGTTGCTAAGCAACTGACAGTCCGTGGCGTTGCGGCCGTGATGAGAGTATCGTGTTGGTTGCTTTATTTGTGTGTATGCTGGTGTGCGACGTCCGAGGTGTGTATGAACGTTGCCCGAGTTCCCGAGAGCCTATGGGGCGCGCGCCGAGCTCCCCAAACTTGAATTAATGCACACGCTCGCCTCCAAGAATATCCTCGCCGCGCGGAACTCATATAGCCTCTTCGGGATCATAAGCCGAGTTTTACTTGGCTCGGAGATCGGAGAGCACTACCGCAGCGACTAACATCGCGGTTAGGTTTACTTTACCACGCGCTCCTCTCTCCGATCGCGACGCGCGTATTTTACAAGTTTTCTTCCTTCTTTCTGCTGTTTTATTCTTTTCAATTCTCTTCACTCCAAAACTTCAGACTCCTGCATCGTGTGAGTCTATCGAGTTTCATTGTTTTTTCATCCACCTTCGATCAACCATCATTTTATGCCAAACGCGCATTACTACCGACACATAAGATTGCGCTTGATGAACGAGAAAATACATTATTAATAGCGAAACCGCAAGGGGTGTCTGTCCGCCTGGCATCCAAACACACTCTTTGTCCTTTCAGTGCTCGAAGCGCCAACTTGATTGCATTATTTGTGCACACTCGTCGGAAACTGTCAGCGTTCTACACATTTCCGAGGATTTTACGATCGTTTCTTTCTTTTTTTTCGCATCGATACTAACGTGAAGGAGCGAAGTAGTTAAATCATCAACGATAGTGGGTGGCAGTGAAAGTGGGGAGTGTGTGGAGAGGGGGGGGGGGGGGTAGGAAGAAAGGAAAAATAATACTTACGAATTAGTCGATGTTTCGCCGTCGAGCGGCAAACCGGTTTTCGGAGGGCTCGTTGACGCGCGCACACGTTGAGCGGTTGAGGCATCAAAGCATCGATGAGACGCCCCGCAGGAGTGAACGAAAGGCGAAAACGGGTTGTGTACATTCGATTTACTCGAAATTCTCTATGAGCTGTTTGACAACTGGTGTTTATTTTTTTTACATCTCGTGCTCGTGCGTAAAATCGTGAAAAATACTCGTGAATATCATCAACGCTTCTCCACCAACTGCCGAATTGGGTACAGCGTGTACGAGGGTGTACAAATTACGAGTGGATTCACGATTCACGTGTTTACGTAAACAAGTGCGGTGGGATAAAAAAACGTGGATTTTAAGGTGTTGTTGTTCTATAGTGTGAATGTATTGGCGTATCGCAGAACGAGTTTCGGCAACACGGAAATAAAACAAGCATCACGGAGAAAATGGACGAAGAAGAAATCGACGGGATCAAGTCGCCCATAAAGAGGCTCGGATCGACCAGAAAGTTGCTCGTCTTCAATAGTAAGCACTTGATTCTTAGCGCCATTTTTTTTCTACGATTTAAACCGTTGGTCCTCCATTTGATCGAAAAATTCAGCGTTTTCCATAAAACAATAACAGCAACTCGATAAACTCCCTCGCCAGGAATGCGTTAGTGTTGAAAACGTTTTTTTTATTTATACATGATCGATGCACGTCTTGATTGAGTCGTAATGTGCGAGTATATCGTACGAAATCAAAGTCAAAGGAAAAAAATACTTGACTACGCAGTCGATTACAAAATTCTTGCTCCGGCGAAATCGTGCAACTTTGTCATCATCTTTTTTTTCTCGGAATTGTGATACACGTGACTCGTGGGTTGCTGTGAAAACGTGCAAAAATCAAGTTGGAAATTGCGCGTGGCACGAATTCGGGAAATAGTAGACGGCGTCGTGGCCGGTGACATAAGAAATCAACATTCCACCTTCTTTTCGTTGACTGAAAAAAAAAAGTGAATGAATCAATTTGTTTTTTTCTTTGAATCTCAAGGAAATTTTTTTCTTTTCAAAAAATTCTCCAGTTCCAAAAGTATTGAAATTTCTTTAGAAAACACAGTTTTCTAGGTTCTTTGAAGTTTTGACGAGTTTCTCGTTGTGTAAAACTTGTGAATGAACATCGAACTGATGAAGGATTCTCGCGTTCCAATAGTGCTCGGATGCCGTTACGAAAAATCAACGGCAAACCGGCTGGAATTTTTATTTCAGAAAAATTCAAATAAAATTTCGTCTATGCGCAACGAATTTTGTTTTATTTCAAAAAATGAAATTATTCGTTTGTCTCGGAAATTTCGTTTCGTTCCCGTGAAAATTTACATTGTACACAAAGTAAATAGCCAAAAATTCAAGGTCGTGTGAAAATTTACGGTTTATTTCGTAAAAAAATATCCTCCGACAAACGACCTTGAAATTCAAACAATCTGTACCGTGCAAAATACAAAATTCCATGGAAAGGAAATGAAATTTTGTAAACAGGCCAAACCTCTTATTTCTTTTTTACGCATATTTACATTTTGCATCGCAAAAATTGCCATAAATTCTCGACTGCGGCCTGTTTTGGTTCCGTAACGGTAATTGCTCAGCTTCAATTCTTTCCGTGTGCAAACTTTCAAGCTGGTGCGCAGTGACGAACATTTCTGTAGTGAATCAAATTTAGAGTCCAAAAATACGGTTTCCGGTGCAATTTTCAGTTGCAACATGTGTTCGACGGTAATTGTTGTTAACGTGGACGTCCTGGTACGAAAAATGAGTGGGGAACACGATAATTTAGTGAGAAATGATTAATTTTGAAAATCTCGGCTATACCTTGCAAATTAATATAAAAACTTTGAGAAATATAAAAATGTAGACAATTTTTCTAGAAAGTAAAGGGGAAGTTCAGACTCATACACAATATTTTACAAAATTTGCAGAAATTCGAGCGGTTGGACGATTTTTCAAAAAACTCAGATTTTCGTAAAATTCGAAAAATCATAAAATTTAAACCGTTCAACCGATATTCCCCAAATTCAATACCAACCTTCCTATTATGATACTCTCTTTATAAAAAAAAAAAAATAGTAATAAATCTTAAAATTTGCGCAAGCCAGAGCGTCGACACCCTTTTTTTGAAAAATTCAAAATGCCGTAGAATTCGTATTTTTTTAGCAATTCCAACAAAATTCCCAGAGAATGAAGAGCCTGTACAGATTAACATTTGTGCAAAACGGGAGCCCTGTAGCGCAAACCGTTCTCGAGTTATGAAGGTTCCAATTTTACAGTGCCATAACAAACACACACACATCCGGACATTGTTTCTAAATATGATTTTTCGATGTTTTGGGACATTTTAAGCACATTGGCATTGAAAACTGGAAAAAAAAAAAAATTTCACCATCACATAAAACATTCAGTTTGTGATATTTTGAGGCAATTCTGCGTAGAAAAACTCGTTTTCGCATTGAATTCGAAGGTTGCGTGTAGAAAATTATAGATCGTTGTGAAAAATTTGTAAAGACGCGAAATGCGCGTTCGTTTATGGTCATAAGAAAATTTCTTTGCTTTGTTGGAAATCCTTAAAAGTTAGCCAATAACTCGAGGTAATAACAGGAATGAGAAAAAGTGGCGTACAGCGATGTCAGACGTGTACGGAGAGGCGGCGCTTCGAGTAGGCCAGGTGAAGGGAATATTGGAAAAGCAAAAAGACTCTTATTAAACCACCTCGTTCGTTATTATACAAGGCATGTGGCTGCAGGTTGCAATCTGTGTAACGATCCACGAGTATCGACACCTGAGCGATAAGAGAGCGTGAAAAAAAGACAGAGACGAAAATGTACAAAGAACGCTCCTGCGAGAAACGGAGAAATATTTTGTGCGAAAATTAACGTTTTTATCTTTTTTTTTTTTTTTTTCGGTCGTAACGTAAAATTGTTTCGGCAGGAGAAAGATTTAGTCCAATTGTAAAATGTTTGAAAGCACGATCAACAAGGATCAAAAATAAATCTGTGTTTAAAACGTTTGTACATAAGACAGTGGTTGTCGGTGCTGGCAGATGCTGCGTGAAATTTTTTTCTTATATCCGCGGTGTGTGCACTTGCAGCTGACGTTGTTTCGCGCCCGATTCACGATCGTCAATGCGAAACGACTGGGCATAAATACAACCAGAGACCATGAAACGATCATTCGCTGTTTTCGTTTCTCTCTCTCTTTTCTTTCGCGAGCTCTTTTTATCGTCCCCATCGCAATCAGCGTTAGGAACTGGAGAGAACGTCGTGGTCCACCGATTCTCATAAAGCAAGAGGAAGAGAGGAGAAAAATTTTATTTATAATAAGAACAATGAAATTTCATTGATATCGGTCACGGAATATCTACAGAATCCGCGAGTCCCATGGATTAGCTTAATTTTAAAAAATCAAATATTTCAATTGGCTTGATTGTAAAAATTCATCGAAACAAGCAAAAAATGTGATTATTTGACAACAAATTTTTGTTCAAGTTTCTTCTCCAATACAATTTGTTATTTAAACTTTTTTATAATTCTCATAAAATGGCGAGAATATTGAAATATTTTGCACAAAAGTGACAAAAACTCAAGTGACTTTGAAAAATTCTCCTGTAGCTTCATTTTTGGGCGAGATCGTTTTTACTGAATCGGGAATCTATGCCAAACGGATTGGTCCTTGATTAGCATTTTTTATTCATTCCTTTGGGATGAATTCGCATCGTAATTTTTTTCGCATTCAAATTGATTAAAAACTGCAATGGACTGTTGAACATAAAAAATAAATTTATTAGCAACATCACTTTTCTCGGTATTTTTAGTTGCGAATGTTATGGATTTGCTGCATGCAAGTTGCTGGAAATCCAGATGGTTGATATTTAGATATTTCTCGTACTCAACTTGTTTGCTAGCCTCGCTTCAGTCACGAACTTGTGATGCTGAGACATCATCCACTCAATCTCTCTCTATATTTATATATTATTATCGATACGCTATTACGTCTCGTACCTTCTCTTTTCCTCGCCCTCTTCGTTTCTCCTGTCTTGCTCCTTCTCTCCCTTTTCTCAATCGCCAAACCCAATTACGCAATTGTGGCTAATTGGTTTGATCTCATCCATGTATTTTTTTTTTTTTTATCTCGTACACCGATTCGTCATTGCCTTATTTTTTCCCGGAACGATTATTATTCTCGCTGCAATAAAACTTCCTTTGTGTTTTGCTAAACTTTGTATCCTTCGAACACAATCAATGATATTCACCGAATTTTCAAAATTACTTCAATTATTCGTGCAGATTAACGATTTTGAAGTTTGCATCGTCGGAATCGAACGAAATTCAATTTTTTCTTGAGCAGAGCTCGTGATTCTTATTCAATGTTTAGCCATGATGATAAAACGATCGTTTCTGCGATGCAAACAGAAAATCGGTACGAAAGTTGACACGATTTTTCGAAATTGAACAAACAATTCTATAGAAAAAGTATTTCTCGTTGAACCCCAACGGTAGCGAACTTCACTGTCGTGCAGATTTCGTGTTTCTAACGAAAATTTGGCTCTGTTTGTTCGCATTGGTGTTGTTGGCGCCCAAAGTAAAATATTATTTCTATTCATTGTTGGTTTAATTTTCAAAATCATGCAAATTTAAATCTAAACTTTATATTTAAATTTAAATTATTTAAATTTAAATTATTTAAATTTAAATTATTTAAATTTATTTAAATTTAAACTTTATACTGTCCGAAGATATTGATTGTTTCGAGGTCGCGGAGAAGATGTGTTTCGAAAAATTGCTTAAATTCTGTTCTCATATAAAGGAAGCAGGGAAGAAAAAATCTTGAAAAGGATGAGCAGACGCATTCGTCGTGGTCGTCGCGTGCGGTCCGCTCTCTTTCTTCATCTATGATGCTGATTTTGTCGACGTTAATAGTCCGATGCAAGCGCGGGCGCGGGGCGTGAGCCACGTCGAAAATAGAACACGAGCGAACGAGTTTTACTTCTATAAGTATACAAACACGAGCAACACGGCAGACGCAAATCGAGTCTTCATACAAAAATAATTTTCTTTCCTTCAACTCTAAACCGCAATGATTTTTAGCCAGCCATTTTCTTTTTGAGGTGCAAAAAGGATCATTTTATCATCCTGACTAATTACTGAATATGAACACGATGATGGAAACTTCCAGAAAACTCATTTTTTATAATCATCGAAAATAATGGAATTCGTATAATTGTGGCATCTGCTAATTCCCCATTAAAATTACAAAATTATTAATCTATGTAGAATTGAAAATTGACCCTTACTTGCCACCTTGGGGTACAAACTACCCCAGGCCTAATAATAATAAAGGTAAATAGTCATTTTTCCACTTTCGTTGGTTTCAGCATTTTTTTTAGAGTACTAAAAATTAATTTTTGGCTATATAAAGTAAACAATCGTTTAAAAAAAAAAATTAGCAAAAACTGTAATGGACTGAACATAAAAAATAAATTTATGAGCAACATCACACTTTTCTCGGTATTATTAGTTCCGAAAGTTATGGATTTTGCTGCATACAGCAAGCTGCATAAAGCAAAAAGCTTTCAATATTTTCTACAAAAATTTTCAAGTCGATTATAGTTCATTTTTTATAACAATTTTTGTCACCGGGGTACAAATCTACTCCCTGGTGGCAAGTACGTAATTCTACAGATTGTACCGTAAGGGTTGAGCAAGTTTGCCTGCTGCCTGTTTGCAGGACAGCCATGCAGCTTCACTAATTTTTATTTATTCAAACACGCACATGCACCGGTGGATGAGAAATTGCTGAGCTGTTGAGTAAGAGCAGCGAATTTTTTACGTAGACATGCATGCAGTCATGGTAGACCACCTCCGGAATGTTGCTCGGTGTACACGCTGATCCCATAAGTACTGTATTACCGGCTTATGCACACCCTGCGTTCGTAGAAATATTGTTGTCTATGTGTAGCCTGGCTTTGTTCGAGAGCGAGGAAAAAGCCAGAGAGAAGGTCGAACCGAAATGTTTGTCAAATCGATAAACAGAATTCTTGCTCAAGGAGGTTGGATCACCAAATTAAAATAATCAGAATTTGATCGAATTTGGTGATAACATTATTTGCCAACAAGTATAGAAACACACATTTTTTCCAAATTTTTTACCACATGGTTATCGAATTATTGAGAGATATATCGAACTTCTTATGCACGAGATGTATAAATGTGAACTCTATGCTTATACGCGCGAACTTTTGTGTTTAATGATCGCGTACTACGTGGTGGAAAAATCTTAAAAAATTTGTATTGTCATATATATTGTTAAAGAATATATTTACCAAATTTTATTAAATTCTTATCTTTTTGAATTTTTTAACGTTTTTAATATGGTTTACAGTGGGAAAAGAAATTTATTGATTCAACAAAGCCGGGGCGAACAAAATCCATTTTGTTCATTTGACAAAACAAGTTATTGCCTCAACTACATATGCGCTTACCGCCTCATTATCTTTTTTGTCAATGTGGCGGTTTTGTCAGATAAACGAAATGTTTTGTCAAATGAACAAAATGGATTTCGTTCGTCCTGGCTTTATTGAATCAACAAATTTATTTTCTCAGTATAGCATGGCAACATATAATCGCGTTATAAGTTTAATCTTTGGACATGAAACACTCGTCGCTCAATTTTTTTGACGCACGTAAAATGAACTGAAAATTTTGTCAGAGAGAATAGAGGCGCCAGGAGTTCGGCGAGAAGGAAAATGGTTTGAATGTTACTGCGAGGACTGGATCGTTGGAAATGTCGTGGAGAAGAACGTCGTCTCGTCTGCATATTAAATTTTTGCTACCGAAGCAGCGAGAAAGAATAAAGAGAGTGAGTGGGACAGATACGAGGAAGGTAAGGCAGGCAGGCAGGCAGGCAGACAGGCAGGTAGACAGGCGGTTGAAGCGACAAGAAGAAATAGTTATTTGTTTGGTATTTTTTTCTCCTAGGCAAAGAGACGGTAACTGTAGGATCGCGAGAAATACGAGTGGCGCGCGAAGAGTCTGAATTGTGCTGAGGCTCTCGCATGACAGTCTCTTTTTTATTCTCGTCTCGGTCTCTCCGTGCACGATGAATTGTTCACGAGTTTGCGCACAGCCGACTTTTTGCCGCACGATCGGTAACCCTCGTTCGTCACTGCCGAGACGTTTTTGCTCCGATAATCGTCGCAGTTTCTTTTCAAATTTTATCGTCAATTCGATCGATCGAAATTTTCACTGGCACTTAATCTGCAGAGGTATAACGAATAGCCTTAATATTAATTTATGAAAAATCTCTTCATTCAATTTCGAGTCTACGTTCGTGAAAAAAGGACGCGACGGGAGACCGAGATGAATAAGATTGAAACGAACGAAGGCTCGGTCGTGAACCCGATCATACCGGAAACCAATAGACTTGCTTTTATCGCGATCCACGCGGGGGAGCGGCAAAGCTAGACGTCCAACATAGCTCCCCAGCTTATTCGGCTACTTACTAATGTATATATTTATACAGGGTGTTCAAAAAGTTGCAGACCACTCGATTATCGCTGAAAAAAAGTTGAAATGATAATCGATCGAAACCTGATTTCATATTTTTATTCTAAACTCCAAAATTTTTGAAACAGCAACGTGACGACTCGTGAATTTCGAAGAAATAAAATGGAACGCTGGTTTTTTTTTTTTATATCGAATTGAATTGACAGGAAAAATTTCGTTCATTTTGCATATTAAACAAAAATAATGAATACAAAAAATATTTTTTAACAGCCAACGAAATTTGCGACCAAATCAAAATCACTGACGAACAATTCATTCGTGTCAGGTTTTCCTTGATTCTGTCTGATTGCCCCTCTCCTCAAGAGAGATCTTAAGGGGAGGACAATCTTTCTGCATGAAACACATTTTACATAACCAATCACGTTTGCTCGATCATTGAACATTTTTTTTCGGCCGTCGATCTTCTCAAACAACCTGGTGATTCAGGACTTTTGAAACTCTCCGTATATGCACTCAGGGTCTCGGCTTTAAAATTGGACAAAGCTCAAACAATTTCCCAACGTCGAAATTCAATCATTCGAGCCACAATGTCAAGATAGTACCGATAATCCCACGAGAGACTATGTTAATTAATTAATTAATAACTTATCAATGATTGTGCTCCCAAAATGTTATTAAAATCCATCGATTTTAATCTCTCGATAACTGACTCAACATCCTTAATTGTTTGGGCCATCTTGTTGTACGAATTGAATCTCGAGTTCGAGGTACAAACGCGAAAACTGCGCAAATTTTGCCACAGTCGTTCGAAACACTTTTTTTCGCACACACTTGGCGTCAGGACGTTGCTGCCTCTTGACTTTTGTTGATCGGTCCATTTTATTGATGGGAGAATGATTACTGAGTCTAAATGTATAAGAAAAAGCGAGAATGTCGTTGTGTCGAGGAATCGGGACACCCCTTGCATATGCGAGCCGCAGGGACATGAGGAACTTTTGTTGTCCCATGACGATGGGTCAACGATCCTTGAGCGCACGCACGAATGTACACACACACACACGTAGCCCGGCGCAGCATGACGCTTGTCGGAAGAAAGAAAGAGCGAATTCCCAAATGCATCAAGCGCGGCTCGCGCCATCGCTGCTGCTGCTTTTTACGAGTCGATACAATCGCAGATCGTCGATAGAGTTACGGGCGTGAGTCGAGAGGTTCGTGACCTCTGCCTGGCAAGGAGACTCGTTATCTTCTCATTCTCTTCCTCAATTTTATCCCCTTCCTCTTTTGTCGAATTATTTACGTTTTTTTTTTTTTTATCGACCCAAATGTACGCGGAGGAGGCCTGGCCGTTTTACTGAAATTTCCCTCAATGCTCCGAACGAATTTTCGTTTCCAATCGTGTTCTCGCTGGAGTTCGTATCCGAAAAATGTTCGTATGCCGAAAAAAAAAAACAGAATTTCGTTGTGTTCCAAGGATGCAAATTTTGCATCGATGCAAACAAGTAAGAAAATCAAGTGTATCTGCCAATAAAGTTTATTGTCGCTGACAAAATTTCGATTTTGGATTAAAATTTTTATTTCTCCCTTGAAAACTGCTCAAGACTTCGATCGAATGATTTCCTTTTGATTCGGTTCGAATCGACACTTTGAAGAAATCAAATCTCAATGACATTGGACATTCTAAGAAAATTCATTTTTAGACAGAATCAAGAACATTATTTGTTCTCAAATGCCAGCCAAATAGAATTTCTTAAGATAAATCTATTTATTTATATTTGTAAGTAATTTGTCGATATTGCTACGAGCTCTGAATAACGTTTCAATTTCTCAGAGTGCTGGCTTATCCAATGTTAAATTACCTATGTATTGCGTTCATGGACAACGTTACAGTTGCGAAAACAACATGCAAATTAATACTTGCAGGTACGGATATGCGGACCGTAAATAATCCTGTACACACCCGCATTATATATTATCTCGTATATATACATAAACAGTATCGTGCAACCAGAAGGCTTATCATGTACTCACCGTACGATATATTTCTTTCGTTCTCTGCCTCTGTATCACATAAGTTTGGATATATATACAAAATTATATTTATGGATAATACACTGGGAATGGAGGGAGACAGTGGCCCCAGTGGTAACGTGCTCGGTTCACAACCAGTGAGCCCGGGTTCGATTCCCACCGACACCAATGGATTTTTTCTAAGTGTTTTAAACTCTGTACTCTCTGTGGTTCGGAACCCACGTTAAAATGTAGCTCCACCGAGTAAGTGTGGAATAAAAAAAATTGTGGAATAAAAGGAAAAGGAATTGTGGAATAAAAAAAATTGAGGCAAAAATGAAGACATGTAAAAACCCGAGAAGTGTATGCATGGAAACGAAAGGCTACTACTACTACACTGGAAATGAAATTTAGTTAAAAATCGTCGATATTGTGTTGAGCACGGTAAACTAAATATTTTTGGATAATTTGCACCTTCCGGGAAATAAAATTCAATCGAGGCGCCTCCTTCCCTTTTTGAGAAATTATTAACTAAACACGTTTTGGCTCGTATACGAGGATCCAGGTTTATGGATGAGAAGTTTTTGTATAGAATCTACTGAGGGATGCAAGATTTCTGGATGGGGAAACAAAATTCGATCCGAATGATAAAACTCATGCAACATCGATGCTATCGATATGGGGCATCGATGCCCCTAGGGCACACAAGAAAATGTCGCCTGACTGACCTCTTCTCGGTTCGGGAAGAACCGAGGTGTAATTTTGAAGAGCTGGATGGAGGGGATAAATTTTTTCACCTTGAGGCTATAAACTCCGTGTATTTTTTCTAGCTCTCTCGTCTCTCTCACCTGGCTGAGATGCGAGATCCTTTCTTCGCCATAGTTCAGTAATTTCTTTTCTAGAAAGATTCCTGTCGTCTGAGAACTCTCGCCGAGGGAGAAAAAACGTTTGTACGGCAGCTGCATGCTCGAACAGACTCTCGACGTCAATAAAAATCGTAAACTTTCGTTTTTTTTTCTTCTCAACTTCTTTTCCATGACGGAATCGAGCGAAAGTCTGGAGAATTGTTTTCAAACATCTAATTGATCGTTATTCTGCGACGATTCTTTTTTACGCAATGAAACAAAGTTTTCGTAAAGTCCGACAAACGTGTCTTCGTTTCATTCGCTCGAAAATTGCATACAACTAGCTTCATAAAAATTCATTCATGTTTACTTCACCAGGAAGCGCAACTAATAAAAAAAAAATTGGTAAATCTAGCGAAAATCTTATAAGGAAATAAATAATTCGTTTTTTCGTCTAATCAGGCACAATTTTTCGATACACTCCGTTCCTCCCAATACAACGACTTTCAGAAGGCTGAAATAGAAAAAAGCGCGATGATTGACGTACGAGAAACGATGAGGTCGAGACACAGTCTACCAGGCGGGCAACCGGGCGTTTTAATTGACGATGGAAATGTTTGTTTCAACAAGCTCCATCGGGGTTTCTAATTAATGCGCGTGGTGAAGTTAAGAGCATTGTGTGACCGACGGCGCACGAAAGATTAAAAAAAAAAAATAGATTCGCATGCATGTCGTGTGCGTAGGTATGCGAGATATGATAACTTTAATGATACGTCGTGTGAATAACGAGTCGTTGGTTCTCATGGAGAGTCATACAATATACGACACACACCGAGAACGAGTGGAATGACGATAAAAGCAAGAGCAGGTTTACTATACGCGCGCGTGCGCTGCCTAAACTCTGCGCGACTTTAATTTGTCACTCGTAATTGGATCCAGTAGATCGCGATCTCTATCGAAATGACTAAATTCTATAAATACCATGACAATCGAATTTTCTTTCATTTCTATTCGACGCATCACATTTGCACTTAAGGACGTTGTATGCTAAATTTTCCATCGATAGAATTCCTTTAAACTTGCACCATACAAAGAGAATAGTGAGGTCTAATTGCTCGCACAATTTTAAGAGCTTTTACCATGTAGAAGACGAGATAATTATTTATAAAAATCACTATTTTCAGTAGTTTCTCACAAGAGCGTGTGTTAAAAGTTGCAATTTTCAACATTTAATATTTCGATTTCTAAATGGTGAAGCCTTTTGAGACTTTGCATACACTTTAATGTAACATCGGAGAAGCTTTATTTAGTTTTTCAAAAAAATCGATCGTACATTTTTTTCGAAATTTTGTTTATTATATAACAAATACAGATTACCTCCGACAATCTTGGATTTAGAGTATTTTGTTCTTTAGTCAATTTGGAACAACTTTTTTTAATCAACTTAGGCTCGCAAACCATTTTGTATGTAAGAAAAACTGAAAACAAAAATTTTGATTTGACCGTTGCCATACAACGTCCTTAATAATTATGTGCTATCGAAGTTTGCATCGATGGTTGCGGCACGCAAATCATATTTCCCATTCAATTATTCAATTTTTAAAATCGTTTTTTTTCGTGAATTTGACTTCAAAGATTTGAACGTAAATTAAATTAACAAAAATTAAAACAAAAGTTAAACCAAAATTTTGGAATTTGGTTATAAGTTTTTAATTTTTTTTTTTTCATTATTTTCCTATTTTTCCGGATTTTTCAAATACCACTGAAAATGTGAAAATCAGGATTACGTTTCATGGACAATGAAAATAACGATGAAAGTTAATTCCCAGTGCCTCAAACTAAAATATAAGCTTGGCCCGAGGGATTGGAACTTCCGGTGCTGTATGATCGAAACGGAAAGACGAGAGATTCTTCCAAGAGGACAAGAATACTAATCGATGATATGTCAGTAACAAACGAGACGAGAATATACTTTTCATCGGAGACCCTAGACCACGATACTCATTCAATTCAGCCGAGGATATATTTTTTCCAAGCGTAATATCCGTCGGAATAAACAAGAGATACTCAAGAGAGAGAGTTTGCTGAGATTGACACCTCCCTCGCCAAAAATAGCTGCTCAATTTCTTCGTCCATGCATTTCAATTATTCAATTTTCCTTATTCATAACTTAATTACTATCGAAGTGGACTAAGTGTGTGAAAAACTTCAATCATTCGTTCAATCCTTCAGCCCATCGACGAATAATTAATTAATTAAATATCACGATTCCCATGAACAATTCTCCGAATTCTTCGTACCTTCGTAATTATGATTGGAAAATAGTATCCGATGAAGTGTTATTTCTTTCAATATGAATTATTGGTTTGCTAATTTTTATTTTATCTCGAGATGAAAAAGGACTTGAGAGTAGTGTTCTGCAGCAACTTTGGGCAACTTTGGGATTCGCTAGGATTATCAGAAATCATTATCAGATTATCAGATTATATTATCAGATTATCAGAGCATCCTCCTTCTCGTCTATCACGTTTCCTGTTTTTTCTAAGCTCTTCGATTGTGAATCTGGTAAAATGTAATAATTAAGTTTCGATCGGTTTCCTTCGGTATGGTCTGTTGATCTTTTTTGAAGTGTAACGTACGATTTGTTTCATCGCAAATATAGTATTTATGTGGACAAAGAAAACAAACTCGTACTTTCCCTCAACTCACCTACAACAAGGTGTGAACTTTCTGATAGGAAACGTGGTCGTATATTCAAAGAGCACGAGAGACGCACACGCCTCCCATTGCAACTGTCTCTTCAACGGCTCAATTTAATTTTCATTATATCACTCGTTTGTGTCGTAGATATTCCATTGATGTGTCGAGTCTGGGGTTCAGCTCGCACGCTAAGGTCAGACTTTATGATAATCAGGCAGGTGGGTGCGTCTAGTATAATATTCAAGTATCATGTATTTACTTAGGAGACCGTTTCTATTTTGGACTATGCAATAAAAGTACAAGTGCAATAAAAAAGTCGTTAATAGTTGAATAAAGAAATCCTCGTTCCCCTCGCACTGGTCGCTGCTGACAATTCGAACGTTGGTTGACGACCACTCGGTTTTTCCCCTGACGTGTAATAAAAATACCAAATATTGAGCCATGAGGCTATTAAATTTAGGGGCATTAAAGGCTCTCCTGAACATACAGGGGTCGGGAATGCGACCTGACAATATTCTTAGTCACTTTTTTAGTTTTTTAATAAAAAAAGCAAAGTTCATGTCGAAATGACTTTTTGTTTACTTGAAAATACGAAATGTTGGGATCGTGGAAAACGTTCATTGGTAGAAATACAGACGAGCTGCGATTGGAGTTTTTACTAATTATCGTTTTGCTAATGCTTTTCACAGTAACGATCAACAATCTGTATGATAATCGGCCGATATTAAGGGAGAGCAAAAAATTCGAAACTCAAGTTGTAAATGGTTGTCGTGAGAAGACCTGGATCGTAGATGAAAAAAAAAAGCAGAAAAAAGTGGTTTTCAAATTACGAACGAAGCAATATGAAATGCTACGAATCCCGAATGATTTCACGACGCAGGTATTTTGGCGAACAGCATCGAGTGAAACAAGATCGAGCGGAACGGACACTCACTTTTCCATCCCGATGAATGAATCCATACAAAAAATGAAGATACTCCAATTAAACGAAGTGAATGTGTCGGTGATTGGAACAGTGTGAAGGTTTATGGTATACGCGCCGAGAATGAGGATCGTATAATTCGGATGAGGCGGTTTACAGAGGTCCACGTGCTCGAGAGACATCGTGAGACACCAACGCATGCACCAGCTTCAAAGGTTCCTGTCGAAAGAACCGCAACAAGGTGTTAGGAGCAGAGAGCAGACTGCTCTTGTTTGCGAATATCGCTGAGATGCAAGTTTCGACACTTGGCAGCGATGCGAGGGACAGGTCTCGAGTCTATCGAACACGTGCGTGTCGCCTATTGAGTTCCGCTGTTTTCTCTCATAGGCTCGTCCTTGACGAATGCCCATTTTTAACTCCGATTGTGCGCACAGGCAAAAAGACGAGAGCTATGTGCGTATGACAACGATCAGCTGAAAGATCGTTTGATGCCAAACTTTTACAAAAACGATAAGGAACCTGTTGGATAATACAGCCTTCTAGGCTCAAAAATACTTTATATAAATGTAAATTTACGATTCAAAAACCAATTGACGCAAGAATCCATGCAAACAGTCACCGTATACAAAGCAGAACTGAGGAGTTCTTCCTCTGCATACGGTGACGTTATTCTTTAAGGGTTTTCCGTTATAAGACCTTCTACAGTCTCCTCGAGATCTCTAAGCAGTATAGACGTTCCTTCCTTGCGCATTCATTAATAAAGAGATTAATTAAACTTAATCCACTGCGTATATAATATTATTTCACAACCCATTTCCAATAGAACCTTTGAACTAATTTAGAAACATGAATTCTTTCATCATCAGCTCTGAATATCCGTTCTCGTCGTCTTAGAACTCACATTTTTTTGACTAGCGTATGAAATTGCAGTTCGAACGATAAATCAAAGCCCCGAGTGTCTCACATACATAAATATAAATGTTAGACGAGAAAAAGAGAACGGTTGCATCGCGCAATTACGAGGCGTCGCCTCGATAATTGGAGGTACGAAGATACGAGCCGAAGTGAAAAGCCGGGCGGGGATTGAACTGTGGGAAACAAAGTGGCGGTGTGAAAGTGGGGATTGATGGGTGGTCGAGGGTGGTAATTTCATCGACGTTGGCAGTTTAGTCGGTTTGGTACGCGGGCAGGAGGAGTGTGGCTGTGGAAAAGAGGGAGGGAGGGAGGGAGTAACAGAGTCACAGTCACGGTCACGCTTGGAGGGTTGACCGTTGCCTGGGGGACATATCGAGCCAACGAGAAGAAGAAAATACATACATAGCCAAATAGTGCATGCGGCGCTGCAGTCAACTCGGTGCAGGCTTAGTGGTGGGAATATGCTCGAGGCTGCTAGCAACTGACAACTCGAGAGTTAGAGGAAGAGGGAGCAATAATAGAGACACTAGCATAGGTGTTCGCATGCATACACAGTGGCTGGAGTTGGGTCGAACGGTTCTAGAGATATAGCAGACAACAGCAGTGAGAAGGTCACATGCACTGAGGGAGATGAGAGAGAAAGGACACTGTGTGTGATCCGCGGCTGTTGAACCAACGGTCGGAACTCAGACGTACGATTAAAAAAGAAACTGAAGGCACGAGAGTGGGGCAAAGGAAAAATTTCATTTCGAGGTGGAAACTATTAAGGACGTGTATGCAAAATTTTCTATCGATATAATTCTCGCGCAATTTTAAGAGGGTTCACCACGTAGAAGTCGAGATATTTATTTATAAAAATCACAATTTTCAGTAGTTTCTCATAAGAGTGTGTGTTAAAAGTTGCAATTTTCAACATTAAATATTTCGTTTTCTAAATGGTGAAGCCTCTTAAAACTTTGCATACACTTTTATGTAACATCGGAGAAGCTTTATTTAGTTTTTCAAAAAAATCGATCGTACATTTTTTTCGAAATTTTGTTTGTTATATAACAAATACAGATTACCTCGGACAATCTTGGATTTAGAGTATGTTGTTCTTTAGTCAATTTGTAACAACTTTTTTTAATCAACTTAGGTTCGCAAACCATTTTGTATATAAGAAAAACTGAAAACAAAAATTTAGATTTGACCGTCTCCATACAACGTCCTTAAAGTTAATCAGGAATGAAATGGTTTACACGAGGGAAAAGGGTGAACAAAACGAATCGTATTTCGGGATACACACGCGTCGAGAGATCGGAAACGACTGACGAACGCGGACCGAAAAATATTAACGTGATGCTTAAGAACACTTTTTGTTTTTTTTTTTGTTTTTTTTAAATATATATATGTGACGAACTTTTCGCGATAGTCAATATTTTTAACAGAAACAAATACCGAAACCATTGGCTTATCGCTGTTTTATTTTTTTTTTCAATTCGTTACGGATCGTCACGTGTTGCCTGTTTCTTCTCTCTTTGTTTCGGAAACCCCACTCACTTGCGCCTGACCCACGCCACTCTGATGACGAAGTTCGCAACGTTGCGATGCGCCGAAACTTTTTCATTTTTGATAATCATTTGAAAACTAGATCTCTCATAGAACAATTATGACTTTACGAGAATTTGTAAAAATTTAACATCGAAAAGAGATTTTTCGTTGCATTCCGGCGATGTAAATTTCATTAGCATTGATTTTTCGCCTTTTTTCATTAGTCTCGTGTTTTATAAACAAAGAATTAGATTTTGAAAACGTTAGCACAATCGACTCGTGGAGATGCGTTTAATTTCTCTGCCCTATGACGGCCCCCCATTGCATTAACTCCGAGGAGTTGCCTTTCCGAACGTCTCGAGACGTGCCAGAGCGTGCCCTTATCGTCACCCGAGGCGATTACTCGAGGGAGACTGTGTCAGCAAAGTTTTTCGTCGCCTCCCTTCGTCCACGGCAAATGCGATCGCTCTATGACGCGATGGCATTGTGATACGAAAATATATCTAACACGTAGGCATAAGAATTGTACGCGGTTTCACGTATTACTATCACAAAACAACTTTGGTTAGGATTCTTTAAAAATTTTGTACAAACGTTCTTGGCACCAAAACTAACAGTTTTCTCCTATGAAGAAAATTTTTCTGACGTTTAGAATTTGAGATATTTAATTTTTAATTTTTCCCATCTAAACGCGTGTAAATTGAAGTTGCTTTCCTTTTGTTTTTTTTTCTTGCAATTTTTTAACGAAACATGACTTCAATTTCAAAAAAATTTCTCAAAAAATTGAAAATTGAATATCTCGAATTCTCAACGACAGAAAACTTTTCTTCATTTGATGCCAAGAACGTTTATACAAAATTTTGAAAGAACCCTAAATGGAGTCGTTTCGTGATATCAATACCTTCAGTAACGCCGCCGTTTCGTTTTTCATGTTTTGACATCTTTTGACCGCCTGAATATGAAATTTGAGCCGAAAAATCGCTGACTACAGTCACGTGTTTACTTTATTTTTATCAAGTTTGTCTGGTATTGACCTTTAACGGGAAATCGGCGCTGCTTGTAATTAGTAGTAACTTGTTTATTCTGCACTTGATACTTTAATGCGCGTGTTGTTAATACAACACGTCGCGCGTGTACAAGCGCATCAAGGCATCGTGCAAGCAGTTTTTCTCCGAGTTCTTGCTCGCAGTTGAAAACGGCGACTCTCTCTCTCTCTCCCTCTCTCCCTCTCTCATATCCCCCCGCAACCGCTACCGCCGCGTTATGTGTATATGGCAGAGGCAAAACGGTGTTTGCGCGCGATTCTTTCCACCAACAACGGTTTGTACATCGTTCCGTTGCTTTCAATCGGTTTAATGCAACAGTCTCGTCTGCATCCTCGTCTTTCACGAGATTCGACATTCTATATGCGATTTTTCCTCTATCGTTGCCCTGTGCGATTTACGCGTGTTAGGACGGTGACATTTCTTTTATATGTTTCGGATTTTTTCCTCATTATTTATGCTACGAATCGCACTGAATCACCGTGTGTTTGGATTCAACTTTTACTCGAAACTGCTGAACCTCCGAAATGTCGTAATTGACGTGAAATTTCCGAATACAGTGCGTTGGATTCGTGACCTCGAAAAAAACAATATTTCCGTTCGTTTTCAAGTGAAAAATATATTCGACAGGAATTACGCGACGATTTGTAAAGAGAAATGAAAAGAATGTGAAAATAATGTTCTCCGCACGTTTGAAAAGAAAAAAAAAGTAAGGCGCGTACGAACTTTCACTCAACTTGTTGAACAACGAATCATAAACTTATTAGTAAATAAAGTTCCACGCGGAACGATGAAATTAACATAAAAATTTCTCTTGCCTCGAGCTGATTCTCTGGTTTATGTTTGAAGAATAATCGTCGGTATTGTTATCGGGATGCGGGCATCGATTTTCTCATCCAATGGAAAAAAATAGACGAATTTGTCGAGCTGCTGCATGACGTGAAATTGATGGGGCGAAGAGAGGAAGTTGGCGGGTAAGATAATGGAGTCTCAGGATCGTTGTTACCAGTGGTAATCTGTATTCACGCAACGATCCAGTCCTTATCGCGGTCGGGGGAGGGGCAACGAGGGTGTTCGTCCCCGTCGTTACCATAAAACTAAAAATACTATGGGGATTATTTACAAAAGAGGGAAGACGACACTGGAAAATGGGAAAAGCAGAGAAACTGAATGGGCTGATGAGCGTCGATGAGACATTGGAACAACGTTTGTCGAGCAGTTTGTACGTCGAGGTTGGAAAAATATTGGAGAAAAAAACTAAAAAGATCGAGAAAAATCACGGAGAGTGAGGAAACAGGAAAAAGCTTCTATGAGAATTTTGTACGCGGTCTGAAAATAACTGAACGAGAGGAAGAATGATTGAGAACGTTGAAGCACAGCGTTGATAATACGACTCGTTGGAAGTTTTCGAGTGTAAAGGGTAAAACTGTGAAAGGAAAACGGAGACTCTAGAAACTACGAAAGACATAATAACGAAGCAGCTTCGTAGTCGTCGGGGAACTCATCGGCGTAGGAAAAATCGTGTCCAAACATATTTGAGGAATTTTATAATCGAACTAGATAAATCTGAATTGCTTGTTCGTTTCGCTAGTTTTTTAAACTCTTGACACTTCAACTTGATGCGTCGATGAAAAGTAGTAAATAGCTGAAAATACAGCAACGCGAGCAATCGTTTTCCGGTGGTCTCGTATATTCGATGCAGACACTGTTGAATAAATATTTTTTGGTACGTGTAATGGAAAGAGAAAAGCAACGAATCGTATGCCAAGAATAAGGAAAAGAACACGGAGAAAGAGAGAAATAGTCGCGTCTGATCCAACGAAAACAATATCATAGAAATGAGAGTCTTTTGAAAACGTCACTGGCTGAGGGAAACGAGGAATAAAAACGGAACGTCTGGATGTGTGAGAAGAGACAAAAGTAATGTGGTAGTAGGAGTGACAGTGGGAGAGAGAAAAATCGTAGTCGAGGAAGAAGAAAGGTTGGCCGAGCAAGAGGAAAGTCATGGTTGTGTGAAATGCGAGGGACTGGTGGGGGGAAAAGCAGAGCAAAGGGAAATGATGTAGAGGCGAGTAGGAAGGAGATGGAAAATATTGTGCAAATACACATACCTACATGAATATATGTATACAGGTCCATGCACGTGCATGTACCGAGGAATAAGAGAGCGAGAGAGAGAGAGAGAGAGAGAGAGAGAAAATCCGGTTGCCTGGCGACCAGCCAGCCATCTAGTTCGATCCCAGCCGGCTGAGAGCAGCATCCAGCACGCAGCAGCAGTAGCGGCATCAGCCAACATACAAACACACATACAGAGCCACCCTCGCGGCGAACAAGACCCAAAGCTCGCCACCAGTCGGCTCTCCTCCTTCCGAGAGGATACACAGTAGTGCATCCGACACAACAGCTTTTCAAACTTATCAAGCCCACCCGCCCTTATACGCGGAAAGAGATTAAAGCTGCAGCTACGAGGATATTTACATAGCGTTTCGTTTCGTCTTGCTTTTTCGGGTGTGGGTGGTGTTGTTGAGCGTGCGGGAAGCGCTCGCGTTCGCGTGTGCTGAGCTGTATCATCGACGGGTTGATACACCCGGCGTAAAGGATCGCGATGAGCACTCGGTGAGAAAAGCTCTCGTGTCAGTCACACACGCGTCACTCCAGATAGCAACAGACTCAAACTTGCATTTTCATTCTTATGACAAAGTTGCTAAATCCTACGATTTCAACAGTCCCGTGTCCATCGGTTCGTTCGTTTTTGGCATTCGAAATTCTCATTCTGAATTTCTCGCTCCAACTCCATATCGTGACTTCCGGCTAAGACAAATACGGAATTTAGTTTTGTTTGATTAATCAAGTGCTCGTAATTTAATTAACAAAATGATGGGATTTTCGAACGTCTGGATGGCAGCTGCTCCAGCAGACGCGGCATCCTCGTAGAGATATCCCAAGAGTGGAATCTCGTAGGGCGAGTCTGCGGTAAAAAAGGATATATGAGGAAAAAGGTCGAGGAAGGAAGAAGTTGAGAGAAAGAGAAAACGCCAAGGCGAAGGAGAGTGCATGCGCCTTGCGAACGCTGCTGCAATCTCCGTTGTAGCGAAGAAGCATCGAAGGAGAGAGAATATAAAGGACGCGCGAAGCTCGTTCGAGGGGGGGGAGGCAAAGGAACAAGCCGTGGCCAAGGAGACGGAAAAGACGAGACGACGAAAAGAGCCCACAACTGCTTGTTCTGCGGATGCGCTGCCACGAGAGAAAAGGGAATGAATCGATTTTAAAAAAAATAACAACAACAAAAACAACCTCAAAGGAACGACCTTGTGAATTAAAAAAGCAGCGACTCCCAATGATTGATATCAATGCTCTCGTCTCACTTCTAACTTCCTTGTCGCCGATCGAGAATTTCGCTCTCTTTCTCGTCAATTCTTCCAAGTAATCCTTCCGTTCAAAACTTCGAGCTACACCGGGTTATCGCGGATTTGGGTCAGAGCTTCGGAGTAGAGAATAAAAAAGGAATAGAAATAATTGATAAGGAATAAAGTGGAGTGATTGGTCGATATTCGTCGTAGATATGACTCCTCATGATAATTACGGTCGTAGTCTCGTTCTCGTAAATGAGTATGGTGACTCTACGGAAATCGCAACCCCGAGTTTTTTTCGACCTGTTGTCAGTTCCGACGTGTCTTGGCTGATGTAAGCTTGACAGAGAGCATCAGCGACGTTGACTTGGCAAAAAGTGCTCTGCCCCATGCCCGAAAACTGTATTTTAAATCGTACGCGAAATATTCTGCGATTTCCATTGCGTTGCACACGCGGATAAGATTTTTTGGGTCTTACGTAAGCCCTTCACGCGAGAGGCGACCTTCGAGACCATTGACCGCAGCAACGACCACAGTGAGAATCTCTCAAGAGATAAAAGTGCAACACACCAACGAGGAATATAGAGAGAAAGAGAAAGGAAGAAAGAGTTTCACAGCGCCAACTTGCTCACCGGCTCGCTTCTTCGCGCTAGCCACGGTAACGATTTTCGGTAAACATGTTTCAGTGCATCATACAACAAAGAAACGGATGGATCCATCCCTCCAGTCCCGATACCAAGGACGTCTTTCCAGGTATTTATTATCACACTTGGAACTTGACTTTTTAACATCAAATTCCATCACTCTCGGACAGCAGCAATACTGCTTCCGATAGCGGTCGGAACTACGACGATTTTATCGAACGTGAGCGCTCCGCTTAATCTATTCGATCGAAAATCGACACCCGCATGTCGAAATTGACAACCGATGTTGACCATAGAAGGGAACAAGTTTTTTTCTGAGTTTACGATGTTTCTGGATGATTGACACTCAGTCAAATTTGGCGGTGGGTGTCAAACGAGTTCCCTGCAGTTTCCGCTGGCCCTCGTGCGAACGCCACGACGTAGTTAGTTGGGAAAGAGTGGGCAACGCTCTGCAGAGGGTTTCGCGGGGACGGCAAGAGGAAGAGCGAAGTGTGGAATGAAGCGGAGTTGTAGTGATAGGACGAGCTCGTAAAAACTCGCTAACGTAAACGTGGGAGCGATAAAAAAAAATATCTATGCAAGAAAAAAAAATAAACTGTGAATTTTACAGTTTTTTTTTTTATCACTGGCGCCTCCCGGAGGGGTCAACGATCAATGATTCATTTAATTATTCGAAATAAAAATAACACAGCGCTTTATTAATGACGTTGACGTTTTTGCATTGGTCGGAAAGCAACGAAAATTCTTCTCAATAATTTATTCAATGATTTCAATGATTGGGATCCAAAGGAGAAAAAAAGTTCAACCTGATCTTTAGTTTTCTTAATAGTTTGAAATCTAAAGATTAAGACAACGCATCCCTCGATTTGTAATCGATTCTTCAAGCCAATTATTTCCAACCAAGTATCGTTGGTCGGAAAATCGTCGGTAGAAATGCGTGGAAATACGCGAATCTACACCAACGCACTCCCGAACTATTCGACCGATTGCCAAACATATATTCGAAAATAAAACGTTCAGTCGCTCATAATTCGACAAAAAACGAATGACAACACAAATAAATGAAATAAAGCGACTCGACGCGCGTCGCGTCAGGGACCGGTGCAAGTGGAATATAAAACAGAAATATAAAGTAAACGGGAAACGGAGCAGTCTGCTCTTGTATCACATAAACTCGACTCCGAAAGACTGCATCCATTCGCGTAGACTAGAAACCGTAAGGTATACACATAACATAACTAGTCCATTTAGTAATACATGTAAAAATGTTTTGGAACATACTTTATTCGATATGCAAACGGTTAGTTCCTATATATCTCGTAGAATAATAAACACGACTATACAGGCTGTCCCAAAGACCGTACCGATACTTTAAGGCGCTTTTAGCGACATGTTGTGCGGCCAAAATTAAATAATTCGACGACGATCGACCAAAAAATGCATCTTTTTGTTGAGGACCCAGTGTCATATTTCATGGTGCATATAAAAATTTATAGAGGAGAGGCAGGCAAAGCGAAACACCCTCGCGAAAAAATGGCATTTTTACTTTTCTTAAATCTCAAAAATTTGATCATTTCGAAGGAATTGGAATTCAAGAAATTTCCAATTTTGAAATGTAAATACATACAAATTTTACTTTTTTGGCAAATTGCTTCGCGTTGCCCGCGCCTCTTCCTTATAATATAAACATCTTTTGGAAGATGCTCCATTCGACATTCACACGTCCAGATCCTATATATGCCGTAAACTAATAAACACGACTATACAGACTGTCCCAGATATCGTATCGACACTTTAAGGGACTTTTGGGGTCAATTCTTTGAGCGAAATTAAAGAATTCGAAGACGAGCCACCCAGATGCGTTTTTTTTTTGTTTGGACCAGCGTGCGGTTTCGTGGAATAATATAAATCGTAATAAGTCGCTTTGAGAGCCATAGCGAGGGTGTGAAATTTTTTTTTCCCTATCAGAAAATTTTTCCGCGATCACTGTGGCGAGGCTGCTACCTCAACTCGTAGCCATTTTTCTTGGATCAGTCTCGTCTGGTTAATCAGACACGAAACGTTTGAACAAATACAGTTGAGAAACGAGCGGCGCGGCGTATACGTGCCGTACCACAGCCAGCCAGATCCAGTGAAACTGTACGATCTCTTTCGATGCGCGGTATAAACGCCGGAAGCCGTGAATTGACGCTTCCGATGTGTGACGCGCGTGGCTCGAACGCTCCGCTCTTCGCTCATCTTTCCTATCACTACGGAGTATTCTTGTCGACAATATATTATTCAACGGTACCACAAAAAGTAGTGGCGTCACAGACTTTTTTTCGTAAACAATTCTCATTTTTTTAAAATCAAATCCACACTGAGAATAAAAATTTGTAGATTCAACAAAACCAGGGCGAACGAAATTCATTTTGTAAATTTGACAAAACATTTTGTTTAATTTGACAAAACCGCCACATTGACAAAAAAGGTAATGAGGCGGTGAGCGCATATGTAGTTGAGGCAATAACTTGTTTTGTCAAATTTACAAAATGGATTTCGTTCGCCCTGGCTTTGTTGAATCTACAATTTTTTTTCTCAATGCAAAAGAATATCAGAACGAAAAATTGTTACGACTTTTTTTTATTGGAAAAATAACGAACAGAAAAAAAGACAGTTCCGCTGGGGCCTGCAAACTTCGGCGACGTGTATGATAAGGATGTTTGTCAGCGGACAATTGTACAGTAGTTGAGAATAATAGTGATGACAATTGTAAAACTGTTCGTGAGGGCGCGTATCTTTTATCTCTGCTATTCAACAACTTTGCGCTTCAATTTATTTTGCTTCAATTTATTTTTGCTTTTCAATTTATTCCTGCGTATTTTCTTGTGTTATTTATTCGTGCTATTCTGATTTTTTCGAAAAAACGGTACGAGGAGAGCATTTAAACTAAAAAAATTGCCATATCAGAAGAGAAACAAGCGACAACCTTATAAATTTCGGGTAATTCAAGTCTAAGAAAAATGTTATTTTATATATTATACAAGAAAACTTACGATCGATATGCAGAATCGCAAAATTGAAGGGCGTTTTCCATTCTTATCGCTGTAACGGTATTTTTGCAGTTTTGATCAGTTTGTGCGTCTGTGTGTGTATTCTGAAAAATAAATAAAAACAACGGAAACATCGTCGCCGAAGAGCTGGAATAATTTTTTGTATTGATCGATTCCGGCCTCAACTCATGGTAACCATAACTCTTTCGAGCATAACTGTGCAAATTGAATTTTCGATTCGCAATAATTTATAATCGAAGGATTTCGAACGAAAGTTTGGAGGAATTTAACCCTCTCTATGGATCATATGGGTCTTTTTTGACTCGAACGACAACTTTTTTTTTCGAAAATCTCGTTTTTTAAAACGTTTCATTTGAAAATAAAATAAATGCAACTATAACAACTATGAAACCTCAAAGTAAAATCAATGGAGAGAATTTCAGAATATTTTCAGATTTTTTTGTCTCCAAATACGTGAGATATACGCAGCAGGACGAAAAAGAGCCACACGATCCGAAGTGCCGTAAAAAATCATATGATCGGCGTAGGATTAATGGTAATGCTCTGGAATCGAATGAATTATATGTACATTGTCAAATTTTGTTATGGTTAAAAGAGGAATTCGCAATAATAACGATTTTTGCTAATTTCGTACTGCGGAGAAAATTTAGTAAATTCTTTTTAATCAGTTAATCAGTTGACATTCGACATTTCCGGAGCTGTTGGCCGTGAACCTATAGCACACATGCATGGCCTGGTTATGATTTCTTGATCGTGAGAAAGATCCCAGTCGCGCAGCCGAGCCAAAGTGACGTTTCGTTTAACCACAAACTCCAGAGCATACGAGTGGATGGGTCGTGGTTTCTGTATGTGTGAGAGAGTGTGTCCCTCACACACATGTGATCAGCATAGAGAGCTCGTTAGCTCAAGAGCAAAAAGACGTTAACTCCGCTTCGGTGTGGGCGCCGTGCGCCTTTGATGTTTAGAGATTTCGGCGCGAGCTGCTTAATTCTTATTCATTTGCAAAGAGCATAAGCGGGCAGATTGGATGAATTTTGATTTTACGATATAAAAGTCACTTTTTCCGGCACTCATGATGCAACTATTTGCGTGTCCTTGGACCACATCCATTTGCACGTGAACGATATCGAACTGATTATATTATTAAGGATAATGTTACACTCTGCGCAGCGATACGCTGCCATCGCTCTCAACATTTTATTGCTCGGCCTAATAAACGCGATGATTTCAGACCTTCAAATATAAATCTGTTTGATTCGAACGTCATTACATTAATGTGCGTCTCTGACGGTGTATGCGGACATCCATCGAGGCATGAACACCGAGTTATACTTTTGAACGACTATTAAGAAATAATGGTTGTTTCGCGAGGGAGAGAATATTAGGAATAATGTGCGAATTTAAGCTCGTCCTTGGACGACCTTTCGAACGGTCACATATGTAGTAACCACCGGGTCATTGAGACCATAATTAACCCGCTTGTTGACGCGATTCGCGAGCGGTCGTTCGTTAACTCAAGGTCAAAGTCATCCTCCGATACTCGTCATCACTGAATGCAAAAAAGACTTATATTCTTGCATCTTCGTTATATTTTTTTCTTTATTATTTTAAAGCTCCTTTGAGCCGGAAACAGACCCGTCTGCGTATACGTGTTGCATGAGGTTCAAGGACGTTTCGATTCATCGATATTTATTTTGAATTATCATACGTTTTGATTCGATCCGACGATGATAACCGTCGAACTGCTGTTGTCGGAAGTTGTTGGCGCAGCTCGATGAGATGTAACTGCCAAACACTATTCGTATTTGCAATGAGTCTGACCTTTTCTGATACAAAAAACAAAATTCCATACAACTTCATGGATTTTCTAACCGCACAAGAATTTAACGTCGTTTTGCGCGGAAACATAAAAATTGAGAGATTTTAATGGAACTTTACGAGCAACGAAATTTTAAAGTTTGAAGAGGACAAAATTTTCATATAGTATTGGTCAACGATTGTGGGAGAGTCTTCTTTGCCGTTCGAAAATTGAATTTACAAAAAAAATTGCAACAAGTGCAGTAATTATCAAAAAGATGAATTAAAAATATATTTTTCGTTGAATTCCAACGATGCAAACTTCAGTATCACCAATTCGGAATGTGCACAGTGCAGGACTCGTTTTCTGAACCCGACAATCGCACTCCCGTCATCGATGAAAACACGTAATTCTGATACAGTCATTTTACATTTTCTTTTTTTCCTCGTTCAACAACATCGGTCAATAATCTCTTTACTCCGGTTTCGCTTTTTTCCCCTTATTATTTTTATTCGAGTTGGATGAACGTCGGCTGTCTCGCACGCGCCTCGTTATCTATACTTGGATGACGTGAATAAGCTGGCAGAGTTAATTAATCACTGCTACGCTCACACTTCCTACATCGTAGTCTTATTTTTCCCTCGTTTTTATTGCACGCGAATACCTCCCCCAAGCAGTGAGCGAGTTTTTTCTTGCACCCTCCGCTCCACGCTTTTCCTCTTTTCTTTATACTCGAATCTTAAATCTCTATTTGTCTCTCGCTCTTGCTTCCCTTCTTTTCTTCTCTCTATCGCTCTGTCATGTACACACGTTTCATGGGCTTTCATGAACAAACATTTCAGTGTTAACGAGCAACGAAGAAGCGATAGAGAGAAATCATGACAATTTCGTAATTCCTCGGATCAACCTAAGGGCCAAATATCGGTTCGAAAATTCCACTTCGGTATATCCAAATTGCAGGCCCTTTCTGAACAAATAATCATAAATCGCAAAAATCGCAGACGACACTAACGTTAACCCCTGTGTAACGGAATGGAGCCATTCCAAAAGGAAACACCGGAGAATTAATGAATGAATGAATAAATGAAATAGTTTATTATGCCCTGGAAAGAGTTCCGTGGGCAATTAAGAAATTACATGAGAAAAAAACTTGAAAACTAAGACTTAAGAACTAGGAGAAAGAGTAAACATAATTAGATGAAGAAAAAAGAAAACGAAAAAAGCGATAATAATTAATAATAATAATAGGTAAAGCAGCAAGTACCAGATAAGAATCAGGCTAGAGTCGAGAGAGAGAGAGAGAGAGAGAGAGAGAGAGAGAGAGAGAGAGAGAGAGAGAGAGCGTCGCCTGCCTCATTATCCTTTGACATCCACCGAAGCGTATCTCGCTCGGTGTCTCTTCCTTTTTTCGTCTCTTGCTCACATTCGCCCCAAGCAGATAACAGCTCGACTCGAACTTTCTATATATCCTCCCGTCTGCCACCAGCTAACAAGAATGACAGTGGCAGAGATTCTGAGAGAAAGAGAGAAAGAAAAAGGGGAGAAAATTGCAGTGAATAAAAATTACGATGGTATCGTGCATGGGGTTCTTAGGGTAAGTGCACGATTCTGGAATCTCTGCGAGAGACGTTTCTCTCCTCCGGACGAACATAAACGAGAATCTCTTGTGCGAAACGGCGGTAGCTACTCTTGTCGAGCAATGTTTATGTCACTGGTGACAGTCGCGATCATATCCGACGAGCACGAGAGTAAGAATTGATGCACATGATTCTCGTCGTGCATCGAGTCTCGTTCTTTCGATGGAAATTCCAGCTACTGTTTTTTTTTTTTCATTATAACTATATACGCTGGGAGTTCTTATTAATTGAGCCTCGTTAAACACTCGTTTGCCTCTTTCGTCACTCTCGCGACTCGTTAGGGTCCGCACACGATCGATCCAAATTGTCGTAGTCACTCACGAAGGGTTTTGAAAATCCCGACTCGTATATCGATCGTTTGCGATTATATTTTATCAGGATTTTCCAGAAACCTCATATACTTAATCCGGAACTTAGATTTACATGCAAAAACGATCTTTATTATCGAATTTTGATCATTTGCTCAAATGACCTATAGATGCCAACCCATCATTCGACTCAGTCTCAAAATAATAACAATTTAATATTATTAAGATCGAAATTGGCTTCGTTTAGAATTTTTGTTTTTCTTGAAAACGTATTTCTCCTAAACGCACAAATTCAATGACTCAAATACAATAATACGAAGAAAAAAAATTGTTTGCTGGAGAAAAATCCATTCGGTTGGACGAAGAATTCAGAAATGCAACAAGTTTTTGTTCTCGTATATACATGGGCCACCCTTGTTTCTGTTCAGCAACCGCGTAGATGAATGGCTGTGGCACAATAATCGATTGATACATTGCACTTCGTTGATGGCAACGTTTCGATCAGGAAATCAAAAATGACACTTATTTCTTCGTTATAAAAAAATTGTTTGATATCAATCGTCGATATATTTTCCAGTATTCAATAAAATGCTAAAGTTGGTATGTCATAATCGATTGATACATCGAATTAATGCAAAAACAAGAATCGAGACTCGTAGGAGGCCGCGTACGATAATAAATGATATTGCGAGGCTTGGCTCATGCTCGGAACGTTCCTTGCATGCATTTTTATCCACGTAGTATATATCGATAAAACAACCACTAATTTTCAAACGAGTATTTTCGTTTGGAAATCGTGCAACGAGTTCAGTTCGTATTTTATATCCGGGTGTTTGAGGGGCAAGGGGAGAAGGGCTCTGCCTGGAGTGGTTGAATGAGGTGGCGATAACACAATCACCGGAATATTTACATCCTGGCGGTGTGGTGGCTCTCTGCATATCGTACTCGCATTATTCGCGATTAATACGCGAGACTTATTTGTGCTCCACATGTTGAGTTTCCTTGTGAAATGGAAGTTTTCTAAAGTGCATATTTTAGGGTACTTATCGCACGAATGAGTTTTTCTTCAAAATCTCATCAAATTAAGTCTCGACGTGTGCGAATCTATGGGCAAAATTTTGGAAGGATCAACCGCGTCCCGAATTCGAGATACTGGTATAATTGAAGCTTCCCTCGCGTTCTTATGGTCAGCCGTGGAGAAATTCACATATTTTACGAAACTCCGAAACATTTCGACTGATTTTTTTCAACTTTTTCTCAATTACAGCAAAATGCATGACGAGGTACGTCTAAAATAATTATGAATTTTGATCATTTAGTCGCGGAAATACGCGGCGGTACGCAATATTTCGACCCCATCATTTCGACAAAATGGTTGAGAGTGCGAATGAGAGTGATGAGTCTAAACCGAAATGACACGGTGGATTGCAGCGACTCGAACATCTAGGCGGTACTACATTAATGGAATATTATGCGCGGTCATGGTGCGGTGCCCACGCACTGCGCAAAAAAAATCGCTTTACTCCTCTTGTACTCCATTTTCACTATCACCGCCTAAACGTCTCGAGTTACCGGATACAACCAATTTTCAAATAGTTTTCATACCCATCCTCCTTCCTCTCTCTCTCTCTCTCTCTCTCTCTCTCTCTCTCTCTCTCTCTCTCTCTCTTTAGTTTTAGTTTTATTCTATGTCTGCGTATTATTTTGTACTGCCTAATTGTTCCACGCATATTTTTAAAACGCTACAATATGTTTTGTCACCTCTGCCTCATGGGTTTCCAAGGCAAATAAACTCAATCAATCAATCAATCAATCAATCTCTTTCCCTCTGCCTCCCTCTCTCATTCTCTCGATCTGCTACTGGATATTACAAAAGGTAGTGAGAATGAAAATTTGGTAAAAGCAGAATCGTCCGAAGTCATTGACATCGAAAATAATAAATTGATTATACTCGAAGCCATAAAAATTGGACGCGCAGTTACTCAAAATTGTAACTTGTTACGTTAATAAAAAATGAAGAACCGAATGGTTAATACAATATTAAGCTTTTAGAAACTGCAATGTTCGTTGGATCGAATCGGCTGACAATCGGTATCGCACTACTCGTTGATACAGAACGTAGCGCTCGTTTCGTATTTTCGTTTCTCTTCGATTCGGTTTTCCCCGTGCAATACAGACCGATCGATGTTGCGTTAACAGAGGGCAATGCAACGAAAACGCTCAGAACAGAGACCTCGGTGTACGTTTATACGAAAGTCTGCGCAACAGAAACGAGCTGCGCATTGAGACTGAGATGCTTTGAGGATCAAACCGAAAAAATCATGGAGATGAGTTAGGAGAATGTCAGGGTCATGGATCTCTGTCATATAGTTTGGTCTGAAATGGCCCATACAAATGTGTGCTCGCGCGCGTGTACAGGATGTACGAATACTTTGAAAAGTATGTACAGGTTCGTAATGCAGAGCGTATGTACGCACGAGAATGAAATAAGCAGAGAGAAGGGGCTGAGTAGTCGGTAGTGTGTATTCTCCGTGTGGGCCCAGCCCCCGGGTAATTGCGGTTAATTCAGCGAGGAACGAGAGCTCGATCTCGAGCGAGCGCTCCAGTAGTGAGTACATTGTAGTTCGCGGTTCGTTGTAGTCGTCCTTAACGCGATAGCGCTTTCTCTCTCACACACACACACTCTCTCTCTCTCTCTTGCTCGTATTTTTCGTCTGGGAAGTTAGAGAAATAGTCTCACACGTTGCGGAGCTACGATCGAGTCGAGAAGAACGTATTGCGTCGAAATCGATCATCGGGTACATATTTTACTGCAATTATTGGAAACAGTTCGATTCGCCATTTTATTTTCGTCAATATTTAAGTGATTAACCGACGATTCGTAAATTCTGTGACGTGCTCGAAAATTGTGCTGTCATTTCCACTTGGTTTTCTCGGTGCGTGCGTCCGTTGATATTTATTAATATTTCAGTAAACGACAAATTTATTCATTGGATTATTTGCGAAGCACGTTCCGATGGATGCAAATTTTAACTGCTTTTTCCCTCTCGTTATTCTTCAAAGAAAAACCGACTCTTTGCTGCTGTGATGCTTTATTTTTTTTTCTTATAAACATCGCGGAACGTTCAACTACGTTCTGAGCCGACGTATTGTACGCGCGGCCAGGACGTAATCTCGTTGGGAAAAATTTTCATAAACACACACACACACACACACACACATACACGCGTGCGTACTTTCCTCGTTTTATAAATCCTCTTGGCAAGGATCCTGTTTATGTTTCTTTTCTTCGTTCTCTCGCTTTCCTACTTTCTCCACGAAAGCCGCGGCCTCACGGAAACCTTTTTTCAGCTCATAGCAAACGATACTAGTTTCGTACATATTGCCAAGCCCAAGATTTTCAATAAACGACAATGTTCACTCCGAAAAATTGCGGTTTTCTCAACAGTCCCTTGATCGTTGCTTCTTTATTTCAATAAAACTTATGCCGTCGAACCTAAAGAGTAGGAACTTGTCAACTGATGAAATAAATGACGTTGAAGTGCAACGAAATTTCTCCAAAATTCACGCGCTGTCCTTTTCTATGAAGATTTACCAAATTTTTGTATCATTCGGAAATTAAATTTGCTAGAAAACTTGCAACGTCATTAAAATTTGGAAAAAATCATACATCGAAAAATTTCTTGATGGATTTCTACAATGCAAACTGCAATAGCCTCCTGCTCTGCTATTTAAGAATGTTGAGTCCCGAATCGCAAATGATGAGAAAAGTCTGAAAATTTGCTATGTTTTTATATGAAGTATTTAAGAGATCGTGTAAAAATTTCACGATCATTAGGAAGCTCGTTATTGAACAATTAACATTAATAAATTAAATGTAGTTTTATGGAAACTGGTATAACTTTGCGATAATTTTTTTTTTTTTTGACCTCTCAATTTTTAAATATCTACAATATACCGAAAGCAACGGAAACAAAACGAAGTTTACTAATAAATATCTTTTGTATTTGTTTAAAAAATTGATCTCAACAAAATGTTAATTTTTTAACAACGAGCTTCCTAATCGTCGTGAAATTTTTACACGACCTCTTAATTATACTTCATGCAAAAACGTACCAAATTTTTAGAATTTTTTCACCATTTTTTATTTCAACCCTTAAGGGGGTTAAACTAATGATGATAGAATTCGAAAAATTTGGTATGTTTTAACATGAAGTATTCAGATACAAATTTCACGACGATTAAGAAGCTATTTATTGAACAATTACCATTAACAAGTTTCATAGGTACTCAACATCCTTAAATGTATCGAGCGAATTACTCGCAATAAGCTAATGTAGGATTTGTGAGATTAGGCTCTTCACCGTGTTTGGAATTAATTGAAACTGTTTCGTACCCCCTCTAATTCTTGTGCCATGTACAAGGGTTCAGTTGTTGTCTCGTGTAGACCTGTTACTCGCCAAGATACATGTATGCTCGTCTAGGCATGACACTGAATTTCGCAACGTTGGGCTCCGACCAAAAATACTTTCTCTATTCATTGTTTTTTTTTAAATTTCGAAAACCATGACACTTTTCGTACCGATTTTGTGTTTGGATCCTGAAAAAGTATAGTTTCTCGCTCCTGGCTAAATATCGAATAAGAATCATGAGCTCTGCTCAAGAAAAAAAAAATTTCGTTGTATTCCAACGATGCAAACTTCAGTATCGTCGTCTAGACTGCTTTCCGAACTTATAATATTCTAACATGCCCTTCTAACATGCGCAAACATGAATTTCTTGCCGAGAAAAAAGTTCTACGGAGATTTGGGCTGACCTATTTATCTATCTGCGATCGTACGTGCAGGCGAGAAGTCTGTTACGAAATTCATTATCTGGTTGACAAGTTTTATTATTAAAAATCGATCGTTCGATAATTTAGCTAGGAATTGCTGCATTTAATCTTATCGCAATCTTTTTTTTCAACCCGTTGATTCGCTATCTTGTTGCACCAAGAATAACAATTATGATTAATTATCATTATTATTATTATTATTGTTGTTTTGAGTGCCGTAACTAAATGGAAAAGTTCGACACGTACGACAAAGGAATCATTGTTAGCTGCGATGTCCACTCGAGCAGCATGGAAAAAGAAAATATTAGTTCGATTCTTTCGAAATTCTGTTCTGAGACAATTTTTCATTAAAGATTATAATTGGGTTGAAATTTCTTATTACGCCATATCGTATACAAGGAGAGCGAAAAATCGCTCGCGGTTATACGAAGATATTTATCGCCATAGGACTTTTGTCGAGTTGGCAAGGGCCCCGAAAGCCTCGAAACGACAAAAACGCTCGACCGTACGTCGCAAAGTGATTGTTATCACTTTTTTATTGCAGCAGCAACGTAAAAAGCTCGAATCCATATACGGCATCATGCACGAATCGACAATCGAAGTTGATAACTGACGTTCGGAGCTTTTTTTCTAAATTCATAAACGCGACACCGCGCAGAAAGAAGAAAATAAAAATTATCATTCGAATATCAAAACGACGCCTCTGCTTTTTCAAACACTCGGCAAGGAAATTTGGCCTCCAGATTTTTATAATTTTTCGTATAAAGTTACACACTAAGAAAAATATTGCAACTTTTGTCCATAAGATTTTCCAAGGCAGCAACGAACGTGCGAAAAAATTGTGGACGCATCGAAATGTCGACTGCGGCTAAGTCGTCGACATATCGCATCGTTCTTGCGACACCGAAGTTGCGAAAATTCGATAGCCCCCTCTTAGATCCACTCCAAAACAGCATTCACACCGCCCTGCCGTGTCTGCCTCACCTCGTCTGTCCCACTGCGCACCAAAACACTCACACACTCACTCCTCATTACAAATTGTACATATACGATTCCTTGTGTAGTAAATATCAAGTTGAACGAGTAACGAGATAAGTGTCTGGCAGTGTGATTCTACCTCGTCTCGATGTATTCGCATCTGGCAGGCAAAGTTTATATACAATCGTGACAATATTCGACGACCGGCAAACCGGCCAACGAAAACGCGAAATTTCATTCAGCTAAATAATTGAACCGTGTTGTGCTCGCTGTGGTATTATACATCGACTTGTTATTATCGGCTTCCGGTGGATAGAGACAACTTGGCGATAATAATCAAACAATTACGTACCTTTTCCTGATCTTTGGGAGTGCTTTTGCTGTTTGGCTCTGCCATAGAGTTCTCGTCATGGTGTTTTTAACTTTTTGCACGTTGCAATAAAGTAGTGAGCATGTTCAAATTATCGTCGCAACGGCAGGAACGGGAAACCTGGAGCAGAGGTAATCATCTTTCTTTTTCGATAATAAATCTGGTTTACAATATTTTTTTTCTTTCCTCGTACAAAGCAGAAAAGGCCCAGGTGCTCCAAGTTACTTGCAGTGATGCAAATATTTACTTGCGAATGAATAACTTTCTTTCATTTTCTTCTTCAAAACATACGGCCTTATTCACAATTCTAAATTATCGTCAACACAAAAATTTAACGTACTATATCGCACACTTTTGCAATTTCCATGGAAATTACGTCTTTGTGGTTTTCTCGTGAAACCGTCGTCGTTGACATTGTAAAATAATCAAATCTGAATATACGAAACTGATCAAAAAAGGTCGAAAAAGCAAAACCAACGTCTATTAGCAATTTTTAATTATTTTCGAAGTTTGCATAGTTGGAACGCAAAGAAATTCTGTTCGTTCTTCAGCAGAGCTGATAATTATATTCAATATTTGATCTGAACCATGAAGCGATCCTCTCTTGCGAACCAAAAACTCAATCGACACGAAAAATGGCCTTGATTTTCAAAATTCGAACAATAATGAATAGAAAATTATTTTTCGTTTAATCTCAACGTTGCAAACTTCAAAGTCGTAATTTTTATTCATTCTTCGTATCCTAAAAAAATCGTTTCATCTTCTGGAAAATGATTTTTTAAAATTTATTTTTGTAAAAATTCGAACATTTCGAAGTTTTCGAACATTTTAACACAAAACTTCTCAAAGCAGTTTAATCGAACCATAGTTTTCAGTGTTTATTCGGTAGACGGAGTTTCCGGGACAGTCATGTTCGTTACATCGCAGGCTCTCGATAATTTTTTCGCTCGGTAAGAGCGGTACGAAACCGCACGAAAAAGGTGTGCGAAGAGACAAAGGTTTCTCCTTCATTTTTACACCCTCCTGACGAAGGGTGTGAATCGATAACGAAAACGCGGGGGGTAAATGTGGTAAAAATGAAACTTTGCCTGGAGAGAAAATCAAAGGTGCGAAAAAAATCGAAGGGTCGGCGTGTTGAGGGGTTTCGCGGTAGAGCGTAGACTTATCTCGCAGTAACTGCCACGCCACACATAAAAAGGGTTCGGGATCGTTTTAGAATCTCCCAAAATTGACAAAATAAATTCCTCCTGAGCGAATGCATGGATGAACGATTAACAGACGCGAATATCGATCGAGCAACGAACGTGCAAACTTGAGAAACGCAGCCATATTGCGTACCGTTAATCTCGTGCCTGCTCCTTCGCATGTTATAATTTTTTTATCTCTTTGTTTCCGTGCATTGATTTCATAATTTTACATTTCGGCGAAGAGAGGCGCTAGGGAAAAAACATTGTGTCTAAAAATCAGAAAATGAAAACCCAAATTTTTATATCGTAATGAGTGTGAGAACGACAAGATTCCCTGGTACTCGGTTCAGGCATCGATTTCTCCGGCAATTCTCCATTTTTTCAGACTTTGAAGTTAGCAAAATGAAATTTTGTCTACACTAAAAAGAAAATTTTGTTGGATACGTTCGACTAAACGTTTTTTTTTTTTTAAATCTCAAAAATTTTGTCATTGCAGCAAGAAATATTCTACACTGAAAATTAAATTTTGCCAAAAAACGTCGAAATTTTGTTCAACACGGTAAACTAAATATTTTGGGATAATTTCAAAACTTTCGTAATTTTAACAATATTTTTTATTTCTAACGGAGCTGTCAGCGAAAATTATGATTGGAGTGACAAAAATTTACTTTTCGAAGAAACTTTTTAGAATATTTCTTGCTGGAATGACAACATTTTTGTGATTTTTCAAAAAAAGTTTAGTCGAACGTATCCAACAAAATTTTCAGTGCAAAAGTCCGAACATGGAAGGTTGAAATGATTTTGTTGACAAAAACTCTGTTAAATGTATTTATTTCCTGGGTTGAAACGAACGCAATTGGTTTTCTCGAAAAACAGTAAAAATGTTGAAACACGTGGACGTTTTGTTGGCTCCAAAATATTTTTACTCGGATCTCTTAAATATTGAGATTCGATCAAAATATCGATCTTGATCCGCGTATGAAAATTTGATAGTCCATCGAATCGTGGCATATTTTATTTACGTATCAAAGCAGCAGCGATCACACGTTGCTCTTTTTATTTCGTTCAGCTTGGGTCTTCGCTGCTTGTCGGGAAGCTGCGACCGATTCGGCAGCGATGGGTCCATTTTACTTTTAAAGTAAAACGATTTTTTCTGGCCTTCACCCAGCCCATCAAGTCCATACACACGAAACAAGCGTATCTCGCCATCGAAAACGAAGTAGACTCTCTGGAGTGATCTCACCGTGACTCTCGTGCCAAATTCTCTGTGCCCTGTTTTCTACATCGTCAAGAGAAAAGAAATTGAGAAAAAATGAAACGCAGCCACGCAGCGATCGGACTTTGCGATCGTTTAAAAAAACATGCAACAATAAAGAAACCTTCAGAATAATGGATCGTATATCGGATATATAGCGTGTGAATATCTCGAGTGGCTCGCCGAGATAACACAGCTGCTATCATCATTGTCTTTTGCACCGGCATCGCTTTCCAGTCGTTCGCCCATATATTTGTATACATGTACGAGGGGGAGCATGACAATCCCTTTTATGGAGTTACTTCTTCGATTTTTCGCTAGGAAAACCGCGAAACACTTGAAAAAAAGTCTTTTGAATAATCTTTGCAGAGATCGTGTTTTTTCGAGCACGAAACTGTAATGCACCAAATAGTAAACTCCAACAGCGTGAATCTTAGTCATTCGGGTTTCAAAATCGTCGTGTCGAATGCATTTTTCTCCTGGCACCGAAGCAATGGAATAAGTTTTCTTCTGGTTGTTGTTTTCCTCGTTTCATACACTGAAAATTAAATTTTGTCAAAAAACGTCGATATTTTGTTGAACACAGTAAACTAAAAATTTTTGGATAATTTCAAAATTTTCGTTATTTTGACAATATTTATTTACAGATTATTTTTACACGTCTACAGATTTGCTCCAGCATAAAGAGAACGATCACAAGTGTGTGAAAAATATGAAAGAAAGTGTAACCTCGAACATAACTCAATTTTGCCAAATGAAAAATTAGCCATCGACGAAGTTACTACTTGATTTTAATTCCACCGAAAAACCGCATTGCATAAACACGCAAGTTTACACACTTAACTTTATTGCGTCGTAAGTCTTGCGTTACGAGAAGAAGAAATCGACACATTCCTGTTCGGTACGATACTTTTTCGCTGAATCGAGGTTATAAGCTGTTTAATAATAAAATCATCTCTCGAAATAAAAGGTTGGAAAAATGTTGTATATTCATACGAAATATCAATATAGACATTAGTGGAGAGCGAAGAGAGAGAGAGAGACTGGAAAAGTTTTCTCGTAATTTTATTCCTCGAGCGTTTTGTTTCATCGCTGAATAAAGGGGCCTTGACGCGCAAGTAGTATTTCGGGCGCACCCCGAAACTCTCTACCGGATGAAAGCCGAGATGCGGTGAAAGCAAAAATACGGGGCGACGTGTGTGTATGTACATTCGTGTATATATATATATATTTGATCGCGGGGGTGGTCGTTTATATATCTTGGAAGCGATACACGCTGCTTCGTCTCTGATGCTCCGCTTTTTATTCTCTCTCGGTCTTCCCCTGTCGCTGATGTAGCGCGAACACGCCCCGCAGGCTCCTCCCTCTCTTCCTCCCTATCCCTCTTAAGTATACTTCTCATCATATCGTGCAATCGTCGTATTACGTCCATGAAGCAACGTAAAAGACCACAAGATCGCCGAAACCCTTGTACGAGCACTCTGCCGAGAGTGCATCGTTGAGTGCACCGTTAAGTTTGACCGGGCACCAAAAAATACGAGACCAAAAAAGCATCATACAGGAGGAGCAATTTCCCTTTAAACTTCTGCCCTAATTATTGAAGATAAAAAAAAAACAGGAAGAACTTTCTATTTCGTTGATTGTACTTTGTCGAAAATTAAAAACGTGCGTTCGTGTGTGTTCCACCCTCGTCCTGCTGTGTCAATGCTTTGAATATGCGTCACTGACTAATGTGCAGAGTTCGATCAATGGTACGAGGCAACAGAGTCGGTACAACTTTGATGAGTTTTTTTTTTTTTTCAATCAACACACAATATTTTTTGCATAATCATTCGTACGGAAAAGATCTCAAGATTAGAGTCAAAAAGTCAAGTTGAATTTACGGTTTTCAAGATCACGGAAATTAAGGACGTTGTATGCAAAATTTTCTATCGATAGAATTCCTTTAAATTTGCACCACACAATGATCTAATATTTAGATAATAATATTTCTAATATAATTTATTTATAAAAATCATAATTTTCAGTAATTTCTCATAAGAGCGTGTGTTAAAAGTTGCAATTTTCAACATTAAATATTTCGAATTCTAAATGGTGAAACCTCTTAAAACTTTGCATGCACTTTTGTGTAACATCGAAGAAGCTTTATTTAGTTTTTCAAAAAAATCGGTCGTAAAATTTTTTCGAAATTTTGTTTATTATATAACAAATACAGATTACCTCGGATAATCTTTGATTTGGAGTATGTTGTTCTTTAGTCATTTTGTTACAACTTTTTTTAATGAACTTAGGCTCGCAAATCATTTTGTATGTAAGAAAAACTGAAAACAAAAATCTAGATTTGACCGTCACCGTACAACGTCCTTAATACGCGCCGATTAAATAATGAATGGTATACGATGACGATTTCTCGAGAACTGATAAACTTGACACAGCACGCAATGTTCGTGGTTTTATTCCCTTAAATAAAAAAGTACGCACAAAGAAAGATACGAATAAGCACGAGGGAACCCCGAAACTGCATCGTTCACTCCCTCCTCCTCCCCAGTTGCGTCGTTCATTCCCCATTTCCTCCATTCGTTGAAGATCGTGACTGCAGTTGTGGCGCATCAACGACCTCCGCTTCGAGACCGATGACTAACGTGCACTCACCTATTTATACATATATTTCATGCATTAAGCCAGTCAGAAAGAGAATCAGGGGTGAACCAACTTCCTCTCGCGTGTTCCTCGACATTTCGCGTTACACTCATGTTGTCTCCCTATTTATCAAGTTCATTCAAACACCGTATACTGGATCGGAATACAAGCAAATTCTCCAGAAGGCTAAACCATAGAAAAATCCGCATCATCAACGATCAAAAATAATACGACAACGTCAAACTTTCTCGTTTCCATTATTATTGCTCTTATAATTCTTTGAGCTTTATGTATTCGGAAAAATGGATGTCGGAGGGTCGAAGCAGGCGGCTGATCAGACGTATTTGCTATGAGCTTTCCCAGTACAAATAAAATTCACGTATTCGTAATTGATCCACGATACGCACAGAATTTCTTTCGCGTGATTTTTTTTTCTGCTTCAATCGCTCCTGCGACACGTGTGTCTAATTCAATGTACACACGTTTTGTAGTGGGGAGATTTTCTCAGCATGGAAGGCCATAGATCGTCACTTAGTCAGAGCCTGCACTCGAGCTCCCGACTGCACGTATGCTCTGCAACCCCGTATTGATGAATCATCCGAGGGTTGGCTGAGAAAGAACAAGTGAGAGAGAGAGAGAGAGAGAGAGAATTCTTTCATATGCTTCGATATCGATTTTCCTTTTTCTTCTGTCCCTCACTCTCCTTTCTCAATTATCCCTTTTCTTTCCCTTTTCAAGCCCGTTTCTTTCTGCATGAGAAGAGCTCAGCTGCGCCCTATGAGTTTTGCTTTCACAATCGTCCTCGATCCTCGAGGAGAGGAGAAAAATAACGACGCAAATGCCAAAGGCGTAGAAATCCATGTCTCGATACCTTGACCAGGAAATCGAACATGAACCAAATGATAAATCGACTGCCATGACTTTTTTCCTGACACGCAATTTCAATTAATTTTTATAAGCATCAAATGAATAACAAATTACTTTATTCAATTGAGTCCGAATATATTTGTTGCTATAAATATCGATACGTGAATAACGTTAACAACGACATTATTTTTTTTTCAAACTCGCATGGATTTTATGTTTAAACCCCTTTGAATTATTATCTGGGTTGAAAAATATTTCATCACGTAGTTAATTAAAAATGATCCTGTAGATTGTTCCTTTTGCTTTCAATAATAATTTATATTCTTTGTATTTATCGGAAATTGCCATCTGGCTCGAATGTGAAGACTCGGTTTATTCCAAATATTCCACTTCAACATTTTTTAAAATGAAGATTTTTCTGTACGACTGCTGCAGCTCTCAAAGAAGAAATTTTATCCTCATGTTCTCGAGCGTTACGCTGGAACACGTGATTTTGACATATGGCACATATGGAATGCAACAAAATAAGATCTCGGTCTTTTCTAATACAGAACAGAGTCTCTTGCGCCGCGTCTGTCGAGCATCTTTTTTTTTTTTTATTTACACCCGAGAGTGGGAAGATTATAGCAAGAGCTTTTTTCCCAGTTCTTCAACACGATCTTTTTTTCTGTTGGAATAAAAATCGTGTACCCTTTACAAACGAGACAACGGAGAGTCAGAGGGGTGGAGAGAAGTGATAACAGAGCATGACAGATCTTGAGCCTTGCCACGAACTTGTTCGTCATGTTTTTTTTTCTGCGAACCAGACTTCGATCCACTGGCTCCCACATTCTTTTCCTCTCCGTTCAACGCCTCGATCTTATTTCTGACACCAACTGACCAAGTGACGAATATGATAAAATGGCGTTTCCAAATTAAGGCACTTGGAAAAAAAAACACAAGGACTCCAGCGATTTCATTCGTTAACCTCAATTAATATTTCATTAACAAAATTTGAATAAATCGTTTAACAATTGATACAGAACAAACGAATTTCTTTGGTGTGTGCTCCACTGTGATTTAATGGATCAAATGATAATGAACGAATGGCTTTCTGTTCGAGATTTTGCCTCGATCATGCCAGAACATGTGGTTAATTTTGTCCCAAAAACATTGAGAAATTTGACCATTTAATTTCGGAGATATACCTCGTCGCAGGATTGAAGATTTTTGTTTCAAGATTTCGTGTTATTTTCACATCTGGGTAAGACGTGAGACTTATCGAGAAATCGGTTTTAATTTATCTTTATTGATTCTTTGATGAAAAATAAAATTAGAGGGATGTTAATAATCGTTTTCGACGAATTGATATTTAAAATTGAACGAAGGCTCTCGTGTCGAAAGGAGCGATTAACTCTCCGGTAATCTGAGCAAACGTGTGTCTTTCTCGTTTGAGCTTCGTTCGTGTTAACGAGCTTCCAGATTGTTCGGACAAGGCCGATTAATACGATGACGAATTCAGCTTGGCAAAATAAAAGTAAATTACAGAGGCTCTCAACAACGTTCGAACATTTGTATTCTGCTCGCTTAATTCTCAGTATAATTCAACGTCTCCCCTATATTATTTCGCTTTTCTTTATATTCTTTATCGACCGCATGAAAAAGGCCTGAGTGAACAGACGCAAGATACTGAGATTACTACGTGTGAGGGCGTGTAACTCAACCGAGAATCCGAATTGTGTCTGGAACGAGTTCTGCAGAGTTTTCGAGTCACAGGGTTTTTCGACGACGAATATAGAAATAAAATGCAACGACAATTATTTGAAAATCAAGGGTCGAAAAAGGAGCAGGAGCTCGGTGTCGCTCAGTCCGCGTAACGTTTATCATTTATATGCTAATTTTAATCGGAGCACACACGTTGAACTGGCAGGAAACTTGATAACTTTTGTCATTTTCCGAGCCAAGCAGTCTCTGGTGGTCTCGTTAAACGGGAGCTTATTTTTCCGAGTCTCCGTTGCTGCTAACCAACTGAAAAACTCAAGTCAACGATACGGGAAGGGCTGACAAAAACCCACTGGGTTTCGAGGGGGCGATGAAATAAAGAATCGAAAGAAATTTAGTTTTTTCAACATTATATTTTTATTTCATCAAATTTTGAATGAAACAAAACCCGGTCCTGGATGAGCCTGCTCGGAAATCCGTTGCTGGAAGAATAAAAGACAAACAGTCGTTGCCACTGAAACCGCATAATACAATTTTCTTATTCTCCTCTCCAAATATAACCAGCAGGAGCATCTTCGTCCTGCTCTAACTCACACGTGATTCTATTCCTGGTACAATATTTACCTCGTCGTTCGTTATTTACGTGTGCCTTTGCCCTGCATGCTCTCGGAAAGCGAGACAGACACGTACTTGGGCTGCTTTGTCGTCCCCTTCGCATTTGTACATACATGTGGGTTCGTTGGTCGTGTATGTTATGAGCTTGGCCACCGAATCAACCATAAAATATAACCAGCATGAAACGATCCTCGCGTCAACAAAGTAACAGATTCACGTTTTATTCTTTTATTGGCTTCGCGATGCGAAACGTACAGAGAAAAAAGTACGTGTTGCTACTTTTGTGATGCCGTTGGTCCATGGGGACGAGAGTCCATATAGGGACGACATTTACTATACGCGATGACCGCCATCACCCTCGAAACCTCTTCTCACGTTTCCAAATGATCCACCGCCCTCCTTTCTCGTTTCTTTCGCATCCGAAGTCTCCTTGAACATTGAAGACATTGAATCAAATGCCAAATGAACTCAGACGTGAAAAATTGATTGTGTTGCAATAAAAGGAAAGAAACAAAAGCGACAGGTGGACTTTTACAGTGGTGTATGCACCGATCAAACGGAGAGGGCGTGCTGACAGGCCTCGGTGCCTACTTTGTCCTCGCCTAGCCAGCGTATTGAGTCAATGAGTGAACGAACGTATACGCTGGCTACCAATCTCCCTCGCTGCAGTTCAATTGTTAAATTATCTGACGTGTATTTCCGTTCGGACGACGAGTCACGACGGGATTGTTTCGATTTATAGCCACAGAGAGAATTGAACGCAAGGGCGAAAAGGAAACGCCTCGAGTGTGGGACTTGAGACAAGCTTAACATTTCCAAACTAATTCGAAATCGACTATTCTGGCTTTTTTTCTACGATGGAAAATCGATTGATCTTATATTTTTTATCATTTCTTCCGGAATTGCAAAAAACAGTTTTTATATCGAGCATGGCCGGGAAGCTCTAGTTACGATTGAAATAAAAATCAGAATTAGACGAATGATCGAGAGTCGAGGATTTGCTCATAGTTTGTGCGGTGTTAATGCTTCCAATGATGAACCGCGTCTAACGTAATTTAACGAGAGAGATAATAAATAAGAAAACAAGGCGACGGAGGGGGGTAAGAGACAATGATGATGAGAAACGCCTAGTACAGTAACAAGTATCATCTCGAGTGCTCGACTTGAGAAGAGATATATAGACGCGTGCGCGCCGTCCAATTATCTCATGTTAGAGAGTACCGAGCCCGATCTTGTAAAAACATAGCAGTTGCCATAATTTTATTTATACGCTCCTTCGTCCCTGATCGTAGAAGCAGGAAGAGTAGGTGGAACGAAGAAGCGACAGCGTGATCAGATAACGATAACGACATTGAGACGAATCGTTGAGTTTGATTGATGAGATTGGGGCTTCAATTGCTTGGCGACGTTCATGCAACATTCGGGACAGATACAGACGACTCCGAAACGAAAATACGCCATTCCATTTTAAATTACGAAGGTCAATGATCGGACAACCAAACGCTCTTTTTCTCGCGAGAGCGCTTTTCGTCTAGGGCGTGAAAACTGAGACTGATATATCGCGGATTCGAGGTTTTATTTTCGGTGCTTTTCGTATAGTAAACGATTCTGTGGTCGATCGATCGCTGGTCCACCATGTCACAGACGAAAAGCTTCATGCCCTCGTCAATAAATTATTAAACGAGCGATTCGTAATCGAAGGCAGCGCGACACGAACGATAAAACGTCAAAAACGAAACCGTAAAAATTCCGTTAAAAATTTTCATAAAGGCAAAAACTTGAATACTGTACAAAATAAAATTTATTGAAAATAATTACATTTTTCTAGAGCTAGCCGTTTAAATTGAATTATTCAATCAAACCTCTTTCCATAATTGAAAAAAAAATTGTTTACACGTCGAGACTCAATGTACTGTACAGTTACCATTTCTTCTTTTGCGCTGAACGAAACAAAATGAACCAAACCCAGAAAAAAAAGAAGAAATATAAATTTCTTTGAAGACGACTCACAGCATATGAAAGATTCACAGCCAAAGCGAGTCTATTTTTAGCTCCTGGAATACTGTAGGCTGTCATGAGTGCGATGGAGTGTGGTTGCAAAAGCGCCACTTTGTTGTGTACCAAGTTCTTAAAAAACAGGCGAAAAAGATCGACCGAAACAAAAGTTAAACGTCCACGTTCTATTCTGTGAAAAAAGCATAAGAAAGAGAGAAAATCGAAAATGAAATGGAGACGATAACGATTCGTATGATCGCTGCCGTTGAACTGACCGCGAAATAGGTGTTTTTGACGATGCTCGAAATATTGATGAGATATTATTCGCCGTAATAAATTGGAGGATCTATATGTCACTCAATCAACGAGATGAGAAGATTTTCGTGTGGGCGGGCGTCAAGCCAATTCTCTCGATTACGAATTACTATTGCAATCTGTTTGCAGCATTATTATTCTATTCTCGTCCATTTCATGTCTATACATACAGAGAAAAATATTGTATGTACACGTACACGTGTATTTTTTCGTTCGTATTATAGTCTCATCCTCGCTTTCCGCCTATTGTCTTCCCCTCACCAGTTCGACCATCTGTCTGAAAAAATGAAAACAAAAAAAAACCATCGAAGCCGTACAGAGGGGCTCGGAGGGGAGAAAATACACTCAACAGATTTTTATCGCGTATTATTTTATGCAGCCATCATTAAAGACTGCTCGTAAAGAGCAACATGCACTTTTTCGTAACTCGAGATTATCGAAATCTGTTGAACAACGGAAATCACGCACCCCAGGGGTCTTTCGTGTTCGTACGTTTTTGTTTCATCACGTTATTCGTAGTTTAACCTTTTTTTCTTTGCTTTTCAGACATCAGGCTTCAATTGAACGAACAGCTGAGATGTCTCGACGTCCGGATGGAATCCCAGGTCGCCCTGGTCGCCGAACTCCAGGATTTCTTTCGGCGAAGGGCCGAACTCGAACTCGACTACAGCAAGTCCCTTGACAAAATGGCCAGGAGCATACAACTCAGGCATAAGGAACAAAAACAAAAGTAAGTCCATTCCCGCAATCGTTGTGATCCAAACACTAACTTTTATCAACCAAAAATGAACATTTGGAAGTTTGTTACGTTCGTTAGTCACCTTACAACTCAAAAGCAATAGAAACTGAAATTTTTTGTCATTTCCATCGAGCAAAAATTCAAGTTTTCATAAAATTATGGAAATTGCAATTTTCTTTGCACGATAAATTACATTTTGAACAAAAATAAAATTTTTCAACGACTTCTCATAAGTCTCTGGGAGTAACATCTGGAATCTTAATTTTTTTTTTATAACCCTGAGACCTTTCAAGTATTTTTTCCGGCCTCACTATGTGCGTTGACATTTTTCGAGACATTTCCTCATTAGACTAACGAAAAATATAATCAAAATTTTTCACTACGAATAAAACGCAACGAATTCGTTCCATTCTCACTTTTTTATTATTTTGCTGCTCATTTCTCACTGTCAAGTTGGAATAATCACTTTTCGCAAACGCAAGCATCGCTTCGTATTAATTACAACTCGCGGTGCAACGATGCAAAGTTCAATGTCATTGAAAAATGGCTTTGTGGTAAATAATAAAATCGTAAGTACCGTTGCAACGTCGAGATAATCGGATAAGAGTCTCGTTAGAAAGGAGTAATGGAGAACAACTCGGCCCGTTATATTTTAATGATTTATAAAAATATATTATTGTTCTATTGGGTCTGTTTCGCAGAAGAGAGCAGTGGCCCCTTTTCTCGAGTTACGCTTGCTGGCAGCAATTGGTCAACGAGACAAAGTCACTGAGCCGAGATCACGCCGCACTCTCGGAAGTCTACAGTACTCATCTCGTGGGTCGTCTCAATCAGGTCATGGAAGACGTGCAACGGATTTACAGACGAGTAAGTAGAGGAATTCTTCTCGCACGATTCTCTCTCGCTCACTCGACGATCTCTCCTCGATCCTTTACGTATCTATACCCGGCAGAATCTTACCCTCAACCACCTGTGCGTTACAATCGAAACGACAGGACAATTCATTCGAGCCTCCAACTGTCCGATCAGTTGATTTTTCACTGAAATGCAATTTACGTCAAACTGTGCTACTCCAAGTTTTTTCAGCTGGGAACTCGAAAATTCGATTTGAATTCTTATTTTTTTAACCGAAACCTATACCGTTAAGAATTTTTTTCCTTAAATACTCTGCAGTGTATTGAATGAAAAAAAAAATGGACACTTCGATGTTCATTGTAATTCAGTAGAAAAGCAATTTTTTAAATTTTACGAAAAGACAAAATTCGAGTGTTTCTTTTCAAATCATTTATATTTGTGCAATAAACAAAAAGTGACGTTCAGATTTTTTTCTACGATCATAAATGTTCTAGGACGCGTGTACGCGTCAAAAAAATGCAGTATTTGTTGATGGAATATTATTTAGTGATTAATAAAACTGCCAGAAGTAGAACAATGGTAATTCCATAAATATCCGAAGTGTCAATTACGTTGGTATTTTGAAAATTAATCGTAATATGGTAAAAAGATCGTACGACGAATATCGGACTACCGATTGAGATTTATCGATCGAATATTCCCAGAAACATTGGCATGACAAGGTCGAGAATAGATCGTAGTTGAGATTCGCTTAAAATAAAAGGAGAGATGAATAATGAACGGAATTAATGAACGAATAATTTATAAATTTGTTTCAATTCGCATGGTCATCAGTGTCGTGAGATCGGTTACGAGACCCACGAGGAAATTTTGCGTGTTCTGCACGAACTCCACACAACGATGAAGACCTATCAAGCCTACCAGGCTGAGTCACGACAGGCAGAAACGAAACTCCGTGTCGCCGAGCAACAGAGAAGCAAACTCGAAGTTACCAACGCACCCCCGGAAAAACTCGCCAGGAGCAAAAAGTACAAGCTCATTGAAAAGGAAGTGAACAAGGTTCGTTCGTTTATCCGAAATCCATAGAACAATTATAGTTTCCGCTACTCCCATGATTCCATTCTCGCCCAGCAGTGGCAGTGCGGCTTGCAAAAAGACGAAACGAATTCAAACCGTTTTTAAAAGCAAGAATCTCTCTGGGATTCAGAATTTTTGTCTTTCGTCGAAACTGGAAAAAGGAAGTGTCTCTCTTCCAGAGACATGTGTCGAGAATGTGCTTGGCACTTTTAACATCGATGAAAAATAAGTCGATGGAACGCGTCGTTAGTCCCCCCGGGGCTGGCATTTTTTGTCTCGGAGAGCGAAATCCGGCTGTGGAGTAGGAGAGCAAAAGCAGGAGCAACTGAGAGAAAAGAAAAACGAAAGATGTACGAAGATTGAGGGATTGATGAAGTAGGGAACATGAAACTGGCTACTTGACACGAGATTCCCTTCGGTGGTTAGATAAGCCTGGAAGTTAACGAGTTTGCGCACCAATAGAAGCTTCGAAGGAACCCGACACACTCGTGATGCCTCTCTCTTCGCTGGCCCTTGACCCTGAAGAAGCAAGAGCTCTCACGCGCACGAGATGCGATATCGATTACTTATATACCTCCATAGCCCTTGTGCACTTTCTTCAATGTCCCGAAACACTCGTACCCTGCCCGCACTTCGGCCACACACCCCCTCGCCTTTTCATTCTTTTCACTCATTTTATAACTCCGTTAAAAAAAAACACACACACACACATTTTCACACGACGTTAAAGTTTGCACCATTCCAATGCAACGGAATTCATTTTCGTCCGTCAACGTAGCTCGAAGAATTTCACTCGTCTGGCTACGATTACCGCGCAACATCTTTTCGGAATCAAAAAGCTAAGAACGCAAAAAACATTAGAATTATTCAAAAAAGATCTACAAAAATCATGAACAACAAATTTTTTTCCATCCTCTTTTTCAGTTTTTCTTTTTTTTTCCTTTTTCCACATATTCTTGACCTTGAATTTTTGCTGGTTCAATTACCATTGGAATATGTTTGAATTCTCAAAAAATAATCGTTACAGAATACAGAGAACTTGAGCATTAATCAATTTTTAGTTCATACGGAATATAAATTTTCATGAAAATTGAATATTTCATTTTATATCAAAGAAATTTGACTTCATTTTCACGAGAATTTACATTCTGCTTAGAAAAATTGACGAATGTTTTGCCTAATAATTCTCTCCGTCTACAAATAATTGATTGAAGAATTTATGTCCCAAATCGTATCTGTTGCTGTCTCTCTGTCTGTGAAATGACGTAGACACGTGAAATCCTTAAAACCTTTCCTAATAAGTATATCGATAGCAACACTACGGTTGCATTCGGCTAGACTCGCCTCTTCTCGTTATCCTCTGTCTCGCTAGTCTCGCCGGCATATCGATAAACCCCGTCACTTGCTCGTAGCACAGAGTTGACCCTGTGCGCAGGTTTCTATGAATTATATACTCCCGCCGCTGTGCTGGTTCCGTTGCTGCTGCTGCATGCCAGACGGAGGAGATGCGATGGCTGAAAAGCGTGTGAAACCAACTTTGCAATCCCTGGGATTCTTCTTCGACGATGCTTCTCGATGAAGCAATCAACTCTGGCGGATCGATAGCTGTACGAATCGAGGGTTTTTTCGTCAAGGTCACCTTGCAGCTACAATTATTCTTCAACCATGAGGAAGATTATTCGTTATCATAGACAGACTTGTTGGAAACGTAATTCTCATATTTTACGTCTTGGTTCAGTCGACAGTTGAAAATTTTCAAACGTTCTATCTTTTCATCGGAAGATCAACGAGACCAACACGTGGAAATGCTGAGCAATGTGTGGATGAAGAGTGAGGAGAAATGTGGGAAAGAAAGAGGGAGAGAAAGAGAGAAAACAGCACGTAATGAATAGGATACACGATTGGTCTAGAATAGAATTGAATCACAATGGTGCGAAGCATATTAGAGTCGTCAATGTTCCGACACAAACTTTCGTCCAACTGTAAATTCTTCATCTCCCACTCGAGTAACGATAATAGAGCTTTACCCATGACGTTAGGTATTCACGACGAGGGTGGTAAGTAATATATATTACGAATAAATTTAACGCAGGCTTGACTCAGCAACGAATTCGTCAACGAACCAGTTTAACGCTCACCAAATTCAATTTCTCTCAACTCGTGTTTTTTTTTTTGCGACGTTTCGTTCTCTCCTCTGTCATTATCGTCTCAATCCACAAGGACAAAAACGTTGACGTTTTCCATTTAGTGCGCAATATTTTTTACGATTTTTCGTCCCAACGTTGAAATACGGTTTTTTGAAATACGGACGTTTCTTCTTGCGCTAAGTTTCTCTTTTTTAAACTTTTAATTAATTGATAACGAGCCATACGCAATTAGAATCTTGCCGTTGGCGCATCTTTCAATCGGGAAAGATTACGACGATACAAATTTCCTGTTGTGGTAAAAGAAAGTTTCCCTCCTACATGTATTTTGGTCGTTAACGTTTTTTGATTTTTTTTTTTTTCTTTTTTAATGTGAATCTCGCTCCTTCCAAATTTTCTGTCCGGCTCTCCGGATGATCGACTGAGCGAAACGTCTAGAGCCAGAGATTTAAGGCATCCAACGGCTGGCCCGTTTCTGTTGCTTCCCCTGCTACTGGACCGACGTGAAAAAATAAACACGGTGTCTTTCGTGGGGGCAAGGATCCACGAATGCAAGCTCCTGAGAGATACATGCCGGCGTTCAGACTGGCCTCGCTGAGGCCACATAACCGAGGAACGAAAGATTAACACACGCGTTGAAATTCTTACACCACTTAGTCTCCCAACATCTTGAGATTTCATTTTAAGCTTCGTATTTTTCTTTCTTGCTCTACTTTGCCATAAAACCAGATCAAAAGTTTGTGTATTTTTCATTCTCGCCAATCTCGACTCAAGAGATCGACGGTCCCTACCCAACTTCCGACCTTGGAACGAAAAGTTTTAAGAAAGTCTCGATTCATCGTATAATTTTATTGCACGCCGTATTTTTTTTTACGTATCTAGAGAATTTATAATCGCTAAACACTCGGAAAGCAAAATAAGAATAAAAAAGATCAATTTCACGTATTTCTCGTTCCCAAAAATTCCCTTTTTTAATTTATTTTCATTTTACACGATTCCAACTATTTATAAGACAATTAAAAAAAAAAAGTTGAATCTACAAAAAAAATATATTTCACACCGAATCAACGAGAATCATTCACTTTAATTTCTTCACTTTTTCAAACATTATTTTATCAAATATTCGAAACGATTTATACCGAATCGACGAATAAATCTTTTGACTCCACCTCTCACTCTCCCTCTCTCTCTCTCTTTCTCTCCGAGCCAGCGGACCAGTGATTCTGCGAGTGGCTCTTGGGTCCAAGATCGACACACTTATGGTGTCGAAAGAGCAGCTTGAAACGAGCGTAAATTAGTATGGAGAACAATGTCTGGCCTTGATAAGATTATGTATCCTAAGCCTCAGAGTATCGGAGTGCGCGAAGATATATATTGTAGAAAAAAAAAAAGAGTCAGCGAGTCTGGAATAGGATAAGTGGTAGAGAAGAAATCATAATATTCTCTAGCAGACACGAAGAATCGATTCTCGAGGCGGAGCTGGTCTCTGGAGAAACTATAATTTCTTGTTCGATCGTGAGAACACTCGAGTGTGTCTCTAATTATAAACCTTTTTTTTTTTCTTTGCAGAGAAAGAACAAATACACAGAAGCAAAGCTGAAAGCGTTGAAGGCTCGAAACGAATATATACTGTGTTTGGAAGCGTCGAACACAACGATACACAAGTACTTTGTGGATGACCTCTCGGACCTTATCGACGTGAGTATCTTCATTGTCTTTTTGCGTTTAGACTTATCGCTCACGCCACATGCATGTCTACTTAACATTTAATGGATCAATTTTTTGTTTCAAGTGCATGGACTTTGGGTTCCACAATTGCATCGCTAGGGCACTTTTGATGCACTGCAGTGCGGAGGAAGGAAGACAACGCTCGTTGCAAACGGGCGCTGAACAATTGGCCGCTTGTGTCAATTCGTTGGACTCGAGAGCCGACAAGCAACGATTCCTCGAGTCCCATCATGCCGCTTTCATGATTCCCAAAAAATTCGAGTTTCAGTCTCAACGCGGTGACGAGGTCAATTATTTTTTCTTTTACGTATAAATAAATTCAACATTATCCGGAATTAAGAGTTTCTATGGTTTTTCGTTCATCGTTCAAACCTTCAGAGTAGATCATTATTTTGCATTCGATGCAAATTTAAAACAAAAATTTCACTCACGTTGATGTTTTAATTTTTCAGACGCCCGAACCCGAATTACAAAAAGTTTTACACACAGAAATGGAGCAAAGACTGACGCAGCTTCAGCAGAGGGTAACATCATTGAGAACAGAATCCGAGGAAGTGTGGAAAACCTTGGAAACGGCCGAAGCAAGTTTGATGGAAATGTTGACCGCCAAGGATTACGATTGTTCGAGATACTTTGGTGAAAATGGGATGCCAACCTCGAGACCGCCAGAAACGTTGCAAATCAAGCTCAGAGCAGACAGACAAGAGACGGAAGAATTTTATCTGACGGTACTCATTGTTAATCTCGTTATTATTAACGAATGCACAACAAAGAATCAATCTCGATGAATGAGTTTGAATGATTGGGAGAAATTTTTATAGTTGAAGAGGTATTAACGAGGATTTTTCCATCATTTCGTGTTGTAGAAATTCAGGGAATATCTGCTCGGGACATCGAGGATAGCGAGGCTGGACGCAAAGCAAGAATACATACGACAAAGTTTGCAAGATGGCTCAAACGCATCGCCAAATCCTTCGATCTCGACGACGAAACAGAAACAAGCAAGGAGAAAGCGAATCGGACGTTTGCAAATGAACGGTCAGCCGAAATTATTCGCTGGCTCATTGGAGGAATATCTTGAAAGTACGAATCAGGAGATACCCTTGATTATGAAGAGTTGCATCAGAGTGATCAATCTGTACGGTCTTCATCATCAAGGGATTTTCCGCGTGTCGGGCTCGCAAGTTGAAATCAATAACTTTCGGGAATGGTTCGAAAGAGGGGAAGACCCATTGGCGGACGTCACTGACGCATCCGATATTAACAGCGTCGCTGGCGTATTCAAACTCTATCTTCGAGAGCTCCGCGAACCTCTCTTTCCAATAATATACTTTGAGCATCTGATGGAACTGGCACAATTGGAATCGAAACAGGAATTCGTCATTAAGATGAAGGAGCTCATCTCGAGTCTTCCAAGACCCGTTGTCATCGTGATGCGTTATCTCTTTGCTTTCCTTAACCAGTAAGTATATAGGGATTCTCGTTTATCAGCAAAATAGATAAAAAGGAATGAAAAGAAAAAAAAAACACTACAAAAAACACGAGAATGGTAATCAGTTCGAAGATTATCAAGAAAATCGCCCTCCGAATTATTGAATTCATACAATAGACTTTGTCGATTGATTCATCCCAATTGGTTGATCGTCTTTGGTTTGAATCTTGGCGAAATAGAATGAAAACAAATCTTTTATTATTTCGCCATTTCTGCAGAGCTATTGACTGAGAATCACTAATTCGCAATTATTTTATCATTACACACGCGATTTTACTTTGAAAAATCTTATCAAAAGCCATCACACTACGCGACCCAAGATCTTCGTACTCGAGTTAACGGAGAGAATGAAAATCGGAGGCTCACCGCTCCAGAACAGAACGAAGAGCTGACCTTGACTTCCGGACGATTTTGACTAGACAGAATGTGAATTTGCATCAAATTTGCTCTATGCGCAGTAAAAATTGTCCGACATTCAGGGTCATCATCCGATTCTATTCTGTTACGTTCATTTTTCGATTTTTATTCTCTCCGAGCAATTTACGGTTGCCTGGGATTCCCAGCACTCGATATTTCTCAATTGGAAATGTTCAGTTGCTGCTTTTTTTGACAATTCTCCATCCACCGCTATAAATTACTCGGAATTTCCTCTCGTCAGCGATAAATAAACTGGAGCGAGTGCCTGGCGCAATGTCAGCAGACAGATTGTTTGTAAATGTTTATGTGGCACGAGAATTACCGACAAAATATCGTTCCGAATGATTGTAATGAGATTATCGTACGTTTCACTCGATTAGTCTTTCCGAGTTCTCCGACGAGAACATGATGGATCCTTACAATCTGGCGATATGTTTCGGACCGACTCTTGTGCCAGTCCCCGAGGACAAGGACCAGGTTCAATACCAGAATCAGGTCAACGATCTCATCAAAAACATAATAACGTTCTGCGAGGAAATATTTCCAGAGGACATCGGTGGCATACAGTATGAAAAATACATAAGCCGCGAGCCTGATGATGTGTGAGTTCAGCTTTGTACATTTTCACTTACTGCGCTTTTCCAATGGTCTCGATACAACGAAAATGTCTTTTGTATCGTTCAGGGATGTCGGTGATTCGCCAACCGATCAAGTACAAGAAGACATGGACTCTGAAGTCTATCCGTCCGAAGATGGTGAGCGAGAGATCGTTACTGAAAAATAACAAAATGATAAATTAGAGAATGACATTTTAATTAACATCTTGGACTTGCGTTGAATCTTTGCTTCATCGCGGTCCACACGCTTCGAATTTGAAAATAATGCAACATCCCCCCTTTTTTTTTTTGTTTTCTCGGTACGAACAACGCAGAGTCCGAGAATTTGGAGGCAACGGCGCAGTTTGATTTTCATGCGAGATCGGAGCGAGAGCTGAGTTTCAAGAAAGGCGATACGCTCACGCTGTTCATGCAAGTGAGCTACGATTGGTGGAAAGGTTCCTTGAACGGTCGGGAGGGTTTGATTCCCGACAAGTATATCATGCTGAAAATCAAGTGAGTTCTCAAAAACTTACGAGTCAGTAAACGAGAACGACCGGGTGTCTCCGAATCGTTTTACTGAATGAATGCTCATCTTGTTCTTTCCAATTAAATGAGAATGTTTTAATCACGTTTTTTGTTTGTTTGTGATTTGTTCCATCAGGGACGAAGATCGGGAAAAAGAGTTGTTGAAATCGTCGAGCGAAGAGTCGATGCGAAGAAGAGCTTCGAGCTCGGCGGACAGCGCACTATCGAGCAACAATTCGCCACTCATGGGACCGACGAACAACGCGAATATTTGGCCAGCGTCGATCGTTACCTCGGACCCCACGAACACACTCACAACCGGAAATCACAGTGACGTTTTAAACAACACCGGAAATGGATCTAGCATTATTCCAAGCATAGTTACGAACCCGGTGACGACGTGTGTCTCATCCGCACAACCGATCATCAGTCGAGAGGTATTGGAAACGACCGTATAGCACTCATTCATTCCGTCTCCGTTCTTCATTGTGCTTCTTGTTTGATGTCGTATCGTTGTTTTGTTTCAACTATTTTATTCTTATTTTACTTTCGAACGTTTATTCAGTATTGTCGCTTTTGTTGTTTCTTGTGTATGTATGTGTGCGTGTGCGCGATCAGCCACCGAATGCGCGCTCATAATGCGTACGTAATACAGTGCGACGTGCATGGCTATGTGGCTCAACTCGGAGACGCGCAAAATCCAATTTATTCCCACTGGGACAAAGAAAAAAACTTTGAATTGTTGCCCGATTAGAAAATAACGGAGAAAAATTGAATGAAAAGAAGAAAACCTAGAGCAGGAATGTTTTGCTCGTCTCTGGCTGTGCTACACATGGATTTATCGAAACGTAAGGAACACTGGTCGGGATCGCCGTGGCGTTCAAAGCCCATACAATTCTCAGCCAGTACGCTAACGAACGCACACAATTATTTTGCACTTTCCGCACACACACACACGCACTGCTTGTTCGAAAGAGACACAAACGAATGGTGTGAATATAACTGATCGCGAACAACTTTTACCAGTAGATGAACTTTTTTTTTTTTATCGTTTTGTAATCTTGTCGTGAAGATTCACACTCGACCGAGAATCACGTCGATGACAAAAGCGCGAGCTAGTCCACGATCTTATGTTTAAGAATCAGTTAGAGGAGAGAAATCGTAACAGTGACGAAACGTTGCGAATCATAAGGAGGAAGAAAGAGAGAGAGAGAGAGAGAAAAAGAGAAAAGAAATCGGAAATGAAACAGTAAGGTAGCTCGTATTGCCGATAATTGTACACGTACGTACGGTTTAGTTTTATGATTTTTACGTTTTTCCATTTCTCTCGTTTATTACCTTAAAAATACATAGACAGTAACTTCTTTGTAAACTACATTTAAACGAAAAAATATTATTTTTTTTTCTTTGTAAATAAACGTATATGAACGTGAACACCCCAAATGCTCTGCATGTGCCTACGAACTTCTATTTGTCTTGTACTACACGCCTCATTTATCCTCACGTTTGCCTAAGTTTTGTTTAAATCTTTCCTGATTTTTATTTTTTTTATTTAACTATGTTTTTTTTTTTTTTCGTTTGACGATTTTTCACGTTTAATGGTTGGGTTGCTTACTGTTTTTCCAGATATACGTTTAGTGTTGGTGCTTTTGGCGATGTGCTAAAGTGCCGTCTCGCGATACGATAGACGAACGATCTTCGCCGGACTAAAAACTATTCGATAATACGGCTGACGGTGTTGTGTGTCCGTGTGATTTAGACTCGTTTCTCTTAACGTTGTTACTCTCATTTTATTTTTTTCGATTTCCACATTAATCAATATTAATCGTTGTTTCTCCGCTATCGATCTTCTCACTTTTTCTGCTCTTGTCTTGTACACGTACGCACCTGATAGACACGCTCACCCACGTCCACATCCATAAACAAATAGAAACGATGAAAAACGAATTGAAAAAATACATTTATACATATTACTCGTTCCTATCCAACACCGCCGCTGCTGCCGACCCCGATTTTTCGTAATATCTCGTTCAAGGAGAGTCGCATTGACGGTTCAGTTGGTTTTTTCAATCCTAGAGTCTCGTAGAACAATCTCAGTCTGTAGACGATTCCAAAGGAAATTACATATGCGCCGGGAGCAGCGTCTTAGGCAACGGAAACTCTCTGTGCTTAGGTGAGTAAAGCTTCGTAAAGATCGCTCAATCCTCATCCTCATTCTCTCTTCGAATCTTTATCCCTCTTTGCCCTTCCCATACGATACTTTCTCCCTGAAAATGTTGATCGACGAAAAAGTGTCTGTCTCATTGACGCCATGACTAAATAATTAGGCAGGGAAAAATCAACGAGTGTGAATCACTGATGACCATTACTTTTATTTTTCTCAACGAAGAGTTTCGAATTGAATGAAAAATATAGAAAAAATAACCGAGAAAAATATCTCGTGTCAAATTCATGCATTTCGGAAGAATTAATTTCCACTCAATTACCAATCAACGTGACAAATTTTCGATGCTATCGTTGTTCGACATCATAGCTATCATTCCATCCATCGCGTTACTCCCTTTCAATACGATACTCTGTCTCAAGTGTTATATCACATTGACACTCCTATCTCTGTGTGATTTTCTTGCTCGTTGACATACAAGACCGTCCCAGTTTTTATACCAACAGTTATTCATCCATACTACTCGTGGCACTTGCGGTGTTGCGGCTTCTTTTTAATCTACATTCGTCATATATATATTTTATATTTTCTTTACATATATATCGTCGGCCTGTGTGTCACGTGCATGTTATTGGTAACGTCTATCGTTGGATCAATGCCAGCATGTTGGCCTTTGATGTACACTATAGCGCGCAAAATATCTTCTTTATTTTCTCCCTCAGTTAATTTCGCAAATATTTCTTCAACATGGGAACGCTTTCTTTCCAGGGTTGCCAATTATTTACTTTTTCCATCATTCGCTCTTTCAACTATCTCGCTATTAATTGGAAAGTACTGCTGTAGCCACTTGTTGCTCTTATGATGATGATGATACAAAGTTCCTGCTCATAGTTCACCGAGAATGTAATAATTCGTTCATGGGGGCATTAAACAAAGAGGATTTGTGCACGAGGAATTTTTGGAATTGCAAAAAAAAAACACACACACAAAATAAAAAATAAAGCTCAACCTTTTTTCTCTTAAAATTTGATCAGTCGTTTGACCAACGGGGCAGCAGAGTGTTGAGAAAAGAAGGGAAAAGAAAAGTTGGTTCAATTCGTTTTGTCTCGTACGATGAACTTGTAATTACGCGTCTAATTTGGATTTGAAGGAACGTTGGCTTTATTGCTATTTGTAATTTCAGGAAGGGCACGTGAGCACGCCGACGTCGACGGCTGCGATAGCAACCGGAGCAACAACCACGACGATCTTGTCGTCATCGAGAATTCCGAAGGAAACGAGTCCAGAAAAGAATAAAAGTCAAGTGGACGGAGGCGGTGGTACACCGGTGAGAACGTCAGAGATTTCCCAAGTTTTTGATAACGGGGCCGAGGATGAGAGCGTCTCGGATTTTCTGGACTCGCTCTCCGGCACGAGCGAGCATGAGGTGCCGGATGATTGTGAGGGCAGAGACGAACAGCCCGAACGTCACTCGTCGATGTCGCTCGATGCGGGATTCGAGCGAGGTGCTGCTAGGAAAGACCAATGGAAATCACAGAGCTTGGGAGAATCGTTGCAACAGAGTTTGCACGGTAATTCGTTGCAATTCGATTCTACCACTTCCCATCACCATCATCACAATAACCGCCATCATCATCATCATCATCAACAACTTCATCACAGCGAGGAAGACGACTCGCAAGAGGAGAAAACAACATTTTCAGCGAATCGTGAATTATGGCAAAGACGAGCAACCTCACAGACTCATTTGATACCAACCGCTACGCCACAAACACCGACACCAAAATCCTTCAGATCTTCGCAGGAGTTTCGTGAAATGCGTCAAAAACATACGCCCGATCTTGTCATGGATCTGCCACTTTCGGCACAGGATGTAATCAACAACAAATCAGCTTCGTCGAACAGTTTGAGCAGCTCGGACGAGGAAACTGTGGTGCCTCTCACGGCATCACCGAGGAGCATCGACGCTACTAATAAATCACCGACGACTATCGTAGGACCCGAATCACCGGATATGAGCACAGCTGCAGAGAGATTCGCCAAACAAAATCAGTGTACTCTGAAAAAAAATACAAAAACTTGTAGCGAGAGCGGTGCGAGCACGAAACTTAAACGCCTCGAGACTGAGCTGCTCGATACCGCCGGGGAAATTGATGCTGTCGAGCCTCAAATCGTCAGGTCCACCAGCAACAACGAGATATCTCCAACGTCGAACGATTGTCAATCTCTCAGATCCCCCTTGCCGGCTCGTTCGACACCAAAAATAGCCGCTAAATTTGCTGATATGCGTTTAACCGGTGGCAGCCAATCCACAACGCAGCAGCAGCAACAATCCTCTTCCTTCAAGCCTCAGGTTAAAGTGAAACCGACTATTTTACGCAAACCAAATCCATGCTTCCCAAAGTCTCTGCCCCATGGACACATGAGTCCGGAGTTGGCACGGAAAATTGAGAAACAACAAGTCCACAACAATACCGAATGAAGACATTGAACAAGTATTCCCTTCAATGGGTAACTCTAACTTTGGATTATTTTAATCATCATCAGAGTTACACGCGCGCTCTGTTCCCACTATTCGGAAGAGACCTTCTCGCCGAAGCATTTTTATACATTTTCGTGATTCCTCATAAGCTTCGCCATCACAATCGAACTATACACCACGTTGCGTTGTCAAATATTTTCCCTTGTTTCTCATTGACATCGTCGTTATTGTTACTTCCCATTGACCGATCCGCCCAAAGCAAATAGAAAACTTTGAACGTCTCTAATGTGGTTGTATTAACGAAGAGACTTGCCGGATTTTTGTAACGATCGTATCCGATCGGGGCGGGAGTCGGGGCTGTATTTGGCTCCTCTCTCTCTCTCTCTCTCTCTCTCCCATGAACCGATGGACAAATTTATTTTTTTTAACGACGAGAGAAGAAAAACAAAACAATAAGATAAGCTCCGCTCTTGTGTTATTTTTTTACCAAAATGACCCTCGAAACGATGTTTCTAGTCATCAAGTGGATGATACGAGGAGTATTAACAGAAAACGTGAACCTCAGGGTCTTGGTGAATGTGTGAGTATGCGCGTGTGTACGTACGAGTGTCTAACATTGAGTTCTGAGAGAAATGGAAACTCTCGAAGGATGCATCGAAAGAGAACGGAGATAAGAGAAACTAGCAAACAAAAACAAAAGAATAATTAGCGTGTAGGTCCAAACGAATTTGTAGTTTTTACGAGGGATTGTAATTTATTTTTTATCGCGACTAATCGCCAAATCTAAAGAATTTCAAGATTCTTCTCGTGTTAAATTAGCGCTTACGATTGAACAGGACATTCAGGTGTGAGAGAGAAAAGCAGAACGAAGATGAAGAAAACCATGTTCGATGTTCCTTTAAAAGCAAATACGAAGATCTCCAGAGTTTTTATGATTTTTTTGTTAACCGACGCTACACATTCGTTATTATATACGTTCATTTTTTTTCTCAGACTTTTAGTTGCCACTATTGTTTTTCCTTCTTTCAACATTCAGCAAGAATGAGCAATTCACGTGTTTGCTAATGAGCGAATCCCATCGATGGAATGATTAATGGTTCGGATGCAAACATCAAGGAAACAACTCTGCAAGTGTTGTTGAATGTTTAGAATATTATTCACGTCAGGTCGTTGTTCAATTGCCAAACCCACCTCGAGATAACGAAAAGGGTTGTAGGGAGCTACTAAATGGCGTCTCCGCGAAATTATCGAGGCTCGAAAAAAAGGAACGAAAAATACGTGATTGCGTACTGAACGAAATAGCTGGTAACTCATAAATCTACAAATCGATCGGTGAAAAAAGGAAGGAATTAACAAAACTTATCTGTGTATTGTAACGATGCCTTTCCGCAACGATAAAAACATAACGACGACGATAATAGACATAAACGATAGAGTAGAAGCAGAGCAAGAAAGAAAACGTGAAAAACTGTAATCTTATGTATTAATATTATTATAAACGGCATCATGCATCTTCTATATAACAATAATAATAAATCAATAATAATAACAACAATAATAAAGAAAAACCCTTTGCCGTAAAAATATAAATCCGTATATTCTTCAAAGATTATTCTTTAAAATTGAGTATTTACTTGCTGGATATATCGACGTAATATATACTACGAATTAAACTACATTGATACGGTTCATTATGGCATTGACGAGCCTCATTATTTATATCCTATTCTTATCTTTAATCGTGAACGTAGAAGAAATATGGTTTTTAATAATCTTTTAATTATTATTTAATTAATTGTAGAAGCGAGAGATTATCACCTTTCTCCTTTTCGTTTTTTTTTTACTCTTTAGTTTTTCCGTGGAAGCAGGAGATTGTAATTGATGTTGTTGACATCTTTGATGTGTGATGAACTTATTTGTATACGACGATTGAGGGACAAAGCTCTGGTATGTATATCGGACTAGCAGACTGACGTTTTGGTTTGATGTTGTTCTCGATTAAGGCGCCCTGTCGGCGAATATATCTCGACGACCAATTTTTTTTGGAACTGTCGGGTTTTTGGGGAGAAAGAAAACTTACACGTTGTTCTCATTTTATCCGAGAACAAGGGATGAATTTTCTGATTTCTCGAAATGTCTGGCGTCTCTGAGAAAAATTGGAATCTGATGTTTTGTTATCGCAATCGCGATCGCCCGACTCTCGGAGCGCCTTAATACAACGCGTGGTTTATTATACGAGACGGAAAGAGAGAGAAAGAGGTCGAGACTATTTCGCAGGCGGATTCACACTCGTCCTTAATGACGAGAGCTTGAACAACAATACTCTATCTGCCACTCTACTCTACTCTATTCTATTCTATCTACTCCAAGCGGTCCAAAGCGGTATAATTATGCGACTCACGGAGCGTCCAAGGACTGACAAAATGTATTCGTTTCGTGAAGAAAATAAATGGATAAAAATTATAAAGCATTACACGGATTAACTGTCATTATTTATCGTAGTATCTCTTTTCACTCCGAATTCCTTTCAGAACCATTTTTTTTTTTTTTTCACGAAAAAACCCATCACACATTTTTCGAGCCAACGAGTTTATGAAAATTCCATCGTGAAAACTTGTTATTTAAGGGAAAAGGTCAGAATTAATAATTTAGCGAAAACTATGACGAAATCATAAATATGGATGATTTTCTCAAGCCAGAATAAAAATTGAAAAATTATATTCGGAGTAATTTGGAAAGATATAAACAATGTAGTTACACACACCATTCAGCATGTAACGTGCCCCGGGCCGCCCGTGGCAATCACGCTTGAAGTAGGGTTCAAGGACACCGAGATGACCTTGGAACTTGAAACTGAGCGGTGCCTACGACAAGGCCATACAGATGACGCGCAAGCGCTCAAAATTGCGTAGAAGGCGTGGACAAATTTCAAAGCGACATCGACATTTTATGGAAAAGTGCAATTGCATGCATCGCACATGAACTTCGTTTCTAGTATAAAGAATCATGATGTTTGAGCGAAAAAATATGTAGAAAGGAGTTTAGGGAATAAAGAATTCTTCCAACTACATTTTAGTAAAGATTTTATTGCTAAAAAATATTTTCACAAATTTGTTGGGTCCAGTCGTTGAAAATACATTGTTACTAATATTGCAATAAATTCATTTCGCGAATCTCCTAATCATACTGTTCATGTAAACACTGGTAGAGAGCTCTTATATTTACTGCAAACGTCACTCATAGTGATCGTTCTTGTATTTGCTTGATTTTAAAGTTGAAGTATTGGCCGCCTGGAGGGTTCAGTTTACTCAAAAACTTCTATAATAAGCGTAATTAATAATGTCAATAAAAGATTGGTAAACGATGAATAACAAGGTGCATATATTATTGGACGCAATGTAGAGTGTTAAGAGATCTATTCTTAGGGATGATTTTTATATAAAGATCGATAAAACGTTAACAGAGTGTAAATAACATTTATATATTCTTATTTTTTGTGAATAATCAATAATTATTATAATAGGTAAATTAATTTCCATCAATTCTTCCGTTTCTAAAATGCTTACGAACGCATATATATATATTCTTTAACAACACGTCACTTAGTATGATCGTTTCGAGATCGTATTACGATACTAAGAACAAACCAAAGCGTTTGACCCTTTTTCGCTTGATTCGAGGATTTTAATTTTGGCCACCGATAGAGAGGTCAGTTTCTGGTAAACATTTCTATAAAAAGGTCGATTTTTATCATCGAATATTGTAGTAACAATCGCTAGGGATTGGGTAAGTGATTGTATGCCGCATGAGTCGCAATGCAACAATTGCACGTAAAACTAAAAATACTAATCACAAGAAGTACGGCAACGACCCAAAGATATGCGCGGAGCTTAGGAAATCGCTCGGGCAACCAAAGAACCGTAAAGTCTACGGCTTTTTCTTTTGTATCTGAAAAACGAAGACACAAATATTAAATCAATGTTATGTAAAAAAAAAACGTTTTGCGGTGGGTGTTGAAAATATGAATAATTCTCGATTCTTGAAAATGACATAAAATTATAAAAACGATAGGAAACGTGTTGGTTCATCGAATAGTAGTGAAAAAAACTGGAACAAACTAATCCTCAAGGTCATCTTGAAGGATCGAGTGTCTCAAAAAATATAAAAATCCGTTCTCCGGCAATTCCGCCGCCACTGACGCAATTGCTTATGGCAACTTGGGGGAAAAAAACGATTACTTTCCAATGGACAATTCAACGTTGAAAAATTCTAGAAATTATTGTCAACTCCATTACCTATGTACGCTAGACCATACCCCATATGGGGAGTTCCCATTCGATAAGAGCACGTTGGTATTTGCAGTTCATGTACATCGCCCATGTCGAGTCTCAATTGATAGAGGGGCGTTTCGCGAGGAGGCAAAACCCAAGTATCGCTCAATTGATCAGTAGCTGTGTCGAGGCTCAAATGCTTCGCTTTATGTTCGTGGGCTGTGAAAATAACTTGAGGACTCAGTTCTTTGAGAACCTGGATTTAAAAACAAACAAATCTTTGCATAAGCATTTTCATCATTCTTGAGACAAATCATTTCAGAGATAACGAGTAAACGTAGAGATTATGTTATCAAATTATGTTATCAGTAGAAACAAGCTCACATTTCGTACAAACGGTCCGGGTGAAAATAACAGTGGCATATGACTCAGTAACACATTCGTCGTATTTCTCTCTGTGTAATCGTTGAGGAAAGCATCTTTTGGGGCATTTGGCATGCTGCGAGTAAGTCTGTTTACCTGTTTGATGAAAAAATGAATTTCAAACAATAAGAAATTCCAGATTGCCTTGTCATCAGCTAAAACTTCCAAAACGAGAAATATTTTGACGATTATCGAGTCTAACGAGTCTTGTTCATTTTTTCGAGGTTCTTAGCCACTATGAGGAACTCATGCATGTACTTTCTACACATCTCGCTGGGGCTTGGGCAACTGAACAACAAAAAAATACCTTAAAAAAAGTAACGCTCTTGTAAACCATTGTGTCTGGCTGGGTATACGCGAACTTGAATCTGTTATGGATCCTGGCTGAAACCGAGTCTTCCTCACCACCGATATCGTTGTCTCCTGGTAAGTAAATTTTCTGAAAAATGAAATGCGATGGTAATAATCAATCAAAAAAATTATAATAATCAAATTTCCTTAAATCAATTGAGCACAGACTGAGTCAGTGCAATTACGAAACTTTACAAAAATTTTCAAAGTTCGCAGTGCGATTTTTTGATGAAAAAAAAATCTTCAACTCCGATGTTGATACGTGCTTTTCACTTTGTTATTTTCTTTCCACCCTTCCAAAAATCCCATACTCGAAAAAAGTAAAAATTTTATTTTCGCAAATTTCAAAAATTCAATAAATTTAATGATATTTCTAGTGAAGAAAATGTGAATTTTGTAATTCAAAAAATTAAAAATTCCACTTTTATTCGGGAGGGAGTTTCGCTTTGCCTGCTTTTTTTTTATTCATGTTTTCATTGGAAAATTGTGTGGAAAAATGAAAAGTGCTTGTTTACAGAGTATTTGACGTACCAAAATGTTATCTTTGGTGTAGAATATATCGTCTAATCTTTTCTTGTACTTTGAGAAGTCTTCTATTGTCGCGATGTGACCTTCGTCCATGAGATCACCAAGAAATGCTATCACATGGGGCCGAGAGTGTCTGACTGCCCTTGAGAAAGTGTTGGCTAAGTACCTGTGAGTAAAGACGCAAATGCATAGAGGAGCAAATGGAGGGGCAAAAGGCTTTGATGAGATATTTTCGTACGCTCACCTGTCACTGTCCCACCTGGCAAACCAAGCTCCACGATAGTTCTCATTTTTCTCACCCAATATTTGGGGATCAGCAACGAGCAACACTTTGACACAATTCTCACAATTTCTGGAGGACCACTTGAAGCTTTCTATCTCATAGGCAAGAAATTCATTGTAGAATATCGTTACTCCTAGGATCAGCAAAACTAAAGTGAGCTTGTGTCTTGTTCTGGAAAGTCCAACAATAATAATAATGAACGTGAGAATTGTAATTATGGATGTTATTTGGTCTTGTTTGTACTTCTTGTTGAGGCCAATTTTTTTTTGCTTCTTTCATTTTTAAGGAAATTAATCTCGAATGCAAAGTTTTTGAATTTCTTTTTTGTTCATCGATTAAAGGTCCGAAATAATTTTAGGTAATGCAGAAAATTTTGTAGCCTTCCAAACCGAAAGGATGGAACAAAAACTTGGATCACTTTACGAAATATTTACCTGTTTCGGAGTATCATTGTTTTTCAATAAAATGAAATAATCAGTGAGAAATTCAGTGTCGTTGTAACAAGCATCGCGCCTCTGCTCCGTTTTCACCCGTTACATCGTTGCGGAATCGTTTTTTTTTTTTAAATCCTATTATTCTGTTGTACTTTTTATTTTTCTCTGGAAAACGCAGTTGTGCGCTGATCCTCAGCTGTTCCAACAAAATAAAACAACTGTCTATGCGCACAAAACACGTTTATTCGAATGTTTTCAACGTCAACGCTCGTGGCACTTTAGAATAATTGAAATGGCAAGTACAGTCGATTTTGCAACCATTAATTAACTCTCAAGTGTATTGAAATTAAAAAAATAAAGAACGCCCGAGATAGTTGTGTTTGATATTTCTAATAAAAACAAGGCGTCGCACTAATTAACATAATTTCTGTGGAATGTGGACATGAAGCATTGGGTTCGGTCAGATTTCTTACATGTGCTGTTATTTTTCCGTTCGAATATTCTCGTAAAGCACCGACGACTCGCTCAGTCGGTAAAAAAATAGTCGAAACGATACCTAGCGGAATGTGGACGCAACGTCGATAGAAAACATAACGTCAATGAAGTTTTCTTGTCTGTAAGAACGTATGTAATTCAAGGTCCCGTTACTGCTGTACTGTCACTGCGAGTCCAAGATTCCCGAGTCATTCAGTAATAAAACCACCGAAATTTTGATACGATATTATTTTGTTGAATGCCCGGTGGTAAAATGGAAGAGACTGCCGTCATGATACTCGACAAGGTGAGTTTTATTCGTACGAGTATTATTCGGCCTGGTGCAATTAAATGATTTGTAACCTTTTGTCGTTCTAAGGTTAGCTTGAGAGTCTAGTGACAAAGCCTATTAGCAAATTAGTTGATTCTTCGAATGCTCTATTTATTTTCGAGCATTGGAATATAAATCGAATTTAAATATTGATTGATTAGAAAATACGAATAATTTCAACCACCAAGAGCATCTTTCAAAGCAAATTTAATGTTACTTATTCTATCAGGATGTGGCGGAGGTCGATATCAAGCCAATAATAGGTCACTATTCAGGCGGCGGTGATGAACTGGACGTCGAGGATTTGTACACAAAATACAAGGTAAAAAATGTGTCTTTTGGTATAAAAATAAAAACTTTTTTCGCACATTGAAAATCATTCATTTTCTTCACGTATTTACCAAACCAGCGACTCCAACGAATGCTAGAATTTCTCGAGGTTCAGGAAGAATATATTAAGGATGAGCAGCGTAATTTGAAAAAAGAATATCTTCACGCCCAAGAGGAGGTGAAACGTATTCAAAGTGTACCCCTCGTCATTGGACAATTTTTGGAAGCAGTCGATCAGAACACAGGCATCGTAGGCTCAACAACCGGCTCCAATTATTACGTACGAATTTTATCAACCATCGATCGTGAATTGCTCAAACCGTCCGCCAGCGTTGCGTTACACAAGCACAGTAATGCTCTTGTCGATGTTTTGCCACCGGAAGCAGATTCTAGCATTTCCATGCTTCAAGCCGGTGAGCTGATAATTTTTTTTTTTCAACATCAATATCCCAATTTTTGTGATCGCCTGAATATGCCCATTCCATTCGCAGAGAGATTTGTTATTGCACAACATACAATTAATTTTATTATCAATATTTTGAGGGATAAATATGAAAAAATAGTAATAATCATGTCTATTGATTAAGATGAGAAACCGGACATCGCGTACAGCGATATCGGTGGGATGGATATGCAGAAACAAGAAATACGTGAAGCAGTGGAATTGCCACTCACTCACTTCGAGCTGTACAAGCAGATCGGTATAGATCCTCCTCGTGGCGTTCTTATGTATGGTCCGCCGGGATGTGGCAAGACGATGCTCGCAAAAGCGGTCGCAAGACACACGACAGGTAAACATACAAACAAACGATACAATTCAGTTTCCAATAATGTTGCTTCCCTAGGAGCCTAACTCTTTGGCTGTGCCGCCAATTCGGCAATTTTCCGGTTTTCATGCAAATTGCAATCTTGCAATTTCCCTGTGAAGATAAACTTTGGAATTTGAAAATCTCCGAGATTGTTGGACTTTAGGAGCGTTTAAAAAGTTTCCGTAAAGATTAATGAAAGTAAAATCACTTGGATTATCGCAGCCGCTTTCATCCGTGTGGTGGGTTCGGAATTCGTGCAAAAATATCTTGGCGAAGGACCCAGGATGGTGAGAGACGTTTTCCGTCTCGCTAAAGAAAATTCTCCAGCGATAATATTTGTTGACGAGATCGACGCTATCGCAACGAAACGTTTCGACGCTCAGACCGGAGCTGATCGCGAGGTCCAGCGTATTCTTCTCGAACTTCTCAATCAAATGGACGGATTCGATCAAACTACCAACGTCAAAGTTATCATGGCTACTAATAGGTTCGTAGTTTTGCTACTATTTTTCAATTATCTCTGGGCATGAGCTGCTTCGACTTGTGGACAAAAATTGGGGCCGATCGATTTCATCATTTGCTTTCGATTTTGTAAATTCTCAGGGCTGATACGCTGGATCCTGCGTTATTGCGTCCCGGCAGATTGGATAGAAAAATCGAATTCCCATTGCCGGATCGTCGCCAAAAACGTTTAATTTTCTCGACAATAACGACGAAAATGAATCTTAGCGAGGAAGTCGACCTGGAGGATTACGTAGCTCGACCGGACAGAATATCGGGAGCTGATATAAACGCGATTTGCCAAGAGGCAGGAATGCACGCAGTACGTGAAAATCGTTATATCGTACTGGCCAAGGACTTTGAGAAAGGCTACAAAAATAATATTAAGAAGGACGAGTCCGAGCACGAGTTCTATAAGTAAACGTCTTTTGTACAGACTACTCTGTCGACGATGGAATAATGAAATTCTTTTTGTGCTCTACATTCTTTTGTTGTGAAACTTTTTATTATTTTTTATTCGTGATCCAAATCTCGTAAAGAATCCTCGTTTTTTTTTCCTTTGCGAGAACCAGCATTGAAAAAACGTGTTTATTCCATATTATTCATCACACAATAAAACAGTTGAATTCATTTCACGCTATTGTCGCAATTCTTGCATTTATTTTCTAGGAATTTTACTACTTTTTCAGCTACAGTTGGCCTATTAAATTTATCAAAATTGCCAGCATATTGACGATGCCCAAATATTGGAAAATCAAAACAAATAAAAAATTACGATTTATTATGAAATTACGAAAATTACAAAAGTACATTGTAATTTTACGCTATGTTGAAAAAGGTAACTCCGAAGAACGAAAGCTTTTTAGTTATTGTCATTGTGTCACGGACACGTATACGCCGGCCGTTCCGACCGTTCAAGCCGAATTAAGGTAAGTTCGCAATAATTAGTAGATCGTAATTATGCACGTTGTGAGCTTCAACAATCGACTGTCAAATCAAAAATTTTTTGCTGTTATTCCAGAGTTAAAAAAAACATGCAAAGTCGTATATGTAGATTGAAAGGATTGAGGAATTTGCCTCAGGCGCCAACACCCGTGCGTCAATATTGAAATCATAGAAATATTGAACACAAAGATGCAGCGTGCAGAGGGCGTACGGTGAGACGTAAATTGCGTTCCGCGTCGATCTGTCACATTTTACAATGTGTTGATGTACTCCGTTTGACAATTTAATGAAACTCGATACACCGAGAAAGCTTTTAAAATCGTGAATCGATAATTGACACCGAGATCAACAATGGAACTGCCACGTGTTTTGATAGTTAGCACAATGGGTGTCGATCACGCGAAAAACATTGCGAAAGGTTCGTTGAAAGTTTGAGGTTAAATTTCCCCGATGCTAACAACACAACAATCACTGTACGTTTTACTCCGAAATTTTGTTAATTAGAACTCGGATCGAAGCATATCTCGGACACTGAAAATTCTCATTATTACGTATGGACGATTGATAACAAATATTATTCGGCCAAAGTTCTTCTCTTCATTTCGGACGCTTCGCCTTCGGATATTTCCCTCAACGACGTTGAAGCAATTATAATTCATCATGATCCAAAAGCAGTGAGATTCAATTTCATTAGGACAATCTTTTTTCTCTTGCACAGCTGAATAACCATGAATTCATTTAATTAGGAAAACGCTTCACAAATCCTGGACGATTATCTCCCACTGGTTAACTTTATCTCCAAAGCTGACATTTTTTTACTCGCTTGTCAGTCTTTCGGAAGCTCAGAAACCAAGGACAAGGGTAAGAATAATTCATTGTCTATCAATTCATACGGCGAATGAATGTTTCCACAGAAAATCGCATTATAATTTTTTCAAACAATCCAAATTTTATTTTGATTCTGTAAGTGTTTCACTGTTAAACTTGCCAGAGTTTAGTTGCTGACTTTTCCCACAGATAATGAAAAAAGTTCATGGGATAATACAGTCATTAAACTTTGACTTTGACTTTGACAATTTTTACAGTAAGCGAATGGTCTCAAAGGAACAACTTTGAAATAGTAGAGATGGAACGGCCAACTGCCTCTGATATAATCGATGAAGAAATAGAGGCTGACGTATATGGAATGGACAGAATCGTCGAAGCGTTACACACTCATTTATGGCCAAACAGGATTCTCAAAGGTGAGAATTGAATTTTCTCGATAAAATGATTCTAAAATTTTTCAGGATTTTCCTTGTTGAAATTGTGGACCCGTGGCCAGACTGTTTATTCGAAAATCAAATTCGAATGCCGGAAAAATTTAGCAAATATCCTCGGATAGTTAATCGTGGGATCCAGTGACACTGGACGTGCATAAAAATTTCTAATTTGTGACTGATCGACTTATTGGGATTTTGTGGTTGCGAATTTGAAAAGAATTTTTAGTAAAAAAGAAACCTCTCGGTCATTGTTTATTTTTTTTTTCCTGAGCAGCGCGTTTTTTAAAAAAGTCATTTCTCAACGATTTTCTCCTTCAGGGGATTTATCAAACTCGAGAATCGAATCATCACCGGACATCAACAACGTGGAGGATCAGTTGGAAAGTATGAGACTGAATTCTGAAACGCGAGGAGATTCGGGGCAACTGTTGATGGAAAGCGTGCTTGGTACGTTGACGATTTTTAAACATTTCTGTTCGTATTAAGATAAAAAAAAATGATGAGAAATCGATCGTAGAATAAATAACAAGAAAAAGAAACGTTTTTCATAGACGGTATAATGGGAGAAGAAAATACGGATTTCGGTGAATTATTTGGTCGTCTGATGGACATGAAAGAGCACGCAGCGTCGCTATCGTCGAGTAATCGTCGAGCTGCGGCCGAGCAACTGGTAACAGTATTTTGGAAAGCAATGGGTGGCGATCCTTCCGAAGTTGAAGATCTGGATGAGCAATAAATAGAGGCGTTGGAAACCCATGCTCAAATCGTAAGATAACGAAACTTGTTTATATAACGATCTCTCATGGGTGGGTCGCACTTTTTGTTTTTCAAATACGAAGAACAAGATAAATACTTGATTAATCGTGTATATAAAAGTGCTGAGCTATAAAAATGTATAATAATGGTAATAATAATAATAATAATAAGTAAATGGGAAATGTTGAAATATCGACTGAAAGGAAAAAGGATGAAAACACGTTAATTGCTTTCATCCTCGTCGGCACTGAGATTCATTCCGATCGTAACATCGACCGATTTGTCACAGACTTTCCTGTAACGTTCGAGAAGATCACTTATCGATAGTCTCTTGTTCAGAGGTTTTTGTTCTTTTTTCTGAATCTTCACATCAGGACTACGAGCCAACTCAATATTATTTTTATCGGTGTCCTCGCCGATGAGTTCTGAGAATTCAGTAGATTTTGGAGATTTCTCGTCCTCGATAATGGTCGACGAGGCACGATCATTGCGGTTGTTTTTCGTTGGCGTAAACTTTTTTGGCGAACAGATGGCTGTGTTCTCAGCCGAAGATTTCGTCACAGCCAGATACGCTCTCAACTCCGATGCACTGTAAACCTCGCACGTTGAGTTCATATGTGTCATGGAATTTGGGCCCGAGGAATTTGCACCAGATCGAGCACTGTAAATCGCTGTAAAATATTAAAATAATAAATAGAAAATGAAACGAACGATTTTTTGTTCTTCGTCGTAATGTAAAAATCATTTTAATTTTAATTTTAATTTTTTTACTCACATTGACTTTTGGGCATTTTCTTGAGACTGGAAAAAAGACGTGAGTACGCTCCCCCTCTGTCCGCGTTCCATCGATCTATCGTTCTCGATGAAAAATTTCTGCTCAGCGGAGATGATTTTCCACTGATGTAGCTGCATCTCGCGGCGTCAAGATTCATACGAGAAAAGAGAGGTGTCGGGCGAAAATTAGCAGCTTGTATTTTACCATCCTCGGTTCTTCTGTGCCTTGAGAACAAAGTTCTGTTAATGGGTTCCACGGGCGTTAATTTCAGCCGCTCGTAAAATTCATTCCCATTGGATTGAGGATTCAAATTAATGTTTATCGTCGGCGAAGATTTCAAAAGTTCACTGTCGAACAAATCGTTGTCACGATTGTTGTACTGATTGTGAGTTATTGAAACATCGGCTTTTTGAGCCCGAGAAGTTTTCAAGTGACTCGCTAGCTCCACGATTCTATCCTCCAACGCGTGAAAAATATTCATCATCAATTTCGCGTCTTCGCAACTCGCTGATACTTGTAATGCGCATACGGAAAGATCCGGAAATCCATGCTTCTCAATGAAACGCTGAAGGTCCATGAGCATGAGCTCAAAGAGCGACAAGAAGTTTTTCAAATTGAGAGTTTCGTTCTCGTACACACGGAACAGCATCACCTGCGACGAAGATACAAAAAAAAAAACATTCAACGTTTATTTCTCCTAAAAACCCAACTGCATTGGAGATAAGTATGGAGCAGGATTTTCACTGATCACGAGACTGATTAATGGCCTTAATTAATGTTATAAAAAATAGGAACAGCCCATACCTGTGTTTCCGGTGACAATGCATTGATTTCAGAAAGTTGATCGACTTGTATGACCGGCAATTGCTTGCCGTCCAAAATATTCGTATCATTCAATACAATGCTTTCAACCATATTCGCCACATTTGTGCTTAGCTCGCTCAATGTTTTCATGGAAATTTGATTTTTCTTTAAAAGTTCGATATTTTTATCCAAACTAAGATTCCACACTAAAAATTACCATAACAGAGAATATTTTTAGGTTCTTTTTAATTTTATGCCAAAATCCAAAAGGTCATGGAATATTTTATTTACTTGGCACAATTTCGTTGTCATCGAGATCGATCAAACGATCTTTTAGGTCCGGGTGTACGGGTGCCTCGGATGAAAGTTTAATCAAGTATTCTTTCTTCTGTAATAACTCGTCTGAAGCTTCTCGAACGGATTGTATCAATTCACTGAAATGGGGAAAAGAAATTCTATCATTTTGTCTATTGAGGCCGTTGGAAAGAAAAAAGAAAAATTAAAATGTCTTCGTTACGACTAATTTGATCGTATTCAGGTTGAAGGTAACAAAAATATTTCAGGAAGCATTTAGAACACATAGGAAACTGGTGTTTTGGACGAATTATTCAAAAAATCACATTTTTTTCAGTTAAAAACGGGAAAATAAATAAGAAAATCGACAAATCGGTCGTAGGTCAAAGAAATATCAAACTCAATGGCATGGATGGATTACTTTGCATATTTTTTGGCTGCTTCAACGTTTTTTGACAAAGTTCTAGTGCCCTCCTCTATAATCTCAGCATTTTGACTAATGCAATCGTTCAGCATGGTCCTGACAAGATCAGGAGCAGATTTTGATTTAGGGACATCCCAAACTGATTCGCCTTATGGAAAAAAAATAAAAAAATAAAATGAAATTAAATGAAATAAAAAAAATGAAATTAAATAAATTGTGAATGAAAGAATATATTAAACAAACATTATTCACCTCAACGAACCAAGAAGACAAAACTAATTAGAGTGATAAGAGAATTTAATCTAAAATTGAAGAATCAAAATTTTAGGTGAACATTCGATTATGAAAAATAGACGACAAACAGTAGAAGATGTTCAAAATTCTTGAACAGCAACTCGTTGCCCTGTAGGATTGGTTTGGCTTGAAATTGATGGAAGCTCACCTTGGTCCTTTATCCACTTGCGTAGAACAACGGTGGAAAGATTAGCCATAATATTGGTGAATTTGTTCCCACTGGCGTGCAACAAGTGCGTAGCCAATATTTGTGGAAAATTAACATCAGGATTCTCTTGGGCTATCGCAGTAAGGAAATCTTTGACGTCGCTTCTGTACTTGGATTCCGATTGTTTGCATAATAAAGGCCATTGTAAACGTTTTTTAGCTCGTTCTGGATCATAGAACGTCAAAAGATAATGAGTGGCATGTTGGAATCCCCTGGTATTGGGTTTTTCGAACATTCCCTGAAAGGTTACGAAGGAATTAGTTTTTGTGTGAAATTTGATTTGTCGATTGTAAGATTCACGCATTTCTGTATACGGACGGAAAATTATATTGAATAAACGATTACCAATTACCTCTTTGAAATGCTTGAGGAATTCTTTGGAAGGCGGTACAATTTGAGTAAGAAGAGTAACATTTTTATGAAACGTATCGCCGTCCATTGTCGCGAAAATATAAAAATTTTTTCAACTTTTTCAATTTCTTCGTTGAACAAGCGTTTTATCGGTTTTCCCAGAACAATGCACAACCGTCGTGGTACGACTTTCCATTTGCATCGCTTTTCTGCATGTTGTTGTTGATTTTTCAAATATACCGTTTATAATTCAAGTGGTGGACAAGCGAAGTGAAATTAGCGGAAGGGACGACTCTGCCGGTTGTTACTTCGAGCGGGTACCTCCGTGAAGTTGCCCCCCTCCATTGTCCAAACGTTTTGTACAGGAAAACAATTTTTGTTTTCTCTCAAATCCTCTCAAACAAACGATATTCTTCTCAACCGATTTGCATTTACAAAATTTTGGAAAAATGAAGTCCGGGGGCCAACTCTACGGAGCTGATTTATTATTATATATTATACGAGGATGCGGCATATCGAATAACCACCTTCAGAGATCTCAAGATGATCCGTGTATCTCGCGGTCGGTAAAAAAGTTACTTCTCCATTTTTCGTCTCCGATATATATCGAATTCAATTTTCATAAAAACGCCAAGTTAAAAACGTTGTTTTCATCGTTTTCATTTTAATTGAAGAATTAATGGTTCAAATTTTTTTCTTTCCGAAAAGATAATCCACTGTGAGAAAAAACATAAATTATTTTTGCTCCTTGCGCGACTGATCGATCAGCTTGAGGATTTCAAACAGACGTCGCAGTGTCCCTAGTGGCCCTAGTGATATCTTTTCGCATTTTCTGTCCGTCCCGCCACTGCGGCGGAGCAAGATCGAAAAAATTTCACGGTTTGCCGGGCTGAAGTTCGTCAAGAGTCAAGAGTGATTAGAGTTATTATTCGTGCTTTGTCGCTTGACGGTTTTTACGTGTGCTACAGCGATTCATTACGGTAATAACTGTGTCGTTTTATCCGCGTAAATATATTACAAAATAAATACGTGTCGGGCAAGAAAAAATACAATGGTATGATTGCGCCAATCGTGGTAAAATCCACGACGACTAACAACTATTCCAATTAAGGTGTAAGACACGCCGCCGGTGGGAAAAACACTTTGTTGCGAAAACATTCTTCTACAACTTTTTTTTCGGTATCATAGAAAAAAATATATATTCCACCGTATTCTTATATACGGAAGATAAAAATAATAAGAGTCGTTGAGTGGAGAAAAAATCTAATTGAAAACCTTTTTTTTCGTCCCCGACTTTGTTCTCCCCACATCCGCGAACGTTCGCAAACAATTATCAAATTTGCATTGACACAAAGATGCAATTGGTTATGTAGCATTCAGCTCGTTCCTTCTGAATTGTGTAATTCCGTAATAAATCAATGTCGCAAGGTTTACCGCTCGAAAATGACCTTGAAAGTATCGCGAGTATTCCGATGCCGAGCGACGAAGTGCCAAACACCGAGTCGCCGCTGCAACAAAATGAAACGTCCTCCAACAAAAGTACGACTGAGATCAGCGAAGGAACCGCAGATTCTCAAACTTCGGACGCAGGTACCGGAACTCCTGAGAGTACCAAAGATGCCTCCAACAAAAATTCACCCCTAACCAATCCGATCAGAACCACCAAACCTGTTTTGGGCAAAATTCAGGCAAAAAAACGCTTAATGGCTTTTGCCAACAAATACAATGTCTTGCCAAAAGTTCAAAAACCCAAACCTAAGCCTCCGGCGCCCAACAAAGGTCAAGCTTCCGAATCCATGAAATACAAACAAAAGTCTACCAGCAACGTTAAAATGCTCATCGACGAATTGAACAATGCTAAATCAAAAATCGAAGCTGCTCTCGACATTCAGGAAAAACAGGAACAACATTCCAACCAACTATTCAAGGCTAAAAAGCCCGGAGGTATTTATCAATCCAATTATTAATTAACCAATATTCAGGCATCAATGGAATGCGACCAAATTTTTCCTTCTCTTATAGAAAGAAATTTTCCTGTAGCATTTGTTAACGACAATACAAAAATTAGGTTTACAGTTTCGGAACCGAATTTGTTCACGAAACTGGATTGAATCCATCAATTGTAAAAGTACTGTGAGAAAATGTTTAATTCCAGTGTTTCAATATTTATGACACTAAAGTTTTCAACCTTGGGGTCCAATGAAAAATATTTTTTCTACTGTTCATTCAATTTCCAAAATCATGAAAATTTTCGCGCGGATATTGCCTTTGGATCCTCAAAAAAGATGGTTTCATTGTCCTAATAAAATTTTGAATAATAAGCTTGAGATCTGCCCAAGAAAAAACAGAGGTTCGATGCAAACTTCAACATCGTCAATATTGCGCAATACAAAAAAATATTAATTTTCACAAACAGATTTTCTAATATTTTAATTGCCCTAATTTTTTTGTACTATGAAAAAATGTTGAATCATAGTTGTTCAGTGTATGGATGAGGAGTCAAAAAGATGGAACCTTCTCTGAGATAAAAGCGATGCAATGGTTGATTTTTTAACATTCCAGACGAAAAGTTATCGGCGATAGAGACAATAATTCGCAACGAAGCAAGAAGGAAGGGCGTGGAAAAAGAAAGTTCGTTGTTGGAATTGCATCATGGACGGCAGTCAGAGAATTCGAGTCAAGAGGAAAGTAGCGTCAAGTCTCAACGCTCTGACAAAATAATTTTGGATATTAACAAATATTCAGATGGTAGAAGTAAGCAGAGATCTTACGACAATCCCTTGCAACATTTCCGAGTGTTTAACGATCAAAAAACAACGGAATACTCGTCGTTCCGTAGACAACGAAGTCGCAGCAGAGAGAAACGAGAAGGAAGCAGGAGTAGAGAGAGCAGAGACAGGATTCGGGATAAGAATCCAGCGAAATATCACGACAAAGAGTACCGTGGCAGAGAAGGGGAGGATCGAAGGGACGACAAAGAGGATAGACATCGAAATAGAACGAGAGACGAGAAGAGAGATTCGAAAAATCAAGGAAGAAGCAGCGAGGAAAAGTGCAGGAGCGACAATCATGGGAGAGAAATGCAGAGAGACATTAAAATTCAAGATGTGTCGAAAGACTCTAGATCAGAGTCTGCAATTTCGCAAGATCCAAGAAATGAACGTCTCTTATCCGAAGCGAAATGTGTAGCGCGAGATTTCGAGGACAAAAAAATGTCACAAGATCAAAATGAAATTGCAGAATTCATGGAGGATACAACGAGCAAATGTACAAACGATGACATGGACGTTGAGACCGAAAAGACAGAGCACAGCGTAGAGGGAGACGTGAAAGAAAAGGAAAAGAAAGAAATTAGAGAAAGCAACTTGGTTAGAGATGAAAAAAAAGAATCCAAGGATGCATTCTCGATGAGAGAAGAAAAAAAAGAGCGTAAGATCGATGATCAAATGAAACATGATTCCAGAGATACAAGCAAAAGCAAAGACGTAAATTTAACCAGTCCGAGGGGCAGCCGGACGAGGGAGGATAAGAGACAAAGTCGTAGCAACAGCAGAACTCACGACGATCAAAAACATCGGAAGAGACGAAGTAGATCGAAAGATAGAAAAAAGAAACGTAGCGACTGCGGCATTACAGAGGAGGATAAAAAGATCCATGAGAATCGTGATTCTTCTCGCGATTCGAAAAACACTGACAAAGTTGGAGAAAATGAGAAAAGTGCAAAGTTCAATACGTGGCTTGGACTGAAGCATTCGACACTTGGATCGACTATTTCGGATACTCCGGACGATTCGACGACTCAATTCGGAGGTTCGAACGAAGCTGCGAAGGCCAGGTAAATCATTAGAAACATTCCGTTCGATCGTTCATTGTTTATTTTGGTTTTTCATTTTTTCAGAACCGCACAAGATTATACGAAGCATTTCCAGCAGATGATGATGATCGGCGAACACCGATTGATACGGAGTCCCTTGATAGCTTCCGGATTGCAAGGACCGAAATATTATCCACCGGAATCGATAAAGGCAACTAAGAACGTGAAAGGCTCTTCGATACTTTATTGTGAAAATCCTCGTGTATCTCTTCTTCTAACTCGCGAACAGGTTTACCAGGCGATCCCGAACGAGCGGCGTATCGCGATGAGGGAAATATGCGAAACGACCCGCCAACGGTACGCGAAGTCTTTTGATGATTTAACAAACACTTAGAAATATTGAAAAAAATTATGATTGCAACGAAAGTGTCAGAGACAAAAGCTTGAATTAATTATTGTACATTTTATGCAGTAAGGAGTCGGTCGAATTGGAAGACAAGCATCGCAAATGGTATCGACGACACGGAGATAAAGGAGGATCCGTCAAATCACGAAAAAGTAAAAGTTCTCATCGTCTGCCAAAATCAAAGTGGGACAGTGAAGAGGAGTATCGAGAATCGCGAAGTGACGTCTCAAACTCGAAAGTAGAGACTCTATCGATGGAAAAAATAAGTATGTGATATTTGCTGATTAGAAAAATTGTGTTTTTGCCAGAATTATGGTATTGCAAATTGGTAAATCGATTAAAATAGTAGCAGTTTAGCAAATTTAATTTTTTTTTAAACGCATCAGACACCTCGTTCGTACCAACGCGGATAATTTTGAGGCAACGGCGAAAGAAAGTTACTCTCGTAATTCTCCAAATTATTAGCTAAAATATGTTTAATATAGACGAGCGTGAATTTCTTCCGAACTCGAAATCGAGAACAAAATAGAAAAAGGAATTTTGCACCTGGAAGTTTTCAGTAATTTTGCACCGAATTAAAAAGCAGTAATGTTTATTTTTCATGGCAGATTTGATTTTACTATTTTCGCTGCCGGTTGTCTTTTCCGTTCCACAAATTTATTGTAAGCCATGCGTTTTTCTTCAGGTGAACGAGTTCCTTTGGACGTGCTGCTCCCACTAGATAACACGGCCACGACGAATGTGGAGACAATGCTTGAATCGAGCACATCTCAGAATGAAGAAGTTGAGGAAAGGAACGAAATAGTGGGTGAAAAACTAGTTTCGGAATACGAGCAATTTATGAAAATGGTTAGTAAAGATTTACCATCGAGTGGATCAACGGAGACCGAGGAAGTTGTGAAAATCGAATCATCGAGCGACACGATACCGGTGGAGTTCGATTTTGGTCGCGATTCGACAAAACACAACGTGGACACCTACAAACCATCGATGGAGGAAAAAGTTTCTGTGTCGAAGAGACAATCGTCGAGCAAAGTGAGTCACTTGAAGGAGGACAATGTCAAGGCTACCGCTTCGAAAGGAAATGTCTCCGAAGAGAATTCGTCGATCACGAGCGATTGGAGAAACGTAAGAATTAAAGTTGAACGAACGAGTGACGCGGAGGATCCAATAACGCGAGGGCAATCAAAGAGAAAGACGGAGAAAGTGGCGAAACGTGCAACTTTGAGGGACTCGAGCGAATCATCGTCCTCGTCGAGCTCGTCCGAGTCAGAGAACGAACGAGAAAGAAAAAAGCGACGAAAGAGGAGAAAGAAAAAACGCGCTAAAAAACGAAAATTGCCTAAAGATTCAAGTACGAATAGCGACAGCAGTAGCAGCAGTAGTAGCAGCAGCAGCAGCAGCGAGGACACGAGTAGCGACGAACGAGCTAGTCGGAGGAAACGGAAGCGAAATGGTAAACGTAAAAGCAAAAGTAAACGCTCAAGAATGCGAAAAAAACGGGCAAGACGCGCTAGCACTGAATCTTCTAGCAGCTCGGTTGAGGAGAGCAAAGCCAAACGTCGCAAGCATCGCTCCCATTCGAGCAAAACGAGAAAATCCTCGGAAGCCGTTATGTCGATATCGGACGAAGAAAACCAGGAGAGTCACGAAATTCCGACACAAATTCACGACAGTCCTCTGGAAGATTCCATAAAAACTGCCGAGCCGAAAGAATCGAGAAAGCATTCGATCGAAATGAAAGAAAAGGTTGACGGAAAAATGGTTTCGAATAAGCTCGGGGAAGACTCAGCAAAAGTCCCTGTAAGCGATGATTCGCCTGATAAAATTGACACGAGCGAGCGATTTCTGGAAGAATGGGAAAACGATTCGGTGCAGTTGCAAGAAAAAAAACCGGAGGGTCCCGAATCCCTTGGCAGCAAAAACTCGTCCGGCAGAATAAGCGAAACCACTTACGAAGAACGTGACAAAAAAAAATCACAAGACAAGTCACCATCGCTGAAACTTGATTCGCAAGACGTTGAGAAAAGAAAGTCTCGAAAGTCTCGCAAGTCTCGATCATCGAAAGGCCCCCAGCAATCTGTTATAATTGTAAAGAGTGTCGAGGAAACAGGCACGAGGCGTAAAAAATCGAAATTGGAAAAGAAGAAGTCGCGTAATCGAAGTAGCAGTAGCAGCAGCACGACGAGTTCTAGTAGTGAAACGAGCACCACTACGAGTACCACAAGTACAGCGAGTAAGAATAGTCGCAATGAGTTTCTTGACGATTGGGAAACGAAGAAAGAAGATACAAACATAACAAAAAGTTCGTCGCGAGAGCGTGGGAAATGGCCGATAACTGATTTTGACTCGTTGAACGTACTTTCGTTGACGCAATTGGAAAAAGTCGCAGGTAAAACTGAAGGATTAGCCGACGAATGGGAAGTCGACAGTATGGATGATCCTCAAGAACGAAATTCCAGCAAAATTCGATCGGTATCGAAGGACAAGTCGTCGAAAGGTAAAAAAATCTCCAAGGAAGTTCGGTACGATCGTGACACTGACACTTACATCGCCGTTGAGCGAGAAAACCCTCGGGAATCGCGAAAAAGTCAACCTCGAGTGTGCGCCATAAGAATATGGGAAGATGAGGAAGAAGAAGGTGAACGTGAAGAATTAATGCATAGAAAAAAACAAGACCAGCACGAGGAGTCGGTGAAGACGACAAAGGGATGGGAATCGGATGAGGAATGTTTTACAAATGCGTCAACAAAATTGGCTCAAGAATCGATTCCATCGGAACATTCTTGTGCTGTCGCTGCTGAAGTAATTAACGAGAAAACTAAAGACGTCAGTAGCGAGCAAGAGTCAGTAGAAAAGGAAGAGCTTACAGAAACCAAAACCGAATCCGACACTCCGAAGAAAAATCGCAAGAGTCGCTGGGACATTTCGTCTCAGACGCCCGAGAGTACGACCGAAGAAAAAACAGTTCCCGTTGTGTGGGGCGAAGAGGAAGATGTGGAGGAAAAAATGGAAACAAATTCCACGGATTTGAAGAAAATCGAAGAAATTCCTGAACACGTTGCGATACTGAAGAAAAGTTTCGACGGGTCTTCCGCAGCGAAAGAACGCGACGGTGCACTGTATAGTCCAAGCTCACCCGGTCTCTCCGTCAAGTCCGAAGACGCTTCGAGCAGCGGTGGTAACGGGATAGAAAACGATGAAAAAATCACTAGCGAAAAAGAAGATACCAAAGGAATCGAAGATTCCATTTCCACGGAGAATTTATTGACTTTGGCTAAAAGTCCTGAGAAAGTCTCGGAGACTTTGGTTGGTCGCGAGGACGAAGAAAAACTTGTAAAAGCAGCCGCAGGAGCTTGGACAACCGTTTCAGCTCCTGAAAGCAAAGATCACAGTGACGAGGATTCGTACAATTCCGGAGAATCAGCAGCAATGAGAAAATTGCGTATGGACATGTTCGCGGAATATCCGGTCGCGGAATCCGATAAAAAAACATCGAGCATCGAGCATTCTTCGTCGGGTAACGATACAAAGGAATTTACAAACGACACCAAATCACCACTTAAACTCATACCGAAACAATTACTCGTACGTAAAACTACGGAAGAACCAAAGTCGAAAGTTGTCTTAAAAGTTTCCAGCAAGACGATGAAATCACCGGAAATTGCGAAAAGTCAGCAAGTGGACGAAAGAGCAATTGAGAAAAAGGCGCTTTCGATCAAGGCTGAAAGCGTTGAAACGAAGATAAAAGAAAAAATGACGAGCGACGATAAATCGAGGGAGGAACTAACTTCGACAACGCCACCTCTGTTACCGGCACAAATTGCCAAGATTCTCACGAGTGACGATGAAACTCGAACTAAAAACTCGAGCGCTACTGGTTCGTCAGCATTGAATTCTCCTTCGCGCGAAGTAAAGAATAAAGACGGAGAGTCGAGCAGCGAGACAAGAAAAATGGAGAAAGAGAGAAGAACGAAATCTCCGTCGTCCGAAAGACGGAAAAAGAGCCCTTCGAGAAAGGATAAGGACAAGTGGAAAAACGATGACAGACCGAGTGGATCGAGTTTTCGGAGCGGTAGTCATGGAACTGTCAAAGATGGAAAAGACAGAAGAAGGGGCGACGATGAAAGAGGAAATCGTAACGCTCGCAATAGTTCGCAAGACAATCGTAGAAGAACGAGCCCATCGAAATCCAGAAGCACTCACAAGAGCCGAAGTCCGGTAAATAATTGGGAGAGAGATCGTTCGCGCAGTCCTAGCAGAAGTCGTAGTTGGAGTAAGAGTCGTAGCAGAAGTCCACGAAGACGAAACGATGGACCGAGTTGGGACCGTCGAAAAGGGGGAAACCGATTTTCTGTCGACAGGAGAGACAGATTTTCACCAAGTCCTAGCCGACATACCTCTGGCAGTAAAAGTGAGTCCAAGTCATTTCGAAATACGCTGAAACCATAATACGCTTACCATAATTTTAGGCTGTGGCTACTCGTCCGGATATTTCGTACACTAAACGCACGTCGATCCGGCAACGCATCCGACTATCCGGACGACTAGCCACTGCGATAATTTTACCTTTGCGGTAATCAGTAGTTTTTTTTTTCTACCATCTCCGTCTCGATGTGCACAGATTTGCTACGATTATGTTTCCAACTGGTTAAAAGTCGGTTTATTTGTTGGTTTCAATTTTTTCTCAAACTTATTTGCAAGCATTTGGATTCTAAGAAGCTATTTTTCGTTAGACAACAAAAGAGGACTCTTGCCGGTCCATCATGAAAAATGGGATCGCGATCGAGGTCGGAGGAATTACGAGGACACGGAGCGTCGGGATCGCGAGAGATCGCGCGAGAGAACGTCCTCGTACGATCCTTTGGAGATGTTGCGCGACGCGGACCGAGCCAACCGAGCTGCAAGGTAATAGCAATCGTAAAATTATTTTCCTTCGGCATTGTTTAATATGAGAAGCATCGGTTGTCAGGTTCCGTGGTTCGGAAGAAAAGGATAAGTCAGCATGGAGGTTCGAGGAAAACAAGCCTCGTCGAGAGAGCAGCGAGAGGCTTGAGACGATATACGGGAATCTTCAAGCACCTGCAGGACTAGACTTTGAAGAAAGAAGTTACTCGAGGGACGCGAGTCTCGAGAGGGATATAACGGAGGGTCCGTTGAGATCGTTACCAGAAAGATTGACAACGAGAGATCGATATCCTCGAGGAGGCCGCAACGAGGATCGTCGCGATCATGATGCCGGTTGGGATCGTTCTCGATCACCGGAATCCGACAGATACGAGACTCGTGGATTCCGCCGTGGTGGACGTGGCAGAATCGCACGTTCTCGTTCGCGAAGATCTCGTTCCCCAATGATGCGCGGAAGATTCGCTTCCCGTTCGCGTTCACGTACGCGCTCCAGATCACGATCCTGGACGAGATCCCGCACAAGATCAAGAACAAGATCAAGGTCGAGGTCACGATCGCGCTCGCGATCGAGACGACGAAGTATCGATCGGTCGAGGCGGTCGTTGGACCGAGGGCGACGATCCAGGTTCGTTTATGAAGAAAAACAAAAAGAAAATCTCTTCTATCGATATTAGCAATGATTGATAATTGACATTCCAGATCGATGTCCCCTTTGCGGGACAGAGTGAGAGACGACGACAACAACAGAGATCGACTGAGACGAAGAAGTACCAGCAGAGAACGAGGCCGACGTATCGAAACGATCGTTCAGTCCTCCATCGGTCTGCCCGGAAACGCAGCGGCGATCGACTCGGAACTTTTACTCGCTGAAAGAGCAGATATCAACACTCCGGAATTTCGCTACGCGAATGACGGTCAATCGGGTGGCGATTACGATTATTACCCGAGAAATAATCTTACTTATCCGCCACGTGTTGACGAAAATACCGGATCACCGAAGCGGTTGTCCCTCGATGACAGGTAACGTTTCCTTTGTCCTCCGACCGACATTTCGACATTCACATTTTTATCATTTGTCATTTATCCGCTCGAAGGTTGGAGCTCGAATTGGGAATAAAAAAACAAATGCGTCAAGACCCCGGTGCATTATCTGGCCCGCCGTCCGGACCGTACAACGCAACAGGATTCAATGCGAGAGCTTATCCACCACCTACGATGGCACCAGGGCCTCCTATGATGGTCCCTCCGGGTCAGAGAAATATTCCAGCCATCTACAACCGTCAACAGCCTACCGTTCTTCAAGTGAGTCGGCTACACACTTTTTCGTTCAATTTATCGTTCCGCTGACTGAATCAACTGGTTCGCCAAGTGGTTTTTACGTTGTGATTGATGAAATAATCCAAGAAACCTAACTTTCAAATGCTCATCAGGTTGGTAACGTTCTTCAAGTTGTTCCGGTACCAGGAGAATTCGGAAATAATTCCAATTCGGCAGTTCGCCCGATTTTGCCACCCTCTTCATCGGGAATTCCTGTTGGAAATAACGCAAACCGCGTAGTACGCGTTGGAAATGTTTTGCAGGTTGTACCAACAGCGACGATTGATTGGAAAGGAGCGCAATCTTCGAGCGTGACAAACGTCGAGCGTCATTCGAGTGCAGTTCCATTCGCAACCGCGATACCATCCTCGTCGCCAGTTCCTTTGTCAATCAGTGTTCCTGTCCCCGTTCCCGTTCCGGTTCCCGTTCCAATTCAGAACGTTGGTACACCGAGTACCTCCGCCATGTCACCCATTCCTATGGGTCTTCCAATTCCGCCTGTTGCTCTTCCATCCCCGATTTCAGTCCCGCCGATCGTTTCACCGTTTGCAGCAAGGGTCGAACGACCACCTCGACGTAAGTTCTTCACCATTCAAACAATAACTATTCAATATTCTCATTGTTTAAGTTGCCAAATATATATTTGCTAAACTTTTGAATTCGTATAGAAAAAAAAAAACCGAAAAAAAAAATGAATAACGGGAAAAAAGTTTTTAATTGGATTTACATTGCAATTCTTTTATTTTCCGCAGCTCCTCCTCCACCACCAGCTGCTCTTCCGGTCTATAATTACGAGGCCATACTGGAGGTACGACGAAAAGAGCGTGAAGAGCGTAAAAAATTGCGCGAAGAAAAACGTCATGAAAGAGAGAGAAGAAAGTCCGAACGTGTCAGAAGAAGAGCCAAGCGTTTGCTCGGTAAAAATGGATCGGGGATCAATCGTCTTATACCGGAGAACGCTGCGGCCGATGAGACCGAGGAGATGGAAAAGGAGGAGGTGGAAACTCCTGGCGTTGCCGTGGAAACAAGTATCGTGGAAACCGTTGAAACCGAGCAAGAGCCAGAGGAGAGTGGGCTGCCGCTCATCCCGACAGTCGCGGAAACGGCGGCCGAACCTGAAGACGACGAGGAAGACGATGACGAAGAAGAGGGTGACGCTGAAGACGACGAAGAGGAAGAAGACGAAGACGAAGAACCCGAGGAAGAAGTTGACGAGGATGGGATTACACCGTCCGTCAATAATCAAGAAATTCTCGATACGGTTCAAACAAACGCTGTGCCAGTCGAAGGCGATAACGATCAGGCAGAAGTTGTTGCGCCAATTGGTCCATTTTCACTTCCACCACCACCTCTCAAGGGAATCCTCGTACCTCCAGGATTCTGGTATGTTAACAACATTCTCTAAAATCTTGGAGAAATCAATTTGTCGCTAAATACAAGTTACCCGTTTTTATTTTTCCCCCAAAGAAGCTGATGGATCGCCTTATCGTATTCCCGACTCAAAGTCGTCGTTAGTTCTGATTCAAATGCATAATTTTGTTGTGTTCTTTTGGCCTTATTAATCAGAGAAATTCAAATATTGAGTCGTCAAAAAAGAGGCTCGAGTATTAACACTTTGCTGCAAACATTTTTTCCGAACCTTCCATCTGTAAACCTGGACACACCGTTCTTTCAGCCTGTCATTACATTCCAAAAATTCTGAAAAAATGCGGACTACTGTTCGAAATCTTCAACTTGGAATTTCAATTATAAAATTGTAGAATAATAAATTTTCTTCATCCATTTTTGATCCAATCAATGGACCGATCAGTCGTATTTGCCCGGACACGAATGACCCTGGTTTCCGTACGAAGTGTTAACGACAGTAGCAAATTCGAAAAATAAAAATGATTTTTGTATCAACAGGGAGGACACGATATTGAACGGAAACGCGAACGATTTGTCCGGGCTCGAGGACAACGATCCGGTCGAACTAGAAACTGCACGGCCAACGACATCGAGTCTGGAGGATGAGGAGCAAGTGGCAATGGGCGATGACGAGGAAGAACGTGGTGAGAACGAAGCGGAAGTAGACAAGGATGATGATGCGCGCGATTCTTTGGGAACAACTCCGCGTAGATCGATGGACCAGTGGTCGTGGTCGAAAGTTGGCAAATCTACGAAACGGCGGCGAGGAAAAAAAGCAGTACAATTTGCGGATGGTATTAGACCTGGAGAAGGTACGAGTCCTAGCGGCGGTGAGGGTGATATGCCATCGCCACCGCCTCCTGTTCCTGCTCTGCCGAATGACTCCGTACGCGATATCGTTAAGAGATCGAGGAGCCGCAAAAGTCGCAAGAAGAAAAGATTGAAACCCCTTAAAACGAAAAAGAAGGTCAAGGTACGTGTCGGAAAGAAAATTCACAATATTTCTTCACAAAACTCGCGAGACTATACGCATCGAAAGAAAAAACGAAAAAAAAATAAATTGGGAATTTTTGTCGTCGTATCCGGAAGTGATGAATGCAAAGATTCATTACTCCGAGATTTTCGAACACGAATTGGTGCATGCCATTGTTCGGGATCTCGACAGACCGCGGTGACCTTTGTCGTGAATTATATTTTCTGCTATTGAATATTTTGATTATGACCTTAACGAGGTTGGCTACACACAACAATGTTGCCATGTTAAAAACATAGGAAAATTCGAACTTATTAGAATTTAATGAAAGTTGGTGAGTATATTCTTTAGTATTAAATATGAATATACAATTTTTTAAAGATTTTTCTTCTACATAGTTTTCGAGCAATTCAACACTAGAGTTTACATGCATAAGCATAGGATTCAGATATATATAGGTATATATTTTGCATATTGTAAACTCCAATTATTCGACAACTATGTAGACGAAAAATTAAAAAAAAATTGTGTCATCGTATTTGATGCTAAAGAATGTCATCGCCAAATTTTATTAAATTCTTATCATATTGTCGTATGTAGCCAACCTCCTTAAAAGAGAAATAGGTTGAAAATTGACGGACGGTCATTTTACAAAATCTTCAGATATAATTTGTTGCAAAGACAGCAACTGGAATTTCGATTTTCCGGGTTGAATTAGAAAAAACGATCAATATTTAAAATGAATGTTTCCCGAAAACGTATCGTATAATCGCGATCGAATGCTCGTTTTCAGGTGAAAATAATAAAGCTGAAAAAGCCGAGAATAACACCATTGACGGCGATGATGCTGGAAGATTCGGACGACCTTGACGACAGATCGCCGCCTCCACCGCCTCCTGGTTCCCCGCCGCCACCTCACCTTTGGCCAAGCTATTTGGCAGCATACAACGCAACTGCGCTTCGTCCGGTAGAGAATCCAGTATCTTCGCCAACACCGGTCTCTGCTCCGCCACCACCGACACCTTTGCCGCTGTTGGTGCCACCGCCACCTCTGAATTACACGATACAACCATGCAGCAAAGCGTAAACGTCAAAAACGAGATCGATATTGAAATTTTTCATCATTGCGATGCAAAACTGTATTCTTTTCAGTATTTTTCATTACCCAAATTTCCATTTGCATCAAAATTCTTCACACGATGCTTCAAACTCCGATATATCATCGAGGCGTTGTATCGTGAATATCTCAATACGGACCAATGATTCGGTACCGATTTTGACTTTGTAAATAATATAACTTTGCCCGTGACCGCAGAGGCCCGACGTAGTGAATTTTCAAAACGCAACTCTCAGTACTTTCACACGGTTTTTTCTTCATTCACGGCAACAGAATTAAGCTCCGCCGTATGTGTACGAAATATGAATGAATAAATGATGTACAGCAAACGCATTTCCGGGCTCTATTGTCTTGAAAATTCAGTATCAAAGGCGCCGGCTTACATAACGTGAAGAAACACGGTGAATATACGAAATCGACGACATAAATTACTGTCACTCGTTCATAATTATATTGACTGTAAATAATATACACTCGACTGCGTAACTGAGCGCAATATATCGTGGTCGTGACGTTCGCTTGGCACTAGCTAAATAAGCCTCACGTACACATTAGTAATTACCTATTCATATAAAAAATAGAAAACGTGTTCTACTCAATTTATACACTACAGTAATCCGTAATCTCTGACATATATTTTGTAGAAATCGGGTTTATATTTATTCCCATGATTAAATAAATATTTGTCCACGGAAATAATGACGAATATACGGGGCAAAAGAAACTTTCATCGCTTTTCGTTCATACGTTATTAACGTATTACTATCACAAAACGACTTTATTTAGGATTCTTTCAAAACAGTTTTCTTCTCTGAAGAAAAATTTTCTGACGTTTAGAAATTGAGATACTTCATTTCCAATTTTTTTATTTATCCATCTAAACGCGTGTAAGTTGGAGTCACGTTTCGTTAAAAAGTTGCAAGAAAAAAACAACAGAAACGCGACTTGAATTTACACGCGTTTAGATCAGAAAAATAAAAAATTGGAAATTAAGTATCTCAATTTCTAAATGTCAGAAAATTTTTCTTCAGAGGAGAAAACTTTTAGTTTTGGTGCCAAGAACGTTTATACAAAATTTTAAAAGAATCCTAAATAAAGTCGTTTTGTGATAGTAATACGTTAATCAGGCCTTGAATTTTTCGTGCATCTATAAATCTTTCTTTATGTCAATTTTCCCATCCACTTCGACCCTCGAATACGAATCGTTTACGTTCCATTTCGCTTATCGCGACGTGTCGGAGCTGTCAACGAGAGGATTACGAGGACATTGACAGATCGGGATCATTTCGGTCCAGGCCCGTTGACAGAAAAGAGAATCGACTGTTTTTTGGACAAAACTCTAGTTGCATGATTATTCACGGTTATCAGTCTACGAATGATCTTCGAATAACTTATTTTCGCGATGAAAAAAAATAAGTGGTCGACCTTTCCTGTCTCAGTTTAAATTACGAAAGAAAAAATATATCCGTTTTTTAACGATCATCCAGCACAAGATCAGCGAAGGACGCTCGATGCAATTCTTAGGAGATCCCAGTCGAAAATTGCATGTTTTTAATGCTATTTTTTATACATAACTTATTAGAATCACTTCTTACTCACTGAACTCATTTTTAACAACATTTCTCGTCAATATAACAGTTTATTCGATGGAAATCTCAATTTCCCTTTCAAAAATGAGCTCCGCCTTATTGCGACTATGGAATCGCAGGTTTTCAAAAAAAAAAAGTAGTCGATAAGTCGATCCATTTCATTTACCCTACATATACACGTATATTCCTTGTATACGTATCCATTTAAAAATGGCGTCATACTCGTCGTAGTTTCATGCATGGAACAGTCGGCCTCGCGAGGCTCGGGTCTCGCGTCTCGCAGTCCGTCGATCTTTGCACTTGGACGTTTTTACGTAATGTAATTGTGTACTGCTTTATTAAAATCTATACGTGCAAATAATTATTTCAGTTTCGTTCCAAAAAATCAAATATGACGACACACTAAAAAATATATATATAAACTCTGAAAAATCGAATGTCAAGACGATCAAGACGTCAGATGACGTCACTGTTGTTTATATACCATTCTTTCAACTTACGGTTTTGCGCGCTTTTCTGCATTCGTGCTCCCCCTTCTCCAGCAACGAGATTACCTATACATATCGGACTATTTATCGCTCTCGTACTCGGGCCTGTCAATTTGCGCAATAAGCCGAAGAGAATCAAATCTTTTTTTTCGTATCGGGAAGCATAAGATCCAGTCTGCTTTTTCATTTATCGCGTCCATAGTCAGTTGTGCAGTATGCAGTCATTTCGAAAGAACTTGCATTAAGATTTTTCAATATTTCCAATTCGATTATTAATCACGTTTCATAAAAGAAACAATAAAAGTCATTAATCTTTCTTGATAAAGAATGGAACGCAAGAATTCAAAATAAGATTGTATGACAAACAAGTCATTTTATCGCGATTGTGAATGAATGATTCTCTGCCTAATTTCATTTTTTTCCACTACATCAGGCTAACAGAAAATTCGTCCTTTTTTCATTCAAGCTAAAAGAATGCACTTTGTAACTTAGGCCAAGCGTGTCGCAAATTCCGTCCGTGGAAAGAAGCAGGAGAACTACGTTCCAACGTCTTTACGTGTATATGCAATCAGTGTACATGAGTGATTTATCGTGAAACACACAGTATTGTCGGATCAACTTTCGGCCAATCGTTGCAGGCCCGAAATAACAACAACAAAAAAGCAGAATATTTTTTTTTTCACAACGAAAACGGTGATAATACTTCGACATTCAACATGCCTGCCGAATATAGTAAATTTTTAAGTGTAAGTTGTCAAGATTTTGTGCATCCTTGGACGAAATCTTGTATAACCGCGACAACTGGCCTTGGCCTTCGCTCTCTGCAAGAAAGTCTCAAAATATATTCAACGGTTTACGTTGTAAGTAATTTGTTTTCCATTTTCCTCAATCAAATATAATGATCAATTGTTCCGAAGCAGCTCGGTCGAGCAGATCAATGTATTGGTATAGCTTTCCGTCAAAACAAACAACGACGTCCTCGTGCTGTATATTTTAATCAACGCAAAAACGTTCACCTAACCATATCAACAAACACAAGAGATGAAAATGAAACATCGAATTACGAGTTTCAACACGCGACAAATGTTAAAACACGCGATGTCTATCACGTTTGATGCCATAATCTCAAAAATCGTTAACTTTTATTGCAAATGGAAATGAATAAAAACAAGAAAAATCACAAACACACGACCGAAAATCATGAACGAATAATTTTGTAAAGACCTGTCGTACAATGCTATTTTTTAAAGTTCTCTGAAGGTTAATTGTCGTCTTCGCACTGTTGTACGCATCCAAATCGTAATTCTAAGATAAGCTAGTTCATGAATTTTCAATTGTAATTGCTTTATCGCCTGCTGGACGTTGGCTATATATGGACTACCAAGTATACATATTTCTGCTTTGACACATTTTTATGCTTGAAAAACTTTGTCATTAGCTAGAAAAGGCTTGTGTCTTGACAAGGAGAAAAAAAATCATGGTATTATGAAAAAATGTCAAGTTTTTGTAGTACCGAAATGTAAGGTCATTCAGAGTTTGGATAAGAGTGAATAAATTTCACAGCTCGTAATTACTAAAAGTTGGAATTTGACTGAATTTTGTTTATTTTCAGATAACATTGTTGATGAAAGGAAAAGTACCAAGTACCTCCGATATAAAAAAAACGATCCTAGGTATATTACAGTCCTCAGCGTTTTTAAGTTGGAGCGCATTTACTTATTCCATGTTCATTTGTTCAGTGAGGTACGTCGCTTATTCTTTATCCATTTGGGCAAGTAGAACGCGTGATATTTTTCATGGCTACCGCACGAATCAGGAAGAGACAGTATTGGGAGTTTTTTCAAATTTTTGGTGGAGCTGCTTGCGTCGTTGTGATGCAAGATAATTTACTTTTTATTCAGAGTCTCACAATCTCAAGTTTAGGATTAAAAAATTGAATCAATACTTATTTCCTATCGACGACGAATTTTCAATAAAATTTTGTGTAAAAGTCATGCTTTACTCGGCAGGAGACTCCTGGGACATTTCAATATACTCACGGTGTCCTTCATTCCGTCATTCTTGTCCAGCCTAGCAGCGATTCTCATAGAAAGGCCTTCCAGACGGACTTTATTGTGCCTTTACGTGTCGAACCTCGTACGTGCTCTACAGATTCTTTATCTCTGCAAAATTTGTTACAATCATGACTATGTTTTGTTGAACTTGTGATATCGAATTGAATTTTTCTTTGTCGTAGGCAACAGAGACTCTGTTCACGATGGGATTAAGGCGAGGATATTACTCAGTCATACCGAGAGGAGAGATGTATATATTTGCAGCAAGTATGGCGACGTTACTCTATCTTTTTCGATCGAAAACTAATAAACGAGATTCTATATATAAAATAATCAGGTGAGTTTCAATGAACGTTCTCAATTTTTTTTTTAAGTCTCATTTCCATTGAAATTTATTGATGGTCCTTTTGACGAAACCCTCGTTGTTTCGTACAACAGGTACATTGTCGGTTCTCACGAAGAGCATGATTACGTAGAAAAGCAGAAATCAAAACTAGAAGAAACGAGCTCGACCAACGAGAATAGCGATCGTGCCGGACCGAGTGACCGGAGAAAAGTAAATAAATCATCGAAATCAACGTTTCACATAGCTTTGCGAGCACTCAACATTTACGAACACATAATCAATCGGATAAAAGGACAGAGTCGTCATTTTAGTTGTCCACATCCGTTCAGCTGCGCCCACAACATATTAGCGGTATGTTAAAAAATTTCACTCAAGCACCATCTCAAAATGAAAAGCTCTATGAATTCCGAACTTGACTTTTGTTTATTATTCCAGGCGAGCACCCAATTATTTGGGTTGGGCGTTGGTGCGCAAATAGCCTTACAATTAGTGATGCGAGCTTCGGAAATCATAAAAAGGCCACAAATCCTTCGGTCAACGATATTTAGAAAAAAAAATGTTAATCTGGGCCTGTTCCTCGGTGGTTTCTCGGGCTTGTACAGAGTACGAACGAACCGAACTATTGCAATTTTTATGTCAACCGATTCCCAATCTCGGACGAAATTATCAATCACGCATCATCGTATTTCGGTTGCAGCTAGTTTCGTGTTCTCTGAGAAGAGCGTGCAACAATGACTCGAAGTATTATGCGATCCCAGCGGGACTCGTCGCGAGCTCAGCCTTCGTGTTCTATCCGACCAACACCGTTGCTTTGTACGTTATGTGGAAAGCTTTACAGGTAAGAATAAAAAAAACGTTTTTATCATCACGATCACTCTTTTACCTAATCTTAAACGTTTTACAATCGAACATAGAGACAGAGCAGCAACGACTACAAAGTAACGTTTGAAAAAAAAAAAACGAGAATTGGTGATGGATTTAATCGTTTGCTTATATTGTAGTTACTGTGGAACCGAGAAGTCGAAAATGGAAAATTGCCCGAAGTCACGTGGTTTTCAATACTTCTGTACTCTGTGAGTACAGCCATTTTATTTCACGTCGCGATAATAGAGCCTCAAAATCTTCGGTTATCGTACTGGAAGTTCCTGCACAATCACTCTGGTGGAAGGTAAATAAATTTAAATCTCCTAAACAGACTTTTACATGAGTTGTTTTTGTTACTTCGAAATTAAAAGATCAGACGATTATTTTCAGAGTGGCTGCAATGAATCGAGTTCCACTGGACGCGTTCGGATACGAGAGTAGCAAGAATTTGGAAATGGTTCTCCAAAAAACCGGAACTACACGTGATATGACTTATTTCTTCTAAGAAAAAATGAAGCAGTAAAGGAATTTCGTCAGTCGAAGAAAATGGAGAGGATTACGTTGAATCGAGCAGAGCTGACTATTCTTAACCGAGAAATTTGAAGCATAACTCGATTGCTGAGAAGCACCAAAAGGATTTGCTTTATTCTTAATCTTTTCTCGCGCCTAGTCAACGAAAAGCAAACAACGAGCAAGCGCCATAGTTACTATGCTGACATAGTAAACAGATATAGCGTTTACACAGACCTTTTTCCCTTTTTTCATAAAGTTATTGACGCAACGTTACGCACCTAGTGATGTAATCGAAAAAAAAAGAGTAAGCGGAGAAAGGCGTGTGGAGTATTTTCCTGCGTCAGAGATCAAAGTTGTCTATCGATATCTGAGATCCCAGGATAATCGATTAGTTGCATAACGATTAACCCATTCACCGCGCATTGCTCGTTCACTCGCGACGAACTGTCGGTAAAAACTGAAGCGAACGATGAAAGTTATTGGAAAAGAGTTTCAAACAGTTTTTCAATGTTTGAAGAGAAAAAATTACTTCTATTACATTCGAGCAGTGGCCGATGTTGAAAGTTGAAAGCGTAATCGTACTCGGTGCTCTTTAGTTTTTCCTTAGACTAAAAGAAACAAATATCAAACCAATGGTGCCTGGTTAATTTGTGATAGCGAAATACTTGCTTCATATATTTTTGTACGTCGTGAAATTTTCGATTCGCTCATTTTATTGCGATGGTGCAAACTTACAATGGTCTAATGAATAATTTTATTTTTTTGTTTTTCACTGCGAAAGGGCTTTGAAAATTCTTTATCGCCAGCGGAAATAGTGCTTAAACGAATTGAAATTAGTACAATTTTTTTCTGTATTTATTTATCTATGATTAACGATAAATTAAATGACGTCATACATTTATCTATTGGGTTGAAATAGTAATCATAAAAACACAGAATCCGTAGAATGTATAGATCACTGAGTAGACGCAATGAGAATGAAAATAATCTTCTTTTTTACAATAAATCGCAAGTTGTATTTTAATGAGAAAAAATTTATTATAACTCTCGTCTCGTTGAGACTCACTTCTGACGTTTTTTCACCATTTCGATTGCCTTCTCTACCATTATTTCGGATTCGCCATGCTGGCGTTTCCTCTTCATTCTCTTTTTCTTTCTCAACACGTTTTCCCAATTAACGCGACTTTCCATCGTTAATAATTTATCGTCGAGTAAGCCCGGCAGAATGGTCGATTCCTTGGATATCAGGATCGGTCGAGGCCGATGAGATACAGGGAGCTCCAAAGTCTCGAGAGAATCCGTTTGCCAGGGTAAAATTCCGAAGGGACAGAAAGCCCACTCGTCGTCACCTGCGAAATGAATTTTTTTTCAATGAGTTAGAAACGTTTATTTTTAAAAATTGAGAAAGTTTATGGCAAATTACCCGAGGCAATTGCCCAAGCTTCGTTGCGTATCGTTTGGTCAGCGATTTCCGGTTCGATCGATATTCGAAAAGTTTCTTTTTCTCGGGGTTCATCAATTTCGATATTGCCGCAAGTTTCAATCAAATTCTCGACGCTGTAGATCCGATCGGCGTCTCCATTATCGTCAGCTTTTCTACAAGGATCGATGTTCGTGTGAATTTTTACGAGCTTGAGTAAATGATCTTTGCAGTTTTGGTCAATCGCTGGACTAACGAGATCCAGAATCGGATCGATGTATAGTTTCGTATATGCGTTAGCGTTGAGAAGAATATCAACGGCGAAACTGACATCTTGTAAGAAATTTGGAATATCCGATGTGGCGTTGAACCACATGGCATTCGACAATTCCGGATTCGTTTTTCTTACGATGTCGCGAACTTTTAGCACTCCTTGTTTTCCCGACATTCTTTTTTGTTTGTTATCCATCGAGTGTTCTATCGACTGCGTTACACTCTGAATTATTCGGAGCTTAAGCAATGAATTGCAGATCGATTTTATCCACAAGGATGCAACCAAACGTTTGGTAGTCTCTTCTCGCGACGAATTCACCAGATCGAACAATCGCCATAACAATTCGTCAAGCAGTTTCTTGTCGTGAAGGAGAATTATAAATTTTTGCCAAAAGTCTATCATTCCCCTTGGTAAATTTTTCATTTTCATATCCACCACAGCATCTTTGTTCCCCCCAAAAATACCAATGATCTCGGAACCTGGTAAAAATGCCTCGCAATCGAACAATATTCTCATGACAATCTCTTCGATATTCGGTATGGATTTGTTCTTATTGAGCAACGTCGTTATTTCAGTAAAGATGAGATTCTGAGCATCCAACAGTAAATAATCATCTTCGCTTTCTCTTCTTCCAGATGGGTTTCCCTTTTGTAGTGGACTTTCTGGCAAGACTTTGCACAAATTCAATAACGTATTCCTAAAAACAAAACACAATATCAGCCTCTCAATATCGCTGCAAAACTTGACTCTGAAGTTTCATTAAATCAAAGTACCGTAGATCAGCATCCGGTAAATTGCCAACAGTTTCGTAATCTGCTTTCGCGTAGAGACCGACCGCCGTCCAGAGTTCGAAGAACACAACGAATGCACGGGATTCGCAAGAATTTTCGTCGTCTTCCTTTTCAACGGACTCTTCGTAACGCTGCTCCATGGCTTTTGCTTCGGCCGACCAATATTCTTCCTAAAATCGATGATTGGTAAAGAAAGCGAGTGAATAAAGTATTTCCCGAATCTCAGAAGATTCTTCAATGTAAAAAGAAATCTTACGTGTAACCAGGTCAGTAAAACGTTTGCTGCCATCCTGAGAGAGCTTATGGATGGTAATTCGTGGCCGTGGGCCGCGTCATGCCTCAAGTTAACGATCCACTCGGGAATTTTCAATTGTTTGGCAATTTGAAACATGGATGTTTGTTTGGTGTGTCCTATGTTTGATATTTGATTCAAAAATCTCATTATGGTTGTCGAATACATGAGACAGAGATCGTTCTCGTAATACATTGGCAATTGAGCCTCGTCGATCTTTTCTTTCCATTCTCTGTCTCGCAGGCACACTTGAATTATCGATAGTGTACATTCTACACCCACCGGCAATTTTGGAATTCTGGAAAATCATAAAGGAATGTTTGATTGGAAATAAAAATTATTTGTCACTTTTCGATATTTAGTTGCTCATTTTAATTACAATAATCGATTTTTTCCTGATGTATGATTTTCATTTATCGATGGTCAATATGTTTTTGAGACAGTTTCCACAACAATGTATTGTAGCAGTTCCAATTACCTGGCTTTCCAGACCAAAAGCGTTTCATAAGCGCTGGTTTGTTCGGCAGTGTCGTTGGAATATATTTGTTTGTAAACTTGATGCCATTCCGCCCTGAAAATAATAAATTTCAATTTCAATTTCAAAAGTATCTTATTTCGAAAGTTTTACTGCAAAATTTAGGTCAGGTTATGTTTATCGTATCATAACCAAATGGATGAATCGGGTATCAAAATATATGGCAGTAATTAAAAACTTCAATCGATTTTTTCAACATTTCATTGATTATGACAGATTATCAATTTTTATACTTACAGCGAAAACCAAGGAACATGTTTCAAGACTTCAGATTTCGCGGAGAGCGCCATGTTGAACCATGTGCTCGCGATATGTTCTTTTTTGTTTTTGAAATTTCGAGCCTTTATTCGAACATCCGAAAATCAGGGTGGGGGCGTCTTCGACTTTTTTATTCGATCAGTTACCAGTTACTATTTCGGCCACTAGGTTGACCGTTCCACGCTGAAAACTCGATTACAAAACGAGGGAGGACGTTTTTGATAATGGCTAAAAAAATAAAGGCTGTTTTGATAGATTTAAGCGGTACACTTCATATCGACAATGAAGTGATTCCAGGTGCGGTTGAAGCGCTGAAAAGGTGATGTATAATCCTTGAATCTCGATTTCTATCACGAAGAATCTGTCAGATCAGAATATATATATCCTTGAAACGGCGCGCGCATGACTACCATGCTTTGTACCCGCGTAATTTTCAAAGACTATAAAAATTGAGTCCCAAATGTTATTACGAATCAGGCTTCGGCAGACAAAAGCAAGCATCAAATTTGTCACAAACACAACGAAAGAATCGAAGAACTTTCTGCACAATCGATTGACGAGGCTTGGATTCGATATTAAAAAAGATGAAATATTCAGTTCCCTCGCTGCTGCAAAACAATTGATACTGAATCAAAAGATGAATCCTCTTCTTCTCATTGACGCAGCTGCTATGGAAGATTTTGAGGATTTAAAAAAAAATGATTCTGAATTGAATTCGGTGGTCGTTGGCTTGGCACCGGACAAGTTTTTTTACGACGAATTAAATCGAGCTTTCAGGTACAAAAAATGTAGAAAATATTCTGTAAATTAAAATTATATCCAAATATTCTAATAACCAACCATTTCCTGCTTCGAAGATTACTCATGAATGGAGCTTCGCTCGTTGCAATTCATGAGGGACGATATTACAAACGTTCGGACGGGCTGGCTCTTGGACCCGGTGCATTTATAAAAGGGCTTGAATACTCAGCAGGTGTCAAAGCACTCGTTGTTGGCAAACCAACGAAAGAATTTTTTATGGCTGCTCTCAATAATATCGACCCTCAAGAAGCTGTTATGATCGGTGATGTAAGTTCAAAATTGTAATGTTTTTAGATATTTGTAAAAACCTGTTTTTCATTGCATTTCATTGTTTGTATTCGATTGTGTGTTACATAGAAATTTCTTATTTGCCTCCTTGTCTCTTTTTCCTCGTTTTATTAAAAGCTTAATGATATCTTGATTAAATTTGATTAAACGTGATATTTTGTTCTCGAGTCCCTTTCGCGTTTATTTTTTTCGTTTTATCTCAATTTTGAGCTCTCTTTAATGTTTTATTACGTGACGTCGTATCGAATCGTGAAAGAGGCTGGTATTGTGTGGCTTTTATTTTCATAGGATGTACGAGATGATGTGGCTGGATCTCAAGCAGCTGGTTTGCGAGGGATTTTGGTGAAAACAGGAAAATATCGTGAGGGCGACGAAAATACGATATCGCCTGGACCTTACAAAACGTGTGAATCCTTCGTCGCAGCTATAGATGCTATAATCGAAGAAATCGATTAGAAAAAATTTTGATGAGCGACAACGTTAATCGAATCTACGTATTAAATTATACGTTTTATTGAAATATTAATTATCCAAATGTTTTGTTACACATTCCCAGGTCGTGTCATGACGTTCGGCGCCATCCTTATCATCATTTGTAATTTTTCCTTCTCTTTTAAGCAGATTCCAGATTTGAGATCGAGGACTAAGACAAAAATACCTCGTGATGAAACTATCCTCGTCGCTTTTGGCAAATCAAACGATTTTTTACGTAAAAAAAAAGGACGAAACGACTGGCGAAAAAAAAGAATTTCATTCGACAAGAAATTTCTATCGGGAGATGCCTATGAATCCAACGTCAGGTCATGTGATTTATTACCATCTAAAAATATTTCTTTCTCCGTCGATCGACAGCGATACACAAATTTGTTTTGGTTGTCGTTCGTTCTTTCTTTTCTTGGTGAAAGAACGGGGAAACATAAATCTTATCGAAGCAACTCATTCGAATCGGTTGTCGCGAGATCTTTGACTAGATTGGTCTGTTTCTCATTCATCGCGTTATTTCTCTACAAGATTTTTGACCTTTTCATTTATTGCTGATCAACAGACGAGATGGAAAAAATAAAATAATTAGAACGCAAAGTGAGATTGCAAATTTTTCGTTAAAAAAAAATACAATTTTGTGCTACAGCAATGTTACGCACATATAAAATTTGGCACCTTTGCTCTATCGGTCTTGTCGTACATTTTTCTCTTCAGTTTTATACAACTACGAGTGAGAAAGAGTTTAAAAAATTGCGAGTTGAAAGATGAATGATTTCGTTGAGTTTTAATTCCATTAGAGTGTTTTTTCCACCTCATCAAAACAATATCGCGACGAACATAAATCATTTGTCTCTTTCAGCTTTCGATAAATTCAGAATTTTTGAATTCTGTGATGTTTTTCATCCTTTTTCTGCCGTCGTAAGATTTTGTGGATTTTTATCTTTTTACTACAAATTACAGTTATTTCAGGCAAACACGTCTCTACATTCAATAAAATGAAAGTCGAAATTTTTCTTGCTTCGAATATCGTTCGCGACCTACGTTAGCGTACATAACACTTGTGATACTTTTGTTGATGTTTTCTCATTTTAGCTTGTTTTTCAACGTAAAAAAAAAAATCCAAACTTAACTAGTAATAAATACGATTAATTTTGGTAGCTTTTCTCTCCATCTCGCACTTCCATTTTCTTTAATTCTTTGTTCGTTTCCAAAATTAATGATTCCGAATTTCTTGCGCACGAAGACTTTCGGCTTCGAGAATAGTGTTTCAAGTATAACTAGACGATTATTAGGAAGAAAGAGAGAGTGAGAGAGGGGGGAGAGACGATCGGCGACTAATGAAAAAAGAAGGTACCACGATTTGGTTGGCAGAGCGATCGATGCTTTCAATTTTCGTGTTACCTTGGAATACAAAGAATCGATATCCATTAGACGAGTTTTTTTTTTCTAACTTGTGTCCTCGAATGCTCTTAGGCCAAGAATCTTAAATATCTATGTACAATTCAGTGAGTGGAAAAAAATAAGAATCGTGACTGTGCTAAATTTCAATTTGATGCCGTATCTCTCTCTCTCTCTCTCTCTCTCTCTCTCTCTCTCTCTCTCTCTCTCTCTCTCTCTCTCTCTCTCTCTCTCTCTCTCTCTCTCTCTCTCCCTCTCTATATATTTTTACCTCCCCCGTGTGTCTTGGAAATATCTTTTTAAAGCGAGCTTTATCGATTCTTTGTGAACTTGGAAGACAAAGAATGGGCTGCGATTGAGACGATCTAGAAAAAAGCAGCGGATCTAACTCGTGTAATCGTCAGCGAATCTCGCACTTTTAGCGTTTTGTCATTCTCGATTAGTTACTTGTCATCGTAAACAAACTAACAAAAATGAAAATAGAAAATATATATTCTCGCGAACAACTCACGTTTTGAGTTTGCATGAAAAGAAAAATCCTCGGAATCTTTTTCTTCGCTGTCTTTTAAACATTCATATTTGAGTGACAACTCTTTCAGGATCAATTTTCGAATGGTTAGCCACACGTCGCAGTGATCTTGATGCTGAGGCAGCCTCGACGACATATATTCGATGAAAATAAATGAGCGTTTTACACACAGTACGCTCGATGTATTTTGCGGCTCCTCAAGATTCGTATCGTAGAAAAAAAACGATCTTATCGTTTCCTCCTCGTCACTGTTGAGATGCAATTCTATTCCTCTGACGACCGTCTCGTTTTTGTTTTTTTTTCTCTTTTCATATTTATTGTTTTTTTTTTTTTTTTTTTTAATTTTTCTTTTTCTTTCGCGTTTTTTTTTATTCATTTTTTTTTATTTCATTCGTTTTTGGCAACTTTTCGGCGCACCCGACTCCTCAATCCTCTCCCTCTGTGTTTGCAGTTTCACGTTTTTTAATACTACGGTCGTGCGATGACGAGGGCGGATCGCTCTACTTGGCCACGCCACAGAACCAGGCCCACTTCAGAGAGCCGTGATTTGTTAGTCGGGATCCTAACTATTTGACGGGCCGATAGTGAAGTGTCAGATCCGCCGAATTTTTCCAAATAAAGTGCCTCACCTGTTAAACGTACCAAAATAATTATCACTTGAAATATTAAAATGTCATTAAAACACCCGTGATCGGAATGAAAACAACAACAAAAAGAAAATGTAGGAAAGAAGACCGAACCGTTCGCAAATCCATCGATGGATCCAGAAGTTGATCGTTACAAAGCAATTCAACTTTTTCCTCGGCCAATGAAGAGTTGTCGGCGGTGGAGTCTGTGTTGGTACGATCGCCAGCCGGGGAACCTCCCGACACCGTATTGCCACCTCCACCAGCAACAGATCCTGAATCGCTCCCAGCACCCAAAACTTTATCATACACGTGCTCGGCCACTTTGCGCATTTGGATGAAATCGTTCGCAATCAGACGATCCCTGGTAACAATTTAAAACGCCGTAAGAATTAATTCCTCTTTTCCGTTGCTGGAGTTAACGCGCAATTTTCTCGCGGTCTCATTACTTTTTCAAACTCTTGAACCCCGAGCTGGAATGGGGTAATAAGTAGAACGGCATTCTGATGAATTTAGGCAAATTCTTGTGTACGACGATATCAACCACCCACGAAGGGACTGTTTCTTTTAATAGAACGCCCTCAGTTTCACCAGCGGCGTCACGCACCAGCAATCTGTACAAGGTTCTTCCGCCGACTTCACTGAAATTTCATCAATTTTTAATATTTTCATATTCGATCGACCGCACCAACACGACGAACGACAGGAATTTTTATATGTTTTTTAATATTTATTGAAAGGAACAGCAATTTTACCTGAAAATGACTGGTGTGTGACCTGGCACTGAAAAATATGGGTTTCCTCCTCTCGGTTGTCCACTACCGTCATCCCCGTTGCCATCATTCTCATCATCAGCTGGCAAAGGTCTTGACCAATGTTCCAGTAAGGCTTGGAGCAAGAGGTTTCCATAATTTACTGCAACAGTCCCGCAGGAATTATTATAACTGGCACGTACACTCACGCTCAATATTGCGACGAGATCAATTATTTATAAACAAAAAGATTGACTTGCATCACCAACGATGCAAATTTCGACACAACAATTCATAAAAAGTTCACCTTTCTGATCGACGGAATCGTTTTCTGCTAAACCTGTGTCCTTCGCCGATACCCAAGCTGAGAAACAATCATTTTCATCCTGGCCCAGATGGATCGTCAACATCTGCATAGAATAATTCCGAATTTTTACAATTAAAAAAAAATCGTCATTTTTAAAACTCAGTACTGCAATAAATCAAAGCCAAAAGAGGAATTGTACAAACCCCAGTTTTCAGATCGACGTTGAACCAATTTGGTACGAAAACCATTTTACTACGTTTTTTAATCTCCTGATCGAAATCAACGCGTCCAAGGTCCTCGACTTTGCAGGCTTTCAGAACGTCGTAAAGGGCCACGTTCTCTTCGGTGTCTTTCGTCAAAACATGCCGCCTGTTGTTCAATATATGATAAAGCCGAATTGCCGGTCCTCCCTGTATCCTCTGGGTTGGTTCCGTGTTACGAGGTGCGAGACCACCGTCCCCACCACCTGCACCATCCACGCAATAATCTCCACTGCATTGCCAATCTTTTTGAGTTATACTCTAAAACGAAACAAAAAGAAACAATTCAAGCAAGAATTATTTATTATTTTTCCAGTAAATATTGAGTTCAGAGAGTTTAAAAAAAAACCACGAGCCAACCTTTTTTATATCCAGAGTAAGGGAGTAAACTTACCCAATTATTAATGGTGGATTCGCTGGTCGCAACCCAAATGCTCGATTGATCCGGGGTCATGGTCATTTTTAATATCGGTGCAGATTCTTCGCAGATAACGGTGTAACGATCGGGATTTCTCAGCTCCGTCATTATGACTCTTTTGTCCCTACCGCCCGATATTACGTGACTGAATGTGTCGGTTGCCTAGAAAATAATGAAAATTGTACAACATTACTGGAGCGATCGTTAAAAAATTGGTGAATTCTTGTGAATTTTTGTTTTTATGCCTTACCAGCAGAGCCCAAACGCCTTCCGTGTGTATCCGGAATGTCTGGATGCACAATTGTTGCGACAACGACCAGAGTTTGATCGTTCCGTCCGAACTTGCCGACAAACATTGACTACCGTCTCTGTTGAGAACAAGCGCTTTTATATTGTCAGCGTGTCCTCGAAGTTTCATTAATTTTCCACACGTTCTTGGATCCCATACGCGCAATACTTTCTCTGTGCTACCGCTCACGATTATCGTACCCGGAGGATTCATCGCTAAACTGTATATCGAATCTTTGTTTCCCGTCAGTGAAGATGCTGTAAGGAAAATCAAGATAACGATATCATTACTGCGGATCACAATCTATTTCAGGATTAATTGAAGGGATTCAGTTACGGAAATAGCAGGATTAAGGATACTGGCCAATCATTTTATTTTAGCATCAACGACTCACTTGTAACCGTGTTGTTGCTCGCCGTCAGTGCGGTAAGAGTGTTAATGTCCCATAGGAAAATGGCTCTGTCCAAACCGGCGCTAGCCACTTGTTCTCTGTCCTTACCATAGGCCAGAGCCTTCACATAATCCTGATGGGTTCTGAGCGTCGACATGCAAAATCCCTTATGGGCATTCCACACCTTGACCGTGGTATCGGAACTCGCGGAAATCACTGCAAAGCGAACAGTCGTTAGCCTCAAATAGTTCAACGTTATAGCAAATAAACTTTCCGGAGATTCACGCTTTCGAGGGATAAAAATGTAAAATGGAAATCAGATTGTACACATTCAACTTTAGAACTACAAACCGTAGTAGATATCTACCTCGGCGGACTTTGAATTACGTTCCTAAGTTAGTTTTTCAGTTCTTTAGGTATTTAAATCGATTTTTCACCAACTAATCCTTGATAAAATTGAATTTGCTCTCCGCCATTCTCTTTGGCATGAAAAACCAAAAAGATTCATGTACTTATAACCCAGATTACTGCTTTTGAAAGGATTTTATAAAAAAGAAACCCACGGAATAATTATTTACCCCGTTTTGTGGTTTAAAGCTAAAAGAAATGAATTTGTTATTCTGGGATTAATAATTTTCAACATTGCAGTAAACTTCTATGCATTGTAACAAATTCGAGCTTCTCAATTTTCCTTTTAAGCAAAAGTTTATGGGACTTACCGTTCTTTCCGCCGCAGCAGAGAACGATGTCGTTGACCCAATCTGTGTGATGTTCCATAGACTGGATGTAAGGTTCCTTCATATTTTTGCAATTCCATATTCTGATGATGCTGTCTCTGCCGGCGGAATAAAGCCTGTGCAGAGCAGGATCATACTGCAATGAATTTACACCAGCCCTGTGTCTTCTTTCCACTTCGTCTCTTATCACCATAGAAACCTGTAGTCAATTATACGAAATGACAATTTCTTGTTCTTTCTCATTCTTCCAGAAATTTTTATCACTTTTGGCTAATGCATTCGATATTTCCTGAGGCTTACACTTTTTGGGTTAAAAAAAACGCACGAATGTCGATTTGTTTGAAAAAACTCTATAAACTGATCGATTACGAATTATTTCGTAACGAGAATTGTGTGATCCAGCGTATGGGAGAAATTGGTAATTGTCAATATTGGATGAATTTTTTATTTTCACGATGTTTTAGCGTTCGTGATAGAAATAAAAGTTAGCGATTTTTTCGAAGCAACATTACGGCTAAAAGAAAGCACGACGGCGTGAAAATCAAGGATCAGCCTCGTAGAGAATATTAGTTGAAAGAAATGTAAATTTTTTTTCATTGTTAATATGTGTCTGACAACACTAAAACGTACCTGTACTTTCTTGCGAGCATTTTGACCACCTGTCTTGTGAGCTGCCATTATTGCCAAGCCCGAATGATTTTACGTTTTTGTATACGTATTTTGCAGGTCTTTCGAACCAATTTTCAAAATCGGCAATCACAAGTTTTATTTATTTATATATACGAGTGTGAGTGTGTGAGTGGTGTGTGTATCTAAAAGGCGAAGAGGGGCTAGGCGACGCGTGTTTTACATCTCAACGCGTGTGAGCCACGTCCGAGGAACCTCATCGTCGTTTTTCTTCCGTAAAGAAACGGTACGACTCTACACTCTCAATATTTACAACAACAACAACACGAATTGCAGTTTAGTTTATTTTTTCCTCCTTATTCGATCACATACCGGGCGAAGGCCATTCGACGTGTGTTACGACGACGAACGGACGAACAACCACGGAAAAAAAGACCGATTGTCTCTTTCCAAATCGTGCGCCGCGAGGAGAACCAACTGCGCCGCGTATGTTGTTTCGGCGCACACGTACAAATCACTATTTATTTTACCGGCAACGTCTTTTTGTCTTTTTGTTTACAATTACAACAGTTATATATGATGCACCAACAAAAGAGGGCAACAAATGAATCTTTGCTGATGGTGCAAGGAGGCTGCTGCACTAACGACCGGGAAATTGTTGTCATTTTTTTTTTTTCTTTCTATTATATATTTTCAATCCACAACGCCATCTAAAACAAACTTTTACCGACTGAGCTCTTGCACACGACACGCAACTTGATACAGCAGTCCGCGACTACGACAAAAATATTGTATCCTAATTAACAATTTACAAACTATGATACAATCGTATGTTAATCAAAAGCTTGAATGATTCGATAGATATTTTTAAAATTTTTCTCAAACTGCGATATGATGATCCACAGTTTCTCAATCTATTAATCGTTGCGCTGCTAAAACCTCATTCAGCAGAATTCTGGTACATACCGCGAATCGCAGTTACCAGCGTGCGGAGAGAACTCCGCTACGATTTTTATCTTCAAAGTGTCATGTTGACGTTTATCTCTGGATATAAACAATTATTTCGATGAAATTTCATGTTCAACGACACGGTGTAAGAAACACGTTTGACAATGATCGACCTTGTATTATCGAAGGGACATGTATTCGTGTGGAGTGCAGAAGGTAAATTTGTCGAGGAAACGAATATTTTTGCAAATCTAAATGATCGAAAATGTCATATAAGGAAAATGTTTATTTCGAATTGTACTATTCGCGAAAAATAACATTCATGAATCGTTATCATAGTGAAAACACAGTTTCATTCTTTAAGACTGGTTGTCGTTGAGAAGGGACCACAGAATAGTGGGAGAGTTAATCGGCTGTTTACCAAAAAAATCTCGACAAGATATTCTTCATGGTTTGCCGCTAATGCTTCTACCCGAAGAGGCGACTTTGCTGCTGGAAAAAAAAATTGCTAGACTGGTTTCTTATCCATGTTTGCTTCAAAAACCGAGCGAATGTTTGAAAAAAATGATTGAGGAATACAGAGAAAAGCTGTTTGATGAACAGGAACAATGTTTACGACAGGAACGCGAGCAGCAGGTTTTATTTTTTATCGTAACCAATAATTATTATATTTTGAGCGAATCTCTTTGAGGCAAACATCTTTTTCATTATTAGCTGACAAAAATGATGGATAAAATAGTTGAGGGCAAAAGGAGGAAGATACTTGGAGTGGAGACGGCAAAGAAAAAAATGAAAAAACCTTTGCAAGAGGAGACTCGAGAAGCGTTAAACAATATAAAGATCGACAGGAAAGCATTGATGTCTGAGGAAATGGCCAAATTACCAAAACTTGAGAAAAGCGAGTCCCTTGTACAAACTCATACAGGCAAGATTTGTACATTAAAAAAATAATCCAACATAAACTTCTTCATGATTTTGCTATTTTAAAATATTTCATGTTCTCCTGAGAACGAAATCTAGTTTGTTTAAAATTATAGCTTATCCATGGTTGAGGGAAAAAGACATAAAAGTTGCAACCTGGAATTACCCTACGACGATTAATGAAACTTTGAGATACGGGACGTACAAGGATTTGTGGGAAAGAGGATTTTATGTGTCTAGTGGAGAAAAGTTTGGAGGCGACTTTTTGGCGTACCCCGGTAAGAAAATTCTTTGATAAACTCAAATGTTAAAGTATCAATAGTCTGAAACTACAAACAAGGTAGATATCTACCCTGGGCGAGCTACGAATTCTGTTTGTAATTTAATTTTTTAGCACTTTTAGGTATTCAAATCGATTTTTCACCAACTAAATCTAAATGAAATTGAATTTGCTCGTCACCGTTCTCTTTGACATGAAAAAACAAAAAGATTCATGTACTCACAAATCAGATTACTGCTTTTGGAACAATTTTACAAACAAGAAACCCGTGGGATAAATATTTACCTTGGTTTGTAGTTCAAAGGTAAAAAAAAATGGTTTTGTAGTTCTAGGGTCAATCGATTCCATTTCAAATTATTTGCAGGTGATCCAATTATGTTCCATTCGCAATTCATAGTAGAATGCAAAGACAAGGACAAAGATATAACGGTAGTAGAATTGGCCGGACAGTGTAGAGTCGCCTGCCATGTAAGGAAAACCCAAGTATTCGCAAGTTTTGAAGATGAAGATCGAACGAAAATAAAATATCAATCTTTTCAATGGGCAGAGTCCAATATGTTTCTGCCTGTTTGAATAATTATTCGCAACTGCCTTCTTTGATTCTTTTTTACAGTTTGTAATTTTTATTGCGATCTAATAAAATGAAATTGAACAAAAGACATGGTTGCACTGAATCAAACTAGATCCATGAGCTTAAAGGTGGTGTGTTCCTTCTCTGGTATTACGTTGAAAAATTTCTTGTAGATTTTCTGGCCCTCTCTCCCGCTGTAGTTTGTCTGAATCCACGGGTGATCCCAGTTGGGATCAATTGCTTCGCAGGTTACTGCCACTTTACCTCTCTCCATAGCCCACAATGTCCCATTCTTACCAAAACCAACCTTTGGGTGAAAGAAGCTCAACGTTTAGTAAACCCTCGGAACATTATTTATTTAGAATTGTTAAAAGTTAATTATCCCCTTACATGCAGTCCAGCATGAAACCTCGTTTTTAATTGAGTCACGAGAATACGACCGTGCTGGACCGGATTGCCATCCTGAACTTTCCAACCTCTATGCTTCGGTCTCGGATGTCCAGGTTTGATCCTGGTACTTGTGCTTGCCTTTTTCGCGGCGTAACGTACGCACACTGTGTTCGATAAACATCACGAAATTCATTATTCCTGCTGCACTTTTAATTGCCACACAATTTACCAAAAATTATTGAAAAAACGTATGTCTGAGAAATGAAGTTCGTCTAAAGATTGCGAGTCAATAATATATCATACTGCGTATTGACAATTTATGGGATTTTTGAATTTGATTAAACTGTAAACGAAAGATGTAGAAGTGAGTCTCGATCCTAACCTAGAATGATGGATCATCTTACCGATGTTTCCCGATGTCGGACTCACAAGAGCCGATTTAGCAAACCGCAATGAAGAAACCAACACATTATTTAATAATGTCATTTTATATCAAGCAATGTCAATTTATTCCCTTCTCTTTATTCTCGAATTCAAATTACATGTGAATTTGAAGCAGGTAGAAATCGCGAAGAATGAAGAATGAAGCAGCGGCGGAAACGGCGGAAAGCAGCTGATTGGTGCGACCTTACCAGCTGCAGGTCAAATCGTTTATTTCTGAAACAACTCATCACTATATATATTGTATAACATTATCCAATTATCAAAGAACGTAAAAGAACAATCGCATCTTCGTGTCTCAACTCTCAACATTGCTGCTACTTCTACATTTTCAGTGTAAACCATGTTTTTCTAGGGATTTTGAGGTTTTTGTACAAAAATCACAATAATCCAACATGGCGGGCCAAAAAAAAAACATCGTCTCCTTGTGGACAGATATAAACGAGTGTAAGATGATATAATTTTTGCAATGTTCGTCGCATTTACGATGATCTTAGCCTGATTGTAAAATTTAAAATGCACATGAAAATATTTTTCACGCTTGAAATAATTCAATTGTCGAACGAATCGCCTTCGCATGCTTCTGGGACGCAATTTTTCGATCGCAAACAACGACAGAGTTTCTGACACTTGACTGTTGATTGTTGTTGATGCGTGACAAGAACTCGTGACCAAAAGAAGTACGAAATGTTGTCGAGAAAGAACAAAGATTTACGAACGATAAAGGAGGGTGTCGTTGGGAAATATGTCAAGAAAGAAACCCCCCCGGAAATGCCCAGTAAGTTTCTCCATCTCATCACAGTTCCTCGTTTGAAATTCTCCAACATTTTTGTTTCTACGATGACATAGAAAACCATTAGAACCGAATTTTCGTCAATAACCCAGCGAAAAATATTTCATTTTTGAATTTTGTTCCTTCAGTAATCAATGTTTGGACTACGGAACCCAATAGAAGAACGAGGAGACGCAACAACCAACAAACTTTACCGCCATCCTTGGTAGGTTGACCATTTCACAATTCATTCTTTGCTGCTTCAAATCTATTGGAAAAAAAATTTCAGCCAGTTCCACAGCAACCGAGTATGGTTCAAAAATTTGGAAATACTAAAACCACCATGAGCGCAGTAGGACTAGGCAGCCACGAAGGAAAATATACACCCAACAGTTCCGTACCTGATTTAGCTCAAAGGTAACGTCTTTCCGTTAATAAATATAATAATAAGTAAATAAAAGCAAATAATCAATCTGCAATAATTGATAGTAACGTGTAAAATGATTGTTGAGTAAAATGGGAATTGGGCACGTTGCAACTTATAATGTCGTTCGTTTCACGGACCACTGACGTTTCAAAGTAACTTTCCGCCTCGTTTGCTTCCCAGTTGTGCAGGTTGCACCGATTCTCTGGACTATTAACCCTTCGAGTGCATACTGGGTCGTTTTGACCCTAACAATTATCTGCCACCGATGGTTTAGTATTTTGCGGCAACGAATGTTTTGGCGTTTAATTTTCTGTTTCGTCAAGACAAAAATTTAGGGCTACAAAATATGGATAATTTACTACAAAAAACGTCTCTACAAAAAAAAAAAAAAAAATGCATAATTACCGAAATACAACGATTTGAAAAACGCATTGGGTCAGATTGACCCGAAATACACTTATCTCGTACACTCGAAGGGTTAATTTTCAAATTGTGGAATATAGTTAAAAACATGTATATTTGATGGTAAAAACAGATTCCTCGATAATAAAACATAAACGATTGAAACAATGGAAATCGACAGATTTGCGAGTCTTTCTGTGAATTCGGGGCATGGAGAAGGAGCAATATCGCGAACAGCAACGCTTATGTATCATCCGGGTGGGTTATCACCGGCAATATCCCACACGTATGTGAATCAATACGCCGGTTCGGAGTATCATTTGGATCGTGTGCAAACCCCTCAATTGCCTTATATGCCGTTCGAGGTCGACGGTGCTTACGAAGAGTTCAATCAAGTTGTACCCTATCGTCAAAACCCCGTTTATAGTCGAAGCCAGTCAGAGCGCTCTAGCTCGCGTAGCGAACAACCCGAGGAGCTTCCTCTGCCGCCCGGATGGTCGGTAGACTTTACTTTACGTGGCAGAAAGTATTACATTGACCACAACACGAAAACCACACATTGGTCGCATCCTTTGGAGAAAGAAGGTTTGCCCACGGGATGGGAAAGAATCGAATCCCCTGAATATGGAGTTTACTATGTCAAGTGAGTAAAACTCTTTCGAAAGCACGACAAAATTTCAATGAATCATTTTTCACTGTTGCCAAAAAAAAAAAAATCTGAACGTTCTGATCCTCGATGGAATTTTTCAAAATATATTTTTCTTCTTTCCAGTCACATCACTCGACAAGCCCAATACGAGCATCCGTGTTATCCGTTGGAGATGCAAGCGGTTCGTGTGGTCTCGCCACCCAGACACACGCACTTTCATTCTCACAGTGTCCTCGTACCAGCCAATCCTTATCTCAATGAAGAGATTCCTCATTGGTTATACGTTTACAGCAGAGCATCCATATCACTCGATCGCAAACTTCGCTGGGAACTATTTCGGCTTCCTGAGCTTGATTGTTTCAATGCTATGCTTACGAGATTGTATAAACAGGAGCTCGAAGAAGTTGTGATGCGTTACGAGGAATACAGGTCGGTAGCCAGGCCATGGATCTCAGAATACGCCGCTATTGTAGATTTCACGAAGTTCCAATTATTTTTTACAACTGATACGTGTATCCATTTTCTTTTTAGATCGGCGTTGTTGTGCGAAATGGAGCAAAGATTGAAGGAATTGAATCCCGAGGTCGGAACTTCTGCCGGTGCCGTTGCACTCCGACGATCTTTGCCTTGAAATTAATGTCAAGCCTTCAAAACAGGCACGCTCGAAATTGGAGCTTATACGACTAAATCGTTTTATCGACTGACTAGAAATTGTTCCTTGACCATACCGTGACCTCCTGAGGTTGCTGTGCAAAGCGACTGGATTCTCATGTTATATCAACACGAATTTGTGACGCGAATACAGCCTCGCAAATTGGCAGATCACGGGACTTTAATCGGATAAAATGTCAGTATAAAAACCGTCCGGACCATCCTAAAATTGGTGCGAAAGTTTTCAGTCCCCGTAATCGTGCGCTAGAACATTTTATCAATGCGAACCAACGCATTACCGTCAGTTTACTACGCCCGAAGTAAATCTTTGAATTTTGAGCCTGACGAAAATAGAAATATAAGTGTGAGACTAGAATACTTCCGAAGCAACTTGTACATTGGATTGTAACGAGTTTTTCGAAGCGACTATTTTTTTTATATCATTATATACACCTATCTTGTATAAATAGAATTTTTATCATTCTCCGAGAATCGTATGGAAAATAAAAATGAAAGAAACGAGAGAAAAAAGGATGGAAACACGAATCTACGAAATTAATGTCGAGATTATCTCTAAAGACTGCCAGTCTCTTCGACCAGAAGTTCCAAATCTTCATTTGGCAGTGTTTTCTCATCACTTTGCGAGTCTTTCACGGGTTGCCTCGGGTTTCTTTCCTTGGGTGCTGGATTTTCGAATTTTTCGACCAGTTTCGTTCCTTTAAAGTGATAAACCGTCCCTTTTTCAAGGCCCAACAATTCCGTGTAAAATTTGGCTGTGAACGAGAACAATCAAAGATTGGAGGATATTTCACTAAAGCGATCAATTGAAATAAATTTTTAAAAAGCGATAGGAAATTTGAGTAAAATTGGTTTTGATACGATACTGGGGGGCTCTAATTCGTCTTTGGGGGTAGCTGCTTCTTTCGTCCATAAGTATACTGCGTATCCAAAAAGGTTCCATGTTGCGAGGAAATATAGAGCTGAAAACCGATTTTTCATTCTTCTCGCATAATCCGGATTTATCGGTTTCGTGTTCCTTCGTATAAAACTACGCCAAAATCCCATTGTGAATATCTCTGCAAAATTCCAAATGAAGTATTATTTCTGGGTGTAAAATTCTTTTTAAATAAATTAAGAAATTACGGCGTTACTTACAATTTGACAATTTAACGATTAACGAAATTTGCAAACAAATCGTTAGGTCGACTCGTCGATGCACGTGTATTGCGCGCGTCGATATAGTAGATCACACTCGTGGTTATAACGATGGAGGTTTCATAACCTTTGCCGCGATGATTCTCGTTGAAACGTTCACACGACTTTCAATTGTCGTTTAAACGTTAAGGTTATCGAATCAACGCCGCGAAGAATGTCGTCGATGTAAATTAACTCTCGCTCGACAGGATTTATTCTAATTATTACGAAATCAACAGAAGCGAAAACTTGTTTTCTAATCGTTATTCCTGTTTTCAACTCTACACTCGACACTGTTGCCAGGCCACCATTCGCCCCGGTGCTCGGATGATGCTGCTCTCCGGCTAATGATGCGGTCTTCATATGAACTTATACCAAAATACAGAACCCGATTTCTGTGCAGTAACGTCTCTACTCTTATTTTAATCATATATAATATTTTTCAACGCCATTCGATAAACATGGAAAATGTTTTTTCAATATATATGAATAGCAAGAATTCGTGTTTGAAAAAATTAAAATGTTCAATTTTCCGTGTAATTAGAATGAAATTTTTGGTTCTATATTTATTATTATTAATCGCACGCAAATATTTGTTGTATATATTGCACGTATATCGATTGGAAAGAATCAGATCATCGAAATAATGTATTCATTCGTTTCAAGCGAATACGATGCTCTATTATATGGCTCAAAAACTCAATCTAATTCAAACCTCGCGGTATATATATTGTTGATAACATATTGGAAAAAGTAGAAACGCGAGTTTTTCATGAACAAAGTTAGCGAAACGTAACTCATTTGTACAATCGTGCAAATTTTCTTTCTCCTCGTTGCATACTATGAGATTATAAAAATAAGCTTTTATCAGAAACGGGGAGAAGACATGAGACAAAAAAGAGTTAATAGCTCGGGGTTCTAAAAAAAAAATGTGACGTTACTGAGTCTGCCGGCGTTGGGAAGGTACGTGGATTAGTGATTGGCCATCCCCTCTTGCCTCTTTAACTCGAAAACGCATATCGCGCATATAGCGTACCAACATACCCCACGTCCCGACGAGTTGGAGTGGGAAGTCTGGCTATCGAATAAAAGGTGGTAGGAGTAACGAATTTCGCGCGTTGAAACCCCACTATCCCAAATAATATTTAGTCGAAAAAAATACATATATCAAAAGCCTGTATCGCCGTAGCGAGAGAAAAGGCTAAAAGTGCCGCTGTTTTAACAACTAAAACGGAAAAATTCGTTTAAAATACGAACGAAATGTCGGTTATGGGCAAGGTGAGTGTACAAAACAGTGCAAACAAAAAACATGCCAATTTTTTTTCCATTTTTTTTCACATGGATTATCTCGGAGCCGGCTTCCTGTTCAACCCTTTCGCCGGGTAGCGAGCTTATAAGCCGAGTCCCTTGATAAACGTCGGAGTCCAACGTATCAAAGCATTCGTTGTCATCTCGTTTTTCCTGCAATTTATATCGGATCATAAATCATTCCGAATGTCAAACAATCATTATTATAGAGTTTCTGTGCGTTCGGGCTCTATTGCTGCCGCCGCGATTGGCCTCGAGCGCGCAAATTCTCACCGCGTTTGTCCCGAATAATTAAAACTTCAATAAAGACATTTTTTTCAAAGAAAATCCTTCAATCATCCAATCATGACGATTTTTAAGTTCATTTCTTATCAACAGCCTGTCCTTTACTCCTATTGGCGGAGCTCTTGTTCTTGGAGGGTGCGAATAGGTAAGTTCTTCATTTTCATTTTTTCGTCTGTCTGGAAAAAAAAATCTTTTCAATCTCTTTTTTTAGCACTCAATCTGAAAGAGATTCCTTATGACATCAAACCTGTGAGTTTGGTCAAGGGTGGTGGAGAACAACACTGCAACGAATTCAGGGAAGTTAACCCAATGGAACAAGTCCCGGCGCTTCACATCGACAATCATACTTTGATAGAATCTGTAAGTTCATCTTTATAATTTTCTACAGTTTTAAGAGAAAACATTTCCTACCTACCTACCCAAACAATCTTGACCATAAACTTATTTCAAGTTCAACCATAGAACTACAAACCCATTTTTTTTACCTTTAAACTACAAAAAACGGGCTAAATATTTAGGCCGCGGATTTTTTGTTTGTGGAATCGTTCTGAAAGCAGTAATGTGACTCATAAGTACATGAATCTTTTTGGTTTTTCATGCCAAAGAGAATGTCAAAGAGCAAATTCAATTTCATTAAGTTTTAGTTGGAGAAAAAACGATTTGAATATCCCAGAGTGCTGAAAAATTAACTTAGGAACGTAATTCCTTGATCGCCCGGGGTACATATCTGCCTCGGTTTGTAGTTCTAGGGTTAATGACTGGATAAGTTTAGTTACCATAACGGCGAATGATGAAACGCTCATGTACGTCGGTGTCTGATAGATACGTGTATGAAATATTGTAACGGAGCGCTAACTTGACAAATTACAGTTAAATATTTTACAATACTTGGAAGAGACGAGGCCCCACCGTCCTTTGATGCCGGCAGATCCAGTGAAAAGGGCCAGAGTGAGGGAGATCTGCGAAGTGATAGCGAGCGGCATTCAACCGCTCCAAAATTTAGTAGTTCTGATATACGTCGGTGAAGAGAGAAAGAAAGAATGGGCCCAGCATTGGATAACCCGAGGATTCACAGGTATAGGCTCGATATTTTGAAAACCTTGAAAAAATAATTTAGAAAAGAATATATGCAACAATTTTTGTTGCCCTCATGTTCACGCTGGAGACTCATTAGTTTCGTTTATTCTGTGCAGCGGTAGAAAAGCTTTTGTCTTCGAGCGCCGGAAAATATTGCGTAGGCGATGACATAACTCTCGCGGACTGTTGTCTCGTTCCACAAATTTTCAACGCCCGAAGGTTTCACGTCGACCTTCGGCCTTTCCCAACCATATTGAGAGTCGATCGTCATTTGGAAAATCATCCGGCGTTCACGGCGGCTCATCCTAATAACCAGCCCGACTGTCCACCGGAAGCGACCAAGTAGCAAGCAAGGCAGACCACCCTCTTTCTTTTCTAAGTCTGCTTAGAAAAGAGCAACGAGTGAGGTGGTCCAGCTGATTGTAGAGTGACCGATCGATGGCGATAACGGGTGAAACGGTTTCTATTTTATTTTTTTAATCATTTTTCAAAAATATAACGTTTATTTACTAGTAACGGAGAGGAATCGAGGATTCACAGACACTATATATTTAGATACGAACTAGAGTATACTTTTCTTTAAAAAAATAACAAACAAACAAAATAATAATAAGATGGGAATAGCAATAGAGAATAGAACGAATGAGTTTTTGTTCATTTTCAATATGTGAAACTGTTTATTTCACTTTTTCACCTCCTATCGCTGGAGACTCGCGATTGAGCGATCAACCGGTTAATCTTTGATGAGAAAAAAACCTGGTGTTATGTGTTTGATGACCGTTGAAAATTCAACGGAAATTCCTTTTTTCCTTCAATTTTGTAACCGTACAAGTTTTCAGCATTGTCATAATTTTGCACAGTTTTAATGTGTGTCTAAATCTTTAACGGAGCCAAGGAAAATCATTTCGATGCATTCCACGGTGCAGACTTGATGAGCATAAAAAAAAAACTGGTCCCCAACGTACCAAGAGTACGTTATTGCGATCGTTCTTTCTTTTTTTTTTCTCAGCGAGTTTTCGAAACAGCAATATAACCAGCTAACAAGCTTAGGTGTTAGAAATGTTGGCCTATTTCTTAGTTTTGTTATGTTTTCTATATTTGCCTTTTTTTTAGCTACAAGTCCCTCTTTTTGTTTTTGTTTGAATGATACAATTGAATTATCAAAATTGCGTCATCGTATTTTGTATAAACACTCGCGAAGGTATTTTATATAACGATTTATTGACCTAATATTAATAGGGCTGTTGTCTTCAATCAAAAGTTTACTTTTTATATCGAGAGCGAGCGAATGATGGGCGGGAAAGAAATAACGAAACAAATGATATAATTTTTTATTATCTTTATCAAATTTAGCGACGTTTTCGTCTATTTACGGCCGTTTATTATGATTATTATTATTATTATTATTATACTTTTTACTTAGAGTTAAGGGGGCCGGGATAAAACAAAACCGATCTGTGTGCTGTAAGAAAAAATGTTTAAAACACTTTTGCTGAAACAGCACGATTTTGAAAGAAACAAACACCAATTGATGGTAACTGCCCAAAGCATTGGTCATAGGATGTACACAGAATTACGTAGCGAAAGTACGAGAAGAGCTTTTTCTTTTTTCATAATCTCTTGGAAAGAAACCCAAACAAACCTGAGAAACGGCACAAACGATACATTCCTTCGATATATTTTGCTGTGCTAGCGTTTATGCACTCGTCAATTTTTCTCTTATAGCCTTTTTTTGAAAGTATCTTTGCTCTTTGCAAATGATCGAACGAATTTATATCTTCCTTGTATAAAAATTGTTTGCCAGTGAGTTTGGAATCGATGCGAAAATACTGCCAGCTTTTCAGTAGTAGAAAAAAATAAAGAAACAAAGATAAATTTCGTTGTTTCAATCGAACTCAAATGAACTAAATCGTCGTTAACGTCCAACCGAATGATGAAGTAGTATATAACTAAACAAATGAGGCATATTCTAACGTACAAATAAATACACTTTACCCAGGTCACAGAATCGTCGCATTTAGCTAATGTACATAGAAAACCAGTAACTGATAATTACCGCACACAATAAATGAGAAGAAAAAACAAAACAATAATACAGTGGATATTGAAAAATTACGGATGAATTGTTGAAAATACACACAAGCATTGCACACACTATTCGTAAGAGTATAAATGTCCAAAGTATCGAATACATTTTTTTTCCCCGTGCGTCGAGTGAGGATTCTTGCTGGAGTTGGTTTTTTTTTTATTCCAAAGTGACATTCCATGAAAATTCAGAGAAATTCCTGACATTTTTTAGTATTTAGAAAGACCGAATCTTTAATTTATCGAGCTTGAAGGTCATTGACCCGTATCACAACTTTACGTCCGCCCAAAACTTTCGGAAACGGTATATTCGAAACATGGAACTGACTTTATTCCATCAACGCTCAGAATCCATCGAAAAAATGTTTTAACCAAATATTTTGATCCAGTCAAGCTGGTGACATCGTTTTAAAGAATTCGAGGTAATTATCATTTTGACTCGTCAACATTTAATCATCTTTTGCTTATTACCAACAAATTTAGAAAAGTTTTTACAAAAATTCACAATTATGTCAGTCCGGCACATGCGAAACGGTCAAATCTGTCGAGTTTTATTAATAAGCACGCGATTTTCAACTGAATCCAAACTCGTCGCTGTAACTGCATTAGTTTTAAAAAAATATCAAGACGGTTACAAAATATGTTTATACAAATCCATTGCTGCGATTTGGAACGAAAAAACTGGAGAAAAATTCAAATGAAAATAGAATAATGGGGAAAACGAATATTTTCTTCACATCGTGGTGACTCGTACCAGTATTTAGGAGCGTATGCGTAATATGAATAATGTTGTAAGAATGCATGAGGGCTAGGAAGTGCGAATGTGAAGCCTGTATATTAAAAGAACAAAAAAAAAACGAAAATAACGTACACAAAAAGTAGTGATTATACTAAAAATAAAGATAACAAAAAAAAACAAAAAAACACAACGTACGAAAAGTATGTGGTAAACATAAATATTTTACAAGTGAAAATGATAATGTACGTTTATTGCTTAATAGAAGATAATAAATTTTGTGTCATAGTGAAAATAAAATTTGTAAATTATTCGATACTCACCTGTTTTACCTTTTCCGACGTTTCAGCAAGACAAGATGTTTCCCACGCTATGGGATTCGTCATAATGATAAAATTTATAATCTACGCTATCGCAACGACGACGTTCATCAATCTCAGTCCAATATTCGTATTAATAACTGTCTTTATTATTATTCTTTTTAAAATCATTTCATAAAAAAATACATTTACTTAATTATTGACTAGTAGCTTTGCTCGTGGGTTAAAAATGTTTTGTTGTTTTCATTCTTTTTGAAGTTTGTAACTCAAGTTCCGGTGGAATGTTGGCTGAACAAAAAAGAAATATATGGAGTATGTCGGTAGATTGATCGTGATTAAGGTTAAACGAGAAATTATACAAAAATGAAGTTATTGTATGTACAAATTTGTTGTTGTCGTTGTTGTCGTTGTTGTTGAAAATGATGTTTCTGCTGGTTGGATATGTTTTTGACACTCGACACAAATATCTCAAAATTAAAATCACTGTAACACTGATGCTTCGATACGAACAGTAATAAACCAAAAAAAAAAAAAAAATCTTTCGTTTTGGCATTCTAAAATAATATTACACATTAAATATACTTAAAATCGATTCGCTGCCAAGAATCTTAATATCTTACACACGAAGGTTGGAGAACAACGTTTGTACAATTTGATCAAAATGCAGGGAGGCGAAAACGAGTTAACGTTTTCATACACGCTCACTCTTTGTCGACTTAAAATTATTTTTCATTATTACAATTATAATAATTATTACGTATATATGCGACCTCCCTGATTTCGCCTTAACATCACATAATCTAAAATCTAAATTACAGCTTAATTGTACTTTCATAACGCCAAGTCTTTTTGATCAGATGCGCACATGTCACGATCTAAAAATTCAGATGATTATGAAAATCGATAACGTCATAACGAACAAGAAAATAAGTTATTGCGGTATTTTTTTGTATTGCTGATTATTGTAATGACGAAGTAATGCTTGATTGATGGACCTCGTCGAAAGCGAAAAAAAAGCAGTTCGCCCGAGTTTCATTTTTTATTTCCACGTATAAAAAAAAAAAAAATGAATAAAACGTATATTTTTGATGGATATGGTAGACTTTTTTTTTTGCTGGTGGCATTGGGGGTATGGTGAAATGAATAACAACGTAATGCATTTGATGAGCGATTGTTTATTATGCTCTTATGATCACTTGTCATACAGGTAACGATGCTTTCTCATGAATGAAAATAGTTAATATATTATATTTTTACTTTTATAATTATTTAACATTGAAAATGGAAAGAAGGAGAAAAAAAAGAAAACAAAATCATACGTTCGAATGGATGAAAGAATATAACAATTCGGTGGAGATGCAAATAAATGTGAGGGTCGGAGGGGTGGTGGGGGTTAGAATGTATAGTAGATAATATAATAATTAGTTTAGTTTTGTTTGTTTGGTTTTTTTTTTTCAATGGTAAATCCTTTATCTCCTTTCATTCTTTCTTTCATTCCTTTGTTTTCCTTTTTTTTCCATAACTGCGATAATAACTAAATTGCCATACGCTCCGTTTCGTATGTATATAAATATATATAAATATATATATATATATATATACATAGGAATATACTCAATATATATATATTCATATATAACAATATTTAATGCGGTGTGTTTGGAGTGATGCACACGTCAGAGTGTTCGGGGCAGGGGATGATGACCTATGGAGGGAGGAGGGGAGGATTCGGTGAATAATATATGTCGAGAATGTCTAAAAATAAATATATGTATACATATATATGCAACATATCGGATACGTCGATACGCATATTTATATATACACAAATAATGTGCCCATTAATAAATAAAATCGGTATAACCTACAGCCTGGCAAGCCATGTGTGTGATGCATATACATATTTATTTTCTCTCTTTTGCCCAACACATGTCTATCGATTAAATTCATGAAAACAGAACAAAAAGTATCGATTTTTTTAAAACTTTGATAATCGTAAGATAAAGAGCGGATAGAAATAATCGAGTTAGCAATGAGGAAGGAAATCGTTTGTTTTTTTTTTTCTTCGAGAATAGAGTTCACTTTGTCGATACACACGTCGCGCAGGGGGATGTTTCGTTTATAATCGAAATATCGAACCTCTTGATTTTTTTTCTCATTATCTTGGCTAACACGATTTTCATTACTTATTTGTTTCCCTATATTTATTCATATACATATGTGTCGGTGTGTGTTTCTGTTTCGTGTGTACATATAAGAGATATATGTACATGCATGGGGCAAAAGATGTTTGTAACTTTGGATTTGTGCCTCAAATGAATACAAATGGCTTTTACTTTAGTTGTTTGTACAATGCAATTATATGGATGAATAAGAGAAAAATACACGTCCAACGAAAATTGTGAAATCGTACTCTTTTCTCTCGCTCGAGGATGCAGCTCGAAAATTCCGTCCAATTTCTCCGTGACGATGGGTACGTTTTAGAGAAAGGAAAAATGACTTGTTCCATATATTTTTGTTGCTGTTTAATTTTGTTCGAGCTGGTGAATGCGATTAAAGAGAAACGAATGTTGACCAATAAAAATGATAATTATAGATTGCCAATCAGAGATGGCGTATAAATCGTAGAGAAGCGAACTCTATTCTTAGTCTCGATGCTTTGACACAACTTCGAAGATGATACATTTGTTTTGTTATTTTAATTTATTTTTCCATGACATTGGTGACGTAAGGTGTGTGGTCGGCGTGGGTGTACGATGATTGCGTTTTTCGCCTAAATTTTTACAAGGGACAAGTTTTCACAATAATATGAGAAAGCGAACAAAAAAATTAAAATAAAAACACGTTCTAAAGGGTTCGAGGTGAACGATAATGAAGTGCGAAACGAGGGGAAAAAAAAAAACCAACAAAAACACGCGTCGGATACGGATGAGATTTTTTGTTTCTTGCACGTTTTCTTAAACTTACTATACTCTTTTTTGCGTTAACTTTTCTCTTTATAGCCAAAGGAATGTCAAGGTACAATACTCGATCGTACTTCTCGCTCGCTCTCTCTCTCTCTCTCGCTCTCTCTCTCTCTCTCTCTCTCTCTCTCTCTCTCTCTCTCTCTCTCTCTCTCGCTCTCCTCCATTTTCTTCAACTATTATTATTACTATTATTATTATTTCTCTGTGTTTGTTTTTCATCATTTTTTCTATTATAACCTTTCGCAGCCAGCTGCGCTCGATCTCGACGGTGATATTGTATAATAATGAAAGTTTTAACGGCTAATTATGGGTGTACGTGTTAATTTTCATTTTATAATCTTCCTCTGTCTGTTGATTTGTTTTTACTTTGTTTTTATGTTCTTTTCCACTTATTAGACTTGACTTACTTTTGTATATCAATGTCGGTTGTCAAATCGATCGTATATCAATTGGTAACGCCCGGTGGCGCTGTCACGCGTTTAATTACATTATTACGAACAATCTTCGCTATCGTGTGTATGTACATATACATATATATAGAATGTTATAAATATGTATGTACACAAACACTTACATCCAACATGACGAGATAAAGCACACGAGTTGTACGGAAAATTCCACCCGCTTGTCTTTCCATTTTTCATTCTTTCTCTTTTGCAGTGCGTGTGTGTATGATTTTTCATTTCGATTTAATCGATCAATCTTCGAATATAACTACGTTTTTTTCTTTCTATTTTGCACGAGACGCAATCGTCCTTCAAGTTATTTAGCGATTCTCGCGACTATATACGGCTATTATAATTTTTTAAACCTGAAATATACATATAAATATATATACATATATATTTATATGCATATTTAGAGTCAACAAGGTACGTAAATATTCTTCTTCATTCCCGACTTTCTACGGTGCTAAGATTTTCAATATCCTTTCACTTATTTCTCTCAACGATTCGATTCTCGTTAATATCGAATTTATATATGTATATGTACATTAAGGTGGTTCGAAAAAAATCGACTTTTTCCAAGCAATATTGAAACGTAGATCGATTGAATTTTTTAATAAGTTTTTTCAAGGCCCAAATTTAATACAAATCATTGTTGGTCCGTTAAGGATTAATGATTGTAGTTGAAATACCGAGATTATTCGGCTTTTCTATATGACGATTTTCAGCCGAAACGATGAAAAAATATGAAATAGTTGTCGGAAAGATGACTGAAAATCGACGTCTCATTTTTTGGTTGCGACGAGGTCGAAACAGGGAGTCGATTTTTCTTTCCATCACCCTGATGTACACGCAGATTTATATACATATATTTATGTTTACGTGTTAATTATTATACCCAAAATAATTATACCGTTATTAACAATATCTAAACACTATATAGCTCTCACTTCCGATGAAATAACATTACGTACAACGTTTCTTTCTTTGTACAACCCTTCTGACCGTATTGTTCCTTTTTCTCAATTTTAGTCTCATTTTTTAAATTATTTCTTCTCGTTATTCGATCGATCGAACATGGGTCATCAATGTGTCGTTTGTTTTTTCGGTTTTTCCAACCACACAGGTCATTTGTATCTTTAGTCATAATTAGTGATCGAGGCGATGGCGCTTGGGCGTGGTGAACTAAGAAATTCTTTTCGAATGAGTGAGATTTTTTTTGTTTATAAATTTACAACGCTGGGTCGTTTTTGTCATTTGAAATTTATCAACTTTAGGCCCGAGCTGTTGAGTGAATAAGGTACTTTGTTAAATTCACACACGCGAGTCATGACAATTTGGGAAGAAAATATTGGATGACGACAGCGCTAGCCTCGCGAAAAATATAGAGTCTTGATGGAACATTGAAAATGTCTTATTTGTTTGTTTTCTCAAATTTTTATCGTTCTTTAATTCTCGAGTGCGTTCGACGTCTCTTAAATCTTAATTCACAATGGGCCTGTCTCACGTACTTTGGCAATGCTCGAACGGTTCTTACATTTCTTCACTTTTCCATTTTCAGGAATTATCTTTCATTGGTAATCGTCGCAATTGACCCTTCGAGCACTGCCGTTTATTTATTTGTTTTCATTCTCCATGGATCGGAGCAACCTTCTCAACGCTTCTTAACGTAAGAAAATGAAAAAGCAACCGTACACGATTTCTGTCAAATTATGATTGCTTTTCGGTCCCAAAGTGACATTGACATTGTTGAGGGAGATCATTGGAACCCAAAACCAAGCATACAACTTAGTTTCTTAATAGTTGGTTTTACCAGTGATTTTGTCGTTTTCTGTGGTTCGAAAACCCAGAAAATAACTACGAAAAAAAAACCGAAAACCAGGTTGCAACGAAATTGTAACAGTAAAGCGGCGGTTGCCTCGATTCACTAGGGTTTCATACGTTTCAACAGTTCGAATATCTCGCGCATGTAATTCACGATTGATTTTTCGTCTCTCATAAGGACAAATGGAATTTTCTTCGAATCTCACTATTTTTCATAAAGATAACGATTCCTGCTTTTTCTCTCGGTCTATTGTCAATAGATACGATATAATAAATGTAAACCTGCGAATTGTTTTCAACTTTTTCCCTTGAACGATATAATATTTTATTTTCGTAATAAGTTTTAGCGATCTCTTTGAATAATTTTTAATCTTTTGGTGCGTTTTAGAATTGTCTTGGCCACCGATTATAATCATGTATTTCTCAGTTATGTTTATATATATGTGTGTGTGTGTGTCTGCGTGTGTGTTTTTTTTTCTACAGACTCGAAGTGATCAACAATATTTTCACGTAAACTTTTTTCTAAGTAGTAAAAGAGGAATAATGAAGAACAAGTGAACTGGCTGTGGCTTTCTCCCTTCGTCCCCAGCCATAAATTTTCTCGTCTATTACGATATATTTTATTAATTATCTGGTTGGTTTTTCTATTATTTGTTTTTTCTTACGTTTACATGGCTAATACGATCGTATTAATTTCTCTCGGTCAGTTAGCACCTATATAACGTTACATATTAGTTTCTTTCATTTTCGTCATATCAGAGTTATTTGTTACTCTCGTTTGGCGTGAGTTTTAATATTATTAACACTTCGAGGCTTTGATTCAACTTTAGTTATCGACTCGTCGAGTCCAAAGGGGAGAACCGTCGTCGGAAATGAGCAAAATTTCAACGAGGGAGAACTCAACATATAGATTTTTCGTTCAATCAAAATTCTCACTGTTTAAAAGTTGAAGAGAAAATTCATCACGGTTTATGGGGTTAAATAAAAATTTGGAATCTCGAAAAATAGCTCTTTTTGGGGCTTCGGTAATACGAAAGTGAAATCGATAAAAATTGCGGCGATCCCTCACAGGTAATGTTCGACATTAGTGTTATTATCGTATTGTTTTTTCACGTAAATCAACGTTCGCAGATTCTGAATTATTTTCCGCGATATTTCTTGTGCTTGAATCGCATTATTTTTTTTTTCAACCAACAAACTTTCTTTGGAATCGACAGGAATTGATCTAAATGTCACATACAACAAAGAAAAAATGACAGAATAAAAATGAAATAGATCGACGAATGTGTGAATTATTCAAATCTTAAAAAACCTCTTTCTCTCTGTCCTCATATTTTCATAAGTGAATAGTTCGAGACGTGGCCAATTCAAGGGACGCATATTTATGGCACTGTAGTGATTGAATGGAGTGACTGCATTACTTTTTTTTCCCCCTTTTTTTTTTAAACATTACTTTTGCTTTTAGGTACATTTTCCCACTATAGCTCTTTCTTACGCAAACACTTTCTAGCCCCGTGCTATACCGAGATGAACTTCCGGCGTTCCTTTAAAATGTATGTATTTTTCGTTAATCATTATTTATACTTTTTCTTGTAGTTTCAATCGTTATACTATAATTCTCTGGCTAAGGTCTTCGGTATTAAATGACGAATGAATCGTCGGCACGTCAAGCATCGACGATTCAATAAAGATCGGATGAAAAAAAAATCAAACAAAAGAAAAAATGAAATATGGAATAAAGATATATAAATATATATTAGACTGACGCAAAAAAATGTCTTCAGATTCTTGTTCCTACTCAGGCTTTCTTTAGATATGGATGAAAAAAAAAATCTGTTGAAAAAAGTTGAGCGGAGACACTAGGGATTTTGTTAGTTTTGTGTGGCTGAATGGTTTTTCTTAAAATTTTGATGAAACGACGTGGGTTTAGAAAATCCACTCGGTTGTATAACTATCCGATGTCTTTGTCGAGTTTAATTCATTAATTTTTCTTTCCCTGAGGCCTCACTTGTCGTCGTCACTTGTAACTTGTGTATTTTTTTCTTTTTCCCTTCCACAGAATCTTTTCCTTTTATTAATATTTTGATTATTATTGTTTTTTTTTTTTTTCAAACAAAAAAACGAGCGTAAAGAAGCTCGTGGTTATCGCTTCAATATTTTGAAGCCATTTTTAAAAATCGTAAAAAATTTGTTTGCTTTTCGGACATGTCCCCATGGGTTCTGCAATCCTCATGAGATTTTCTACTCCCGATCATTTCGTACGGAATTGGTATGAAATTATAATAAAAAGCGCGTCCAGCAAAAATGCTGCAGCGATGACTTGAGAATGCCGAAAAAAACTAGTGTATACAAATTTTAAAAATTATGTGTTTGCATAGAAATAAGAATAAATGTTGGATGAGTCAGCTCAGAAAATCGAAAGATTGTGTTTATTTTTCTTCATCAGATTGTGTCTCATCAATGTCCATAGGAAAAACTAGTTGGAGCAAGAAAATTGATTTTCTTTTTTCCTCATTATTTCGATCTAATATATTCATGTATATATATTTATATTTATGTGTTATGTATTTAAATGACATAGCATAGCGCACACACAGCCAAGTTAACGTGACACGCGAATTATATATTATTCGTCCCTCGTACTCCTAAACCTCTCCTCCCCCTGTCACAAACGAGAGGGTCAAATGTGTGCCAAATTTATTGTGTTTTTTTTTTTTTTTTAAATTATTGTTATCACGAGCGAAGTTTCAAATGGAAATCGAGGCGAATCGATACAATTCCTACTCTCCCCCTGACAACTTTATACAGTTGAAATTATTTTTATTTTCTCTATTATGACGACGCGCAAAAGATTTCAATGATTTTCGGTTCGGATCGTTCATATTATTTTTTCACGTTATTATCCACATATGTAACGTATACATAAACGTATGTGCACGCGTGTACGAGATCCTCGTCTCTTTCCCGGCCATTTTCTACGACTTTTTAAGTTTAAAAAATAAATATTTAACCTTGAAAATAAAAAGAAGAATGTAATGACGAAAAATAATGAGGATTCGGGTCGAGTGATTTTTTTGAAATTTCTGTAATTCTCCAAGCGGTTGGATGATAATGAAAAAAGTTTGAGAGCCATTCAAATGTATTTTTAACTTGGAGAACGATTTTGACAATCGAAATCGCAATGATATTTCGAGAAGATGTGAGAACTGAGAGAAAGATTCGAATGTCGTTAAAGTTTTGCGGTTAATGCGGTTTAAGAATGTTCTTATTGTTCTATTTTTCGTAAATGTTTTATCGGAGATATTACTGTGTGACTGCTACAGTCACTTTTCAATCTCAATTCGTCATGTAACCTGTGTTTTTTTCTTTGTTCTCGGTTTCGTATCTCTTCGTGCGTTCGCGTACAAAAAGGGCCAACAATTTTTTACAACATGAGCCAATTTGCCCGCGAACTCTCGATTCTACACTCTGATCTACATCGGAGTGTACAGAATCAAATTCCTCGATATACAATGCGTTATATATCTATGTATAGATGTTTTTTCGAATGTATATATAAATTTGCTTATAGTTTTCAATTGTTAACGTAATGAAATGTGTCGGTGAGAATGAAGGATTGGTAATGCTTGAAAACGGGAACTTAAATGTTAACGATTTCGCTCAAAGACTTTTTGCTTCCCACCAGCGGTAACATCGTGGGTTTTCTTTTTTTTTTTTCGAACAACTCGCAGGTAGCACTTGATAAAAACGATTAAAAAAAGTTCCGAAATTGATAAGGAAAAAATTTGAATCGTATTCGGTAAAATTTTAGAATTTTGTTTGTCGTTTTCGTTTTTGTTTTTGTTTTTTTTTTTTAATTTCCAACAGGAACTTTGTGTATTAGACTACCAAAGAGACATGCAAAACGGACTTTGGAGAGTAAAGCGAGCTTTTCGGAAAATCTGTCCGATTTGGGGGGAAACAGAAAAAAAAATGAATAAATAAACAACAGAACATCAAAGAGCCATGACGCTGGTGGAAGAGGAGAGGAATCCAATGATTAGAAGAGTACAAGGAATCAAAAAAATTAATAGATGTGTAAAAAAAAAAAAAAACAAAAAAAAAAACGGAATAAAAAGGTTCTCAGCCCCAAAACTCCACAAGTCCGAAAAAAGCACAAATCTCTTTGATTCTTACCCGAGCTCTCTCTCTCTCTCTCTCTCTCTTCAGGAAAGTAGGATCGTAATCTTCCGCGTTGTACGCGTTTTATGCTCTTTCTTTTGTTCGTTTTTTGCTTCCCCCACCCCCGAATGGTGAGCAGAAAGAAGAGGGGGACGATTCTGTTTTATTCGGTTCTGTGCTGGTCATCGGCGCAATAGCAATTATTTTTTTTCCCCGATCACACTTTTGCCGTTCGCAATGTCATTAGTATGATTTTCTTTTCTTTTTCTTTTTATATATACCGTGTTCAGGGTATAGACACGCCGAAGAAAGCTCCATTATCCCGAATTCGTCCTTGCTCGATGAACGTTCGCTTGCCGCGGAGCTATTTTTCCTGCGCAAAACCAAAATTGCTACATTTTTTACACGGCAATGAAGATTCAAATAAATACATATGATAATTTTTGTTCAAATTCATCATCATGTTATTTAATATCGAGATAAAAAGACTTTCTGACTCATCCTATTCCTCTCTTCCTCTACACCACAAGGCTTCGACAATCGTTCTCCTGTAATCCCTCAAAATATTATAAAACTTTGTCATTTTGCTACCCGAAAGTTGTTCGATGCTTTTTTGCTTGTGCAAAAAAAAATTCAAACATATTTACATCATTCCCGTTTATCAATGGTAACTTTCGTGAAGATGAGAGAATTAATGAGATTGACTGACATGAACAATGAAGAAAAACAACAAAAACAAAAATCTATGTATATCTATATATTTGAAGAACAGACGAGAAATTATTTCCGAAGGTTGATTCGCATTGAGAAAGAGAATGATTGAAAGCGTCCATTAACATGGCGTTATCCAACAACGATGATACTCGATCGAAATAACCATTTCATTATTTACTTTAGTCATTAATCTAGTGTGATGGTTTTTGTATGAACAATTCGTTAAATAATCGATGAATTCATTATTATTATTCTCTTTATATATATATATATATACAAAGATGTTAAAGGATGCAATGCAAAGGATGAATGCGGCGCGATCGACCATTTGGGAAAAAAAAAATGATTAAAAAACGTAGCACGTGATAACGCTAATCGTCCTGCACAAAATGACACCGATACGATCAACTATATAAACGATTTTCTTTTCCTGAATCCGGTTTCCTGAATCTTTCTAACTAACACTAAGACAATGTATATCTCTCAAATCCCCCCTTCCTCTTTATATTTTCCCTTGCCCCGAAAATATTAATTCCTCCCTTAGCTATTTTATAATGACCTCCCTGGTATAATATAATGAATAATGTCGTATTTGTGTGACTTGTTGAATGTTTGTGTGGACAATATATTAGGAGCTCGAAGGACAAGAGACTTGTGAAGAGTTAATTCATATAATAGTCAACATATACAATTGTAAAACAATAGTTAATTATGCCCATACTCGCGGACGCAAATATTATGTCAACAATATTTATAATATCATTCTATTACTTATCATCTCATTTGTATATATTTTATTTATTTATATATATATCTCTTTCTCTATCTCTCACGCTGTATATATATTTCTCTGCATTTTTTCCCTGCTGTCAATATATTATCATCAATAATATGTCATATATTTATAAATATACAATTCATCGTTATTTATCTTTTCACTCTCCAGAAAGCGGTGATCCAGCGCGCCTTCTATATATTTTTCGTCTCTCTCTCTCTCTCTCTTTCTTTCGTTTTTTTTCTTTGTGTCTCTATCGTTCTACCTTCCGTGAGCTCGCGCGATTGTACACGCTTTTTAATCGACGATATCGCGTCGTCATTTTTCCACAAGCCCCTCCAGTTAATTCTATCTTTTTTCCCAAAACTCTACGCCACAGTTTCTCTTTCCTTTTTATTAGTTAATCCAGTTTCTTATTTTTTTTTTCCCCTCTCGCGCGTTAATTCATTACGATTACTAACTATATTTCAATTATTCGCTAATCGGCACGAACAAAAACTTTTTCTATAATCGCCCCCCGCCTCTCTCACTATCTTTCTCGATCTGGATCTCTTCGGTCACCGCTGCTCCGAGAATTGATGCGCAAAGAAAAACGTCCTTTCGAGTGACTATTTTCCTTGGCACATTGGAATTTCTCACGGAGCGTGTGCGAGCCTCAAATTCACGCGTATATTAATAAAAATAACAATCTCATTATCATGATTATTATTATATCGGCAATTTGATAAGGATCGTTTGCTACTCGACGGCTTCCCGCACCTTTAAAAAATACCACAGTGAAGAGCAAAACCTTCGTACCATTTACTCCCCTTTGTACGCGTCCCAAATTTCAAAAATTTACTTCGCGCTCGCACGAGACTCTGATGCGAAACTCCAAGAGATCATATTTCTTGCGAGCTTTACATTTCCATCATTCGTGAACGGTTAATTCGTTTCTGATTGTTTGTCTCTGTAGTTTTTTTTTTTGTTTTTTTTTGTGTTTTTTTGTTTTTTTTCATACACCTTTTTTTCCATCATTCTATATAGCTATGTAACACGAGTTTTTTGTTTTTTTTTTTTGTCATCTTTCGACAAACAAGCGCCATTTTGAGGCGATGCTTCGATACGTATGTATGCATGTATACATCTCAGCCCTGTATGACGTTTAACGAGGAGTTGCTCTCACGATCGATCGATGTAAAATATGCAAAATACAGACATGTGTATAAATGAGTGTGCCAACGAAATGAACGAACGGTATTGCAGTGAAAAACGAAAAATCGTAAAATAAAGTAAAAAAATATACGATGGAGCGAAAATTTCTAAAGGAAAAACGACGATAAAAATCGTTACGAAATTTTGAAAGGGAAATTGACAATTTTGTGAAATGATTGCACGATCTTGGTGCCGGGCCAGCCAGCTTTTTCGAGATACACGTGTATATATATAAAGTAATGAAACTGACACATTCTCGTATATACATATTTGTATGAATGTACGAATCGATTCTGCTGCACAGACTGCCTCCGTGCTTCACAAATCTTTGGTATTCGTTTAAAACGATAATACGCGGAGCTCTCTTCCATGGGGAGCGATTTAACGAGCGTGAAAAATGTGTGTTGGATGTTTGTATCGGAACTTTAGTAATTTCTACATGTATTTGCGCACGCTTTTCGTTGCTGTTGGATTCGGCAACAGAATCGAGCAGTTGTTAAAATTATCGAGAGACGCTCGATCGATTGGAAAATTAAAACGTCACCGATGCCTGCAATCTGGCGTTCTCTTATGATCGTGAGACGTATACATATTTACATATATATTAATGCATATAACATAGCCTACTCAACAGCTATAGAGACGTACTAATATATGTTGTATCTGGCTCTGGTGTATATGCAATATGCGTGATAAAGCCCCGTAACGTGGTGTATCACAGAACAATTGTAGTAGTCTATATGTTGATATATGTATATGTTACGAGAATGTAGAACGTTGAATAAACGTTGAGGAGTGATTTGGTGATGGATGCAAGTATGGAACGGTGATGTGATAAAAAGAATAAACGAAGAAAAATAGAAATTTAACAACTGACCAACAACAAGAAAATCTCATTTTCTCTCTTACGCCAAATGTCGCATTTGTTTAGTTAGTATATCGTTTAATCTCTGAATCTTTCCGAGGTGGGGGGGGGGGGGGGGCGCGTAACCTCGAAAAAGTGCGTCCTATATTGGGATGCTCGATAGCCTAAGAAAGGCATTTATAACGCCATGCGAGCATCATCGTGATTGTTGTTGTTATATTTCGATGGAAAAAGAAAAAAGATCGGTCGGGGCTATTCCGTGACGAATGCCGCGACGGGCCGACACATTGGCTAAGATTCCAATACGAAGACGACGAAGAAGAAGTAGGAGAAGAAGAAGAAGAAGAAGAAGAAGAAGAAGAAGAAACTAGCAGCAAGAGTGTGTGTCTGTGAAGGTGTGTGCGAGTTTGTTGTTGTTGTTGTTGTTGTTGTTGTTGTTGTTGTTCTCTCTCTCTCTCTATATTCGTCTCTTGCGGTAGTCGTTGACGTCTGGCGTCGTGGGGCGTTTATAAAGATTGGGGATAGAGGGAAGGTGGAGGGAGGAGGGAGGGAGTAGTGTTAGTTGAGGGTAAATTCGGATGTGAATATTTAAAAGGGTTTTGGGGTAATCAATGAATCATGCCGGCAATGGCATTGTGACGTGCGCGCTTAGCCTCCTCCTCGCTGATCCTCTGCTGTATCAGGTATTCAGCGGTTCCGATAGTACTCGGATAACCGGTGATAGTGACAATTCGATTCCTCGTACCGGGAGCGAATACGCCCTTCTTAGATATCTGTATGTTGGCACCACTCAGATGTTGAATCTCAGTGAGGGAACGACCGCCTGGTCCCAGTATAGCTCCCACTATAATCTCTGCAATTTCTATATCTACTTTCTTGGTCTCCTTGCTGCTGGCGTCTACCTGAGTAGGACTCTTACTTACGAGTGACAATTGATTCGTTCCCAGCCCGAACGAATTGTTGTTGAGATGTATTGCGCTTGCCGCTGTGTTGTTCTGTCGGAATGGATCGAATGGCTCGTATCGATCGAGCGGATTTCGAGGTGTTGGGGATGTTGTTCCAAGGGCTGGTACCGTCCCGATCGGACCAAACACACCGCCCCCGCCGTTGTTGTTCGAACCGTTAGCCGTTGTCGTTGTCTCTATCGGATTACCGAGATAACTCACGCTCGACGGCATACCTATACCCATACCGAGGATATTGTATTTTGCCAATGTAGCGATCGCCGTCAATATTTCCGTTGCCGCTGGCTCCGAAAACCCCGTACTCCGTAAATTCAATTTTATGTGCTCGAGCAATTGCGTCGTCACCGGTGCCGTTCCCGTTGTTATCGCTGCTCCGAGATTCAAATTCAAGCTCAGACCAGCTCCGTTCAGTAGACTCACTGTCGTGTCCCGTTGTCCAATTTCGTATCGAGACAACAATCAGATTTCATGGAAAATCCAGTTGTCACATGGAAAAGCGTAGATTCGGCAAAAGGGAGAGAAACAAATTTCATTTTAATACAACTTTTTATATTTTAGGATCAACAGAGAGTACGACAACTACTTTGTTGAAGCCTGCAACGTTACTGCAAATCCATCGACTGTTCAGATTTTTTCAATTAACAAAAAATATCATTTTTATAGTACATCCATCGTGCAGACTTCAATCGAGAGTTTATCGAGAGATTCTTGGCTCATTGAAGAAGAAGGAAGAAAAAAAAGTAGAGAAAAAAAAAAAAAAAAGAAGTTTTTTTTACATTGCTCACCGGTGTTGAGGCCCGCAGGTGGCGTATAAGTCGGCGTGGTCGTCGGTGCTTGAGCGTATGGACTGCCAGTTGGATTGTAATTTGCGACCGGGCCCGTAATATCAGCGTAGCTGACGTTCAAGCACGTACCGCTCTGAGGATCGTCCGCTATTTTAGCAAGGATCATTAGAAGCGCGTTACGATTATTTTCCTTCTCTCCTATCACTGTTATGCAACGTTCTTGCAACGAAACGTCCTTGGCCTTTTGGCTTATTTGCACGTAAGAGCCCGATTCTTCTTTTATCTGTTTTATGTAGTTGCCAGCTTTGCCGATTATCATACCCGCTGTGCTGTTCGGTACGAGTATCTTTACCTGGAAAAACAAAATCCGACCGAACCAATCACGTATTATAATTTATATTTTTATTCAAAATTCACTGCGTACAAGAAAATCTCATTTTTCTACTGCTAGCGATTTAGATTTTTCGTGAAAAACCAGCGATTCGTCTCTCGTGTCTCGACTTTTCGATACGAGAATAATCGCTCGCTGATAATGCCCCATTTATGGCTTATCTATTCTGATTCATAGTACAATTTTATGTACTCGGGCAATGAGCGATCGCGGTGCAACGCGCGTTTAAAGACCGAGAGATACTTGAGCGTCATTCATTTAAACCATACGAGAACTCGACAACTTAACTGGGTCATTGCTAACAGGCAAAAGTCACGTAGACTGATCTCACTCGTTTGACCGTTTAGAGTACCCGACGCATTATCTATATTCCGAATGACTTTAGCTTCATTATCATTCGTTTTTTCATCAGCCAAAAATCAAAAGCTGCCTGGCACAATCCATGAGAATTATTTTTACTCTTATCGAGATTTCAATGGAATTCAATAGCAAAGTTAAAAAATCTCGATGCGTTACGTAACGAAGTAATTTCCGTTAGACACAATCTCCCGCAGAATTGCTCCTTTGGAATCTTTGAAAAACTTGTTTATTTATTCAGCCAAGATTAATCTTATGCGTTTTGAGGTAAAGTGGCTGTTTAACGCAGTTACATGACTATCGCATATTCGTAGCAGTTGTATGAGAAGCTTAATAGATAGAATTTATAAATTGATAACGGATTCGTATCACGGCATGCATGTACGAGAAAAATATCAAGAACCAGAGATTTGCAGGAGCAATGATAGATTACTTTTAAGAAATTGTAAGCAAATTCTCTGCAACTTTATGTTTTTTTCATGAATTATTATCCAAGCCAACTCACTTGCTTGTCTCTCTCAGCGGTCGCTTTTCCAGTGTCAAAGTCAATGGTCGTTTTCGGTGTGAGATCAGGCTTTTCGCGTATTTTTTCCATGATGAAATCCATCACAGCCATTATGGCTTCTACGCTGCCCGATATTAAACAAACTCGTTCCGAAGTTCCTGAAGCATTAAAAAGCAAAAGTTTCGTCGCAGCGTTATTCTCCCCAGAATCAAGAAAATTCTCCTCCAAATAATTTTCTCATTTTTTTAAATGTTTTTCCAATTACCTGGATAGAAGTCACGAGCCTTGGACATTTTGACTCTGGCCTCTGTATCTTTTTGTAACTGGGCAATGGTTTCGCCGCCTTTGCCAATGATGGCACCAGCCGCGACACCCGGGACAAGTACTTTGAGATGATACATTCCATCTCCTCCTGCAAACAATAAAAATATTCCAATTGGAAAAATTCAATCTCAATCACAATTAAAAAAAAAAATCTCTCGAAGATTTTAAATAACTGCGAACTTGTTTTTTCGACTCGTAGTCAAAGTCGAAATTCCTACAAATTCCAATGACCGTGACGCTGAGTTTTCGTTTAAAATTTGTTGGATAAAACCAGGCGAGCGTATCCTGGATATTTCGTCGACAACTTTTGATCAAATTTGAGAGTTTACGAGAATTTGTCGCTCGGTATAAAAATTTCTGTCGTAGACAATGATTACTTGTGAATATGAATCTTTCGATTGGTTAATATCGCAAGAATTTTTTCGAATCTAGTCGCAAACAAAAGTTTGAACAAAACGCTCTGTATGCAGTAAAAAAAAAGACGATAAAGTGGAAAAAAACAATTGACTGAATGAATTTAATGCTTTGCTAAAAAGTTTTGATTCAACAAGAAAGTTTATGCAGAGACCTGATGCACTTGGGTGTAAATATCGATAAAACGAGACAGTTTGTAGGTTAAAAACGGGAACGTTACTAATTCGAATTCTCAGAAGTCCCTTGGCACGGGTCACTTTTGTACACATGCAAAAACAACGAAATGTGTGTTGCTGAGGAAAAAAAATCGCGATTTGCCTTGAGAACCGAAGCCCGAAAGCCTGAAAGCCCGAAGATCACAAGTGTTGAGTGAAAAATTCGAGACACAAACAAAAATTCCTTTGTCGCACGAACCCGAAAACACAAAAAGTGAGCGAGTGAAAAGATCGCAAGATCGAGGTATCATTCGCGACGAAAAAATGGTGCACAAAAAACTCTCGGTCGCAGGAGATTAAGTGGGATGAGAAAAAACGGTGCAAGTGTTTGCCTCGCATTATTGCGTTAAGACCGTGCACCCGGGAATGAAAAAAAAGGGAATAACGAGCGTTAAATGAGTTTGAAATATTAGTTTTATTCGTACGTGAAACGAATGGGCGCCAGGGGAAACAGCTGTTTGACAGATGGGGTGTAAATCACAGTACGGTGGACTAAAAAGTCTTGAGTCGCTTGCGGAACTCGGCATAGACCTTGACCCGAACTACCGAGGCGCCCCCGTGCATTGGGGGCTCGTTGAAAAGAGGTATATGTATATAATTGCCACCAAAGACTCACCGACGCGCCACATCCTGGATAACCGCGCGCCACCGCGTTACAAGAGAGCAAGCAGCACTAGGTATTACACGAGTGACACGGTGACCTGTCGAAGCGGAGAATCAACGGACGGGCGATAACGTTTCTACAGTAACGGTAGAAACCGGAAGCTCGTGCGGACTCCTCGCGAACGGCTCGACATGAAAAAAGCGCGGCTGGCAAAGATTACGAAATAAAAAAAAAGTTGATGGAACGTAAACCGAGAGATGACGAAGATGAAGAGAAACGTTCTGCAAACTCGCGTCGCGTAGTTATCGCTAGCCGACATCCGTGAGACAGGGAAAGAGAGAGAGAAAAGGAACAAGTGAAGAAAAAAAAGACCGCGGGAGAATCAAAGTTGCGTAGTCACGGAGCTTCCCAGCGCCGTGACCGCGGACTGCTAGCAGCAGTAGCAAGAATCCTCCATTAACGAGAGTTGCGGGACACCCACGCATCGCAGTACGGTCAACGTGTACGGGACCGTCAATTTCGAAACACAGGAATGTATGTGCACGCGCGCGTGAATGTGACGTTTGCGCGCACCGAACGTTGTAGGAAGAGCGAAGAAAGTGGGCGCCCTTTTCATCCCCTTCTTCCGCTTTCCCTGCACCTTTCCCACCTGACGGAAAATTTATCCTTGGGGTGCGCGCGCGCGGGCGCGTCGTTTTATCTCGAGTTTGAGGCTCGATAAGAAGACGAAAATAAACTAAATTGTAATTAGCAACACTTTGGTGTGTTCGAAATTGTGTCGCATGGCGAAGGAGTTTACGGCATCGAAGGAATGCCTGCAAAATCCTAGTTTCAATTTTCCCGCCAATTTTCCGTTGCCCGTAGGAAAATCTTATAATCCTCAATTACCCATGGCACTGATTAGAAAAATCGAAACCCTAAACAAAAACATGGTTGCCCGCGTAGAACTGTTGGACTGCAATGCGGGTAAGTGAGCCCCCCCCCCCCCCCCCCGCCCCTTCCACTTTCTGCAGTGACAGAAAATCGAGGTATCACGATGTGCGTTTTTTGTCACGATTAGAGAATGACGGCACTTGTCGATCGGTAGAAAAAAAAGTGACGGAACGTTCTATCGGCCGAAGAAACAATCGATTTAACGAAAGGAAAAATATGATGGAAAAAAAATTGGTGGGAGAGAATGGGGCACGGAAGTCGAGAGCCAGAGGGATTGCGACGTCTGCAAGGCACGATGACGGCGAGAACCCATGTACACACATGGGAATAAAATAACATAACGAGAACAAAACAGACGAAACCAAAACAAAAAGAATGAAGCTTGCAGTTTGAACTAACGAAGACTGTGCATTGAGGTGTCGGAGAATCGCTCGTATATTGCCTAATATTAAAAGGAAAAAATTCAAGTTGGAGAAAAAAAGAACGAGAAAGCAATAAAAAGAAACGATTTTCGATGGTAAAGGAAGAATTTTCGTATAAGTAATTACCTGAACCGTAATGAGACCTTTTGGTTGCCCCGTTTTCCACGTCGCAGTCGAGGGGTCGCTTCCTCGAGTCCGCGATTTCTGGGGAGGGACACGTCTCCATTCCCGAGTCGGCAGCCATCTTGAGAGTCGTTAACAGCAGCGCACGATTGTGTATGCGTGCGCTTTTTTCTACACACACACGATCACAGAGCGAGATGTAGACTCATGTATATTCTCAACGCATATCTCTATATGTATATACGTATAAATATATATATATATATCTATGTGTCAACGATACCGTGTGTATTTTGTGTTTATTTGTATGTACGATAGGTGGCAGGATGGCAATATATGAGAATTTTCTTTAAACTATATCTATATATTTACAGAAGCAAAGATACAGACAGAATTCTCGAATGTAGGGAAATACCGATGGAGCAAAGCAGCGATAAGTGTGTCGATATATGGGACACTCCGACACGAACAGTGACACCAGATTGCTGACACATATATATATTTATACGTATATACATGCATACAAATGTGAATAGTAAAATGATATACATGTCAGGGAGAACGAAAGATTATTGAAACCGACGGTTGATGTGAGAGAACGAGAAAAATAAAGATTAACTTCCGTAATACAAAAACGTTACGAAATAATTGACGGCAGTGATCTTATGATATATATATTTGTCGTGGCAGAAATTCACGAAAAAGAGTTGCAATTTAGGGGCGGGGGGGGGGGGGGAATTCAGGTGTTTCCTTTCCGTGTTATGTATCCGCGGACGGAAGGGGGTGTGAAAAGAACATAAATATTACATGTACACGCACGGAACACGCGCGCACTCGAAAAAGAGAAGGAGGAGTGTGATGAGCAGGAGGACACCGCGCAAAGTCCTCGCTCTATCGCCCAGTGACGGGGCGCCCCCTTTGACAGATTAAGAACCCCGAAAAGCTCTTTTCCCCCCGTTGTGATGTATATACCCTTGGACTATCTTTTTAGTCGAACACGCATACACAAACACACTCGATTTCTGGTGCAGTACGGAGCAACTTGTGGTGCGCGCCTCCGAATCTCTTTCCGAGCCTGTGTGGTTACCGCCTCCCTCCCTTCTTATGCCCTCCCCCTTCCCGTGCCGCGAGTGAAAGGAAGACAGAGCTATAATCACCGCGCGCGCTCCTCGATGTAGTATATTGCTGGCCGTGTGTAGGTGGTTGGTTGGTTAGGTTGATAGTTATTGCGCGAGCGCGAGAGACCGATTCCTGCTGTTTGTACCACACGGCGCGAGAGCTTTATAATACTTGAAGAATTTTACAACACGACACATAGACACTAGCACACACGTCGTACGAACCACATAGAAACGCGCACAGCACGTTCGACGACACGATTCAGGTAATCGTCGCGCGGTAGGTGTACGGACGATTGATTCCCGAAAGCAACTGTTTGTAAACGAAATATTTTTCTATTACTTTATAACGCGTGTGCCCCACGGGTGCACACGATACTTTCTATATATGTGTATATATATATTTTATGAATTATGCGTGTATATGCGCGGGAGAGAAAGAGAGAGAGAGAAAGAGGACGATACACGGAACGGCTCGCGGGCTGCCGCGTCTCACTGGCGACTGCTCGCGGCTCCCTTGCCAACCAGCTGGGTGATACTTGCTGAGTACATCTCTCTCTCTCTCTCTCTCTCTCTCTCTCTCTCTCCCTCCATCCTTTTCCCCAAGAATTACATCGTTCTTCTTCCTCCCTACCGTTCTCCTGCTCGCGTTCTCGTTGCATCTCTCTTCACCCGAGCCAGCAGCGTTCTCTCTCGAACTTGCGGAGTTACCGAAGCGCGCACGACGCGCCCTGTCTCACTCGCTCACGTTACGTATGACTCTGCGTAGCTTCCCCCTCTTCTCTCTCTATCTCTCTCCGACTCGTCCCCCACCTGCTCCGCTGCTTCGAGCGCCCTCACCACTCGCACCTCCAAACTCGTATTGTTTTCCCTCTCGCTCACTCTCGCTCTCTCAATCGGTACGAGCGCTTATCTCGGTCTTGCCCACTCCCTCCGTTCGAATCTTCTCACTTCCTCTATCAATTCGTTGCCCCCTCCCGTTCCGTCCTCCCTCCCTAGTACTTCGTACTATCGCTCATCCACTCTCGCAGCGCTAGCAGCGCTCTTGCCCCCCCCCCCCCCCCCCTTTCCACGACGTTTGTCCGTCTCCCTTCGCTTCGATTCTTCCTATATATCGCGTTACATCGCACCATCGCAACGCATACATATACACACGCACGCGCATCCACGTACACTTTGCTCCGTGCCCAGGGCCGAAGCCAGTCCCGCTCGCAGCAGTTGCAACGAGGCCGCTCGCGCTCTCACTCTCCTATCCCGAGACTTGCATAAAGCCTTCCCCCCTCCCATTGACACATAACCCGAGCTTCGCTCCCACCACTCTCTCCCTCTCTCTCTCTCTCGGTCCCTCTCGACCCGGAGGGCAACATCGTCGTCCTTACCTCCGCCGTACGATAGCGCGCACCGACGACCAACGTGCATGCATGTGTAGTCGACCCCAGCATGTCCACACAGCAGACGATTATAAAAGCTTCTCCTCGTTGAGCTCCCGCGCGATATTTTTCTCATATTCCCCTTACCCGTTATATTCCGCCTCATCGTAGAAACATCCATCGAATCATCGAATTCTATCCCCGGATAAATGAACGGCCACGAGAGTGTATAAAAGAAAAGAAAAAAAAAAACAATCGAACGAAGAGCACCGAAAGAAAAACATAATGAAAAGAGAGCTTTATTCCGATGCTCTTCTCTGAGGGTCTTCGCCAAAGAGAGCGTATAAGACTTTACGAGAAAGTACTCTTCCTCTCGAATTCTTGTTTTCATCTGCACAACACTCTTCCTCCTATAGCGAGAGAGATTCCGGGCGCGCTCCATATCTTTCTCTAGAACACTTCAATCTTTCTACTCTTCTTTTCACACGGAACAAGCATCACGATATTTCCTTTCACAAACAAAGAATTCATCGATTTTCATTTCCGAATACCCGAATAAAAAAAAATAAAAAAACAATACAGAAACGATTGATCAAAATCAGAAACAAATACCGAAGAATCCTGTGACAATAATATTTTTTCATATCACTAGAAAACTCGCATTTAAGGGTCAACGAGCGCTTGCAACAATGCAGTACTTGGCAATAATGTTTCCTACATGGATTGACAGGGGCTTCGCGACGCTTTTATAATAAAATTTTATTCAATGTTTTGCTATTCCGAATTGTAAAAGTGCTCAGACATAGAGCGATTTATGACACTCTCACTTATTCGTCTTGTTTCATTATCGCGTGCACGAGGAAAGACTCGTTATAAACACAAGTATATGCCATGTTAATCGGTCGCATCGTCTTGACGATATTAACGTTTATTATCTCGTTCGTTGCTCCGGCGAGGCTTAACGAGCTTTCGAACTTGTAGCATTTGCGACGACGGTACATTTATTAGAAAATTCCTCTCGTTGTTCGTTCGTATAGAGAGGAGAAACTTTTCGGCTGCGAGGCTTTTCTCTCTCCTTTTCTATCAGTTATTGCCTTCGCTCGAGGTTCTCGTATGTTTAGAGAGAAAGAACATCCAATTGGGCTTAACACGTATGTCGTGTCTATGTCTATGTAGCGAACGAGCGAAAGGTTAACTTCATTTCTCCTTGCTCTTTCCAGCATTTACTCATCTCCTCGGCTTGAACCGACATTTGAACTCTCTCTACAGCAGCTTTTCCGTAAAAATCGGCTTGTCTGTGTTGCATTACGGAGATTGGCGTAGAATCGCAGATGCGGGCTTTATAAATTTTTCCCTCGGCCTTTTCTCTATTCCGCGACATTACGCGGATATATACCTATTTTAGTTTCCGACATAAATTTCAAAATGGAGAGTCCCTAACGAACCACGTTATGAATTTTCTCTTAGATTATCGATGTCATTAAAAATCGTCGCGCGCTCTTGATTTACGTTTTTCTGTGCAATTTCCCTACGAAGCAAAAAAAATGCCCTCATCCTTGACACGATCGGCGTCAGCTGTGGTGGTCTCTCTGCAGCTTCAATCGTTGTTTCTTCGCTCTCCGTTACAAAACGCCCAGGAAGTGTTTATTGCTATTGAGTACTCTATGCATATATCATCGTCCATATAAATTCGTATTCACGCATGTGTAGAGCCCTGGTAAACGCAGCACCGTAAGTGGTTGCTGTAATAGAAACCCAACTATAAAAACCATCACCACGAACCTTCCACATGCTTCGGAATAAGATTCGTTATTTTTCATAGCGAGCTCGCAGTCTTTCGAGAAAAACTGGCACTTCGTTTTTTTTTTTTTAAATTCTTTTCCGCACATTAATGGGTCGTTTTTTCCCATAAAAACGAAACTTCAACGCTCATTGATCGATAACGTTTTTCAGAAAGCCCAGAAGAAGCATCATTTTTCCTTAATTAAATATTTTCAATTAACAAAATAAATACATTCGCGATAACAACAATTTTCAGTCTTCCCTGACATGGCAACAAACGAAATTCGCGTCTTAATGCAAAAGCATTTTTTCCTCGTAATTTTTTTTTTTCATCGTCCAATTTGACATAAAATACGGCAAGCTAGAGAAAAAAAAATAAGTAAGGGAAGCACGGAGAAAACATCAGGGACATTGGAATAACAAAAGAGCGAGTTACTAGTCGCCCGACGAATGAACAGGACAAAGGAAAAATGAAAACAAACGCACGGGCTTCTGAACGAAACACGTTCACGTGATCTTTCCTCGCTACGGCAGATACGAGGCACGGATATTTTTATGATTCTTGTTATTACAATCGTTTAGCTGTGATAAATAATTGCCAAGGTCGATTTTATTCATTTTATTATCGAATGTCGTCAATCGTCATTATTTATCATCGTTCTATAAATCTTTTAATTATTCATTAATAATTATAATTAATACGATGTTTTCGATGCTTTATCAAAAGTTCACATTTCATAATATGCACTTTCAATTTCCGCGCTAACGATGGAAACGCTCTCAGTGTCTATCTCGATGACTAATCTCTTACAAACACGTACTCGAGCAACGATTAATGAGTAATGACTCGGTAAATTTCTTCCAATGTATTTATAAACACTCATAGAAACCATAAATATCCAGAAACATTTGCGGAAAGCATGACGCTCTTTCAAAAGAAGATCCGTAAGCAAAATATTTAAGGAGGTTGGCTACACACAACAACGTTGCCATGTTGCATAGGAAAATTCGAAATCATTAGAATTTAATGAAAATTGGTGAGCATATTCTTTAGTATTACGAATGAACATATTTTTAAAGATTTTTTTTTTCTACATAGTTTTCGAGTAATTGAACGCTAGAGTTTACGTGTATAAGCATAGGATTCCGATATATATAGGTTTATCTTTTGCATATTGTAAACTCCAATTATTCGACAACTACGTAGACAAAAAATTTTAATAAATTGTGTCATCGTATTTGATGCTAAAGAATGTTATCAAATTTTATTAAATTCTTATCATATTTTCGTGTGTAGCCAATCTCCTTAAATGGACAAGATACCGATTTACTGTTGTCCGTTTCTTTCGAAATGATTGAAAATTTTGAGCCAGTTTTAGGAAAAAGTAATCAACTTGTTTTTTGTCTAATTTTTAAATTTAATTTTTAGTTTAATTTTCAACATTTTTTGAAAATTCCATCGAACCGAAAAGGACTTGGTGACTAGAGAGAATGTTCGAAAGACTTGGAACAGAGTCATCGTGACAATGATCGAAACTTGGCTCAAATTGCCGTCCAATATACGTGAGAAATCCTTGTTTTAAGTATCGGGTCAATGTGGGTCATTATGAACGATCGCGATTTCCGCCGCTCGGGCTAATGGAACAGTTTGTGTGTACCGAGATTTATTTTTCAATCAAAATTTTTTCTACGTGCTCGGTATATTAAGAAGGACGTGCTGACTAGACGTTCGAATAGGCCCGATGGCCCGAAATGACTCACGTAGGCCTGGGAAGGGTCAGTCCGAATGAAAAACCGAACATTCGTATAACGTCAGTGTTTGCTGTCAATAAAAGCCTCTGGAGAAAGCCACAGAACGACGGTGACGTGAGAAAATTTTTATCTTCATGGAAAAATAATCAGTTGACCGAAAGAACGACATATTTTCAGTGTCGACTAAATTTTTTTTTCGACGATCGACGTAATGGGGGACAGCAGTGTCACCGAAACAATAATTTCGATGAATTTTCCTCCGTGATCGTGGCTCTCGCTCAAACACATTCAAAAAAGTTTAATGAATATACTTTGGGGCGGATTATCTTATTCTGTTTGCAAGTACGACCTCTTGACCGAGTAATAATCCGAGCTAGGAACAATCGATCGTCGACGTTGATACGAGCAACAACTTTTCTTTTTGCTCTATACCGCTCGAAGCGTCGGACCTTGATTGCATCTATACATAGACGACGACACATCGTCCGCTGTACGAATACGAGTCTTATGGCAAATATCGCAGCCCATATTTGTATTATGCATACCGAGTACAAGAATCGTGGAAAAAAGTTTTTCCACTGTCCATACGAGAAGCGCTGCTCGATCCTCGTAAAAGGTTAAAACGAAAAAGGAAGAAAAACAGTAACGATTCGTTTCTAGAGCATGTGAACCTGCCAATACTTTTTTCCCATTTGTACTAAAAATCATTTTCCAAGAAGCAGCCAGAGACGATAGCAAGAAAATTCGTGACCTCGTCAAACAGAGATCGAAAAATTACGGGTCTCCATGCACTTTTCCCATCGCCGGTACTCGTACCTGTGATACGATCCATTTTCCTTTTTTTACAACGACAAAAAACTTCTTTTTTTTTTCAACCAACATATTTTTATCTGTTCGACTGAAAAAATAATGCACAGTTCGCCATTTGCACTAAAAATCGAGACTCGTAATGATGCATTTCGTCTCTGCACTGTTCGGGATTTTATCTGCAAAAAGGAGGAAAAAACTCTCTGAATTATGCCTCAACGAATAAGTGTAGGGAAAGCTTAATGACTCCCACGACTAAATAACGAAACCTCTTGAAAATTACCGCATTACGAGCCCACGGATCCATAACGATAAATCGGACCTCCGACGAAATGAACGAACCTCAAAATCCATTAAAAGACACTAATTTTAACAGCCGAACTAATGTTGTTGAAAATTAATCAACAATTCGATTCGATGCACACATTATGCCGAATTAAAACTAAAATCCGTAGATGGATTGAAGAGAGACTGGGTAAAGTAGTAAAAGATTAATTGGACCAGCGGAGGATGTTGGTTAAACAGCTGATAGTTGCGTGGCAATACTGCAAATACTGTTTATACAGATATAGTCGTACGTTGCGTAAATAACGCTCGTGACCGTGACACGAATGAATTATATTTTTATATAATGATCGTGCGAGAGATTCGCTGCAATGTCTAACTCTAAATAATCTCTAGTAAATAACTCGTGTATAAATATAAATGTGTCCGCGTGAGCGTGCTTTCGAGATACGCAATGCATTTGTTTCGAACGATCAAGTAAATAAAGCTGTGACATCAGCTCAAGTCTTTTCCTTTAAAGGCCAATTTTGTAGCAATTATCTGATTCCTTTGCCACTGAAATTCCAGGTTTTTTCCTTCTATCGCTCGCGTCAATTCCGATTTAAAAAAAAAAAATGTATTTATCAACGATCGCGGTAGAGTAAAAATTGTAAAGAATAACGAGGAAGACACGGTTATTGCTTAGAATTGAAAAAAAAATATTAGGCTCGCATCGTTCTGGACATATTTTCGAAACAAAAGTTTTGACCTTCTAATTCGTTCCACAAACAGTGGAAACATTTATAAGCTTCTTTGTGAGCAATTGAAAATGCTGTAATTAGCTGCACCGTGTAAATATCAAGACAGCGTCACATTTTCAACAGAACGTCAGAGGAAAATCACGTTCTGCTGTGACGTTCAGTCAATATCTCCGTTTCAATTTTCACGATATTGTCAAAAGTCGATGAGATTTTCGAACGTAAAGACCCACGAGCACAAGCTCAATGCCCTCTTTGTAAAATCCATTGGCTTATTCCATTTCATTTTTGCATTCGCGTCAGAGTATGAATCGATGGATTTACCACACAAGTCGCTCGGTAATAAGTAATTGTTTGGAGTGCTTCATGAGTTATTGCGATTATTGCGTTCGGTCGAGATTAGCCACGATATCTCCGTACGAACGACCCGAGGCCAATGGTCGCATGTTCTTATCACTAAGTTTCCTCCTCCTCCCCATATTTCCTACATCTACATATTCGTATTGACGAAAGTATAAATCTCATGTTTACGAACGCTTCCAGCCATTTGGAAAAAATCAAAACTGTGTGTACATACTCGGAATCTCAAGACCTCCTTTAAAACCCTCGAATCGCGAAACGAACTGACAAATTCACTGCAGATAAGAAAACCGGCGGCGTGTTTGAATAATTCCAGCCACACAATGTATTGATTAATTTATCGAAAATTATTTCAGGCAATTATAACATCAATTTCGTAAACTTTCTTCCGTGTCCGGTGAATTTTGTAAGGTTGTGCCTTTCACCAAATATTCCGAGTGTCAAATTCGAAAAAATTATTTACGAAATATCACTTCAACCAAAGGTATGAGGAAGTTATTTATTAACTAATCTTTGGGATTACTATTGAGAATCCATGTGTTTTCAATCGCGAGGGAAAACGTGAAGAATAATTACTTCGAAAGCAGAAATGACAGGCAACTTGTGTCCCGATGAGTTCCAAGGTATCATTTTATTAATGTTTCACCAGATAAGTTGATGAAAATGTAATTAAGGACGTTATATGCCGACGGTCAAATTTAAATTTTTGTTTTCAGTTTTTCTCACATACAAAACGATTTGCGGACCTAAGTTTATATTAAAAAGTTGTTACTAATTGACTAAAGAACAACATACACTGAATCCAAAGTTGTCCGAGGTAATCTGTGTTTGTTATATAATAAACAAAATTTCGAAAAAATTGTACGAACGATTTTTTTGAAAGACTAAATAAAGCCTCTTCGATGTTACATAAAAGTGTATGCAAAGTTTGAAGAGGCTTCACCATTTAGGAATCGGAATATTTAATGTCGAAAATTGCAACTTTCAAAACACACGAGAAACTACTGAAAATTGTGATTTTTATAAATAAATATCTCGACTTCTACATGGCGAAACCTCTTAAAATTGTGCGAACTATTAGATATCACTGTTCTCTTTGTGTGGTGCCAATTTGAAGGAATTCTATCGATAGAAAATTTTGCGTAGAACGTCCTTAAAATAAAGTTTTTTGGAGGAAAAAGTTGAAAAATTAGATGCACGCTCATCGGAATTTTTGACACGGAGACGTGGTTAGAGTACAACTGGACAAAGACCCTGCTGATAGTTTGCAATCGGTCGCTAGATGTCTCACGAATTTCGTGAGATCCGAATGAAAACAAAATAATGTCAACAATATAATTCAAAAAGTGTATCGCGTTAAATGCGTGGAGGAAAAAACATTTATTCCTCGACCGACAAGTACGTAGATCGTGAAAAATATGTTGGAAAGAAAATATCAAACACGATGATGTGCAGCCAGAAATAAATCGAATATACTATGTGAGTTATGTAAAAAGCTGGTGTTCTTTCATCTCATTCTCTTCGCTTTGTAACAATTTCATGTGTACACATGAAAGAGAAAAGAAAAGAGAAAAAAGGAAAAAGCAACAACAAAGAAACGAGGGAGAGCCCTCTGACGACTGCTGAACGTCGATGAATAAAAGGGACACTATATTTTTGGGTCGTTCTGTCACACTGTGTCGCAATGCTGTCGTACAGTGAAATAAACGAAAAAAGAAAAAAATAAAATGAAGGAACGTCGTCAGCGCCAAGATCGTATATATTTTTCCTCGTTCGACACACACCGCGTGCACACAAATACACAACAAACACCTTCAAACCGAAACGTTTGAAATAATGATAAATACAGTGTATACATGTATTCATGGACTTGTAGTGACACCTAGCACACGTGCGTAGCTCATATACACAAAGTGTCTTTGTGTAAAGGGCGTTCCATGTCGAATCGGCGAGCCCGAATGAAAAATTATTTGTTTCCCCTGTTCCTTGTTCCTTTTCCATAATCCCGAATCACAAATAACACTGCGCATGCGCAATATTCGTACGCGCACTAGGCGCATGCGTAATTTCATGAACCGCGCTCGACGAAAACAAAAGTTTTATGTGAGTTTTCTTGTAAACATTGAAGTTAACAAAATTTGGTGGTAACATTCTTTAGCATCAAATACGATGACACAATTTTTTTTAAATTTTTCGTCTTCACAGTTTTCGAATAATTGGAGTTTACAATATGCAAAAGATATACCTATATATATCTGAATCCTATGCTTATGCATGTAAACTCTAGTGTTTAATTACTCGAAAACTATGTAGAAGAAAAATCTTTAAAAATGTGTTATATCCTTTTATATAAAGTAGACTTGTGACGCGTGAATTGGCTGTTGATTGTCATCGCTTTTCCACGATCCCCATTGGTGCGCTATGACGTTACACAGCAGAGCTCGAGAGAGCTGAGGTCGGATTATGAATTTCGAAATAATTCTTTACGCTCCCGAATGTCACAATGACAGCTGGTCTCATATATGCTTATGACAACAACTGAGGTTCGTTCTCAAGAAGTCGCGAATAGGTGGGAACGATAGGAACGGAAAATGATTTTCAATAAATTTTGAAAAAAAAATTATTTTTCTGAAACTTAAGTAAATTATAAAGAATGATCTTTTATATTCTGAATTTCCCGTACTGTTTTGAAAAATGTTCAAGTTCGGTTCATTGTTCAAAATAAAATTGGGTGAAAAGGTATAGCGCGCTTTGCAGTCGCCTAGTTCATTTTTAATACTAAAGAATATGCTCACCAATTTTCATCAAATTCTAATCATTTCGAATTTCCCTATACTTTTAACATGGCAACATTGTTGTGTGTAGTCAACTTCCTTAATTGGATTTAAGTAAGTCGAAAAGTGGAGGACGATTGCGATTGGAATGCTCCACAGACATAAGCATGCAAGCCTACGAATAACGTTCATTCCCGAACGCGTCCCAACGGCAGCTCTTCGCATCCACTCGTTTCTGTTTCTTGATTTCCCATTCGCTCAAACTCCTCTTTCTCCCTCTCCCTTTCTCTCCCTTTTTTTTTGTCAATCTATATACAATATCATAGCGGAATTAATAATGAGAAAAATATTCTGCATAAAACTTTTATAATATGTATCGACAAAAAGAGCTGTTGCGGGGTTTCGCGTACAATCGCTCGGAAATAATTTTATATTTATTCCTTATTTATATCGTGAATTATTGACTCGATATCTGGAATACATTGAAGTTATCAAGCCGTCGTCAATTTTCTAGAAATCATGATTTTTAACGACCATAATAATGTTGCGAGTAATCGTCGTGTAAACTAGTTCTGCTAGGTATTTTTATCGAAATAATTAATTCGATGCTAATTCTCTTATAACGGATGTTGTGTATGTGCAAGAAAACAGTCAAGTCTATCGTACCAACATATGACTTATTCGTTCACGATTATATTTAATGTAACAATAGCCATAGAAATGCAATAATCCTTCGAAAACATTCAAAAATTCGTTTCGTCCGGTTGGAATCGAAATTTCTGGCGTTTTATCCAATGATTTTTTTATACCCAAATAATATATCTTTACGTTTATAAAAATCATTCTCAATATTTTCTTTTTTTTTAAATTGGGATACAAACAAAAAAGAGAAACGATTCTCATTATACGAGATTAGACCTTTTTCGGCGGGCTTCCCGTCGAAACGAGAAACGCGTATGGAAAATCACGAAGCGCATTTTCACTGCAGGTTATGTAACGCTGCGTATGTGCATGGATTGCCTCTCTCGGTCTGACGCGCTCTCTTTTTGCATGGGAACGGTGGAAAAACTTTTTTAGCTTATACTTCTTATGCGATGTTGTTCGTGTATATTAAGCGTAACGCGAGAGATCTGTCGAGCTATACCCAACCGGTTCACCGAGAGCTCATGGACGTCTCTTTTTTTAGATTATGAATTATTGTATTTGTATGCATTGGTGTATATGTGCGTGCGTATATTTCGAAAACTCGACTCTGTGGATTAATAGGAAAAAAAATTACAGAACCGTGACCCTTATTTCCTTATATACAGACGTGAACAAACAATAGATGAAAGCGAATTCATTTAGCTCGTGATGATTATTATTAGCAGTGTGGAAAATATTTTCTTGTGTAATTTTCAGCTCGAATCACATTTTTGTAGAAAGAATCTTTTTTGCATTTTATTTTATTCAATATTCATCAATAACGCGCGTTTGTTGTGGTTTTGGGAAGAATATTTTCTTTCTTCGAGATCCGGGGGTTTGAGAAAAGGAGTTTGCAAATTTTTCTGAGCTGTCGCGGCAGCAACATTTTTTCTCTTTTATTCAAAGTGTATACATCATTGGTGCTATAAAGACGATATTCGATCTGTCGTGGAAGAGGATATGTGTCTAAAGTTACGGACGAAGGAACACAACATACATAATGCCGTCGCATTTTGCAGTAAAGGATTACAATTAGTACGGATTAGCACCGATAGAGTAGAAAAGTGCAGCAGCAGCGTTGTTGCGAACGCTCCGCAGATGAGAACTCGGGAGGCTCGGGATTCAGCCGGGCTGCCGAGCAACCCAGAGAGGCAAAAGCTGCGTACACAGCGCCATTCGATTGCGCAACTGAAAGAAAACGTTAGAAATTACCGATTCATCCGGCTTTTTTTTTCTCTCGTATTTGCACCACGTATGATGGCTCCGAAGTGCTCTTGAAACTTTCGGAGGACCATGTTCTTGGCCCGCTACAAAGAAGGCTTTTTATTTATTTTTGTGCCCTCTGTGCATGACGTGTTTGCACTACGATAACTCCATGTTTCAGCAACGCCCCTGTTCCTCTGTCCTCAACCATATATGCATTATAATGTCAACGTCGAGTTGTCGTCGTCCACTCGTCTGACCCGTCTATACCCGCGTCCGTTCTTTTCACGAAAGCCTCCGGGAACACGTCGCGCATTCATTCTCGCGGATGTTCATGTTTATACGTGTTCGATTATGTACACGTATAAACAGTTGGGAATGAATCCTATATGCTGCTTATAAAAAGCTTTAGATTCTTATCTCAAGGACATTTAGCCAAACTACTTCTAGCACCTCGATTCCTAAAACTCTGCAGGCGTTGCGTTTTCGTAACGCGGATCGAGTTTCGATGTATAACCAATGAATACTTCGCAACCGTAAATTTGAACAATTTTTCCAATGCCTCGGCATTTACAAAATTGTGTGATTTAAAAAAACAGCGTCATTGAATAAAAGATGAAATCTCAAATTTCTGAAAAATATACAACGCGATATTTCGTCACAACCGACCGTGCCATTGGCGTCGAGCTCATAAAAATAACCTATTCATAAACTGCAGACGAGAAGATGTTCATATACGAAGGTTCGATTGTGCAATTTGCTGTTATCATTCTGTACTGTATCGATCGCAAGCGTTAATTTTTTTTTTGCGTTCTAACGCGCTCCCAACTACGTTGCATATACATATAGATAATGGCACACGACACTGCATGCCAACTGCGAAAGTCAAGTTCATGCTTGATTCTCCATTGTTTTGGCAATCTTTTTTTTCGAAATTTCGAAATATGTATTTATCAGCGTTGGAGGTTTTGTGAATTGAGGAAGCATACAGCATTTTCATTCTGTTTCGTATCTATGATTGAAATAATATTGATATTTTCATTATTATTGTTAATAAATCATGAATAAATGCAGATTAAAATCGTTTCGTCTCTCTCTCTCTCTCTCTCTCTCTTTGCAACTTCTTTGAGTCGCTGAGCAACAGCAATGATCAGGGACGATGGCAGCAGCGCATGGGTCGATTGAAACGCGCTTCCTTCTCCCGATGACCCTATTTCCCATCTGACCTGATTATCCCCCCGTTCTGTGTTTGCCTCTATGCTACACACCTCGACTTGACGATTTCGGACTATAATAATACTAGACCTTCGAACCGGGCGCCGCCAGGCTCAAATGTTTCGAACGTCATCACTGCGTAGTTCAAAACAAAACTTTAAATTCCGTTTTATTCCATGCGAGCAGGTACATTCGGTCGGTAAAAAAAACTGCGTTTGTGAGTTCTCTTGTATATGTTGATTGATGATATTCCACGAAAACAATGAATATCGTCAGACTCGATATGTTCTTCCAATGACAAGATGATCGCGGATAATTTTTTTCTTTCGTATTACATTAGATTAGAAAATAGGCAAAGAATAAAATATGTGAAAACAGCTGCTGTTTTTCTGACATCTCGATTCGCCAGTATCCCTCAGTCGGTACATATTCAACGTTGCGTGGTTTTTGCGTAAACAGAAAAAATCTAATAACATGGTCGGTTGAGCAATTGAGCTTGATCGTTGAAAGAGACATTGCGTAATAATTTACGTTACATAGACATGTTCTTCATCTTGATTAAATTATCCATCGGTAACGGAAGTCAAACCTAACCTCCATTTTTCTAGAACGTAGAACACGTGACTGAACGTTCAGCTTTGACGTTCACACACATAACCTTAATAACCAATATATCCATGTATCTCTGCTGGTATCTCGTTTATCCCTGGCCAATTAGAATCGATGATCGTGCGTAAATTACGTAAGATTCCATATAATTTCGGTTCCATGTCTGCATTTATGTACGGGATCAAATTTTTTTTTATTGTTGCTGCGAGATTGCACGTTTACGGGAGTCTACTTGAAACGATGTTATCGAGTTATCCGTCGTCGCTGCCGCAGAGACCTCGTCACGAGATTACTTTTTGTGTTTCGTGATGGATGACTGTGAGAATACTCGCGAAACGAGAAACGTCAGAATTTACTTTTTCGCCAAAGCACGCGAATTGACAGGTGTCAAGGAGGATCGTATAATCGTTGATAGAATTTTGTCTTACGAGCAACTTGTTGATCGCATCGTCCAACTATTCCATTTGCAAATTATTCGCGAACATTTTATTGTCGCTGTCAACGAACAATTCGTCGAAAGACAAACCCTCCTAGAAATTAACGACGGCGACGAGATCGCGGTTATTCCCCCGCTCAGTGGAGGTTAGCAACCTGCATTTTTATGCAATAATTCCAACAAGTGGAAAATCTACAATTTGAGCCAACGAAGCAAATTTTTCAACGAATTTTTATAGCGCAGATCAACATCAAAGTTGAATCACAATGTTTTTGTTTATATTGCAGGGTAGAAGAAATGGAGGAACCAAAAGATATTGTTGAGCTCTCCAGAGAGAAGTTGCAGCTGGAGACGATAATAGATTCCGTGGGATCGTCTTGTTGCGGCGCAATTTCTACATTCATCGGCACAACCAGAGACAATTTTGATAACAAAAAAGTGTTGCAATTGGAATACGAGGCTTACGACTCGATGGCTATAAAGGAGATGACAAAAATTTGTAAAGAAGTACGCTCAAGATGGGCCATTAGACACATAGCGATTTATCACCGATTGGGCCAAGTTCCAGTTTTAGAAGCGAGCGTCGTTATAGCAGTTTCGTCGCCTCATCGTCAGGAATCGCTAAAGTCAGTGGAATATATAATCGATAATTTGAAGGCAAAAGTTCCAATCTGGAAGAAAGAGATATACGAGACGGAGGAACCCCAATGGAAAGAAAACAAAGAGTGTTCTTGGTCGACGAGTAAATAGTGAATTCTTGAATATTATGAGAAAATTGCTCCCTCGGAGCATTGATTTTGTATTTTAGGAGTTCTATTTAAAATGCAATAAATCGTTCGATTACGTTTCTAATAACTCGTTTAAAGAAATATTCTTTTTTTCTGCTCTTTGTCGTTAACAACGAAAATTCAAAGAAAAGAACGTCGAGCCTAGCCCGGAAGCGGAATGCGATTCAGAAGAAGACTGTGATGTTGCCGTCATTGATCCCAATCAAGTTCAAATCAGAGCCGATAATGAAGAGCTTAATCGAAGAATTGAATCTTTCATAATGAGAAAACGTCAGCAGGTAAACGCCGTAAACGTTCAAGAGTTTTGCAGTCACAGGTGAGACTCCCTTGGCTTATTATCGGAAAGTGAAAAAGTTTTTATGCGTGAGAAAACAATGAATTAAAATGTTGTTCCTTCTTCAGGTATCTCAGCGAAGAGGGCGAAATTTCGTGTGCCAGAGTCGATGCTATTCTCGTACGACGTAAAGACTCGAAAAGTCATGTGAAAGGTGAAATGTGCATCCAACAAATTTGATCACTTCCGAGTGAATCGTTTTTTATTTTTTATTTTTTACCCCAAAGTACCAAACTATAAATCCATTTTGGAAACTCCGTTAACATCAGCTTGACATTAAGATAATGGATCGGTCACCTCGAATTTTCGAAATTATAATTCTGAGATGGCGTTTGACTAATCAAAAAAAGGCTCTGTCGGCGTACGCAGGACGATGGCAAAAATCCACTGACAGGGACTTTTTTTATTAGTGAAACCGTGTTGGAAATATTCAATTTCGAAAATTGCAGCTATCTCTCTCGCACTGACATTGCGAGAAAGCGACTGATCCCTCATCCTAAAATGGAAATTTTTAACGAGATTTAACAGTCCACAGAGTCCTAAATTCGCGGGGACCTCAGACGATGGATCCTCTGATGTTATTCGCCGAATCGAGCAATAGAAGTTTGAGTAGTAGAGATTCGAGTGAAGCCTCGGATCATCCAGCACTGGAAGAAAGATTCCGTAGTACGGAAAGATTTCTTGGATTAGCGAAACCAGTGCCGAGGGATATATACGAACGATTAAAAAACATCGAGGACAGAATTCTTCATCTTGAGAGTGTGTCCCCCGAATACAAGGACTTTTGGGTATAACTACAACATTTGAACTTCATTTTTCAAAATTAGTAATTCAAAAGTGTCTTTCCCCACGTTTCTTTCGACAACCAATCAAGCCAATTCGATAATTTTACAAACAGACAAGTTTGCAAATTTGAGTAAAAACGCATGCTATTTTATTGAAAAAATATCGAGTCTAGTTACGGAACTTTGAGCAGCTCTGATAAGATTTTCGAAAACGTGAAAAATAATCAAAATTCTATAAATTTATGCAATAAACCTAAATTTTTCCAACTCCGTTCCCAAAAGGGAACGATTTTGACATTAGTTTTTGTTCGACATTCATTTCTTTTGAATAATTGTTTAATATTTGTTTACAGATACCGGAGAATCGTGACAATTTGTCAAACGATAGAAAACACGTTCGAAAAAGGGTGAGAAGTCGTTAATTCATGGATTTCTTTATATTTTCTCATTGCTTCTGTTACTAGCAAGCTTTAAAAAAATGGGGTCAATGTTCATTGTCAAACTTTTGATCCCTGCGACAAAGTTATTCTCTTTTGCCGCACTATTCGCTTTTATAGTCATGTTCGAACGACATGCGACAGATATTTATGACACACATAGATATATGTACACATATTTACATTGTTGAGCGTGTATATCCGGTTGAGTCTGTATGAATGGATTCATGTGTTTATCGTACATAGAAATCTGTAGAAGAAAATTCTACCTCGATGTGCATGAATACGTTAGTTTGGTGATAAAATTATTGTTAAATCTCACAGGCGAAATTTCTCTCGCGACAATCAGACACGTATCGATTTTAGGCTCGTAAATTCTTTCCACCACCGAAACAATCACAAATCGTGATATTGTCATTACTATTCTTTCCCGATCGGTGCTGGCCTCATCGCTATCAAACACAAAAATCCACCTTTTCGTACACGCGATTTTACTTCTTTTTTCTTTATTCTCGTTTTTTTTCAGACTTACTCCAAAGCCGAACTGGACGACAAACTCTCGGAACTCGAGAATCGATACGCTAAGAAAATCAAGTAATCTCCATCGGAACGGAGATCGCCAGGGTTATCACATTATTCTTCAAAGAGTTTTCCTTTTGAATCGTAATTTATACTTATCAATCGTGAATGGGACACAATGAATTGTCAACTGAGACATTTCGACCTTGTACATAAAAATTGACTACTTATTTATGGAATTTCTCTCATGTACTAACTGAAAGCCAATAAATTTCGATAATTAAACTTCCACAACTCTGAAACAAAACTGTGTTGTCCTTTCAGTAAGAATCAACATGCACGAGTTGGCATCATCCAGACAAATGGTAAGAAAAAGCAAGCCGAAAGTCCCTTATTGCAATCTGTTGAAATGGCAATTATGGCAAAATGCAAAGATTCCATTAAAAACGTTATTGTCATTCAAATGAATGAAAAAATCGTGAGACGGAAACTGTTCAAAAGTTTAAAATAAAAGTTTAGTATTAAAATAATAATAATGATGAAAATTAAATAATTCGCTACGTTTTTATCGTTTATTTGGGCTGTATAACGCCGAAGCACACGGAACTCCATCTCTCAATTGCTCCGATGAATCTCGACAGATCTCATCAATTACAACATCGTCTAATATCGTCTTACATTACGATCGATGAGCCTGAACTATAGATACTTGGTGAAACGAATTCGGCGCGAAAAGTAACCGGAGGATCGGGTGTGTGTATCAGACAAAGAAAAAAAGTGAGAGAATAAGAGAGATGAAAAAAGTTTTGCGGTAGAATGTACATGCCGTGGTGTAGTTTGCCATCCGGCTGATAGAGGGAGGGGGAGCAGGGGCTGTAGGTACTGTCGGCAATAGGCAGTCGGCGCAGCGCCGTGATACGGTATGGCTGTGATTGTTGCACACTTGAATCGCGTTCTCGTATCTTTTAGTCGGTAAACGAAAAAATAAAGAAAACCTTGTGTCAAAGTGACTGTAGGACATTGAGAAATATGTTGAGAAAATGGTGGTGATGACGTGAAAATCCGTTCGAACCTCTCAATTCGGCTTTCAATATAGCGAAATAAACGAATAATCGGTGAGTATACACAAAAAAAAAGTATTATCAAGTTTAGGTCTCTACCGTTTCGACATAGAGCTGAGAGAGAAAGGTGACTGTCACGCACGCGGGGATACCTCACGTCGTCTGCCACTCTGACAAGCATTTTTCTTTTTTTCGAGTTCTCTCGTTTCCTCTCCGGTGCAGAGTATTATGGCCACGCATTTGTTTTGCTTTCGAACGAGTTGCGAAAAAATAAAAAAATCCCGCATTCGGTTCTCTCAAGGTCAAGATTCCCGGGGAACCCGGAATAAAAACTGGAACAGCTGAAAGATCGCGCGCCGAAAATGGAGGAAAATAATCGAATAACCCACGCAGGGGCACGTCACTGTTCGACGTTTTACTACTTCCGCAGTAGGGCTTTCGAATTCGCAATTTTTGTTCGTGCGCAGGAATCAGTTTGTTTTTTCGTATCAGATCTATCGTCGCTTATGTAAATACACGTTTTTCATTACAGCCTACATTTTCGTATATCATTCTAATCCGTATTCTGATATTTATAACCTCGACAAATTATTTTCATTAATTTCGACAATCGCTGCCTCAGATCTACTTACGAAGATTGCGTACCGATTCCGCACGTGGCACCGGAGCTTTTTCGTAACTTTCAACAATAATTATTCGCCATGATCTCAACGATCGTGTTGGAATCGGTTCTTTCCTGAATTCTTAAATAAAAAATCCCACAAATTTTTCATAGCGAGGATCGTCGTTGTAGCTATGGAAAAAATCATTCTCCATTGAAAATACATGTGCATCGCACAAAGAATAAAGATCGATTATGGACGAAGCAAAAATTAATCCCGACGTCAGTGATCAAAGAAAACGTATCATTGAAACAGTTTGAAATTTGACCTTGTAAGTTCTTTTCACCAGAGTCATACATTTCGTTGCAACGATAAATATTTTTCTACTCATCACTTTTTTTTCAATTTTTGAAATTGGCCCAAGTTGTTTCTTTGAGTTGATTTTTTCGTAAATTTATTATTCCCTGGTAGAATTTCATGAAAAGCCCGTTGTACAAAACTGTCTTTATAAATATTCTCGAAATGGGAGAGAAAATGATCGATTTTTCTCTTTTAATTCTATGGTGTAATTCCCTGCTTTCCAATTTTTTCCCTCTCGCTCGCTCTCTCTCCTTTTTTCTGTTTCTCATTCTCTGGATATATTCTCACAAGTCGTGCAGATGTTTAGTAGTTCGTTCTTTCGTTATCGTCGAGTGAAATGGTATACAAGCAACACGAAGTTTATAAATAGTGTAATGGGCTCGCCTGAGCGACGTAATCTTTTTCCGAGCACTGCGGAATAGAACTCCGAGGGACAGAGAGAGAGAGAGAGAGAGGGAGGGAGTGGGTTAAAAAAATTTTAACGCGATTGAAATCCGAGAAAAAAATCTGCTCCTGATAAGGGAAAATCGTACAACCTGAGTGCGAGTAGCTCCGGTCCACATAATGGGCTGAAAGTGTAGATAATTTGGAGCTTTTTTACGTCAAGATTAATTCAATTATCGTACGTTTTTAATGCTGGACGATTTATTACCCTCTCATTTATCGGTAAAGTTATTTTTAGCATGTGCCGAATGATGAATCATCGGGCATTGAACTCGTTCGGAAAGGAAAAGCTTTAGTCTATTGCAGGTTTTGCCTTTCTATTGCCTTTTCGTGACGAATTCTCTTCGATCTTCCGAATTAAAACTTTTACCAAAAGACTTTTTGCAGCCCTGTACATTTTATTATCATCGAGTTCATCGGTTGACCTTGAAATCTATCGTTATTTATATTTTTCTAGATTCATGAGACGTGCCGGACAATACGAAACACTTGACAAATTTTCTCTAATTATTTTATTCATTTTCGTCCAGTGCGAAACAGTTGCATCGCCTTGGTAAAAACTTTTCACACACCTTTAAGAAATATTCTACAGTTTTTAGCATTAAAATCATTAAAATCTACGCGTAAGAACAGTTAACGATCCACCCAATTAAATAGTAGATCGGCATCGTTGAAATAAATGAGAATTTATCGGTGAAAGCAGACGTTGGTCATGGCGAATTTCGTAGTTGTATATAGATACGAAAATAAGAATAGTAAGAGTCTGTCGATTCGTCATGTGGAACGAAGAGGAACACACAGCGGTATTCGAAACGCGAAAAGTTTGTTCTCTCGTAACGAAAGTTTACGATCAAAACGTTTCTCGCTCGTTTCGAATTTCTACTAACAAAATTGTGGCTGAAAACCGTCCAAATTTTCAACTGAAACGCGAGAAAAAATTTCTAATCTTGTGAAATGTACGTTTCTATTCCTAACCATATTTCCTTCAATAATTTTTCGTTTCGTCAGCTGAGCCCTTGCGAAAGGGAAATTCGTAGAAAAAAAAAAAACAAGATTCAATTACGAGAGTTTACTGCTTACCGACAGAAGAACGATTGGCAAGATCGATTACCTCGATGAGTCACCTTGACAGTCAAAAAGAGGACTTTGCGGTTACTCGTTTCAATAACTGTATTTTTATTCCTCTCGCCTTTGCTTCTCGTCGTTCTGCTCAATCCCGGAAATTGAAATGTTCGTAGTGGCCAGAGAGAACACACACACATATACATATACATAGGGATCGATTTAATAATTCATCGCAAAAGGAGTTTCGTGTGAAATTGAACAAAGTTTTTATAGGTAGTGTCAGTTTTATTCGATAGCAGTTCATCTATATACATTCGTGTATTTTTAGAGCACAAAATAGATGCATAATGCGATATGACAACAAAGGTTCATAGTCCGGAAGTCCCTTGAACTGGTATCTTTGTTTTTCTTCACTTTTTCTTCGGCCACTTTGAGCGCCCTGCCATTTCGAGGGGTTCTTCGACCTTACCTAAATAAATGTCTCGTGTACAAATCATCACATTCCCTTCGCTTTATCGCGTGTCTCTACAAAAATTTATCGTTCCGTCATGTCTCACGAGAAAAGGATTTTGTTTTGGTGTTTATCAACACGTTATCCGCCCTTTTTACTTGGACCAATCGATATCCACCACAGCGGTTTAGGTGCGTGTCACAGTTGAGAAAGCTTGTCCTTTGTGAAAACAGGGTGGCACTTTTTACGCTGTACTCGATAAATAATATACCGCGCATAAATTTCGCTCAATGAAATGCCAACAAGGGACAATTATTTATTTTATTTAGCGGCTTTTCCCAAAATTTATGAATGAAAAAACTAAAATTTCCAGCCTTCGCTTCATTCTTTCATGAGCAACGATTATATGGAAGGGGAATATGATGAAAAATAGAATTTTGTTGCATTCCAACGATGCAAACTTCAACGTCGTAAAAAGTGAGGGTAGCGTTCACCATTAATTATTGCCCAACGCAACATCAATATTCCCCGACGAAATACCATTCTTTGCATAATTTCATAGCGGTAACTCGTAAACAACATGTTTTTTGTCATTTTTGGAAAAAGCTGCTAAAGAAAATAATTACCTCTGGTACTTTTTCCTGCCAACATCAAAGTCAATATCCATCAAATAGACTTTATGTACAAATTGCTGTAAGTACCTATTTATGATTTTATCACGATCGAGTGACGATGTCGAACGGAGAGAAAAATTAGCTCAGGCTAACTGTGTTTTTGAGTCGCTATTCATGTCGAAGTTTCGGTATTTCCGGTTGGGAAGTTCGGTCGGATTTCGAGTTGATTGACTTTATGGGTTTGTCTTTTCGGCTGTTGCTTACACTCTCTTCCTTAGCAACTGGTTTCAAATAAATTAGCATCATCTGAACATTTTCGATATTAATTCAAAATTATCGCGACTCCATAGTTCTGCATTATTTGGCCCAAAATTGAAATAAAGAAAATCGCACGCCTTCAATGCAATACTTTGAAAAAAAAAAAATTCTTTCGTAATTTCCGAAAAATGATAATATTCACGAACGTTGAGTTTTGCCCGAAAGAAACAATTTTCGACGATTAATATTAATATTGAAAAATGATGGAAATTTTTTCCAATCAACGATTCGAATTTGTGACAGTAGCAATTTGTTCTGATTGCGTGTTGTCCGTACCTAGCCCCGATATTCATTGTTCAATTATTCAATGATTTTTCGTGCTGATACCAATTACGTCGAATTAATAACGGGGCCTTTGGCAAAGGTATTATGCCTCACGTTTCCATCCGGCTAGAAAGAAAGGGAGAGAGAAAGAGAGAGAGAGAGAGAGAGAGAGAGAGAGAGAGAGAGAGAGAGAGAGAGAGAGAGAGAGAGAGAGAGAGAGAGAGAGAGAGAGAGAGAGAGAGAGAGAGAGAGAGAGAGAGAGAGAGAGAGAGAGAGAGAGAGAGAGAGAGAGAGAGAGAGAGAGAGAGAGAGAGAGAGAGAGAAGGGGAGGAGGCACCAGGAGGTGCCCGGTAGCGGCATATCGGAAATACCTGTTGTCGGCCTCATGAATGAAGCCAGACACACGCAGAGACACGTAACAAGGCGTGTATAATAGTAAGGCTGTAACATAAAACCTGCATCTACACATACAGCCAAGTTTTAACAAAGTTTCACAATCAAAGAGACCTTCGTTGTCGCAATTGATCAGCTCGGGCCTTTCAGTTACGCCTGTTCGTGTGTTGGATATCCATGCAAGCTGCTGGTAGACTTGCAACTGTATTTTTGGCTGTGGAATTATTTTACGAGAGCAAAAACGAATGAGGGAGCGAGAGAGAGAGAGACAGGGAAAGAGAAACATTATTGAACTTATTGAAAGGGAGGAAGAGAAAAGGAAAAAGAGGAAGCGAAAGAGAGAGGGAAAGGATAATGCATGTCGTGTCTAACGTGCCCAAAACATTATCGAAACGCCCTTATCCTCTTAAACTTCTTTCTCCATCTCCACTCAAACCAATTTGCATAGATAGCACACTAACCGCGAAAAAGCTCGAGTCTTTCCAACAGCCTAAAATTGTTTCCCGGCGCTCGTCCATCATGTCTGTGGCTCCCGCCAAACTCTATCTTTTTCCCTCTATATATATATATATATATATATATATATATATACAACACATCGCGGTTATGTACACACGTGTAAGTGTCTACCTGTCTAATTTACAATTGAAGGCAACGAATCAGTTCAACCGAATAATTCAGTCATTCCTTTATTTCTCAAGCTCCTTTTTCAACATTTTTTTTTTAAACATTAAACGTCACGTCACACAAAACTGAACATTTCGGATCGATTGAAACATCAAATTCAATCCAAACGTTCCCATTGAATTCGGACTTTATAGGAATTATTTATGGGCTCCTGCACTGGAAATGAAATTTTGTTTAAAATCGTCGATATTTTGTTGAATACGGTAAACTAAATATTTTTGGATAATTTCAAAATTTTCGTTATTTTGGCAGTATTTTTGGTTTCTAACGGAATTGTCAGCGAAATTTACGAGTGGAACGATAAAAATTAGCTACCAAAGAGACTTTCTACAAAATTTATTGCTACAATGACACAATTTTTGGGATTATTCAAAAAAACTTTTAGTCGAACGTATCGAACAAAATATCCATCTTTTTAAACAAAATTCTGTTTTCCGTGTGATGATTCCAAGAGCATTATTGAAAAATGAACGTAAATTTTTTTATTTTCATTTCTTGTAATTCCGAATTTAATTTTTTATTTTAATTGGACAATTCGTTAATTTGAAACATCGACAATTTTTGAAGCAATCAATCAGGTTCGAGTCTAAAAATTGGTGTGAATATATTTCTTTGGATTTTTTAAAAAATGGAAATATTGAGGGAAATTTGAAAAAAATCGTCAGGGTCATGGCGTTCAATTGTTCATATAACGTTCAATAACATTTAATTGTTCATCTGTTTATGCCTTACACATGTGTAACAAATATTTAAATTTACGTGAATCCATGAACGTGTGTAGGCGACGTAATCTAGCGAGGACATCGAGCCTCGTATCGAGCTATGCTTCTCCGTCGTCAATTGCTCGCGTGCATTTGAGAAACTCGCATACCTATTATGCACATCACAGTCCACAACGATTTTAACGACACGTACGTCTTCTCTCCTTATAGTCCTTCGCGTCCACATATGCCTAGTGTATTTTAATACCGACTCGAGGAAAATACGTAGTGACTAATTAGGGGATGTTCATTTGTCAAACACACGTGCATATACGTTTGTACATTTTTCCTAATCCATGTATGTTTAGGGCTGATTACTATTTCTCCCTGAAAAGAAAATTTCGTTTAAAAAAATGGATATTTTGTTTGATACGTTCGACTAAACGTTTTTTTGAATAATCCCAAAATTTGTGTCATTGCAGCAAGAAATATATTAGAAAGTCTCTTCGGAAGCAAATTTTTGTCGTTCCAATCGTAAATTTTGCTGACGATTCCGTTAGAAACCAAAAATACTGCAAAAACAACGAAAATTTTGTAATCATCAAAAAATATTTAATTTACCGTATTCAACAAAATATCGACGATTTTTAACTAAATTTCATTTCCAGTGCTTTATCTTTGATCTTATCGTGTCTATTTCTAAACAAGTTAACCCTCATTTTGGCCTTTACGAGTTATACCTTTGATTTACGTTTTGACCTTTGTTCGAGAGGTTGTATTATTATTCATTATTACAAATGTTTCCAACCACGCCCGCAAGTCCACGATCGTGTCACTTTTTTAAAGAAACTTTGGAAATCGAATTAATTTCTCGTTTAGAACTTTTTATTGTGTTCTTTTTTTTCTCAAACTTTTTTCGTTTCTTGGGTCTCTTGTAATAATGACATATTTATGAAATAAATCGTCGCATTTTTTGACTTTTTTGTTTCTGATGGAAAATGTGTCGAGAGCCTATTTGTCACGTGCAATTTTAACGTTTTTTTTTAACTGTCTGTAGCGTTTGTTTTACCATTTTCATCGTTAGTCAACTAGCCAACTCGATAAGGTTGCCAAGTATAAAGTGTTTTGGCACACGCACACTCGGAAGCGCTTCCTTAAGGTCGGGACAAAGCATTTGTGTAAATTACTAGAAGATTAATATTTAGATGCTCGCCAATGCAGGCAAAAAGTTCAAGGAGCCAAGTGCAGTAGAAAAATGAAAAGGGCAAAAGATCGTTATTACCTTTTTCTACCCTCTGATCCCTATCACTAACTTTCAACGTGCAAAAGTGCGAAATAGGCAAATACACAAATATCCACGAGCAAAAGTCGAAAATTAGGTCAACCGTTTCGTTCGGTGCTGAGCACGCAATCAACCGTGATAATTATTACGTTGCAAATCAACAACGCCGGAAATTCGATGCAGAAAAGATTTTTCTTTCATCCTCAAACTTCCTCGAATCAAACGAAGAAACATGCTAACCAGAATAACGTTGTAGGCCAATTTTTTTCAAAAGATTCAAGCCCATTCAGTTGTCTCGAGGAGCTTCGATCGTTACGATTAATACAACCCCCGAATTTCGTGCACACATTCCCTCCTTGGTGTCCATAATTTTGAACATCCAGCTCGTGTTTTTCAAAATTGAGAATTTGAGCCAGACAATTGAAAAAATCGAAAATAAAACGTCGTCACCGTGCAGTAAATATATAGAGAAGTCAGTTACTCGAAAGTTTCAATCACTAAATAAAAACGTTAGTAATAACGAAAAATTTGGCACGTTCGTCCGTAACACCTCTGTTTAAGGTAGTGCTGTCCGTTTAAGAATTAGTAGTAGATTATGATTAGAAAAAGATCCAGTCAAATTTTTAAGGGGCTACAGAGAACCAGAAAAAAGAAATTCGCATTGTTATAATTTCATAAATTTAACATTGATTTCATACATTTCATTGTATTTTACAATGAAAACTGTGATTTCTCCTAACAATTGATGAGAATTCATTGTAAACAAACGCTGCATGTTGAAATTTGCAAATTGCTTCCTCTAGATGCTCAAGATGGACGATGCTCAAAGCTTCCTCATAGAATTGAAGCAATTTGCAAATTTCAATTTGCAGCGTTTTTTGCATTTACAGAATATCGAAGACCCAAATTATTAAGGACATAAATGGGTCGTAATTTTAATTGGCGATATCGCGAAAATAGTCCACGTTGCGATCAGAACCCAATTTCGAAAAAATTGGATTTTAAATTCAATTCGAATATAAGTCATGCTCGTTAACGATACGGTAGTCACGTTCAAAAGTTGTCATTTCTTTTGTAACAATGATCGATTTTATTATCTAATTTGAATTCACACGAGCTTATCAGGAAATTACGCTTGTTTGCAATTGATGCACGTCGCGCCCGCGTTCCTTCCCGCGTCTTCGTCCTCGTCGTCGATCACCACAGTGGAAAACACACGCGAGACACCGAACGACTCGATTAACGTTCGTGTTGATTAAACCATACGAATGACTGCTTCGAATACCCGGACATCGTTACAGGTAATTCGTACCTGTTACTTCGTCACTATACAAAGTCATTCCAACAACTGTTTTGGCTTCCAACTTAATTCTTTCGAATCAAGGCTCATAAAAATGAAATATATTCTCTTTTATGCCGAATATTCACATTTGTCATTGTCTTCGTTGCTAATGTGCCGCAAAGCGTGTTGATAATCAGTTTCGGAACTAAAAACTATACAGAACGAGATTCTTAAGATAGTACGGTCGGTTTTAGAATTACCGTTCAGAATTTCATCAAATTTGGCACAGTAGTAGATTATGATAAGAAAAAGATCCAGTCAAATTTTCAAGAGGCTACAAAGAACCAGAAAAAAGATATTCGTACCTATTGGTTGTTTCATACATTTAACATTGAGTTTTATGATAAATTTCAGTTTTCATTCTATTGCTTCCTCATAGAGGAAGCTATGTGACGGTGAAATTTTTTTTTTTTTTTTTCCAGTTTTCAATGTTAATGAAAATCATATCTAGAAAAAAATGTCCGGATGTGTATGGCTGTGTGTGTGTTATGGCACTGTAAAATTGGAATCTTCATAACTCGAGAACGGTTTGAGCTGCTGGGCTCCCGTTTCGCACAGACGTCAATCTCTACAAGCTCTTTGTTCTTTGAGAACTTTGTTGGAATTGCTACACTGGAAATGAAATTTTGTTAAAAATTGTCGATATTTTTTTGGATACGGTAAACTAAATGTTTTTGGATAATTTCAAAATTTTCGTTATTTGGGCAGTATTTTTGGTTTCTAACGGAATTTTCAGCGAAATTTACGAGTGGAACGAGAAAAATTAGCTACCGAAGAGACTTTCTACAAAATTTATTGCTGCAATGACACAATTTTTGGGATTATTCAAAAAAACGTTTAGTCGAACGTATCGAACAAAATATCGATCTTTTTCAACAAAATTTTGTTTTCAGTGTAAAAGCACAGAAATATATCGTAATTTACAATGGCAATGTCAAGAACGATTATGCTCATTTCTTAGCGCAGTTTAGGTCTTCGAGGAATTATTTTCGGGCAAATAAAAAAAGTTATCGTTTCGGCACTTCGACATTTAAATAAATTAACCGAGCACTTGAAATTTTCCATTTTCGGCGAACCAAAAAAAAAGTACAGAACATTTTCATTGCCGCGCTTAATTTTTATAATTTCGATTCGTAACAAGTTCATTATCGAGAAACTTTGTTCAGCTAGCTTCATCGGGATGATTTCAAGTTACGTGGATTGAATCAAAACAATTTTATCGATACATTGTTCCGTCTGTTTGCATCGACATTGAAATCACCGAATTGCAATGCGGCACGAGAGATTCCGAAGAAAATAATAAAATATTACAAATCGCTTAGTTTTGTACTAGTTTCAGAGTTGACCTCGGCCCTACGCTCGCCTCATTCCTGCCGTCAGGTGGTCTGCACCTTCGATCGATATTACGCGTGTCGAACCATTTGTTTTATTTTTAGTTCCCTCCCCCCTCTCGCATTTATTGCTGACCATGGTGATTCACGCGACCGGTGTGTGACTTTTCATAATATCAAAGATTGCACCGTTAAGATGATGGATCAGTGTCACTGAACCTCACCTCGAATTTTCGAAATTAAAATTCTTCGGTATCCTTTGACTAATAAAAAAAAAACGCTCTGTCAGCGTACGCAGGACGATGGCAAAAATCCGCTTACAGGGGCTTTTTTTTTTTATTGGTAAAACCGTATCGGAAATATCCAATTTCGAAAATTGCAGTTATCTTAAGGACGTTGTATGGCGACGGTCAAATCTAAATTTTTATTTTCAGTTTTTCTTACATACAAAATGGTTTGCGAGCCTAAGTTCATTAAAAAAAATTGTTACAAATTGACTAAAGAACAACATACTCTGAATCCAAGATTTCCCGAGGTTATCTGTATTTGTTTTATAATAAACAAAATTTCGAAAAAATTTTACGAGCAATTTTTTTGAAAAACTAAATAAAGCTTCTTCGATGTTACATAAAAGTGTATGCAAAGTTTTAAGAGGCTTCTCCATTTAGAAATCGAAATATTTAATGTTGAAAATTGCAACTTTTAACACACGCTCTTATGAGAAACTACTGAAAATAGTGATTTTTATAAATAAATATCTAGTCTTCTACATGGTGAAAGCTCTTAAAATTGTGCGAGCTATTAGACCTCACTATTCTCTTTGTATGGTGCAAGTTTAAAGGAATTCTATCGATAGAAAATTTTGCATACAACGTCCTTAAATTGATCTATTGGTTGGGCGAAGTTCGTCTTCCTTCATCAAAGAAAAAAGTGGAATTTTTCTTTCTCTTGAAATATCAAGTACATCGAAGAAATCGAGCATCTAATAACTTTTGGTCTGTCGCACTCGAGCAACTCATACATCGCCTTAAGACGGAACGAGTATTCCACTTTGGAAGAATAAATGATTCTTCAAATAAAAAACGCGTTATCGTCGCTATGAAAAATCCATTTTTTCATGTTTCGATAGGTTTTTCATCTTTTTCGCGTAATTCACAATTTCGAAACTTTTGAAATAATTCATGGGTCTTTTTTGAAACCTTAACTAAATGATGATAATATGTCCCATCCGAAAAAAATTGAATAACAATTTCATGCAAAATATAGAGACGTGCAGGAATTTTTTTTTTTTGCCCACATGAATTCGTCCCTCGCGGTCACGTTTCCTTTGCTCGTGTTTACTCAGAGTTTATAACTCTCGTACAAGGTTATAATGTATAAGTTTTGGACGGTTTATAAGAACGTCTACGCACCGTCGGAGCAACGAGCCTCGAAATCATTTCTTACCAAATGCGTTGCTCTATTGGCGAAATGACTTTTTTCACAGACGTTCTGTTTGGGCCAGTGGCTGTAGTTCGAGTTAATCAGAGAACAGGACGGAAAAGATACTTCTTTAGTGCCCCGGGCCCAACAAATTATCATGAAATTTCAACGACAGCTACAAATTCTGTAAAATGAATCCAACCAGTTTCATTCGATTTTTCTTCGTGTTCAAATTTCTCATACGAATTACGAAAACTGCAAATACATTCCTACAAGGTCACAAATTTAAGAAAAAAAAAAAAAATTACTTCCAAGGTCTAAAAGTGGCAGAAAATAAAATGGCACTTTACGAACGTACAGTTGATGTGATTTCTTGGTAAAAACGACTTTTGAACTCGATGGAGATAATTGCATTAAAAAATTACATGTTCGAACGAGCATATTAATTGTGCACGCGTACGATTTGTCTTCCTTTGCGAAGCCCCTTTGTTTATGCCTTGTCAAGTGGAAATAATTTATATGAACGAATATAACAGACACGACAGCGTCTTGAACATCGTGCTCAATGGAACAAAGAGCATTATTTAGAACTCGAACGTATAATGGCAATTTTGAAGGGGCTTGCAAATTGAAACTCTTTCTGATTTAATTAGAAAGTCTTGATGGCAAAATTGCACATGATTATTTTTTGTACATCGCCCAAGGTTTGAGCAATGAAAAAGCTTTCTTGTGCTATTTCCAGATCCGTCATTATGTTGAATAATTAATGAGAGATAACAATGTGACATGGACAATTATTTAATGAGAAAAATTGTGGTTTTTAATAATTATTGTGATAATTGAATTAAAATAGGAGCGAAACGAGAATTAATGAGCACGTATTTGTGTTTTCTATGAGGAGGAGGAGGAGGAGGAGGAGGAGCACATGGTAACTGGTGAAAGTGAGGCTGTGCCAATTCTCGTAGTACTTTTCATACTCGGACGTAAATCAACGTACAAAAAATCATGATAAAAATAACTAACGAGAGCTGTTTTCGTACGATCCGATTTTTCTATCATGTAATATCTCAATGGTCCCCAGTTTCTTGTACCTTCTGGACACATCGAACAAAGAGCATCCCTCTCGTTCTCGTCGACCTTACTAACGTGCTCGGCAAATGTACGAAATTGCATGCAGGTCGTCGATGCTGAGACGAATCTCAAACGATGACCCATATCTCCGAGTATACGATAAAATTTTAATCCACGAAAACGACTCCCCCGAATCGTTATCGTATGCAGCTTCGAACATCTTTCGAGGATCCTTATCAGATAACCAGGACGAAGATACAGATTCCCAGAAGTGCCTGCTTTGATATTTTCCATCCAGAAATATGGAAGGAAAAAAAAAACGAAATACATGTTTGGAGTCTGATGCACAGTCGTATACGCGTCGCCGCGTTTTCATCAAATCTTCATTGTAATTATTTTATCATGACAATGTTTGTAGTCACCTGTGCAATTCGATATATTGAGTCTCTGCAATTTTTTGTTGCTGCACGACAATTGTCGTAATATGTCATCACAATCGTTTCTCGCTTCGATACTGATTCTTCGTAAATGTGGCATTCTTTTTAATTCGTCAATCACTTCCAAAGTCGTTGCTCCTGTATTGCTCACCTGTTAAGTCACGTAACGTCAGACGACTCGCTAATTCTTCAAATTATTATGATGCTCCTTGCATGCTTTGAATTTGATGGATTATTGATTTCGTGACGTAATTAAAATATGAGAATATGCTGCCACAATAATAAGCGAGAGCGATCAACCGGCGAACTGATATTTTCCCTCATCGGCTCGCTCGTGCATTAGAAAATATTCCGGAGACGAGCAACTTTGAAGCTTGCATCGTTGGAATGCAACAAAATTTATTTCTTTTTCTTAAGCCCAGCAAAAGCTTTTTTTTTTTGCAATTGACAAACTTGTTCCACGAACGAAAAATTGACACACGCGATATTTTTCCCATGCAGGAACAGCTGCGGGCACTATTCTCACGAGTGACATGCAAATTAGTGAAGCGAGGAAAAAAGTAGGGTTAAGGATTGTTCGGGACTCGGGAAAAAGCCAACACGAAGCTTTACACACAGGAGCGTTATAAATTTGAGATTGGGAAATGAATAAATTAAATATTATGTTGTTATTCGAAACAAAATGGAGGGTCGCGTTGATAAAAGTTGGTTACGTACCTCGTAGGTAGTCCAAACACTGGGTTCGAGTACGAGACGTTCAAACAACTTGGATACTCCACGTAACGAGTATAAATCTCGACGATCGAGATAGGACATAATTTCGAGTAATATTTCAACGGGAATCGATGAAATTCCAACCTTATTCGCATCCTCGACGAGGCAATGTATTTTTTCATCGAAATATCGATTATTCGTTTTGACCATTCGTCGTTTCTTCGGGCTTGGAGTATCTTCATATTTTTTATAACTTTCAAAAGTTTTCACTCGTTTTCGATTGCTCGAGCAATCCCCGTCCGAGTTTTCCATTATCCTCGATGCACATCAATCGAGCCACACCTTGGAATTCCTTTTTCTTCGTTTTTTGTTTCTTTCTTCGATATTTTTCTCTTCACCTTCTTTCTCAACGAGCATCAATCCCACGCTCCCGCATACTTTTCACTCTCGCTCTCTCTCCTTCTCATCACGAGCCCTTACATAGAATTTTATTTAGCGTGAAAAAATAATAAATACAATACAACAAAAGTAAATAAACTCGGAATTTTCGTTTTAATGTGTTTGATGCTTCTTTCGCATCAGGGCATATTTCACGGTTAATTTTGCGAATCATGACATCTGTCGGATCTATCAAATTTTGTAGTGTTCTTTTTTCTTTTTCATAACGACGCAAAAACATACACTTTCGATTTTTTCTTTCCTATTTGATTCCTCATTTTTCCATTTTCATTTATAAAATCATTTTTTTTATTTATTCTTTTATTTTTATACGATCCGAGCATATTGGCCGATGATGCTGGCAACTCGAGCGTAACTCTTTGCCCCAGTAGTACAATTTCCGTAGTACGCGACACTTACCTTTCGAGTGTCGCTCGGGCCCCACAAACCCGGCCAACTTACGCCCTTTTTTTTATTCAAACCAATGCTTGATATATGTTGCATAGAAAGGTAGGATAGCAGCACGTTTCGGTCACGTAATTACTGCAGTGAGTCACGCGCTCTTTACTCGTTGCCGATAGCTCGTTTTTTTTCCCCTGCTGCTCGCCCTTCTCGACCAGCACGCACGAAATTTCTTATCGCTTATTTATTTGTTTTCTCTTCGATTTTGTGCAAATTTTGTTTTATTTACTACGCGAAAATCTTGATTTCGTGCGTACGCGAATTAATCACTACCTCGTTAGGGAAAAGAGGAGCTCTGACGAGCAGCGGGAATTCATTGATTTAGATTTTTCCTTCCGATGGATCAAAGGTCAATGTGAATGTCTGCATATTTGAAAAATTCTTGTCCATCGTGAATTATAGTCGCGACTTGGTTGCGACAGAACGCGAGCGATACTTTTTATTATTCAATGCGAAAACACACCCCTCGATCGCACACGAACAACCTCGCCCTTTCAAGCCAGACGCTGTACGTTTTTTTCCATATTTTGACCTCACTGCGCTTGCCGTGACGATCTCTCACATGCGACAATGTCGTAGGTTTCGAAAAAAAACTGCATTTTTTTTTCGTTTTACAGAGTCTGAGAAAAAAAAAACAACAACATTTTGTTTTGTTAATTTTACAGACACGATGATGTTGGCACCGTTGAAAAGCAAGTCGACGAGGAGGCTCGAGGGCAAAAGACCCAAAGAGTTAATGTCGTCCTCCAGTCTGTCGGGAATGTCGCAGTTGTCAAACAGCAGCGAGGAAGGTCTTGAGCCTTTTGTTCACAAGCCCAACAAAGCGGAAAAGACGGAGAGGTAGTGTTTATTTAACTTTGTCAGATTGTTATGTCAATTTTTAATCGCATCTCCGAGAACTGCAGGAAAAGCGAGGAAAATGTTTCAAGGTATTTTACTATCACGAAACGACTTTATTTAGGGTTCTTTCTAAATTTTGTAGAAACGTTCTTGGCACCAAAACTAACAGTTTTCTCCTATGAAGACAAATTTTCTGACCTTTAGATTTTGAGATATTTCATTTCTAATTTTTTTATTTTTCCCATCGAAACGCGTGTGAATTGATGTCGCGTTTCTTTTGTTTTTTTCTTGCAACTTTTTAACGGAACGCGTGACTTCAATTTACACGCGTTCAGATGGGAAAAATAAATAATTGGAAATTAAATATCTCAAATTCTAAACGTCCGAAATTTTTTTTTTCACAGCAGAAAACTGTTAGTTTTGGTGCCAAGAACGTTTAAACAAAATTTTGAAAGAACCCTAAATAAAGTCGTTTTGTGGTAGTTCATTTTTTTTTTTTATAATTTCTCCTCAATTTGAAGGAATTTTTTTTTGTCAAATAGTCAACAAGAATGTATAAATTAATAGTCGAATTTGACAATCCCTTTGAGTTTGCATTCAACGACAAAAATGTCGTGTGTTTGTTCCGTTTGTCTATCGACACAATGAATATTTCGTCACGTCCATACATCCGGCTCGATCTTTACCACGATTAAATGGAAATCGAATAAAACCATCGATCCAAGTCACGTTCCTTACATCGACTGAATGGAGAACGTTTCATTTTGAACAAAGCAGAGCTCTCTGTCAGACGAACGTAGAAGCTTTATAATATGCTCGTCATCGACTCTCGTACCGACTCTACGCACATGCGATAGCAACATCGGAGTCCCTGCACTCAGGACGAGTGTTTTCTGCTTAGGCGAATAAAACTCTTGCATGTTTTTGTCTTTCAGTACATCGACCGAAAGCGCAAAAGGGAACGAGTGGCTTATCAATGGACCAGCTGGCAGTAAAACTTCCGTTCTCAAATTCAAGTGAGTTTTTTTTTTTTTTTTTTTTTTTTTTTTTTTTTAATGAAGTAAATCAAAATTCATGTTTTTTTTGCTCAAGTTGTGAAACTTTAAGTCTTTATTATTTATTGACATTATTTCGGGGCCGATATGAACAAAATTGTACAAAGAAAATCGATGATTCGTTTTGTTTTTTTTTTTCATACAGATGTTCCGCATTGGCAACTCCACCGGAAAATCCTCCAGCCAAACAGCTCTACATGACTTACAAAATTTTTCAAGCCGACACTAAACTGATAAGTCTTTTGCTCCAAGCTCACGGTTTTACAGAGGTCAGTGCAAAAACCATCGTGCGATTATTTTGTCCGAATCGTCACTTTCGCTTTGACGGAAAAAGATTTATCAAAAATTTCATTTTTTCGATATTTTTCGGGTTCGTTGTTGCGAAAATTCATTAATAGAATCGACTATTTTTTCGAACGATAGAAAAAAACCATAGACGTTTATTTTTCTCCATGGGGAAATGAGCAATTAATTAATTATCAGGCCGGTGAACACTCGTGTGGGTTTGGCAAATGAGAAGAAAAAATAAAATCAAACAAACTTAACAAATTAAAAATCGCAAATACATTTTTTTTGCAATTGTCTCTCAAACGATTGGGAAATATTCAAGTACCAATGATGAACCGAAGAGCATTTGAAATGAATATTTCGCTTGACAGCCATTTCGGTGACTAATTCGATTTCGTAGCAATGCAAATCCCAATTGTCGAGATTACCAATTCGTTCTAAATAATTGCAAGATTTTAACAATTTAGTGACAGCTTTGGTGGTGAGTTGATTCGCTTCGTCGATGTAGAAGCAGGTTAAATTTTTGGCAATACGGTTTTCGGTGTTATTTTGAAAACTCGGAGCGAGTAGCGTCGAGGCTGCTTCGTGCTCTGGATTTTTGAGTAAAAATTCAAAGTGTCGATCGGTCAATTCGTTACAACTTTTAGCATGAAGCGAAGTGAGCTCGGGAGCGAGTGTTAAAATTTTCACGATCGCATTCGCACTGACGGTATTACCGAGTTGAATTATTTTCAAACGTTTCAGAGGCGCGATCGGTTCGTTTACATTTTTCCAAACAACGTGACTTCCTTCTTTCGTCAGACTAACGAGATTCGGACAATTGATAAAAACTTTGGAGAGATCGAATTCCAATGGCGGGCTGTGATTGTTATTACTCTTGTTTGCACGTAAATTCAATTGTTGAAGATTGGAACCATTGGTACGAAGATAATCGTTGAGCGACGCGACCCAATCAAGGCTTTCCGAAGGTATCGCGTCGAGAGTCAGACTCGTTAGGAAAGAGAAGGCTCGTAATGCGATAACCGGATGTCGTGGATGGAAAATCGAAAGCTTTTCCAATCGGGGACAAGCGTCCGCGAGTGATTGGAGCCTCTTGAACGTTGTGTCGCTGTCGTACGCTTCCCTCAATCCAAAGACTCGAGCCACTCGATGGTCGACGGTACGATCGTTGATTTGAGTTACGGAACTTATTGGATAATAGTCTGCCAATGATTCGAGGTTAGCCACTTGGGACAATAGCATTAAAACACCATTTATCGTCACTCTCGTTTTCGTGATGTTTAAAACTCTTAGAGAGTCGCAAATGGGATTACGAGTCTCTTTCATATCCAGCAAATATTCTTCTTTTCCTTCCTTTTTGTCGTCCTTCATTTCGAGCTTTTGCAACAGAGCTTTTATCCTCGACCACGTGGTTTTGCCTCGACGACGACGACCACCACCATCACCAGCCCCCGTTGAGTCCAGCGTCTCGCTATTTCGATCGTCCACCGCTCGTTCGGTTATTTTCATTGATTCTTTCTTGGGAGCCAAACGATATTTTACCAACAAATGTTGAAGGCCTCGATCGGTAACTTGTTGGGAACATGCCACATCGAGAACCACCAAATTTGGACAAGCTCGACCGATCGATGCGAGGATCGAATCGTCCGCTATGTTCTTCATTGTCAAGCTCCGCAAATTTCTCATATTAATCAGAGCGCCTCGTAACAAATTCGAGTCCAAACGCAATATCGCTGTTCGCTCCAGTTCCAACGACTCCATACCGATACCCTCCCTCGATAATAACTTTAACAAATCTGCTTGATGACTGCATCCGTAATAACAACACAATCTTATTCGCAATTTTTTTACATCCGGTCCCAACAATATCGTCAACAGATACAATGGGGTTTGAATCAATCCCGCGGAGTTGATGCTGTCGTAGTAAAGATGATTCCATGTCTCGTCAATCATTCGGGAACGTATTGTTCCTGGCAATGAATTTACGTAATATGGCCGCAATACTCGCTTCGCGTACTCCAGCACGTAAGAACCCGATGCACCCAATGTCAATAGACTTTGTAAACTTTGGCAAACCTCCTTGAGGATCTCGCAGGCTCTTCTTCTACTTAAATCCTCCAGGCTACCGAGGACAGGCATCGTCTTCCCTCTTACAAACTGTCAACAGATCAAATCAACAATTTTAATTCATTTTACATCAATTTTTCATCAACCTCCAATTTCTTCATAGAAATTCACAATTTTTCTCATCGATTCATCGTGAGAACGATCGACTCCTCACCTTAATCTCCAGTCTTCGCGTTGACAAGACTTCGCGTCTGTCATCGTCATTATTTCTACCAGCCTCAGGACAGGCGTACAAATAATTTCTCAAAATTTCCTCCGACGTTATTAACAAGACAAAATTATTCGTAATAATCAGAGACTCGAACTATTTTCTCAATCGCGTTTCCAAATATGCTCTTTCGATGTTGAAAAGTTCTACAAACTCTCGAGGTCGCACGGAGCTTCTTATTCGAGTCCGAGTTTATATAAAAAAGGAAAAACAAACAAAAAACATTTGTCTTCGGGACAAAACTCTCGGCGATTTTATTCAAGGAACGGTGTGAGCTACGCGCACTGTTTATTAATGCCTCCGAGTTAATTATCCACGACTTGTTTAAACGCACACGAATGTCTTTCACCCGCCAACAACTTTCCTACGTAAAATTACGCGTAGATGCTTGTGTAATTATACGCATCTTCGAATCAATTATAAGTAACGATTTTGTGCTGCAATTCAAACGACTAAATTACCTTTCGAATGGTCTGTGAGTTTCTGGGAAAATTAGGTTAATCATCAACAACTTTTCAAACGCAGAAAAATCTTTTGCGAATCAAGTGTACAAATAATTAATAAAGAACGAGAATCGATTTTTTCGTGTCGTTCAGTCATTTTAATTTATTTTTGCTGGAATAATGACAGAAAATTATAAAAATATCGTAAACCTGAGATTCAGTGTGTCGAAACGCCCCTGGGAATAACTTTTCATTGCGGCCGGAAGTACTTTGTTGTCGAAACGAATTTCGTCATGAAATCTTTTTTTTTTTTCGTTTCGGGCGACAAACAATACCGATGAGGAAGTTTTCCGGTTTCCTCAGTTTTTTTTTTTCATACGCACGTTCTATTGGAATTGAAATTCGTCGTTACTTTCGTCAGAAATAATGTGAACAAGGATCGAGAAAATCATGGAGTTTTCGTTGAAAAATTACTACAAGGTACACGCAGCTCAATGTAAACAACAAATACGTATACGCACGAAGCACTTTTTTGCTCATTTCCAACAAAGATAAAATTACAATAACAATATTTTGATATTTGGATCAGTGTATGTAGAAAATTCAAACGGATATTTTTTGATTCATGCAATATTTAACATTTTCCTATGTCTACCCTCTTCGCATGGTCGCGACGAACCCATCAAGTTTACACGTGAATATTCCACCCGAAAACCGGAATTTCTAGAAATTTTTCTTACTAAGGGTTTCGTGATACTTTGTCGGTCACGCTCGGTCATTAGTAGTCAGTCAAGAGACCGGCCGATACGAAACCGATTTCGGTAGGATTATAGATCCGGGGTATTTACAAATGGAATATAGCGAGCACACTGGAAGTTGTAACGTGCGGTCTACCAGGTTAACTATCACCATGACACGTGCCCGTTTAAACTCGATCCACCTGACTGAGATAGAGATTTCCCTCGCGACGCAATATCCATGCGACATATGCACCAAGCGAAATAATGCAACGCGTGTAATTCACGATAAATTATATCCTTCGGAATAATAATTCTCCCAATTCGTTATATTTGTCCAATATTCAAGTATTCTTTTCATTATTTCCAGCCAGACTCTCGTAGGTTTTTTCACAAATTTTCAATTATTATTCTCATCGGAAAAAAGCAAAGAAAAAAACGTCATTATTATTCGTTAACGAGGTTGGCTACACACGACAATATTATAAGAATTTAATAAAATTTGGTGATAACTTTCTTTTGCATCAAATACGATGACACAATTTATTTCAAATTTTTCGTCTACATGGTTGTCGAATAATTGGAGTTTACAATATGCAAAAGATATACATATATATATATATCGGAATCCTATGCTTATGCATGTAAATTATTCTCTAGTGTTTTTCTATCTAGAAGAAAAATCTTAAAAAATTTCTTCATTTTTAAATCTAAAGAATGTGCTCACCAATTTTCATTAAATTCTAATAATTTCGAATTTTCCTATGCAACATGGCAACGTTGTTGTGTGTAGCCAACCTCCTTAAATATTTTGCTTACGGATCTTCTTTTGAAAGAGCGAATTACAAACTCTCGTAACGGTCGCTTGCGGAGTTTAATCCGCTAATTAGATCAATCGATCACACTCATCGGTTGACTGTCAATTCAACATTTTATCTTGCTCGTTCAGTATCGTCGCCTTTTTTTTATAAGAAAGATGTTCGGAATAACAAGTTGAGTGTATTTCCAAACCGTTCGTCTTTATTAAAGATTTATATTTTTTGGCCGCGGAGAATTTTATTTTTATCCTTGAGAAATGTCCACTCTCGAAATCTTGCTTTTGCGAAATAATCTTCGCCTCAAATTTTTATTACGACCGGTCTCAAAAGTTTGTTTACGCCAAAATGAAATAAATTTGTAAATATAGCGTCCATTTGCATTTTCGAAATGGCACGAAGACCCAAATTCTAACGAATATGAAAATCCAAAATCATTCGGAACTAATAGAAGCTCTCGAAGCCATTTTCGCAACACGCACCGGTCGGATTATCGATATGTTCGATCTCGAACTTGCAAAACACGATTTAGATTTTAAAACACCGAAAATTTGGATGAAAAGCTAAAGCTCAGCATGACTTTCGTTTCATTACTCGTTTCCTTTTTCACAAATTCGCGTGGGAAACTTTTCGAAATTTATAACAGACGTAAATTTTACTCAAGATTCGTCGTTCGTAAAAAAAAAAAAACAATCTAAGAACGTTATTGAAAAATCACTTTTCAACTTAAATTTAAAAAAAACTCGATTTTTTATTCGATTTTTGTTTATCGCGAACTTGTCCGATTTTTTTCCGACACTGTAATCTTTTTACTCAACATACAGGGAGGTTTGTTTCCCCCGTAAATTTGATAAATGAGACAAGGAAATTGTGAGATAAATGGGGTCTGTTTCTCACTACCTTAGCGAAGAAGCAAGTCCCGTGTTGGTGTCTCCTGAGCGGCTGCTCGTGCTAGACTGATTGCCAGTCTTTCTCACCGGGCAATCGTAACCTCAACGACTCGATTCGTCGTCTTTCGTCTTTTACTCACTCTCTCACTCTCTCCTTCTCTCTCACACTCTCTCTCTCTCGCTGTTACTTGTTTGTTTTTTTTACGCTCGCACACTCACTCACTTTTAAGACGATCGCGACCTCGTCGATGTCGTCGTTGTCCTCGTAGTTTGCACATTGAGTTTACTCTTTTTCGAAGCCCTCACACATCGTCGCTAAAGAGCACGCGACTTCTTCCCGATATCTCTTCATATATTTCGCAGCATCCATTCGTTCGGTTTTTCAAATTTTTATTTTTCTTCCGTAGACGCAAAAACTATATCGAGAGTTTTTTTTTGTCTTGGACTACCTGCATCCCTTTCCCTTTACCCTTTCTTCTCGGTTAACTTCACAGTCGAATAATTTAAGTTTATGGCAATTTTTCTGATCATTCCTTCCACACCTCTATAGGTTTTTCCCTTTTTTTTTCGTTCAATTTCGATCCTTATCTCCGGAGCTCATTAAGGAGGTTGGATCACGAAATCAAAATAATCAGAATTTGACAAAATTTGGTGATAACATTCTTTCGCATCAAGTATAGAAACACAATTTTTTTCCAAATTTTTTATCACATGGTTATCGAGTAATTACTCGAGTACTACGTGTGGTGGAAAAATCTTTAAAAAATTTGTAGTATCACATACATTCTTAAGGAGGTTGGCTACATACGACAATATGATAAGAATTTTATAAAATTTGGTGATAACATTCTTTAGCATCAAATACGATGACACAATTTATTTCAAATTTTTCGTCTACATAGTTGTCGAATAATTGGAGTTTACAATATGCAAACGATATATCTATAAATATCTGAATCCTATGCTTACGCATGTAAACTCTAGTGTTGAATAACTCGAAAACTATGTAGAAGAAAAATCTTAAAAAATTTGTATATTCATATTTAATACTAAAGAATAAACTCACCAAATTTCATTAAATTCTAATAATTTCGAATTTTCTTATGCTTTCAAAATGGCAACATTGTGTGTAGCCACCCTCCTTAAACAATAAATTCTTATCTTTTTGAAATTTTTTATGTTTTTAACATGGTCTAGCATGGCAACATTGTCCCGTCGTGATCCAACCTCCTTCAGTAACGCCGTAAGGTTTTCAAGGGCTTATCTACACTCGAAATGACATACAACGTTGATTTTCTATTAGAAAACCGAATATTACTCTTTCGATTGAACAAATTTTTCCAAAACAAAGAGCAGTTGATGCAATTTGTGGTATTTCTATGTGAGCGTTACGTTCCTTTATTTTAAAAATCGTGCCTCGTAGCTCGTATACAACAAAAGAAAAACACCGGACGTGATCTATCTGGAATTCAGGAGAGATCTATTTGTTTTATTGTTACGTTGAAATAACGCGTATCTGATTAATTTGTGGGACATTCCACGCCAAAACGTGCCGACAGTCTCATTTTTTGGAATTTTTAATTTATAGTTTGTTTACGAATTTTTTTCAATGCCCAATTTCCATAGAAATGTTTTGTGCTCCGGAGAAAAAGTGGATTTTTGTCGTCAAATCGGTTTCATTTATCGGGGTAATTGATCGATCTTTTCCATTCCTTCGAGGAGTGATCGCAGGTTTGGCTTCTCATCGGAAGCTCGAACCGTCCCATCGAGAGTGAGAGTGCATGTACGTCGATCCATCAGTTTAATGAGGGGAACGAGGGAGAGAAAGATAGGGACAGGTTTCATGCTCAAATGTGGGTCATATGCGATGGATGGGAACCCTAGGACGAGAGCAAGAGTGAAATGTCGATTCGATGAAATAACGTTGCACATCAAAAACCCTGACGAAGCTCCCACTTCCTCGTGCTATTTTCTTGGCACGTCAAGTAGTAAATCCGTCCTTGTCATTCCATCGTCGTGTTTGCATTCGGTAATACTGAAACAATCTCAACCGCGGATCGGTAACTCCCTCATGTAGACAAACCAAAAGAGACAAAATCGTTGGACGTCATTGATGCGATAAATAATTATTTTATTTACCGCATTTTTGTGGCAAAAAGTCAAACGCAATTCCTACAAGTAGGCGATCGTCCAACACGTGACGATTACAAGTTCAAAGACGGTGCCTTTGTGAACGAGCGTGAGGTATGCAAGGCCGCGGATAATCAAATATCCCACTGTCGTTACTAATTCTGTCAAATAAAAGAATGAGAAATTTCGAGTTTTAATAACTGAACGGAATAAAATGTTGGACGAGGCCGACGACTTCGGAAGAATGCAGCGAATTAGGCCAATCATCATTGTTCATATTAATTCTGCAAAATCCAATTTTTTTAAACGTTTAAAAGAAGAAAAAAAACTTGTTCGTTAAAAAAATTGACACGAGAAATCGAGTTTTTTTTTCTCGTTCGAGATCAATCGAGCGCGTCATCAAATGTGTTTTTCCAAAATTCATAATTCAACACCGACGAAAAATTCTTTTTATTCATTAAAAAACAAAAAATATTTTTCCCTGGACAAAACCCAAGATAATTTATGCAGTCCGCGTTCAAACGTCTGACACACAAATGCATCCGGGAATCCTCCCCTCTCGAGGGATTGGCTACACCGACGAATCATCTATAAATAATTAATCGATCAAATTAACTCTCATACTCATTAACCGACGATTACACATCCTCGGAGTAACAGTTTGGCTTTATGTGTCTATCTTTTTCTCCATTCGTCACGCAAGAAGAAATCTACACTTCTCTTTAACGACTTTTCGCAAAAACACTGCCTTAGTGCACCAAAAAAATGACGGTTCTCAAAATGCGCTGAACGTTGGATAACCGACAACAATGGAATAAAATTAAAGGGCGTTCGAAAGCCTCAAAAATCCTGTCGTTTTGGAGAATTTTTAGAAACTGAAAAATGCTTCATACGAATTTTGTTGTTCGTATAGCAAATGAATACTCGTCGGGTCTCAGAATTTTGATGGGGCGTAAAGGTGAAATGTACGAGGTCGAAAGAAAAATGTCTGCCGAAAAAAAAAACCGTTGTGAGGTCGAGAACATATTTGTGTTAAATGTCAATCAAAATTGAAACTTCAAAGAAATGCGGAAGCCTCACATGAGAATTGGACGATGATGAATTTATGAATTTTATAAAATGGCAAAATTAAGATAATTGCAAAAAAAACTCAGACTTTTTGAATTTTTGATAAAATTAAGGGAGCTTGATGAATGAACAAACTGTCGCGTAACAGAACCATAAAGAGTCGGAATTCCTATAGCTGGGATTATTTATCCAACGAATTGTTAAGTAGAGGATAATGATCGACTCGACATATTTTATGTACTCGATTTATAAAATCGATTTATAATCATTATCACGTTTGATTCGTTGCATCTAATGAATGATTGATCAAACGCATATAATTATGAAATTATCATAGAATTTCTATAGTCGTTGATTCAGTGTATTTTAATGAATCTAATGCACTTTGTAAAATCATTTAAGGAGTTTCGGTAGGAAGATCTAAATATTGAGAATGTGATAAAATTTGGTGATAACGTTTTTCAACATCAATTGCGAAAAGACAATTTTTTTCAAATTTTTCATCTGTCCAGTTATCGAGTAATTCAGAATTAAAGCAAAATTATATCTGCTGGATAAAAACAATTTAGCTGGTGTGATCGACTCGATTGGGGATTTACTTCGTCGATTGAACGATACGCGTAAAGTGCAATGTACGAGTGATAGCCATTCTTCGCAGTATCGACACCAGTAAGTCTCATGGAACGTCGATTGACGTCAAATCCATATTACGTGCTCCGACGTTGGATTCACCTGCCGACCATTTTTTTCTGTCACTTGTTCTTGATCTCCCATAACTTTTTTTTTTTTACTAACAACGCCAAGCCTCGATGTGACGGAACGTCACGGTCAATTATAAAACGCGTCATCCGACGTACCGGAAACATTAACAATTCATCAGCTAAACTCGACAACGACGATACCAGGACACTTGTAGTTGAAGCTTCGAATTGTTTTCAAATGTATTTTAGGCGGAAGCATGATTTTCTAGTTTGACTGAATGATCCTAAGAAAAGTGAAGTCGTTGCTCTCAAAATATCAAGTACGATCAAGTAATTGAGACTAATTATTGCTGGTTATAATGTTTTTTCCGATGATTATCTTGCGACAGAGTGAAAAATCATACGACCGTTTGTTTATGCTTACATTGTGGAAATATAAATGCATATTAATAGTCGCATTGAGGGACATCGTACGGTTCTTATTTTTCTTGAGAGACCTCGTTCAACAGCCTCACAGGTCCGTGACTTGACGTACCAATGAATCGGCGAGTCTTGTCGTGTCTTTATTTTTTCCTCGTTTTTTTTTGTTGCCACTTTTCCTCAAGTACTATGTGTACCATGGCCAAGAACGTTTCAGTTAAATGCTCCAAGCATCCTTAGAAAATTCCAGTTCCGCATTGCTCGGATCCCAACCAGAACTGACGTTTCCATATATACTAATCGTTTGCTCTTTAGTCACAGCCAAAGGCAAACTGAGTTCGTTTCACAAATATTTTCTTCAAGGGCCTTTTTTTTTAGTATTGCTCGCTGCATGTTTTCACATTTTTTTTGATGGACCCGCCCGTTAACGTTTTCTCATTGAATAATGAAAAAAACTTCCATTTGCACTGAATTTTTTCATTGAGAAAAGTACAAACGTGTTCAAAATTATTTTTTTACTTTTCTCATTATTTTTTTTCAAAAACGAATCTGGCAATTTTATTGGATCGCAGCCTCTTCGGTCCAATCATCAAAGAAGCAAATGTCGTCGAGCATTTCGTAATCCCCAAGAAAACGAGGAAATATGAGGAAAAGTTTGAGGGCCTTTGGGGACATAATCGGAGGAGTTGGAGAGTTGTAAAAAAAAAGTGGTTCACGGTCAAAGGACGGAGATGGAGAAAGAGACTGGTTGGAGTTGGCTACTGATCACTTTTGCTTCTTATCGAGACGAATTATAGTTTCAGGGCAACACGTCAAACTTATAAAATCAAGTGGAAGTGACGTGGAAAAAATAACTCTCACCAATTGTCGACACGCAACAAAATTTTATATTCAAACGTGTTCAGTTTGTTTCAGTTCGTCAGCTCGTTGAAATTTCCTTTTCCATTATTATTAAAATTTCTAAGTCTTTTATTATCGTCCACATATCGCTGGTCGCAAGCAGTGCGGAGAATAAGTTTCAGGTTTTGAAACAACAAAAAAAAGAACTCGGTTGCGTTCTGTTTGTTTACGTTCGCTTATAGGCTCGTTCGAACTCTTCTGAGGTATTTTTGACGCCTGTTATTGTAGCGAGCAACCAGTTTCAGTAGCTGGAGCTACCGCGTCAAAAATCCTCAGGAACGGACTTAATATTCTCGAGAATATCAATCGTAATGAATTTTCCTTAGAGCTCATGTCTCCAGAGGACGTGAGTCCTGATTTACCTGAAAAGAAAACCTCCAGAGAATATTTGCAACAGAAATTGTTCAAATTTGCAGGGAGAAATATTTGTTTAAGTTATTTTTCTGCATTTTTTGTTTTGCTTCCAGTTTATTATTGATAATTTTTTTTATGGAAATATGAATTTGTATAAAACAATATTTCTTACATTTCTATCGATTCGAACGAGTCGAGGGTATTACGAATCACCGATGGTAATTCAGCAGTGAAGCATGTATGAGAGATTTAAAAGTCAGAAAACGTACGAAGTCTGTATGGCGTTATAGCTCGAAAAGCGAAACCCCAGCAAGGTCACTTGGAATACACACACACTCGACGATGGCCCGTGCAAGTTATATTCCCGAGCGAGCTGAGAATACAAAAAAGTTTGTTCGCAAGGAATATTGCCAGGATTTAATGAAATCGCCACAATTTGCAAACTCGAAAAAATATCACCGACTTCTGAGAACTCTGGCGCGGTCACGGCTTTACAAATCCATTTTTTTTTTCGCTTCGAAATTCTTGCTTTTTTTTAAGCTCACGTAGTCTCATTGTCACTTGTGGCGAGGAATCGTTGTTCTAACGTTTAAAATTTGTTTTTTGTTGTTGCGCAGGTTGGACCCAAAGCTACTGACTTTAATCTTCTCTGGATGGGCAATCATCCGAAACCTGATGTACTCAGTAGTCTCGCCCCTTTCCACAAAGTCAATCATTTTCCCAGGTAAGCTGGACCACGGCATTGTGCAATTTCCATTAATTTTTTTGTATAAACTCAAAGCTCAATGAATACTATTTTTTTTCTTGATTCGTACGATTCTTTTTCCCGCACTTCTCGCTTCAGATTATTTTCAACCATTTGCTGAAGGACGTTGTATGGCTACGGTCAAATCTAAATTTTTATTTTCAGTTTTTTTTACATAAAAAATGGTTTGCGAGCCCAAGTTCATTGAAAAAAGTTGTTACAAAGTGACTAAAGAACAACGTACTCTAAATCCAAGATTGTCCGAGGCAATCTGTATTTGTTATATAATAAACAAAATTTCGAAAAAATTTTACGAGCGATTTTTTTTGAAAAAGTAAATAAAGCTTCTTCGATGTTACATAAAAGTGTATGCAAAGTTTTAAGAGGCTTCACCATTTAGTAATCGAAATATTTAATGTTGAAAATTGCAACTTTTAACACATGCTCTTATGAGAAACTATTGAAAATTGCGATTTTTATAAGTAAATATCTCGACATCTACACGGTGAAACCTCTTAAAATTGTGCGAGCTATTAGATATCACTATTCTCTTAGTGTGGTGCAAATTTAAAGGAATTCTATCGATAGAAAATTTTGCATACAACGTCCTTAATGAAAAAAAAAAAAAAACACAGATTTTCGTTTCTTTGATAAGGAAAAAATGAGTAAAGGAGTTTGAACCTTTTCTGTCACAGATCGTACGAAATAACGCGCAAGGATCGTCTCTACAAAAATATCGAGGGTATGCAAAGAAGCAAAGGCCTGCGGAACTTTGACTTTATACCACAAACGTTTCTACTGCCAAGCGAGTCGCGTGAATTATTAACAGCCCACTTTAGATATCGAGGACCCTGGATTGTTAAGCCAAAAGCGAGCTCTCGTGGACGAGGCATTTATATCGTTAATAGTGTGAGCACAAAAAACTTTCATACTCAATAAAAATAGTACATTTGTTAAAGTTACAAAACACAAAAAAAAATAATGAACATTCACAAGGTTCTCTAGTAATAACGTGACAAATCGAACCCTTGTTGAAATATTCTCGAATCGGGAAATGTCATTGTTTGGTGTTTATAAACTTTTTTCTTCTGACAAAGAATTTTGAAATTCATTTTTTATTCATTTCCATACAGTTTCATCGCTAATCACAATTTTTATGATTAATTGAAATTTTCATTCAATAATAAACAGCCGGAAAAAATTTTCACCGAGGAGTCAGTGATCGTTGCCCAATACATAAACAATCCATTGCTGATCGATGGACACAAGTGTGACCTGCGTCTGTATATAGCCGTTACGAATTATGATCCACTGTTGATTTACCTCTACGAGGAGGGACTCGTCAGATTCGCAACTGTCAAGTATGAAGGTGGCCATCAGTATATTTGGAATCCTTGTATGCACCTTTGTAACTACAGTATCAACAAGTTCCACGTCGATTACGTCAAGTCAGTATGAATTTCATTTTTTTGTACAGACTTATTTCAAGTTTTTCCGAGCTGAATTCAAGATTTTTTTAAAATTACAACTCGATGCATTTTCGTCTATTTCAAATGCATCTCGACAAGCAAATAAAAATTTTCGCTTGCTTGGTTCTACATTCAAAAAAAACGCAGTCATTGTCAGAAAAGAATTGAATTTTTCTGTGACTTAATTAATTATTTGACTATTTATCGATATATCTAGTGATTTGATAAGAAATATTTGCATATTAATACGAAAATTTGTGTAATGCAGGAGCGACGATCCAGATGCTGAAGACGTTGGGCACAAGTGGACATTATCTGCTCTGCTTCGACACTTACGTTCAATCGGCCAAGACACAGAATTACTCATGCAAAGAATCGAGGATATCATAATTAAATCGATTCTCGCGACAGCTTCAGGAATCGTCAGTGGTGTTAAACAATTCGTCAAACATCCTGACACATGTTTTGGTAATTCCTTACAGAATTTGTATAATTTTTTGCTTCCTCATAGAGGAAGCTATCTGACGGTAAAATTTTTGTTTTCCAGTTTTCAATGTCAATGTGCTTAAAATGTCCCAAAACATCGAAAAATCATATGTAGAAAAAATGTCCGGATGTGTGTGTATGTTACGTCACTGTAAAATTGAAACCTTCATAACTCGAGAACGGTTTGAGCTACAGGGCTCCCGTTTTGCACAGATGTTAATCTATATAAGCTCTTCATTCTATGGGAATTTTGTCAGAATTGCTAGAAAAATACGAATTCTACGGCATTTTGAAATTTTCAAAAAAAGGGTGTCGACGCTCTAACTTGCGCAAATTTTAAGATTTATTACTATTTTTTTTTTTTTATAAATAGAGTATCGCAATAGGAAGGTTGACATTGAATTTGGGGAATATCGGTTGAACGGTTTAAATTTTATGATTTTTCGAATTTTACGAGAATCTGAGTTTTTTGAAAAATCCTCCAATCTCTCTAATTTCTGTAAATTTTGTAAAATATTGTGTATAAGCCTCTTTACTTTCTAGAAAAGTTGTCCAAATTATATCATTTTAAATGTAAATACAAAAAACGCTGCAAATTGAAATTTGCAAATTGCTTTCTCAAGATTCTCAAGATGCACGATGCTCAAAGCTTCCTCTATGAGGAAGCCAATTAAATTAAAAATATAGCTTCCTCATAGAGGAAGATTTGAGCATCGTGCATCTTGAGCATCTTGTTTATCGTTATTTGCATTAAAGCTCTAACAAATACTGAAAAACGATTCGAGCTTCGAGATTACTCACAATCATCATTTTTATACATTTCAGATATTTTGTATAATTTCCAAATAATTCGCACGCCTCGAATAATCCTAGTCAATGTTTTCTTTTTATAGAATTATTCGGTTTTGATATTCTGATCGACGACACTCTCAAACCTTGGCTACTCGAGGTGAACCTTACCCCATCGTTGGGCTGCGATTCACCCCTCGATGTTCGACTCAAATCTGCTCTGATGTCGGATCTTCTTACTCTCGTTGGTGTTCCCGCCGTTGACCCGATAATACGTCCACAAAATTTGCAATACCGACGAGTTCACTCGGCCGAGACCCTTGCGCATAAACGACGCAGCACCACGAAAACCAAAGTTAATCGAACTGGTCTTACGTCGGAACAGCAAAGAATTGTCGCCTCTGCGAAAGCGCAGTTCGAACGACGAGGCGGATTCGTTCGCATTTTTCCCAGCCCGAAATCGTGGCAGCTCTATTCTCAATATTTAGGTAAAAAGTTCAATTCCCTCAAGAAAGTATAACGCAATCTCTAGATAACGTTGAAGTTTGCATCGTTGGAATGCAACGAAATTTTTTTTTTCTGTGGCGATGCTAATTATTCAAATGCAAAATGTAATTACGGTGATAAAACGATCGATTTTAACGACCCAAGAAATATATCGGCTCGAAAAATTTGGATTTTTTTGAAAATTGAACAAATCATCAAGAAAAAAAAAATTTCGTTGCATTCCGGTGTTGCGAACTTCAGCTTCAAATCTCTAGACGGAAAGAGGCAAAATTTACCATAGAATGGTGTTCAAACTTCCGTTAAAATAATGATCGATTGACAAAACGAAATGTTTCTGCTGCAGATCCAACGACGGGGATTCCTATAGTAACTGATCCTCTCGGGCCCGGGAGGATGCCTCAGCAAGTCAACACGAATCACAATTTGATGCTCCACGAGCAATTGTTTCCAGCTGCCAGCCGAGCTACAGGTTTTCCTCCACCGGAAGTTGCGATTGATCGGTTATCCAGGTAAATGACTGAACCAAAAAAGAAACGAACATTTTTATCCCAATAATTGAGAGTCTCAAGATTTTCCATTAATTTTCGTCACAGATATGCGAGATACGAGCGAGCACTCGTCAAGGGTCACAAACAAAGTTTGGATCGTACCGATAGCAAAGAAAATATGGAAGTCGATACTCATCACAAATACAAGGATCAGGTGACGCAAATGATGCAGGATGGGAACAAACTCAGGTTAATTTTAACTTTGTCCGGCTGCGAACCATCATATACATATTTCCACCGTAGTCGTGCCTCATAATTATAAAAACCAACGATTTTTCAGCCCTGGCGAAGCGAGAAAAGCCTTCGGTTTGTACCTCCGATATATTTTACGTAAAATATCTCAACCCAGCACCGATTGGGCCTGCTGTGATCTCGTTATGAAATTCCTTCAACAATCCTCAAGCAATTTACGCACACCATTCTTGTTTACGGTGAGCCATTACGATTTTCGTATTGTATTTATTACGTCACCGATAATTATTTAAAAAAAAAAAACGAAAGCCTTTTCAAAAATCATTAAACCCTTCAAGTGCGTACTGGGTCCTTTTGACCCCAACAACTTTCTGTCAGCGATTGTTTGGCTTTTAAATATGGATAATTCACTACAAAAAACGTATCTACAAAAAAAACGCATTATGTACCGGAATACAACGATTTGAAAAACGCCTCGGGTCAGATTGACCCAATATGCACCTATAGGTCTGCAAGCGTATGAATTTTTTAACCGAGTCTGTTTTTTTTTTTTTGCATTTCAGTCTCCGAGCTGCAAGCTTAGCGACAAAGATCGTGCAGCAATAACGGCCAAACAATTATCCGATTTTTTGCATTTATACAATCGTGAAACTGAACTGTACGCTGATACCGTTGATCGGCCGCGAACAGTTCCCAATCAACTTTTTCAAAAGTTTCTCGTGTCTGCGAGGTTAGTTATCAATTGTGAAGTTTTTAACGAGTTGAAAGGAATAAAAAAGGCTGGAGTTTGAATAACGCAAGAAAAACTTTATTTCACAGTGAAGAGGATCTCGATGCTATTCTGATACTTCAAACTCGTCTGTACAATTGCACTCACACGTTTTTGGGGAAAAGCAGCTTCGCTGGCAATTTGCGCGGGAATAATTTGTTGGATTCGTTGCCGCAAATAACGTCGAGAGTTCACTCGAACGCGGTACTAACGGAACCGTGCAAATGTTTTCAACCGAGCACCAACAAACTTGGAAAAGCATCAACGAACACGTGAGGTTCGCAACCTCGTGACAACATTGTCGCGATTCGTATATAACTGTCGTTAGAAAGAAACATCGACGGATCCATATTGCGAGTTGCTAACCGTCCAAAAAAAAAAAAATAGAAAAGTATGAAAAAGATATACCTCAGAAAACAAAGTTACAAGAACGATGGAAACATACAAAAATTAGTTCTCGGAATTTTGCAAGTTATAATTTATGACAACTTTCAACCGTCGTTTTTCATCGCCCTAAGTGAGAGTCCGAACGTATTTAATCGATCAAATTCCAAACTCAAGTTGCCTCGTCGAGATTGGAAAAGTCATCGAAATCGTTCTCGTTGAACTTTCACACTCGACCGATTTGAAAACTCTTTTCCGTCATTCCAGTTTTGCTTTCATCATCTTTGGTGATTATTCTCGCAATCAAAAAATATTTCCATTCCCATAGACTCTCCATAGACTTCTTTTTTCCAATCTCATAGATAAATAGAAGAACTTATTTTCACGGGCACGTGTGTCTTTGCCACGGAAATTACACATTTCCACTGGTTCGCGCGATTTCTTTGAAAACTCAAGAGAATATTTTTTTTCGTTCTCATTTCGTTGATGAAAGATTCACGGACGATCAGTACGCGATTTCGAAGGATGACGACTCTCATTTGTATTTTGTATTCTAGCTCGTAGTCATGCAGATGTAACGATTATTGAAACTCGTTACAAACTTTCGGGCGATGAGTCTGTCATTATTGAAATATCTTTCAAAGTACAATCGTCGGCACCAATTCGCCAAAAAGTGTATTTTTTTCCGTCAAACACAAATTACTTACTTCTAGTAGAAAATTTTTGAAATATTTACCTAATTATAAATCAACAAAAGGAATTAAGGATCTCGATGTGCAAAAATTTCCTGCATGAGCTTTTAGCTACGAAAGATTTTTCTTCTGTTAATAACGTTCTTCCGCATATTGAACAATGCGAAGAAGTAGAAATTCATGAATATTTCATCGCGACGACGCAGTCCAAATTTCCCCTCGAAATTATTTGCCATCATCATCGCAGAGACTTTTTTTAGTTCGAAACTGAGAGTGAAATTCTTGCCCGTCTTCTTAAAAATCGGGAGTTGCTTTAGTCGTTGTCGCTTCACGTCCCACGAACTGCTGGAAAGTCGATTTATTATACGAAGCGGAGTGTATATTATGAGCCGCTTACAAACCGTCTGAAAAAAGTCCCAAAAGCATAAAAGGATTGAATTCCATTGCGATTGTAATCCATACACGTGCTGTGATACGAATAATTTATGTTATCGTCGAAAGAGACGATTGGACGAGTTTGCGAAATCATTATTCATAGATAATCGAGTGAAAACTAAATTCTGAAGATGAACAAGATTGAGAGAAACTTTCAACACGCAGCGAGCAGTCATCGATTGCAACATTGCAAATGTGTCGATAATTAATCCGTGGTATTTTTTGTTGTATAGTTAATAATCCAATAATTGAGCAACGAATATATTACGAAGGGCACAAAACTCGTATGTACATAGAAAATTTCCCAATATTGCTTCGCACGTGAGCAATATTTTTGTTCTTGCTTTTCATCGGTCAAGTTCCAAATGATTGCGAATTCATTGAACCATTTTGTAGTTCAAGTGATCGGAGCACAATGCTTACTTTTTTTTGTTTTTTTTTTTTTTCAAAAATGTAATGGGTCGAGAAGAAATTGAACCTCTCACGAGTATTTTCTTTGTAGTCGATCATCGGAAAGCCACGCGCATGTAAACAGTGTAAATACTCAAAAATTAATTTTTCTATACCGAACCGTTAGCGAGAAGTAAGCGGAAAAGTCGAATGAATTCTCAATTCTATGTCTGGCACGTGCATCATTTGAGTGTAGCTCGTTTAATCCGTTGTTTTGATTCAACGGTTTTTTGTTTTCTTTTTGTTTAACACTTATCATTTTATACTTCGTTGTTGTACGTAAATGTTTATTTTTCCGTTTTTCTGTGTTACTAATTTTTTTAAGTATTTTTTGTTAGGCGTATTATTTTCTAAATTATGTATGGAAATCCGCACACGATAGATATAGCACAAATTAAAAAAAAAAACTATTTATTGAATACGAGATAAACAATGTTTTGTACGAAAAATAATCTGCGGCGTTTTTTTTTTATGGCTTTTAGCCCTTTTCTATTTCTTTTATTTTTCCACAAAGACTGGATTTAAAAAAGTATTTTTTTTTATAACGCATATCGCTCACCACTACTCGGACGTGGTTCCAGAGTATGTAACGTGTGACTCGCGTTCTTAAACTGCCTTCAACCGTTATTTAAGACGACTTGTGAAACGTTAATTAGTTATGGGATATTTAGGAAGAAAAGAATTGTCTTCATTGCTTTGGTGTTCATTTAATTAATCGTCCAATAATCGGCTTAACATGAAAAAAAAAGAAAAATTATAATTGGTTTTAATGCTTGATGTACTTAATGAGTTTCGTCTTTGACGTTCAAAACATTATCGAAATGTGTTCAACGTCGTTCCATCGTATCTGAAAGATTTCGCCCAATTTACTTAGTAAAATACGTTTCAAGGCCTCAAAAATTATTCATAAGTCCAATTGATTATTGAATAAGCAGAATGTATGACGAAATGATAGATAAAGTGTGTTGAAAAATAACACGTGTCAATAATGCAGCATTAACTACGAATTTACTGTACGAAATCGTTATTTTTCTCTTCAATGAGAAAATTATACATGCAGATACAAAAATTCACGTTACAATGGAACGTTACACTATTCTCTTTTACCTGTGATCTGTGAAATTTCCTAGTCAGCTTTTTCAGTCTTTTTATTATTCCTTAATAAGGTATTACTATCACGAAACGACTTTATTTAGGGTTCTTTTAAAATTTTGTATAAACGTTCTTGGCATCAAAACTAACAGTTTTCTCCTGTGAAAAAAAATTTTCTGACGGTTAGATTTTGAGATTCCCATTAATTTCCGATTAATTTCCAATTTTTTATTTTGCCCATCTAAACGCGTGTAAATTGAAGCCACGTTTCGTTAAATAGTTGCAAGAAAAAAACGAAAGAAACGCGATTTCAATTTACACGCGTTTAGAAGGAAAAAATAAAAAATGGGAAATTAAATATCTCAAATTCTAAACGTCAGAAAATTTTTCTTCAGCGGAAAAAACTGTCAGTTTTGGTGCCAAGAACGTTTATAGAAAATTTTGAAAGAATCCTAAATAACGTCGTTTTGTGATTGTAATACATTAAAACGATAAAATGGGCTTCGGTTGGCGACATATTTTCTGCATCTATATTGGCTACAATATCAAAAATCAAAATTTTCGAAAGAGTAGAAATTGCAAAAAATTTAAATATTATTTTGAGCTTTTCCACATCATCTTTATTGATCTGTTGTATGGAGAAAATGAAACAATACTATTTAACTAGTGAATTCCGCAGGCATAGTAACAAATAAAAAATGATAAACGAAGCAAATCGAGATCGCGACAATTTTAGTCTAAGGTGAATTGAAGGCTCAATAAATTAACAACTAAAAATTTGCTATATAACTGTGGTTTGAGATAACGATATTCGTTATGTACAATTTGTACAGTAGCCGATTTTCTCCTCAGACTTACAATCTTTATGAATAATTAAACTTATAAACAATTCTTGTAATTAACAAATTCGAAATATTTAATCTTGGATTTAAGCCTGGATCGCCGAGAAACATATTTTTCCCATTGTACAGCAGTATCTGGAAGAAAATTCAATACTAATAAACAAATTCAATAGATACTTCGACCGAGTTCTTTATTGCATTAACCTTGGAGCCTTATTAAGACGACTCGATGGTATTCATAGTAAAATAAATTTTTTTTGCATTCTTTCGAAACGTTTTTCTCACTTTATACAGTTTCCATGATAGGAAGTTCATTTTACTTTGCTCAACGCGTTCAATAGTGAAAATTTATTGTATTGTTGTCCTCAACCCTTGACAAAAAGGGGTTGGGTTCCGAAAAATCGATCCGATTGTAGGGTGGGTAGAGGGCTAGGCTACACCGTAAATTCAAAACATATGCATGCAATTTCATTTTTGTTCAAATATATACTTCTTAAATCGAATATGTTAAAATATACGCGGATGATTCCGTCTTCCCGCATAAACCGGAAATAAAATATACCGATGGCGCCCAACGCCTATATCCAAAGCCGTAATATTTCACTTGGGGTTTTCTCGACGCCATTTCTTTGTCGTTCGGTTATTTGTCAATAAGGGACTAGCCATCCGTAGAGGCGGTTCATATCGTAAATGTACAATATCCAGGTCAGGTTATCTACATTTAATCAAATCCACGAAGTCCACGAAAATCAGTAAAAATATTGTTGTTGAAATGAAGTTGTTCGCATTTCCAAACGGCAAACAAATGCAATCGTCTTCATGCGTACGTTATACCACGTAATACGAGGTTAGAAATGATATGGTGTGTATAATAAATACTTATGAATGAAGGAGAAACGACTCTCATGAATATTACATGCTCCCAGCGTTAGAAATCTCGACAATGTGAGTAGCGTTCAAACAGCGAGCGTATTTAAGTATTCCTAAAAAACACAACATCAATTCTAACCTCACTTTGATCCTGCCAGATAAAATGGAACCCGAGGAAAGCGTAATTTTTGTTCATTCGTCCGAAGATGACGATATCAATAAATTTGAAGCATACAAAAACGCAGACAATGGAGTAACGGTTTTAGTCAACAACGAACAAACGCAGTCCATGGAAAAATCTTTCAATTGGTCCGATGTTTGTAGAGTTTGCGCCAATACCAACGACCATATTATACCGATATTCGAAGCCGAGGGAGCGCAACATGATTTATCTGACAAAATCCACAAATACCTGCCGATTCGGGTAAATTTTAGGTTTTTTCTGACACTTCGTAATAATTACATACTCTACGATCAAAAGCGATAAAATAATTGTTTTTCAGGTTGCAAGAACCGATATCTTGCCGCTGCAATTATGTTATCACTGTGCAGCGACCATTCTTGCTTGGCACGAACTGCTCGAAGGTTGCTTGGACGCGGAAAAACAACTTTTGCAGATGCAAGCCGATCAGAGCCTCAAAGAACAAAATGAATCAAAGTCGAGTGAAAATTTGAGCGAAGTACCCATTGACGATCCTCCATCGGTTCAAATCGATAAGCAGGAATCGCGGGCGATTGGTCAACGGGAAGAAGAGACGGAACAAGGCGTCGTCGTAGGAGAATCGACTTTGAGGTACGGTATAATATGTTTTCTATAATATTGATCGAACACTCAAACACATCTGAACTGTATGTGAGCAAGAAATATGCTGGAACCAACAGAAGACGAATATCGCTTTTGCAACGTTTCGGAAGTTAAAAAAAAAAACGAGCTAGTGAGAAAAGAGCAAAAGATTAGCAATGGCTTTAAGTATCTCGGAAGGATAATACAGGAAAGGAGAAATCTCAGAGTTGGACCGTTGAGAGAAAGAGAAGACCCGAGTGAAGCTTTGACTGTTTTACAGGTCCGATAAAGGCGGGGAGACATTTTCAGTATTCCTTGACAAGCAACAAATAAGTCGAAATTCAAGAAGAGTTAAAAATGAAGTTTGCCCAGAAGCATTTGATAAAAGCGGAAATATTATATGGGAGGAAGATTGCGTTAAAGAGGAAACTGTTATGCCGGATGTAGATTCATCAGAGCCTGGAAATGGGAATACCGAGGACGAAGAGCCAGATGCTGGAAATTCAAGAAATCGGCGATGCAAAATTCTTCGCGAATCCGAAAATAATGGAAAGTTTGTGAAAAATATAGAGTCCGAGCTAGAAATTTGTGACGGATCCGATGTTGGAAAAAAATTGAACAATTCTGACGAATTGGCCAATTACACGAAAGAGCACAAGTATTCGTCGAGCTCAAGAAAATTGTACAAATGTAACGAATGCTCGAAAGCTTTTCGCGTCAAGGATTCTTTGATTCGTCATCAACGTATACATCGTGACGAAAGGCCCTTCACTTGCCACGTGTGTGGCAAACAATTCCGGGATTCCGGTGGTTTATCGCGACACATCAAAGACGTACATGCAAAATTGAAAAATTTCACCTGCGACATATGCTTCAATAGTTTCTCCTCTAAAGCAACGCGCGACGACCATCGGAGAATTCACACCGGGGAGAGACCGTACAATTGCGACAATTGTGATAAATCCTTCAAGTCTCGAGCGTCTCTCTACATACACAGTAAACTTCATACCGACCAATATCCATATCCTTGTGCTCATTGCGAAAAAAAATTTCGTCGAAGGCAAGAAATGCTCGTGCACGTTTCGACTCATACGGGTGAAAAAAATTACAGCTGCGACGTTTGTTCCCGAAGATTTCGCGTCAAGACCGAAGTCGCGAGACACAAATTGACGCATTCCGACGAGAAACCATACGTTTGTGCCAAGTGCGGTTTGACCTTTCGACAGAATCGTTACCTCAATAACCACGTTAAATCGAGACATCCGCAATTATTGAACGATTGAGAAAAGACATTTACCAAAAATCAAAAAGTTGCTCTCTAAACGTATCATTTGCTTTGTGCGAGAAAAAAAAAAGCACAATAAACTAAAGATCGAAATCGGAAGGTGCGACTGACAAAAAATCTTCTGGCTTTTCTTTCTTTTTTCCAGATCTGACGAAATGAGAGATACGAGTTCAGAAAAATTGTTTAAAAGAGCAACTGGGAAGGTTGTAGTAGCTCGAGTTACATTGCCTCAAGGACACCACGACGAGTTTTCGATCGCGAACGAACCGTCGACCGAAGAAAAGGATGCTCCAAAGTTGGAGAATTTGATGGTCTCGTGTGAGACATGCACGAGGGTATTTAAGAGAGAATCGAATCTAAAAAAGCATCGAGTGAATTGTCGAGTCGGAAAAGAACCGAAAATAGAGCGGAAAGAAAAGTTTGAGGAGCGTACAGCAAAAAAATTGAATTCTAAAATCTATTGTTGTAATAACTGCGAATATACGACGAGAAAAAAAAAGTTATTGAATCTGCACGTACATCGGGAACACGAAGAAGTCATAAGGACGATTAAAAAGAGGAAGAAAGATCGAAACGTGGACGAGGAAATGGTGGTTAAGGCGAGAATGGAAGCAAACGGTCGTGTCTATTATCATTGCAACGATTGTGGAAAAAACCTATTGTCTCGTTACACTTTCGCATGGCATATGAGAATTCACACGGGTGAGAGACCGTTCACTTGTCACTTGTGCGGCAAACAATTTCGCGTCAATCAAGGCTTGACTCGACATTTGCGGGAAACTCACGCGGGCATAAAAAAATTTTCGTGCGACATTTGTTCCCGGATGTTCTCGACGAAACGCAACGTCGAGGATCATCGTCGTATACACACCGGCGAACGTCCCTTCGTTTGCAACGTGTGCGGCAAAACTTTCAAGCAAAAAGCCTCGCTCTTCGTCCACAATCGTACACACACAGATTCCTTTCCGTTCAAATGTAATTATTGCAATCAAGGCTTCCGTACGAGGCCACCGCTCGTTTTGCATCTGACAAAACACACCGGTGAAAAGCCTTACACTTGCGATATCTGTCATCGTGCTTTTCGCATCAAATACGAGCTTAAACGTCATCGTCTCATACATTCCGAAGAAAAACCTTGGCGTTGTACCGATTGCGGTATGGGCTTCCGTCAGAAACGCTATCTCGTTAATCACAGGAGAAGCAATCATGAGTGTAGCAAAAACGCCAAGAATCAGTGAGGTAAAAGATAAATCTATGAAATTATATGGACACCATTTATTTCATATTCATCGAAGAATTAAACATTGGAGAAGAGTTGATACGAAATGTTGTTTGTTTTTAAAAACAAACCGTCAAGGAAAAATCCGATGAAACAAAAAAAAATCAATATTTCCTCGTTGCTTTGAAATTTTAATAATTTAACTAGGAAAAGTCGTTATCGATCCTCCGTGGAAGGTCGAATCCTTAACGGAAACCAATTGTCACGTTTCAGATGCTTCGAGAGTCAAGAGGGAGAAATTCAGATGAACGGAGATGAAAATCACCGAGAGAAACGAAATGTCGCGAAAAAGAGACGAAAGCTTGACGTTGAAACTGAGCAACGCCAGGAATTGTTACGTCGTTCAAAGATCCGCGATGGAAAAAAGACTCGATACAAGTGCGAACGATGCAAGAAAATATTATCAACGGCTTACAATTTTCTGGCTCACTTGAAAAGCCACAGCGGTGAAAAGCCATACGCGTGTCCCGTTTGTCCGAAACACTTTGGCTTCGCGTCAATTCTCAATCGACACATCAACGCTGTACATCGCGAGGAAAAAAAATTCGCCTGCGATCTTTGCGATCGTCGGCTAGCGACTCGAATCTCACGGGACGAACATCGCCGGATTCACACTAACGAGAGGCCACACGTTTGTGAAACTTGCGGCAAAAGTTTTAAGCAAAAAGCTTCTCTTAACGTTCACAAACGTTTTCACTCTCGTGATTTTCAGCACAAGTGCCAAATTTGCGATCGCTCTTTCGGAAGGAAACAAGATCTGAAAAAGCACGAGCTCGTACACACCCAAGATAAGCCACACTGTTGCCAAACTTGCGAAAAACGTTTTCGAACCGCTGGTTGTTTGAATCGCCACACAATGATCCACAAGACTGAAAAATCTTACATTTGCGAAAACTGTGGTACGGCTTTTCGTCAAAAACGTTACCTCAAACGTCACGAAAGAAAACTTCATGACAAAATTCTTACCGATAAATGAAACGAAGACCAAATGACAATTGTAAATATTCTGGCGAACGTAACCGAAGAAAAAACGAATTTCATTCGATACAAAAATCCAATTCCGTGTTATTCAATGATTCACGATGACAAAGGAATTGTATTTGTGTTCACAGGTGCCAGGAAGAATATTCCGAAAAGAGGGATACGCTGATAATGAGCATCGACGAGAGCGACATCCTCGTTTACGGCGATCAAGTGAAAAGTGTGTGTTGCGGAATATCCAATAACAGTTTTCCCGTAATAACTGGGCTCGTCGATCACACGAGAAACATAGACGATCCTGAGGCATACGAAGAGCGACCGAGAAACAACGAGAAATCCGAGAACTTGGTATATTTATCCACCGAAACTGGTGAGATTACCCTCCAAGCGAATACTCGAGAGAATTGCGATCCAGGAGAGCCGCTGGAGTCGCAATACAATTGTGACTTTGTCGGAATGCATGAAAATATTTCGACGTCCCGAGGAAATGATGAAAACGAACAAACCAGGCCAAATCGTTTCATGAGCTCAAATGTCGCAGTTGTGGATGTTCATTCAGTTCCCTCCGAAATGCTAACGAAAAGCGAACAATCGAAAACCGCATACATGTGCGAATTCTGTGGTAAAACTTATCACTCGTTGTTGCATCTTCGTACTCACCAAAAAGACGCACACGCCAGTTTGAAGTTACACATGTGCGATTTGTGCGAACGTAGCTTCACGTTAAAGTCGACATTGGAGAACCATCGACGTTTGCACGCAAGGGAAACTCCTTACAAATGTGCGTATTGCGATAAAAAATTCCGCACCGCAAACGCGATGTACATTCATGAGCGTAAACGCAATAATTGCAAACCCTACGTTTGCACCAAGTGCGAAAAAAGATATTTTACGAAAGAGTGTTTGTCGATACATTTGTCGACGCACCAAGATAACGTCTCGTACTCTTGTGACACTTGTGGCAAAAGTTTCAGCGTAAAGAGAAATTTATTAAGGCACTTTCGAGTTCATACTACCGACGAAACTTTCGTTTGTTCCTTCTGTCCCTCCAAATTTCGACAGAAAAGATATCTGCGAGTACACAATCAGATTCATCATCCCGATGAATAAAAACTCGAACAGCGACCAATTGTAAAAGTGTGTGTGTGTGTGTGTGTGAATGGTTTTTCAATACATGCTAAATTACCGGTTTCCGGAGCCTCTAATTGACAGTAGAGACGTTTTTTAACATTTCAAAATTTGTGAATAATCTGCTGAAAGTTTTTCTGAAGGAAAAAGAAAAAATAAATAATGCGGATCAAAGGAAACATTTAAACTGAAATATTTTTATTGTTCCCAAGCTTACGTCCCATTTCATCTGCATGGTCCTTTGATAAAAACTTTCAATCGGTTTCAGGCCGGAGGAAGTGAAGGCAGGACCTGAAGAAATTTTGATAGTTTCTGCCAACGAGAAACGAGCGAGGGGAAAGTCTGTAGAAATATTCGTAAAGAATGTGAGCAAAGAGATAACTGTTTCAAAAACTAATCGAGATAATGAGAGAAAAAAGAAAATATCTGAAGGTTCGGAACTGGTGGTTATCTTGGAGACAGAGACCTCTGGAGAGAAGAGAAAAACGAAAGAAGAAATGGAAGAAAAGATTGTCAAGAAAAAAGCGATTTCGAGGGATCCCTATGTTTGCGATTTATGCGGAAAAAAATTTCTTCTTCGTAGCAGTTTAAAGTCCCATTTGAAACTACACACCGGATTGAAATATTTCACGTGTCACATATGTGGCAAGCAATTCACTCAAAACGGTTGTCTATATTATCATTTGAAACATGTTCACGGTGGCGTGAAAAATCATTCGTGCGACATTTGTGGGAGATCATTCGCGATGAAATCGACGATGGAAGATCATCGTCGTTCCATTCATACAGGAGAACGTCCTTACGTTTGTCATTCTTGTGGCAAAACATTCACAACCAAATCCTCATTGTACATACACAGTAGAATTCACACTCAAAATTATCCCCACGAGTGTAAATATTGCAAAAAGTCTTTCAGATGGAAACAACAATTGATCGGACACGTGACTATTCATACGGGCGAAAAAAAACATTCTTGCGATGTTTGCGGCAAAGCTTTCGGCGTTAAAAATCAACTTACTAGACACAAACATACTCACGATACTGCTAAGCCATACAACTGCGAAAAATGTGGCATGAGCTTTGGCCAAAAACGCTATTTATCGAGCCACGAGAGATCCAAACATCGATGAGTTTTCATTATTTCAATAAACTTCCATTTTTCCACATTTTCCAACAGATTTTCTTTTTATTCTCAATCCAAAGTCAACATGTTTGACATTCCAACTCACGTGTCGTTCATTGTTTACGACAAAATGATTGAATAAAAACGTGTGTGATTCAATACGAAAAAATAATTATCATACATAATAAACAGTCTTCCCAGTCATCTGGACTAACTTTTTTCATTTACAGTTAAACTTTCCTGGCTGTAGAAATATGAAAACTGATAAAAAAACTGATCGATATCGACGCTCAAAAGTTCTTAAAAAAAAAAGTTTTCACACATCTAACAAATTGACGATTTCTGGTTAAGTGTTTGAATCTTCTGAAAGTGGATCCTTCGGTTCAATTTCCACAGGTGCGCCTTGACAGTGTTGAATATGGTCCTGGCAAATGGAAAAAAAAGGTAATCAACAAATTTGTATGAGTCATATGCTGCTTCGTTTATCCTCATGATTCAACGATTATTTTATTAAAATCATTTCATGTCAGGTTCGAAATTTCGTAATAATCCAAATGAACTTTTTCACCATTATGAAAACAAATTATTATAATTAATGTTGGCACCAAAACTAAGTTTTCATATTCTAAACGTCAGAAAATTTATCTTCATACGATAAAACTGTTAGTTTTGGTGCCAAGAACGTTTATACAAAATTTTGCAAGAACCCTAAAAGACGTCGTTTCGTGATAGTAATACCTTAAAGGGCTTCTTATAGAAACCAGTAACAAGCCGTGCAAACAGCTAACGAAATTGTGTACTTTGTATACATACGTCATAGGAAGCCTCGTCGAGAACGTGGTGAGGATTTCTCGGGCACGTTTTTTCCATCAAATCTCCGATGAGACATCGTTCAAGGTGACATTGAAATTCTCTCAATGGCATTCTGTGAGATTTATCCAATGGACATAAAACAATTGTATTCTCTATTAATCTTCGACGAGATTGAGTCGATGGATCATTATTAGCCTTTGAATTCGTTCGGACGTTCGGCTCTTGGTTTTGCATCATGTATATTTTTTTCGTATTTATGACATAAATGAGAGATTCCGATCTCTCACTCACTAAAAGAAGAAAGTAAAAAATGAAACTTTTTAAGCGTACTATGTGTTTAGGTTAAATCTTCCGAAAAGGACACGGTTTCAAATGAAATAATCTTGTCTATTCTGCGTATACAGTGAGGAAAAATGTACGAGCGCAACTGTTGTTCCGTCGTCGCTCGCTTCAGCAGACTATACTTTCTCCTTGCTTTCTTTTTTCTTCTAGCGACTTCTTGCGCTTCCCTTGGTATGTAAACAATGGCCGGCAGGACGCGTGTTTACTAAATGTGTTTATTGAAATCTAAAATTACGCTTTGTCGGTGAAGAAAGCAAAAACATTGTATGGCGTGTTATATATGTCCGTACGATTCTCGAGAAATCTTCATAAGAATTTCGAAATATTTGAAAAATTAACTTCCGACAAATTTTCAATGCAAAATTCAATTTATTAGCAAACTCATTACATTTACTGAAGCGCAATGACTCTGATATACAAAACAAATGATTGAACGGTTAATTACAAAAAAAAGGCTGGTGGTTTTACAAATAAAGAACAAAATTCCTGCTTGAGGGACGACAAGCCCGCAGAGTAAAGAGAATTTTTATTTTCTTCATTGAGTCAAAACATTCGAATAGTTGAATTGTTGAAATTCAATTTTTGCTTCAATTATTGAGAATACTTGGAAATTCTCAACAATCGTTAATCGCTACAAAATTACGGTGGGATTTAAGGTGATGGAGCAGTCACCTCGAATTTTCGAAATGAAAATTCTCCGTTGTCGTTTGATTAATCAGAAAAAGGCTCTGTCAGCCGACGCGGGACGATGGCAAAAATACGCTGACAGGGGCTTTTTTTAATTGGTCAAACCCTATCGAAAATATTCAATTTCGAAAATTGCAGCTATCTCTCTCGCACTCACGTGGCGAGAAAGCGACTGCTCCTTCACCTTAAACCGTCTGTGTTTATGAACCGGTAGTTTTATTTACCAAACCAAAATATGAATTCGCCAGGTGTTTTTTCAAATTATTTTTCATTCAATTTCTTTTATCGGCGCGAGATTTTTTCATGGAATATTTTTTTATGAGCACGTTGCAAAAAAAAAGTGGATTTTTTTTCATGTCAAAACAGTCACCATCAAAGGAATGTCCCGAGTATTGATTTTTTGGAATTCGATTTTTTGTTTTAATTGATAGGAGTAAAGTTTAAAAATGATTTGAATTTAGTAGACAGTACAAAATTTTTTCGCAAGTATTGCAGGGCTTTCTCATGGCAGGTGCCCATGAATCCTCTTAATCCATCAGCTCATCTTTTTAAACATCGGGAGAATCAGTTGTGGCAGAATCTTGTTGACTTTCGCGGATTCCAATTGGTTTCCATTTTTCTAGAGCCTCAAAATCGAATGGGATTCCGCCACGTCCGAATCCAAGCTTTGGTGGATTTTCCTGTTTCATTGGGCTGCCGAAAGTTGCCGCACATTTGCGATTTGTACCGGCGAATCCATTTTGTTGGTTGCAATTGTGCGAGAAGTTTTCTTTGTTGGCTTGGAAGTTACCGTTCATTCGATTTTTCCTTGTGTTCTTTGATATCTTTTGTAGAAGCTCGGCTCTTTGCTGATCGAGAAGTCTCTGATTGGTTTCAACATTTGCCAATTGTTCGGTAAGCCTGGCGACTTCGTCGTCTGTTTCTGACGGGCTAATCATTTTCGGTGGCAAACAAGCAGCTCCATCCTGCAAAAATATTTCTTTATCTTCGATTATTTCTGCCTTTGATTTCTCCACGATTTCAGGAATTACAACAGCAGTCGGGAACTTTGTTGCTTTCGGAGAGAACGCCGCCATCGATTTTTGCTGCATTTTCTTGTCAGCGCTTCGAGAACTCGTGTTCATAACGTAAAATTCGGAATCAGCCTTTGAATAATCAGCCTTTGAATAATCTTCAAGTTGACGATCGAACAGAGTCTTTCCCACGGACTCGTTGTCTCCGTTCGCTTTGAACAACAATCCTGGGCTTAGTCCGTGAGGTTGCCTTAAATTGCCTGATAGTTTTACAGATTTGTCACAATCTTTAGAATCTTCATAAGACTTTGATTCATCGAGCATCGAAGCATCGGTCGACATCGCCAATGATAGGTTGTGAGGACGACGACACGGTTTTGGTACATCGGATTTCTAAAACAAACGATTGTCCCTTTGGCATTAGAGCTAAATTCTCAACTTGACATCCTGTTGCTTCACAGAATTTTTCTTCAACTGTAGGAATTTGCCAAAAATCGACAAAGACGCTAAAAACTGTGTCAATTCTTTTTAATTTAAAAAAAAACTGGGTGCTATATTCTTCATGACACTTTTCAACCTGTTGCTGTACAGTTTTCGATCTACTGCGATCAACCGTTTTTCTACAAAGGAAGGCAAAATGTTAATGAATCTACGACTCTCATGTACCTCAGCAAGCTTGGCTGTTGTTTTGATCTCAATGGGAAGCTCAGCTTCCAGTTGTTGATGTCTTCTGCGCTCCTCGAGCCTGAACTCTTTTTTTTTAGCCTTGGACAATCCGATGCTACTGCGTAAAATAGGCCGTTCCAAGCTTCGTTTGAGGGGGTCGTAAGTCCCAACGCACGGCTCCTGATGAGAAACAATCGTCAGTGAAAAGCCTTTCTAAACCCGAGCTTTCGATGTATATTTGTATTTGTAAATATTTAAAGAAGAAATGAACAATATATACAGCGTCCCAATCTTCGGTGCTGTCCGGCACAGGGGCATTGATTGCACGGCTGACGGGAATGGAAGCGACGTCTCCTCCGGCTGCTTCGTCCATCATGATCTTCGAGCCCATCACGTTCGTTAAATCTTCACATTTGTTGTCGCAATGATCCTGAAAAGAAGATAATACAAATATTTCGAAATACTAAAGCCCTAGAAAAGCAGGAACGGAAATGAAAATGATTTATTGTACTAACTAAATATTCGCATCTTTCGACAAAGTGCAGAGGATTCCAAGGGCATCGTATTTTCGTTACGCTTTTGTGATTTTTGAAACATCGCACGATGTGAAATTGCATCCGGCTCCGTAGAATTCGATGAGATTCGTCAAAAGGACACGTTACATAGTCATCCACTTTGTGCGGTTGCAAAACCATTTTTCAAGATTTTTCACCCTCGAAAACGAAATGTACAACGCAATAATCAGGTTGCTTGAAAATGGGGAGAGCTTTTTTTTTAGAAAGCAGACGTCGCGTAAGAAGAAACGATCAACGCGATTGGCACACTGGAAGAGAATTCAAACAAAATGCCGGTGAAACTTATTGTTGAAGAACACAAAGTGGAATTTATGCAAACTGGATGTACACTGTAAAAGGAAGAAACCGATGTATCGCGCTACCGCTGCTGTAATGATATAAGGAAACTATAGCTAAGCACGGTCGCGAAATCGTAATGATATAACGGAAATAAACGGAAAGATTTTACTCGTTTGAAGACAGTGTCGCCACTCACGCTACGACACTGCTGCTCTCTGCTCAATGCTTTGTTATTGTATGAGCTCCGTAACCCAATACACATCCCTATGTTTTTTCCTTGTGTTTACATCGGGCGCTGAGTAATCGAAATCTAGCGAGTCTCCGTCCGCGGCCCCGCGCTCCCGCTCCTTTGTCAGCACGAGCGTTCCCTTACTGTATATCCCACGAGTTGACAAAACAAAGTTAGATTATTGGCAATTTCACTTTCGCCCAAGCAATGACATATTTGATTGCTCCGATGAAAAGGCATGAGGTTTTGTAATTTTTTCTCACATCCAACGTTATAGATTTTATTTTATTCATCGGAAATGTTACAAAGGTACAATTCGAAGAATTGTTTTACTAAAATTCAGTCAAAAACCTATCGTTCGACGAAGCCATCAGAACACTGACGATTGTAACAACGTTCCATGAGCCAAAAAACGAATTCTTGGTGCTTGAATTTTGAAACGACAAAATACATCGTGTTGCTTCATGCTTTCTCCCCATCCTGAAAGAATATTTTTTTTCAGAAGAAGCTACGGCTACGACGTTCTCTTAATTCCTGAAAATTATTCCTTTCGATTCATGAAACATTTCTATTTTTCCACATTTAACAAACAAGAAAAACTAGATGCGTGCGAAAAGTTCGCGTTGCCACAAAAGACTGAAACGTCCTTTTCAGTTCGAGGGCCAGAGTTGACACCCGACAGTCATATTCTTAGTACCCATATGCTTTCGTTATTACGAGAAAAAAAAATCTCGTCATTCTGTGAACGAGAACATCGAAGAAAATGACTCGCTGGAAAAAAAGATTGCCTTGGATCTTTCCTCAACAGTGCGTGCGGTCAAGAAAATAGGTACCCCTGTGAGTTTCGAGTTTTATGACGGCGGTGCGATCGTAAAAGAGAACTATTTTCCTACTCATACAGAAACATAAAATACATGCGCTCCCATTACGCATAAATGAGGAAAAAATGTATACACAAAATAAAAAAGAACAGAAACGCTTTTAAGGTATTACTATCGCAAAATGTCTCGATTTAGGATTTTCTTAAAATTTGGTGTAAATAATGTTCTTGACATTAAAACGAACAACTTTTCTATAAGACGAAACATTTTCTGACCGCTAGAATTTGTGATATCGAATTTCCAATTTCTTATTTTTCCCATCTAAACGCATGTAAATTGAAGTCACGTTTCCTTAAAAAGTTGCAAGAAAAAAAAAGGAACGTGACTTCAATTTACACGCGTTTAGATGGGAAAAATACAAAATTGGAAGTTAAATATCTCAGACGCCAGAAAATGTTTCGTCTTATAGAAAAGTTGTTCGGTTAATATGTCAAGAACATTATATTCACACAAAATTTCAAGAAAATCCTAAATCAACCCATTTTGCGATAGTAATACCTTAAGATGTTTTGTGTAATATTTTGAGATTTCTATCTACAATGTGTGCTGAAGAGTATCCCGAGAAGGAGACTCTATGTTTCTATAGTTAAATAACCTTGTCCGCATGCTCGTAATATGTAAACTATTTTTAAAATCTCGTCTGCTCGATCTCTCGGCGTGTTTTTGGAAGATGTTTCATCGTTATTCCCTGCTTTTTCGCGCTGTAGGGTAAAACACCCGATAGTCAGCCAGAAACCAATAGTCGGCCTTACATGAGTGCGAAGAGTGGAAAATATATCTTTCGTACTCTTCCCACTCATACAAAGAATAGGCAGAGGCCGACTACAGGTTTCTGGCTGAGTACTGGGTGGTTTACCCTATATTATCCATAGAAATACTGAAAAGCATTATTACCTTATAGAGTGCGATTGAAAAATTTTCAACGTCGATTGAAATCCCGTATTTCGATAATAATCATTCTGCCAACAGAGCTATAATTTGTGAGATGTATTCATTCTAATTTTGAGCTACCTTCGAATAGTCACAAAGATAATAAACAAACAAAAATCTCTTTTACAGGAAAATCCTCGTTATCTCGAACTTTTGTTCGTTTTCTTCCTGTGGATTAATGATGTTTTTTTAAACAAATGAGAATATCAATATATTTTTTCTCTTTTTCAGTTTTAAATATATCGAAATTCATTTCGGCTTTTTTGACTAAAATAATTCCGAGACTTTTTCTTGTTTTTTCGACTTTATCGATCATCAGATGGTTATTGTTGAAAGTCCAATTAATTGGAATATTTACCGATGTTACTTTACAGTCTGAGCGACCGAAGGAACATCTTTTTCGTGCATTTCTTTATTGTTTGGAAAATATATAGATTGTGAGAATATCTGAGTGTCTCCAAAATGCTTATGCAAAATTTTTCGTAGACATGTATAAACTAATTTTCGTCTCTTTTTATCTCTCTTTCTGTCGTCTGGGGTAAAATAAGCATAAACTTAGAACGTTTATGTACGAACTGGAGGGTGGTGGAAACGTGAGAAACAGGACAGAAATTGTCTGACAAATATATCAGTCCAACGCCACGGGCGAGATTAAGCGGGATACTCTGAAAAAGTGAAGCTTCCTGTTCCAAAATGTTGAATTTTTTTTAAATACCGTTTTTAGTCAATTTTCCATACGCATTAATTTGAAAAAATTCTCATTTTGGAAACGTGAGAATTAAATTTTTCAAGAATTTGGCAGATGTAGATATTTATTTTGAAAAATAGCGACGATGCAGCGAGTTTTAAGTTTTCAAACAGCTCGCGGTTTCGGTGAATCGAGCGAATTCATAACAAAACGGATGTGCTTCTCGTTTTTATTTTCCGTTGGTTTTTTGTGTCTATTGTGCGGTTTTTTGACCGGTCGTTTTGCTGCTGGGCGCGCTGTGGATTCAAGAGCTGAGAAAACGAGACTGCAGCTTGCCGGAAATGGTCTGGAGAGCAACGAATACCTTCGAGGATTCCTCGTTGAAAAAATCCATAGAAATTCATTCACGATGAATTATTCCACGTACGGTCTTCTGGAACCGTTTAAAACTCATTTTTTCAATTTTCAATAAATATTCATTTTTGTCGAACGATATGTGTTTTCTTTCTACGAGACAGCGACCCTCAGGACGAGGGAACTTTTCGAAGGATGAGACGAGTTCTTCTCGATCTTGAGTTTTTTCATCGTGTCGAGGAAAATGAATCCTGCATCATGGCCACACTTCGCGGGTCTCATGAACCTGGTGAGCGATAGTTATGCATGACTGCGATGATGACAAAAAAAAAAAAAACAAGCGAAATCAACTAGTCCTGCACCAACGAGAACGAAGAATTTTTCGGATCGTAAGCAACGAAACTCGCGAATTCACATGCTTTTTTGTCTACATTTACAGACAGACACGTGGTGCTATCGGCTTCCGGTGAAGGTGTCATGGTAATCGTGGAATTGTCAACAGCCTTAAAGTCCTTGAAAGAGGATTATGACTGGAAGCCTCGGAGAACTATAAAGTTCATTGTCTCCCTCGAATCCGGAAATCCTTGCCACACGTTATTGAACGATTACGATCGTAGGAAAATAGTTTCTTACATAGAGCTCAACATAGAATCAATTTCAGGTGCGAATACGTTCATGATTGTTTCCCGAGTATCTGCAAAGTGAAGAAAATGAAATTTTTATTGTTGCAGGAAGGGGATACTTCGTCACAACCGGTTCGGATATCGTCCAATCGAGTATATTGGAATCAGGCAATGGAGTTAAAAATCCAAACGACAAATCTCAACTTGGCAACGGACCAACGACAACAGAAGCTTGTCGAGAAATAATTTGTGTGGGATTTCTTCCACGATTGAGACTCGATATACCGAACGCAGTTGTAACTTTCGCGGTGAATTTCAACTTGTTTTATCTATCTATAGAAACGAAAACGAACGTTGGGAACGAGTTTTTTTTGCGGCGGGCAACTTCAAATATTTGTGTTTTTGCACGAAACCGACCGGTGATAGAAATTCGTTGTTTTCAGAGTTCCGGAGACGCAACGAACGATGACGACGACGGCGATGCGAATAATATTATAAACGACTATCGTCGCGTTCTCGGTGAAATAATTGCAACGAGCATTTGGCGATTATCGGAAATGACACTTTTCAAGTGGGATCCCAGTCAAGATAACAAACTTCTCACCGAGATTCTTCGATCGCTCAATGTTTCCGAGGAGTTGAGGAAAACCATCGAGATTGCGGTCGAAAAAATTGAGGGAACGAGCCACAATATTGCAATTTTCAATGAAAAGATTGACACGATGGATACAATTTCATCATTGGAAGTTCGTATGGCGAATGATTTGTCGCTACAAGTCCGACGTTCCTTGCTTTGTACCGACGGAGATTTACGCTCGAGAACTGATGTCCTGAGGCTCCAAAAATTGGCTGACCAGTCGACGGGCACGATTAACAAATATCTTCGTGCATTGATCTCGTGTTACGAAACTGTGAATGAACTTTTAGAAGAAGACTTTACGTCACGTTCCGACACTTAATTTTACAATCGAAGTTTCCCCAGATTCCGCTAGGCGGAATTCATTACGAAATAAAATGGCAACTCGAAAACCTCCTTGGAAGTTCGTTCGTATTTATTATTACATGCCCTTCATCTTGATTTTCATAAAATCTTAATCTATCTTAAAACAGAACTTATCGTTAATTAGTCTCTGTACAAATATCGTAATTCATTGATTGCAATTCATGATTTCATGAAAATATGAGTTTTGCTTCGATCTTGACAAGTTTGGAAAATTCATTTTCCAAATATTTTGTATTCTTTTTTTTTTTACAATAGAAAAATTTATATCCCCTAGACGAATTGTGTTTGTTTATCCGGATGCGTGACTCAAAGCTCTGTATCCCAATTCTCTTTCAAATTGTTCAGGATTTATCGATCCTTGTATGGCTTCGCAGTTTGGATTGAAGACGGAATAAGCGCTTATTTCGCCTCGCTTCTTAGGGCCCGATCGTGTGTTTTTCCAGATGAAAACCAGAGCGGATAGGATGAAATACACAGCTCCAAATTCGTACTGTATAGCTATCGCGTAAACAGTTGCCCAAAGTAGAAAATACAGCAAGTAAGTCACTTGCTTGATCATTGGGTTTTCAGGCGGCGTTATGTCTATGCTCTCTTCCGAGCAAATACTCTCAAGGTCATCCTTGTCCTGTAATCTTTCAATCCTTAAAGTTAAAGTACTATAATTGCCTAATTAAAAGTTATCAAGAATTGGGAATTCAATCGAAGGCGAAAGACACTCAAAATTTACAGATTTACAAAGTAAGAATTTCGTTTGGTTGAAAACTTTTTGTTGACATCATGATATTTGAAAAATTCTGGACACAATTATGGCATGTCCAAATTTTCAAAAACAATCGATGCGATTGACATACGATTTATGTGCATTATTAGGATTAGTTTTTAGGTTCTGTACACAATTGAATTTTTCTTGATCTCGGAAGTGTTGTAAGTCTTGTGAATGAAAAAAAAGTCACAATGTTTACCTCCGTTGGTCTGACGTCAATCGCTCTTTCGGTCCACGCCAATGCACCTTTTAGAGAATTTTTAGCTCCCTCCATCATCGCTTCGCGACGCTTTTTCGATCTGTAAGCTTCGAGTTTCGACTCCATTTAAAAATTACACATAATTTCGTCCTTTCTAAAATTGTAGTTTCGCCGATTCCACGGACATCGTCAATTCACTTTTTTTTTCAGTCAAAATATGGCGTTACATTGCTCATTATGTTTCTCAGATGGACACGTTTTGATTTCCTTATCACTGTTTGGCTAAAGTGTTGTCCTCGGTGTGCTTTGTCAACGATTTCTATATAGTGACCTTGAGCACCACCCCACACCTGACTAATTTTTATAAAATAAACAGCTTGCATCTGTTTGGACTTGGTATTTGTGTTTGCTGTCGGTAGATGGCCAAAAAAGACACTGAAAGCTGTTTATTCTCCGACAGATGGCGTTTGATGCTGTAGCCAATTTCACGATGTTACGAAGAGGGTTTTTTAACCCGTTAAGGTTCTCGGTCGATCCAGCATTCAGAACAGAATATCGTTAAAATCATAACATCCCTGCACCCTCGTTGAACGCCCACAGGGAGAAACGGATCATACGTTTATGGAGTTCGAATGGATCGAAAAATTTGTAGGAATAATGGTATTTATAGTGTTAATCTTCCATATCTATTTGCATTGTCAAATGAATATTCTCCGATGGGGGTGTAACGAAAAGCTCGCACAAAAAGAAACGATATTCTCCGACCCTCCAAATTGCCGCTATTCCTGAAACGATAAAATATTTATTGTATAAATAAACAATTTTTCGTCGAATTTTCCTGCGACAAACTGCTGTAATTTTTTCAACCAATGTCGAAAAGTTCGCGCGTGTCTTTTGGCAGGAAAAACGAGCAACTGCCCAACAGTAGGGATAATGGGAATCTTCGATTAAGAACTCTGTTTTTATTATTTATTCATCTACACATATCAGACTTATTATGATCTGAGCATTTTTCACAGTTTCATGTTAATAAGTGTTTACGAACAAAGATCTGTTAGCACCCACCTGTGTGTATACCGGAAAATTCCTCGCGGAATGTCTGACCTATATATATATATATATACCTCACTCGCCATGCCTTTTATTGCCATGCATAGACACCCGGATCGAACGCGGTTGTGCAGTATTTGCACGATCGTCAATCGATATCGAGTGTTATTTAAGGTGGTTGGCTACATACGACAATATGATAAGAATTTAATAAAATTTGGTGATGACATTCTTTAGCATCAAATACGGTGACACAATTTATTTCAAATTTTTCGTCTACATATATAGTTGTCAAATAATTGGAGTTTAAAATATGCAAAAGATATACTTATATATATCTGAATCCTATGCTTGTGCATGTAAACTCTAATGTTCAATAACTCGAAAACTATGTAGAAGAAAAATCTTTAAAAATTTGTATATTCATATTTAATACTAAAGAATATACTCACCAAATTTCATTAAATTATAATGATTTCGAATTTTCCTATGCTTTTAGCATGGCAACATTGTTGTGTGTAGCCAACCTCCTTAATCATGGTGGATCGGGGGAAAATCGACGGTAGCATCGGAAGTATACGAATGTGATATAAATGATATTTTAAGGTATTACTATCACGAAACTACTTTATTTAGGGTTCTTTCAGAATTTTGTATAAACGTTAAATAGTTTTCTCCTACGAAAAAAAAATTTTCTGACGTTTAGAATTTGAGATATTTAATTTCAAATTTTGTATTTTTCCCATCTAAACGCGTGTAAATTGAAGTCGCGTTTCTTTTGTTTTTTTCTTGCAATTTTTTAACGAAACGTGACTTCAATTTACACGCGTTTAGATGGTAAAAATAAAAAATTGGAAATTAAATATCTCAAATTCTAAACGGCAAAAAATTTTTCTTCATAGGAGAAAACTGTGTTAGTTTTGGTGCCAAGACGTTTATACAAAATTTTGAAAGATCCCTAAATAGTAAAGTCGTTTTGTGATATTAATACGTTAAGGTCATGGAGCAGTCGCTTTCTCGCAATGTGAGTGTGAGAGAGATAGCTGCAATTTTCGAAATTGAATATTTCCGACACGGTTTCACCAATAAAAAAAAGTCCCTGTCAGCGGATTTTTGCCATCGTCCTGCATACGCTGACAGAGCCTTTTTTTTTATTAGTCAAACGACATCGAAGAATTTCAATTTCGAAAATTCCAGGTGACTGATCCATCATCTTAAGTTACAAACATCGAGTTCGTATAGTAATCAGGCGAAACGGTTGCTTGAACGACACGCGTACGTGTTCACAGCTGCTTGTCGTCTGCTAACGCAACCGAAAGCACGCGATATAAACCGCACGTAAATAAAAGAAAACCGCGTAAGTTTAGTGTCGTACAATATGTATTGGTATGTTTGTTTCGAGGCTTTTTTACCCTCGAAGACAGAATCGTTAGTTTTTTATGTTTTCGAAGAGTAGAAGTCAGTAATCTTTATCAAAATCCATTCCATTGTTCATATGGTTAATTGATTCACCCTCTGACAATGCGATATTCTTCCCATTAAGTTCGTTCCAGTTCCTTTGTTTCTGAAAGGGTTTGTTTATTTCACTGTTGGACATACATCATCACGTGGATGTGAGTCCGCGTGGGGCTGAACTAACCATAAAAGTCTCGATTATATTGATCGAAAAAGCCCCTTGATATAATATCCTGAATCTACCGAGCCTCGTACAGCCAGTTTCTTAACGCGTCGTTCGGATAAAATTTCGTCCGAAAAAAGGAAAAATCTCGCTGTCGCTGCCGAAGGTGAAGAAACCTGCTGCCAATCGTGTCTCATTCTCGACCAAGTGGGGAAAGTGTAAAAAACAAAAGCGATAATCTCTGTTAATTACTTCGAGTGATTTGTTGACGTGCTATTGAGCGGAACAAGCGAGAGCGCGTCATTTCGGAGAGTCAGTGTCATTTGAGAGAGCCATGCGACATTGTTGACCGGCCGTGCGAGAGAGAAGTGTGTGTCCTCAAACCTGAGAAACTGTGAAACGTGAAGTTGTCAATAAATTCAAATAACTGAAATTATATGTCGAATTCATATCCACGCGGTTGTTTTGTCATATACAGAAAAATAAGAACTAAAGTGCTAAATCGCATCTGCTTCACTCCTCATTCGTCAGTAACGAAATCTACAAGAATTCTTATCGCCTGATGCTTATAAAATAGTAGCAAAAAACAATAACACTACAAGTCCTTTCCGCACACGGCATTCTAACTCGTTTCCGCAGATATTTCGTGCGCGTCGTGCACTCGTGTAGTTTGGTTCGAGCCCCAACGTCGAAGAAACTGGCTGTACGTTACACTGTTCCGAAATAAATGACCCGCCATGTTTGTGTCTATGAATTTCACGTCATTATAGGCAGGACTTTCGAAAAGTTCACAATTTCCCATGACTTTTCATTTCTTTTTCTTCGACCCGAGATTTCCTGTACGAATCCAATAAAAGTTGAATTACAAAAAAAATATTATCGAACTATCTTCGTGCTCGTGATGACGATCCCAAATTCACTTTCCTCATTTTTTCTCAATTGCTTTCGAAATAATGTTAAATTTATCGAACAGCAAAAATAGATAACCGAGATTTGTTGTCGCAAGAATGACACAATGCGAATTATCAGCATCCCAAAAAAAAATCACTACAATTGTTTTGCTGTACGGAACAAGAACAATTTTCTTATCTGAATAAATATAAAAACTCGAATGCTCGCGACACAAATTCGAACAAACTACAGTATTTCTTGAAGAAATGGCGTGTTTTTTTTTCTTTTTTTTCCCCATTGGGTTGGGTAAACACGGTTACGATATACGATCCGAGAGTGAATGTAAAATGTATGTGCCTTCGATTTATACAAGAGAAAGTGTCCACTGAATGCTATTATATCGTTAAAATGGGTGGCTCATGGGCTGGGTAGTTTCTTTTTAAAAAGGAAGCTGAAACTTTGTAGCTCTCGGAACGATCGGTGGAATTTCACTCTCTTATTCCTTATCGTGCATTATCTAACACGCTCTTCTAAATATTAATCGCACTATCAAAGGTTATTGCGTCATTTATGGATCGCCTATGCATCGCTCTATCAGTATCTTTCGTCCGTGCATGCAAACAGCCTAATAGTTTATGATTTGCTTGATTCGTTTTTCTCGTCATTGCGCGGACTAAACGTGCGATGAAAAAACGTCGTACATTTTTTTTCTTATCTCTCAAATGCGTTTATTCGTCAACAGACTGTTGGGAAATCGCGAAGATGCCATCCGAGACTCCAATGACCCGTGAGAGTTCAACAGATCTAAGAAACATCGCCGAAGATGAAAATTACGACGAAACTGCGAACGATAAATCACCGAGCAGGCGCCCCAATTCTCATGGGATCGAGAAAAATCACTCTGGGGCGCGGGAGAGCGATGAGGAAATTGATAATTTGTTGCCGGATATCAATTCACCTCTCGTTATGAAAAAAAGAAATGGTTCCAGTGGCAATATCACCGCCGAAATCAAACCGGAAGGACGAGTCTTGGTACTTTATACCGGCGGCACTATCGGCATGGTTAGGAATGACAAAGGAGGTAATCGATATTTTGAAACATTCGCCTTTGTCACTCCGTACGCCCGAAATTTCGAAAAAAGTGTTTTCCAATGTCCTACACGTCCTTGAACGTTGATTAATCGATACTTCCGCCTTTGTGGCCGTTCGATTGAAAATTTACATTTTTCAATTCGTCGTGAAAATTCGAAGAAAAAACATTCAGAAAAATCGAATCTTTAAATAAATTTTATCATATTATTGAAAAAAGCAACAGAAAAAAATACTCAGCGCCGGACCATTAACTGGTGCCGAGTATTTTTTTCTGTTGCTTTTTTCAATAATATGATAAAATTTATTTAAAGTTTCGATTTTTCTGATTTTTTTTTCTTCGAATTTTCACGACTAATTAAAAAATGTTAATTTTCCATTTAGCACTCGCTCCAATTGCCAACACTTTTATCAAGACCGTGAAAAAGTATCCGCACATGCACGACAGCAACTATGCCCAAGAAAGATTCGGCCTTCTGGGTCCATTAGTTTTGCCGTAAGTTTCAAATTTACCAATTTCTTTTATCCATTTTTTTATCTACAAGAATCAAGTATAAATCTGGACCGTTGCAATGTTTTTTTTTTTCCCCACAGATTACCAGCGAACGATGGGCGTCGGATAATTTACAACGTCGTCGAATATTCACCTCTTTGTGATTCGAGCAATATGACTATGGACGATTGGATTCGTATAGCCGTAGATATAAAGGTGAGAAAAGTGATTTTCTCTTAGGAATCGACTTGAGAAAATAAAGGCCTCGAGGCTGAGGGCATATTTTTGGTATTAACAGACTTTAACACAAAAAGGGGAGACGCGAACGTCACAGTCTCTCTCTCTCTCTCTCTCTCTCTCTCTCTCTCTCTAAACGTTTGTCCCTGAAAACGTGACGTTGTAATAACGAATTTGGTACATTCTTTGTTTTTTTTTGACGACAGAAAGCTTACGAGTATTATGACGGTTTCGTGGTGCTCCATGGGACCGACACACTCAGCTATACCGCTTCGGCTCTCTCCTTCATGCTCGAATCACTCGGCAAAACTGTCGTTATAACAGGCTCCCAATTGCCAATATTCGAGGCACGTAGCGACGGTCTAATTAATTTTCTCTCGTCCCTTATTATCGCTGGCAACTACAACATACCGGAAGTATGCGTTTTCTTCGGTAATCAACTGATGCGTGGAAATCGGACGAGTAAAATAGCATCGGCAGCTTTCGAGGCGTTTGCGTCTCCAAATTGTGCGCCTCTGGCCGTTGCTGGAGTGAAAATCAATGGTAATTGCTTATCCGATCGATTTTTTCGAATCTCGATTCGAAAAAATATCGAAACAGAGAAAAAAGTATTGAAAAATATTGGAAATTAAATTTTCAGTCGACTACAGATCCATATTCCGTCCTTGTGCCTTGGAAAAATTTCACGTTCACAAGAATCTCTGCCGCAACGTTGGATTGCTACGAATATTTCCGAGCATTACGAGCGAGCTTGTCAAAGCCTTTTTGCAACCACCCATCGAGGGTGTAGTCCTTCAAACTTACGGAGCTGGCAACGTTCCCAATAATCGAGATGACATCTTCAAGGAAATCCGTGCAGCTACCGAACGCGGCGTCATCATAGTTAACATAACGCAATGTTCGAGGGACGGAGTCATAGATTCTTACGAATCGGGAAAACTGCTCGTTGACGCTGGTAACAAAATGTTGGCAATATTTTTAAAAGATGCAACGCTCGCTCTAGTCCATAAGCAAATAATTTTTATTACGTGTCTCGCCAAACTATACGAAAATTGGAAAAATTCATATAAAAAGCGTTGTGATGAAAAAAACAAAAAAAAAAAAACGAAAAGCAGGGGCGATGAATTTTGATTAATAAAAGTTTGATGATTTTTGGAAATCCAGGCGTGACTTTGGGTTACGATATGACACCCGAAGCTGCTCTGACCAAACTGGCCTACGTACTTTCCAAATCTTCGTGGGATTGCGAAACCAAGAGAAAAATGATGGAAACGAGCTTACGGGGTGAGGTGTCAATTAGTAAACGTGTCAATGTCCGAGACAACGAAGACGTGATGAAGATTCTTGGGCTACATTCCGAGTCTCAATTACTCGAGCTCGCACCAATTATATTTCCGGCGATGATGAGCGAAGCCGTAGTAGCTGGTGATTTTATCAAGGTCAAATCGTTACAGAATTATGTACGTGATGAACGTCCCGTTTTATCGAGTCGTTGAAAAATTTCAATAAAAGTAGCAACCAATTTTTCAAGGGTGCTGATATTTCGCAACCAAACGCTGATCGTCGTACCGTTCTCCACGTCGCTTGTTGCGATGCCGAACCGGATGTTGTTCGTCAACTTCTTGAAATGGGTGCCAACGTTCATATGAAGGACAGATTTGATCGGACCCCATTAACCGAGGCTATCGAAAACGATCGACACGAGGTGCACGATAAAATACAAAGTTTACCAAAACGAGATGCTCAAGATGCACGATGCTCAAATATTCCTCTATGAGGAAGCTATCTTTTTAATTTTGGCTTTGAATCTTCCTTTATGAGGAAGCTATATTTTGAATGTCGGCTTCCTCATAGAGGAAGCTTTGAGCGTCGTGCCTCTTGAGGAAGCAATTTGCAGTGTTTTTTCTATTTGCATTTAAATTATATAATTTTGACAACTTTTCTGGAAAGTAAAGAGGAAGTACAGACTTATACACAATATTTTACAAAACTTGCAGAAATTAGAGCGATTTGACGATTTTTCAAAAATCTCACATTTTCGTAAAATTCGAAACATCATAAAATTTGAACCGTTCGATCGATATTCCCCAAATTCAATACCAATCTTCCCATCATGATACTCTATTTATAAAAAAAAATGAAATTAGTAATAAATCTTAAAATTTGCGGAAATTAGAGCGTCGACAACCTTTTTTGGAAAATTTCAAAATGCCGTATAATTCGTATTTTTCTAGCAATTATAACATTAACATCTGTGCAAAACGGAAGCCCTGTAGCTCAAACCGTTCTCGAGTTATGAAAGTTTCAATTTTACAGTGACATAACATACACACACACACACACATCCGGATACTTTGCCTAGATATGATTTTCCGATGTTTTAGGACATTTAAAGCACATTGCTATTGAAAACTGGAAAAAAAAAAAATTTTCACCGTCGAATAACCTCCTCTATGAGGAAGCAAAAAAAGAAAAACCACCAACGCGCAATGAATTAAAGCCTAAAATTCTCATTTATTCATAATTGTTTATAGACGATTGAGCTTTTGCTGCAATGCGGAGCCCATCTCCACGAAAACGCGTTGCTTCTTGGTGGCAAATTATGCGCAGCAGCTGCTGCGGGCAATACAACGCGTTTACGATCGTACTCGATCGCCGGAGGTGATGTCGGACAACCGGACGTTTCCGGAAGGACTGCTATGCACGCCGCAGCACTCCACAACAAACATGCGCTAATCCGGCAACTGCTGGACGAGGGAGTCAATCACAATTGTCGAGACATGCTCGGTCACACTCCTCGTGATCTTGCCAATCTCGCTGGCTCCACGGAATCTTTGAAACTTCTTGATTCACTCGGTCGCACGAATGGCCACCACGTTACCCTCGCCTAACTGTATTTTCGCAGTTACTGCTTGCTTGCAAATTATTTTTTTAAATCACAACAGATTTTACGAATGCCGATTATTTTGTGTCAAAAAATTCTCATATTTATGCTCCTCGAAAGCACGTCACAAAATTAATTGATTTAAAAAGTCTGAAGCAATGTGCGGTCAGCGAAAAATGACGCTATAAAAATTTGGATCGTGAGGATTCAACGACATTTTTCTCTCTCTAGGACTCGAGCGTTTTTTTTTTATATTTTCGTTTCGAAAGACTTTCGAGTAGATTTTTTGACCAGCCGTAAAATGCATTGTTTCTTCGTGGCGATTGGGAAACGTGAAGAGAAGTGAAGAAAAGAAATGTAGCCAATTTTCGTTGAGGACGTTGACGAGCTTTTCTCGCTTTGTTGACTCCAATGTGCCGTTGGTGAAAGTAAAAACTCGAAAATTGCTTGAATCCAATGCTCGTGTCTCCTCAACTATTTATTTCAACTATAAATTTATATTTGTGTGTTCCGAGTGTGTCAGCGAAAGTGCGTACGAATATTGGGAAGAAAAAGACCGAGAGATGTTTGTGAATGGCTGCGTTTTTTTTCACGCTGCGCGCATCCGGACAATGAGAGTTGATTGTCGCGCTCAAGTGTCGAAAAAGATGAAGAAGCAATTATAATTACTTGTAGGAATAACAAAAGTTTTCGTCGACGTGAAGATTCTTAGATGGCAAAAAAATCATATTGCGTCGAAGCAGAGTTTCGAAATACTCTTCCAGAGCAGATTGCAAATCTATTCATTCATGTCCTTGGAATATTTAATAACTGAAGTAATTCAAAACTCTTTTCAATTGAAAATTTGCTATAGTACAAATAATGAAATTCTAGTGATTCAAAAGTCTCCGAACTGCTCCAGCAAGTTGTCGAATATTCTGGCAGGCATGGAGCATCCTTTGTAGACGAATGAACAGTCCGAATTTTTCTCGTGACCCTTTGTTATCGCTTCCTGAATCGACGTGCCATTCGTCATTTCTTCGAACCATTTATAGCTGTGCGATGAATTATTATTACTATCATTTTGTTTCCATTTTATAGGATATTTTGATCAAGAAATTGTGAATCATTTTACCTCGTCAAACCGTCGATGATTTTTTCAGTACTCGTTGGATTATTCGACCTGGTGGTCTTGGCAACGAGAGTGCAAACTGCTCGCTGAACACAGGGGGTTACGTAATTATTTCCAAGAATAAATTCGTTGATGGTGTTGCCCATTTGCTCAAACCCAAAATCATCGTTAAGGCCTAGAAGGGGAACGTCAATCAAACGATCTTAGGTTTACGTCAATGTTTGTTAACGCCGTGAATGGATTCGCGGGTAATTATTATTTTTAGAAATTCATAAGAATTCGCAATTTATAAATGTACCGTGTCTTAATAAATAAATTATTCATACTTAATGTCTTTGTTTAATATTCATAAAAAAATAATATCATTACGGTAACGATGTCCCGGTGGGCTTTTAAAAAAAAGTGGCACTATGAAAGCTGTTATCGCAGCCATTAATCCAGCGACTGTAATTGCTTTCGTATTAACGTTTAACAGGGGCCCTCGAACTCCATCGGAATTCTCTTCATTGTCCAATGGAATAGACAAAAAAGGGATTGACAAATCCAAATCAATCTACAATGGAAAATTAGTGTCAAGAGGTTGCAGGTTCATGAAACAATTTTTCTGAATAAACTTACGTCGATTTTCCCTCCGTCAGAGTTGAAGGAAATAAATCTTGGTTCTCGAGCCGAACTCTTGTAATCTTTGACACTAATTACATTGCCGATCAACGAAGCACCGATTAAAGTTAAAAACATAACAGATAACTTGAACGAATTCATTTCTTTCTTTTTTCTTGTCCCAATAGAAAAAATTCTTTGATATAAAAACCACACCACTGCGATTAAAATGAGGAGACGCCCTCGGCAGATCGAAGAACGAAAAGATTATGACGAGCATAGCTTCCAAGACACCGCGTATTATCTCCGAACCCCCACATCGAGGATGCACCAGGAAATCGCGAAAAAATGATGTTTTATTTTTTTTTTTTTTTGGCCCAGAGAAAGGCTCTCTCGGAAACGAGCGTTGATTACGAGTCCAGCGACGGGTGATTAAGATCTAAATGCATTGCGAGTCATTTACGGAACAATTATCCACGGGAAGACAAAATTGCTCGAAAATCATGCATTTCTTGGTTGGAATATTTTTTTATACTCCTTTTTTTAACCAACCGTAATCATTGTCGAGGTTTCAAGAGTGAAAGTCCTTTTCGAGTGGAACAAGGACGACGCATGAAAGAAATTGCAAATATTAATTCGACTCATTTTTCACCCACGACACTGGCAGGTTGGTGGACTTTGGTGAAAATTTTACAACGAGTTCACCTCTCTGGAATGTGAAATTTTTCTGGTCTCTCAAGAACCGAAGCGTGCCAAGGCATTTATATAAAAATATAATTCATAAATTTCATTTCAATTCCATTACTTTCTCTGTCTTGAGGGGTTCCTATGGTTGGTGCTCGTTACTGTGTTTTCATAGTCCCACACTTAATATTCATCATCACTGTGAATTGCAAATAAGCTCATGACTGATTTTTAATTACCACGACGATCAGTCAACATCTTATTCGTAAAATTTAACATTTCAAGGGATAAGAACACCTTGAATCGCTGTTTTTAACATTCCACGAATTTGCTAAACCGTAAAATACGTTTTACTGTTATTCTCGTGAGAAATTCCAGTTTATTCTTTCTCCTAATTTCCTTGAGAATTAGATTTCATTTAACCCAATAGCAGAAGTTTGTTCTTTGTTCCTCGAACGTGAAAACGTTGCCTATGGAATGGGATTCCGCCGAGAAAACAAAAAATTTCGTAGCGTCTTCTCAATTGTCTCATTTTGGTAAATTCACTGAACGTCCTAACGAGACTTGGGGAAAAAAGGGAATTGCGAAAGGAAGGAATAATTTTGGTTTTTTGCGCAATGAGCAAAAGTAGCGATTGTTCTTTCCTCCTTTTTATCACATCTCTGTGCTCACTCTCCCTCTTTTTTTCCATTAGCATAAAATGATAATGCCGAGGGAGACGCAGAGACGAGGAAAGAATAATTCGTCGCGAGGAGAACGCTTGGTTTCTCGGTTTGTCGGGAAACGCGCACGAGAGGAAAAGTTGCGGTCACGGGGGATGCTCTCGGCCCTCGTGTTCAACAACAGCACGAAAAGTACAACAACGATGAAAGCGAAACCGTGGCGATTGCAATTATGTCGCATCGTTTGACCACCGAGAGATTTTCAAGTGGTTTGTTCGCGACAATGCCTATATATTCTTGTGCCTCCTCCAGGATCGTCTCAGTCTTTGAAAGAATCCGTCAGTTCGAGACCAGCCAAATTGTTGTTTCCATATTTTTCTTATTTGAAAAAAAATTGTTGTCTCTTCGCTCGTCTTGACGGTATATTTGCACACAAAAGTGTTGGCCCGTTGTGCATTTTTGTAGTTTGCTCATTTCGTGACTTATCGTTGATTCTTCGGTTGCAGATGGCTCTTGGAAGTTCCTTGGAATTCTTGGCTCTGCTGATCGGAAGCCTATCGATTGCAAGTGTAATATGTATACCAAAGTACGACATGGGAGGGTAAATATATACTTGTCGATGCTTTTGTCAAGATTATCAAAACGATTTTCCAACCAAATTTCCATCAATATTTTTACCGTTCCCGAAGCTTTATTCGTTTCCTTTTTCTTCAGTTTCGTGCCGAGTTCGATCGATTACGTAGAAAAGCCTGCTAACCTCCGGGACCAGGTTGCTATGGCTTCTGACAGTCAACCACAACTGCGAAGCGAGGGAAACGCTTCCAATGCCAGAAAATCTTCTCCCGAGAATCACAGTGATAATCTTGATCGTGGACAAGAGGCAAGATTTGGATTCACCAACATTGGCAGCACAGGGACTGTGAGTTCATTTCTTAGTTGAGCTGCAAAATGCAACAAATTTTGTTATCAACTCGACTTTTTAGGAATTAATCAATTCTGTATGGCAAAGAGAAGAAACGAAAGATGAATTATTTAGAAATTTGAAATTTTTTACCATTCTTTAGTTTCTTAGTTTTTAAATTTATTCTCCACAGGGTTACGGAGTCTCGAATTATGCGCCGGCTAAGATAGACCTGGGCGGACTTATCCTCGGTGCGGTAATCGGTGTGGGAACGATCCTCGTTATTCCAAAGTTACTTTACGTCTTGTCCGGATCTTATGGAGCATATGCTAGAAGTAATTATTTTCATCAAGTTTAATTAATCTTCCCAGCAAAAACACGAAAGTCCATTCGAATATCAAACGAGACAAAATAATCGAATGATTTTTTGAAATAATTGCCAACTCAGGTGACGAGGGTGGCTTTGCAAATTCCATGACGAAATTGGACGATGCCTTAGCGCGTCACGGAATAGACACGACCTCCTGTATGCAAAGAGCAGTTTGTACTTACGCCAAAAGAGCAGCCGAAACGATGCGCGATGCTAACGACATAACGGACGACCAAAAAATCTCTTCGTTCGATCGGATGGTCGAGACTTTGACGACGAATCAGGTATTCCGTACGGCGATGCGTGGCACAGCGATTCAAGAAGCGGTCGAGGCAGGACGTGGCGGAGAGAATTGTACGAGAACTTATCGTCACTGTGGATTCTCTCTCGAAACGATTCTCAGCTTAATTTCCAACGCAATGTCCAGTATGACGTCTTCCCAGCACGAAACGATTCCTACAGCAACAGATCAGTAACAGAAATTAATCCATAGACGAATTAATATCAATACATTGTTTTTCTTCTCGCATTCCACAAAGCCATTCATAACAATCATCCCAACTTATTTTTTTAACGTATTACTATCACAAAACGACTTTATTTAGGATTCTTTCAAAATTTTGTATAAACGTTCTTGGCACCAAAACTAACAGTTTTCTCCTCTGAAGAAAAATTTTCTGACGTTTGAAATTTGAGATATTTAATTTCCCATTTTTTATTTTTTCCATCTAAACGCGTGTAAATTGAAATCGCGTGTCTTTTGTTTTTTTCTTGCATCTTTTTAACGAAACGTGACTTCAATTTACACGCGTTTAGATGGGAAAAATAAAAAATTGGAAATTAAATATCTCAAATTCTCAACGACAGAATTTTTCTTCACAGGAGAAAACTGTTAGTTTTGGTGCCAAGAACGTTTACAACCCTAAATAAAGTCGTTTTGTGATAGTAATACCTTAATACGCATTACGACATTTTCCTATATAAATACGAAAGGAAAGATAATAATTCGACAGTTGTTGCACATGTTGTTGCAATATATTTGTTAAAACAGTATTTATCTATATTTATTATACAAAGACATAACACGTATGTACAAACTCGAACCCGCCCACTGAGCAGCTGTCCAGAAATGGAAAAAAAATAACACTCCCAATTTACACACTGTTACAAACGTAAACGAGGCCAGCGAAGTAGGAATTATATATTTATGTATACCGTTTTTTTCTCTCTCTCTGAATTCGTATCGTCTTTTTGTACACTTTCGTACACAAATAATCTATGATACAATTATTAACGTATGTACACGTTTGTCACTCTTGTACTTACACTCCTGAAAGGACGTTTCATGCTTGACACATTTTTACGAAGTCAATAAATTCTATGTGGCTAATTTTTCCTCTCGTTTATTCTTTCGAATAATAATCATCTAATTTTGCGAGGTATCGAATTCCCCAGATAGAAAATTAGACATTAGACGTCTGTTTTTCTTTTGGTGCTTAATTTCAAAAAATGTTATGTCGTCTTGATGATTCATAAGGCAATGGTGATATTTAAAAAATATAAATAAAGTAGTAGGTGCATTCACAAGGCGAATTTCAAAATTATAGTTTTTTGTCGTGGTCGATAGGGAAAAATCAACGAGCACCGCGAAAACGTTTTTGGAATTTTTTAAATGTCGAATCTACGAAAATAAAAAAATCTTTTGTCATACTGCGATTAAAAAAAATTGATCTCTCGGGCAAAAAAAATTTTTCCTGGCAGTGTCGACATGGACGAATGAAAATGGATGACCCGTACGATGAACGTCTTTTCGAAAATCAACTAGAACGCTGCTTTGGATGAATAAATTGTTTAAAAAACTGCTGGATGAAGAAATAATTATCGTCGTTGATAAAAATAATCTCGGGAACGCGGTGATTCGAGGACGATTGAAAGTCGTTAAGGAATTATCGATTTTCCTCGTCTCCGAGAGAATCTTGATATTACTTCATGCATTTTTTTGCAGGTAGAAGAAGAACAACACCGATAGCAACGGAAACGTGCCAAAGACTGTGTATCAAATGATAATTCCGTCGGGTTTGAAGGAAAGCGTAACAAACAAGACCAATGAGAACGATAAGAATGCCCGCGGGTAGGTCGATATTCCGATATGGATGTAAAGGATAACGGAAGGTCCGTCTAGATTTGCATCGCGATCCCCAGGATATGCAAATGAGAAGACAGCCTGTAACAGCCGGCAACAAGAAAACCCAAAGTGCGGTACGATTGAGTTCGGAGCCAAGGGCGATGATAATAGCGCCTGCCAATTGACAAAAACTCGTTAATTTTGGTCCGAAAGATGCCATTGCTACGAGAGTTACCCAGATCGATAAGAGGGCATTAAAAAAGTCGCAAAATTGTAAAACGCTCAATTTAGCGACGCAATAATTGTTGACGTCGTCACCGGCCTCACAGGCGTGATAGAGAGTCGAGAAAAACATAACAGCCGTATAAACTATCGCCTCGGTGTAGTATTCGCGCCGAATAGCTACGTAAATCGAGCCGATAAATGCTAAATTACTGAGGGTAAGCATCAACAGTCGAACGAGTTTTCCACCTCCCGTTAAAACATAGGCATCATCCGCGCAATCAAAACCACGATAGCCTCCTGTGCATTGACACGCCGAAAATATGAAACCACTGTTTAAATAATTTACGCAGTGCCCGTTCGAGCTGCAACGTCCCTCGACGCACGGCGACGATCCGACGCTTATTTCCACCTTCTCCGATGTTTCTTCCAGGCATGGACAATCTTCGCAGGCTGATGATTTACACGTTTCCAGACAGGAACACGGCAACGTAATGGCAAATGCTTTCAAAGCTAAATACCAAGTTCCTGGCTCTGGGTACGGCACGTGAATCATCGATGGCTCGATGCTCCGAGTCATCAAATCCGGTGCTGTTGTCGTTCCATTACGAACACATCCACCGCCAGCTGTGATGCTCGAAAAGAAACCTGCAAAGTGGGGCGATAATCACTTGTTAGAAAAAACAAAAACAAACAAACAAACAAACAAAACACGTTGGTACACAATAAGACAAAAAAATTTCGTGGCCCTACCCAGTGAGACACAGCCGAAAACAGCAACGTCCTTCCTGTCATCGTTGACTAGTTTAATTCCGAGGCTCAAAGTTCCACCGACGTCGGAAATTGGTCCAACTTGAAAACTCAGAGCCGTGATACCTTTTGCCGTCAGATTAACCGGCGAACTCGAATTGTTAGTTACGTGCTCGTAGTCGAAGTAAAAAAAGTCTGGCAATGATTTCCTTATCAATGCTACTTTTCTGACAGGAACCAGTGAATCGTCTGCCTCGGCGTTGCTAGCTGGTGGTAAAACATACGATACATTGGAGGCCTCGCCCGACATCAATTGCAGGCTTAAATGGTGAAAAGAATTGATGTACGGTCTGAATGACAGATAGGCCTCTGCGTCGTTTATTGTCACGTTGCCGAGTATCTGCGAACTCGTGACGCTCCCAAGCAATTGGCAATCAGCTCCGCATGTCGACGTAAACGTCACGTTCGACAACTCGGAATTTTCTTCCATTAGAAATTCTACAACTGCCGTGTTTGCGCTTTTGTTCAATTCGAGAACGTGCTCTCTTCTGTCGGCGATCAGAACGTATGAAGCCGGAGGCTCGATGAAGAACTCGGCGTCCAGGACGGTATCGCAGGAGGCTCCGAGACCTGAATAATACGTTTTTTTTTAAATTATTTTTGCTGTAAGACGGTGACATTTTTTTTCCAGTTTTCAATGTGCTTAAAATGTCCCAAAATATCGAAAAATCATATCTAGAAAAAATGTGCGGATGTGTGTGTTCTGGCACAGCAAAATTCAAGCGTTTATAACTCGAGAACGGTTTGAGATACAGGGCTCCCGTTTTGCACAGATATTAATCTACAGAAGCTCTTCATTCTCTGAGAATTTTGTCGGAATTACTAGAAAAATATAATGTCTACGACGTTTTAAAATTTCCTAAAAAGGGTGTCAACGCTCTAACTTCCACAAATTTTAAGATTTGTTACTAATTTTTTTTCTATGAATAGACTATCATCATAGGAAGGTTGATATTAAATTTGGGAAATATCGGTTGAACGGTTTAACTTTTATGATTTTTCGAATTTTACGAAAATCTGAGTTTTTCGAAAAATCGTCAAACCGCTTTGATTTTGGTAAATTTTCTAACATATTGTGTATACATCCGTACTTCCTCTATACTTTCCTCTTTACTAAAAACGCTGCAAATTGAGATTTGCACATTGTTTTATATTGACCAATATAAAACAATGAACAATAGACTGGATAAACGTGTAAAGATTCTTCGGACTTAATTTCCTTTCATCACTTTAAAGGTTTCTGAAATATTAAATTTTTCTATCATCAAAGAGGTAATAACGAACCTTGCTGAGCAATATGTTCGGCATCAGGGTCAGTCCACGATCGGAAGGCAATTGCGTACCAATCACCAGCGGCAGGTGCTAAAATTTTCATCTGATGTTCTTCGTTATCGCTTGTCATTTGTCGACTGTAATACCGTCGACGATTTTTCAAAAGTTTCGCCGCCGTTTTCGAGCCGTCCGGATGGACGAGCGGGATGCTGCCGGATTTTAAGTAAAGGGAAACATTCCGAGGTGAACATGATCCAAGTCCACCTGTTTTTTCTTCTTTAACTGTGAATCTAGGAATAAATAAAATTATGAGCGGTTAAAGAAAGGTAAACAAAATAAATTTGCAGTCGTAGGAATTCCGAAAAATTTCTCATTCCTTAGTTATAAATGACACTCACTTGAAGAAAGCCGAAACCACGTTTGGAGGGACTTTGAAGTGAATGATTGAGATGTGACGATACGCGGTGTAATCGCCTAATATGTTGGACGGTTGATGTGCCACTTTTACAAGCTCGCCACATAGGCCTTGGTGAAAAACTAGGCCCCATGTCAGTAACAACGCTAGCTCCCCTCTGTACATATTATTGGCAGCTCCGGGGCATTCACGTTCCGCATAACCAGCTCGGCAATTTTATAGAGTTCTGAAAAAATACGAAACTTCATTATTTATTCACTCTCATTTCATCACATTTCGCCTCACAAACTTTAAAACATTTTCCACTTCTGAGAATAATTAATATTCGTAAAAGAACAATAAGAAACCTTCATGTTCAGATTACAAGTTGATTCCTCTTACTAGTCGACGACAGAAACCATTTTACAAAATTTTGTCTGCACTATTGTCGATCGAAACTACAAAAAAGTCTTTTTCCCCAATCATAGTCAATGCTTAAAAACTACGTTTTTTTTTTTTAACTCTTAAACACAAAGTACTCTATTTAAACTGAGCTTTGATTAATAGACCACGGTCCTATTGTTGCGCGTAGGCCAGAAGCGGTAACTCAATATTTCCGGTGTTTAAGACGAGGCGCACTGAAGAGTCAAATCCGAAACAATTTCAAACGACCTCGTGACACAACGTTTGCTCGATGATTTTAACTTTTTTAGAAAAATGATTAATTTCTTATATTTACATTTTAAAACATTAGAACGCTCGAATAATTCTGCAAAGCACACCGTACATAAAGCACCATTCGATCGATTTTCTCTGTCACGCTAAACTGTAATCGATTATAATCGCGTGTAAGGGACCACGGTGAACTTGAACGAGCTTGACGACAAATATAAAGAAAAACAGAACTGCGCGAGGGCATAGCTCGCCGATGAAGAATTTCGGAGCAAACTTGTTAACAACATACTGCGTATACCTGCAGCAATACGAACTAATCCAAAATTCATATGAACGACAGGTGTTTTATCAGCAGTCTAGATAAAGTGATAAGAACACAAAAGAGAAAGAGGACGAGAGAGAAAGAATATATCAATGGTAAGTTGTTGATATTCCGAAATGAATGACTATACTAAAAAAATCTATAGGTGACACGATTATTAGTATTGTTTGAATTTCATAAATGTAAAATTTACGAGATTTTTTTTACAACGCCATTTCCTTTCGGTTCATAATCTACGAAAAATAATTTTTCGTTGACGACAATTAAAGTGAATAATCATTTATCAAGCTTGTTCGATAGACACACAGCAAAAACTTGCAAATTTATACACTACGGATCAACACGATATTTGTTTTGTCAAGTAGATCGTCTACTGAATCCTGAATGAGAACTATGGGCATGTACAAAGCGTTGACAGTTATCATTTGCGCTTCACAACAGAACCAGAATTGATTGTTTGGCGAAAAATAAATTCCTGGTATTGTTCGTTAGATTAGATTTAATAACAAAGTCCAATTGATACGAAACAAATCCAAAAAAAAAAAGGTTCCAAATTGTGAGACTACAAAAATTTTATCTTCCACATTTAAAACGAATTTTATTATCTCTGATGACCTCAAAGATACTCAAAAAAAGATTGTTTTCTGCGAAAAACGAAGGGAACGTTTAAGAGTTTTTAAGATTAGCGACGAAAATTGTCTAAAAAACTTTTTAAACTTGATAATATCCACATTTGCGAATAACAGGAATTTATAGAATTACACAAATTATTAAAATCACGTCCAGAATAAATTCAGTCCGAGCTGTAATTTTTTTTTTTTTTTTTTGTTAAACGGAGTAAAATGTTGTTGGTTCATTTCCCAATCGTTGGAAAAGTCACTAATAAAAATAAACTCGGTTGTTTCACTGGCTCGAATTACTTGATTACGAATAACGATGAAATTCAATTTTTAGTCACACGATGCTTCTGGGTTGCAAGATTTTAAGTCTAAATGTAAACACGAATTTTGACAACTCATTGAGAATCGACGTATTTTTTCTCTAATGATTAATTTTCGAATTATAAAAAAGAAAAGGAACCAATATATTTGGACGTTCCACTTTTGTATTGTAGAAATAAGAAATAGCGAATAGAAGAATTTTTTATAAAAATGTATAATCTCTTACGTTGGTAAGGACCACACGTGGTGGTCGAGCAGTAAAGTGTGATAGGTCGTGAGAGCGTTGTTAGCCGCGTTAGAGAGCCCGTCCTGATCGGAACTAATCGCGACTGGATTCACGAGACTCCGGGGGCGGTAGGGAATTATTGATCTCTTTCCAACGTTGCCGCAAACCATCTCTTTCCACGCTTTATTCTCTCTCCCTCGTGCATACCTTGTTTCTCTATCTCCATCTATCCCCCATCGCTCAGACGCGACGGAGTTTTGTGTCCACGAATCTACGTGACGTTTTATCGAGGTCAAGTAGTTTTAGGCAGTTTGTACTTCCGGGTTTGGTTCCCTCGTTCATTCACGCGGGCTGCTCCACTGACGTAGCAAGAGTAGGCGTAACCAGAAAGAAAAAGAAAAAATCTGATTGGTCGATCCAATTTTTTTTTTTATTCCGTACGGAGTCGAAAAATTTGTAAAAATTCTCTCGAGTTCGAAAAATAACAATAACTTTTCATACCGGAATCTCATTGACGAATGAATCTTTTGTGCGGCGAATCGTCTCTCTTGAACTCATCCCGTCGACGCTCAGCTTTAAGTCCCCCAAACGTTCCGTCTCGGTCAAGCGTCCGGGTCAAACTAAAGAACTCTCCTCTCAAGCGATCATGAGACTGTGATAAGACGTTCCATACTCCCTTATCAACAAAGACAAGTTCTTTTCCTATCATTTTTCAACGAAATAATATTTCTCTCTTCCATATTGACAAATAAAGTTCGAGCAGATCCGAGTCTTGTCGTTTATTCGTATAATCATCGTTGTCAGTGTAATAAACCTGTTTTCTTTTTATATTTTTATCTTTATTGCGAAAGATTTATTATTCAAAAAGGATTCTCCTTAAAACACTTTCAGTAAAAAATAGACCAACAATATTTCAGTTGTTTCTGGAAAAATATCAAGTCTCGAGCCATTTTTTAAAAAATATGATGAATAGACGACGATTTTAGAGGGAAATTTGCTCAAAATTCCCACGAATCGAGCCACCGTAACGAATGCATCGGGCTGTCCGGGTCCATAGATGCAGGACCGTCCATTCCATAGGACAAAGGCGCGAACATGTAGAAACTAAAATCAAATTTTTATCCGATATTTCACTCATTTCTGACCTTGCAAGTGTTTTCTCGAAATCCAATGGACTCGGATATTGTGGAAAAAGAAAAACCAAAGCATTTTTTTTTTTTTTTTTTTTCAAGAAATGTAAAAAATTGGTAAATACGTGACTCGGTGGGCTTACCTAGCGACGGTGACGGAGATAAGACTTCCCAGTAAAACATGATGTATGACGTTACCAAGTTTTCCAGGCATTTGGAAATATATACCGTCGAAAATGAAATCGAGCGTTACTCCGGTGAGCATCGAGCTGTACAATAATGCCGGAAAATAATGATGGAAATACAAGACTCGACCCATTGCCCAGAATGGCACGTAATGAAGAAGCCACCCGATGAACAACCAAGCACCTGCGGTTTTCAGCTTTTTTCTATTGGCCTCGATGCGAGGATCCTCTTCACAGCCGCGCTGTTCACGGACGGATGTGTACAAGTACGTAAAGGCAAAATGTATGAGAAACGCAATGTTTCCCCACCAAATAATTGGGTTTCCGAGCAAGTATATGCGGTAATTATTCCCGGAGAAGAATTGACCCTAAAAAAAAGTGAGAAAATCAAGATTTTGCTACTTTTACTGATTCGAGTCACGGAAAAAGAACGTCCGACAGTTTTTAATTCGTCTACCGAGTATCACGATTCTTTTTTCTTTTTTCTGCGATAGTTGGTCATTCGATAGTCGAGAATGGACGACATTGCTGACACGATCCAGTACAACGTTTGCTCAATATTTTTCATACATACTCGGTAATTAATCGGCCACTGCCAAGGTCGTGATGTGACTTCGCCTTCTTTGACTTTGAGGTCCGAATTGCCGTGCAACATTACTGCGTGTGACTCAGTGAACCTTGCAATGAAGCCAGGTGCGTAAACTTGAAAGCTCACGTTCGGCACTTTGGTCATGAAAAATTAAGCACATCGCATCGATTAATTCAATGATTGTCGAATTTTTGGTCTGTTTTTTATAGAAAAAATCGATATATCTCTGAGGACTAAATTACATTTGGAATATTGGTTATCTTCTATGTTCCAGAGAGCATTCTTGTCCCTCATGTTTGGATTGCAGGAAACTTCCTGTTGACTGTAACCCCTGAAAGTTTAATCCTCGTCAAGTTATTTGTGCTTCGAGTATTTTATTTCTTAAAAAAAAAAACTTTTATTCAATTAAATTTTCTTTGCAACGAACCATTTGGGCAAAGTTTTGCCACTGCACGTTAAGACGCAATGATGAAGATAGTGAACGAATTTCAATTTGCTTGTAACGGTTTCGACAACGTCGCCGTCCTGGCCATTGGCGATGTAAATTTTCCAAACGTCATTGGCGTCTCCGGTTCCGTTCTAATAATTGATGCATTTTTATTTTTACAGGAATATTTTTTTCGGAATATCCCGCCATTGTTATTGCATACGATGATCATGAAAAAAACGATTAAATCATCAACAACTTTTCGACACCGATTGACCGACAGGAATAAAAAAGTTGCAGGGCCCGCAGGAAAATGGCAAGAAGAAAGTACATTTTTTTTTTTTATATTTGCAACAATTTCTCTCACCCTCATGGGACCTTGGGATTATAATAATTGAATTTTTTGCACACCTCTCCATATCCCGTGACTTGATAATGCTTCTTCGAAATTGGGGCGATTTCCTTGTGAGAATGTAAATTTCTGCGAGTTATAACGTGCTCCAGACGGATAAGGTCGCCGTGTTTCACCAACACAGGATCCGAGGGAATTTCATTGTTGTCGTATTGTTTCACGAGCCACATGTTGTTGTCGTCCTTGTGGGAATATGTGGTTATCTATAAGAGAAAGAAATTCAGTAGCATCTTGAGAAAGTTGTTGTGATGAGTTGAATTCCTGCGATAGATATGACAATGAATAAAAAAAAGTACTTGTTGCTGCCGAGCTCCAACGCCCTCGGGATAAAGATGCCAGTGGGAATGCAAATAACCACCGCCCGTTCGATGGTTTTTCAATGTTATCGTAGCTCCGTACGCCAATTGTCGAGGCATTGTCGCGTTATGAAGGGAATTACCTTGGAGCAGCGATTGGAATTCTGAGCTATAAAATCCATCGCCACTTCCACTAAAATGACAAAATTTCATGCAAACGATTCATTGTGGTTTTATCACAAATATTGGTTAACAAAAATCGATATCCTCACCTTTTATTTAGGACCGTGAGATGGATATAAAAAAAGATCATGTACATGAGGATCGGTAGAACGATGAGACACAGAACACGTGCCAACAAATGTTTACCGACGTATGTCTGTAACAAGAAAAAAAAAAAAACAAGGGATCTTAACGATTAATACGCACTCTCTGGAGATGGTTCAATCGGAAACTATCGTTTTTTCCTACCACCGGTTTTGATAAGTCTCCGAGCTCTCGCCACAACTCGTAAATAGTAAAAATTCCAACGAGAAGCACGACGAACAGTCCCACGAACTTGACACTTATCGTGCAAGCGAGAGAAGCTCCCGTAAAAATCAACCAGCCCCACCACGTTTTTGTAAATGGCGCATTCTGCAACGAGCCGACTCTCGCCATGCCCCAAGTTGCGCACATCATGAAACACAGGAGTATCGGATCCAGGAGAATGTAACGATTCAGGGTCAAAAGTCCCACATCTGAAATTATTGACAACAAATTGTTATAATCAATTTGATTTTTCACTTTGAACCAGTTACTTAATTCTTTTATATTTTCGGTTCTATTTCCGGTTTCTGAGTCTTTAATCGACGCAGTAAATTAAAATAAATTCGAATAAATTGAGCATAATAATTATTCCCATCTGCGATGAAAGAAAATTGAGATTAAAAAATCCTCTTACCACACAATATAAACATAGCTGCGAGCGCAGAGGCTCTGAGAGACTTTGTGAGTTCCCAGACAATCAAAAAAGCCAGGGGAACGATCGATGCCCCCAAAAATGTGCAGAACTGAAATAATCGAAATTACCGTTACCCTCTATTCGAAGATTCAATTTTCAGGAGCTTTGAATGAATACAGAAATTTTATGTCGCTTTACAATTCTCATGCCAAGATAGTGAACTCCCTCAAATTTGTCTCCCGGCTTTTCGAATGGAAATCTGCCGTCGTAACCAGTCAAGTATCCCGACAGCGCGATAAGCATCTGTAAACAAACTCGATGTGTGAATCGAATTGACCGATTAGGTCCTAAAAGTGTAAGGTGGAGTAAAAAATTGAATAATAATAAACTTGCCTTGCCCAAAGGGGGATGTACGTCAAAGAAAAAAGTTCGGTTTATGTACCAACTACCCATTTTGCCAAAATGAGTTTCGTCCCAACTGCGACAAATTTATTTTATTTTCAGGATTTATCAACAGTTATTTATAAAAAATATAGCAATTTGCCAATTTTGCAATACACTTACCAGACGTGTTGAGGTTCGGAGACTTTGTAAAATCTGGTCCCAGCCGTAAGGACAACAATAATCCCAAACAATAACCACCAACCGCTAAAAAAGTGAGGAAAAACATTATTAACGAATAAGAAGATTTTTTAAGTTCTTTCTATTATGTTTTTGATCACGTGACATTTATTATTTCATGGAAGGACCTGTAGGACGAAAAGTAATAAGCAAAAGTAACAAGAATGATAAAACTTACGAATTTCCAGATTCCTCGAAGTGGGCATTGCTCCTTTCATGATTGTTTTTCGAATGTTTTGTTTTTGATACACTCGGACTACTTTGTGATCCCGCAGTCATGGTGATTTCATAAACAATAACGATGATCGATCATGAAATTGTAATCAAACTTATTCAGGGCATTTAGAATTTGTGTCACTTTGAGCTCTAGGAGGGAAAATCATTCTCCCGAAGGGTCATCAGTACTCATTGAACTAACGGGGATACGTGGGAATTATATGGAACCGGTTGCTGGAGAACACGTCTCCTTCTGCTGTCAAGACGTTCCATTGTTGCCATTGTTTAAATTTGTTCTAGTACCGAACTTCCAACTACCGTTGCGTAAGGGTTTTTTTCGTCCGGTTGAAAATAACTTTTCATGCAATTTTTCGTTTTAAGTCAAAACGGAAATTGTTTAAACAGTTGTGCTTGAGTTTTTATTATGATTTTGAAGGGCGTTCGGCAACTAAGCTAACTGTAAATTCGTGCGTATCGCGTCCCGCGGAATTCGTTCCGCAGCGAGACCGCACGACGTGTCACCCTCGAGAATTTTTGTGAAGATTTTCATACCGAACGTCGGTAACTGAGTTGTATCGGTGAAGTAGGACCCATCTATACATATATATCCGTTTAGCCGCAAGACGGCGTTAGATACGTCGTAAACCGGATGTGACGAAAGCAAATTTCGAACAGCGCAAAAGACAAAGCCGCTAACCACGAAATAACGCCAACAAATTTAGTTGATCATCATTTTTGATTTCAAGTCAAAGTTGAATATCTTTGGATCGATAAAATAATTCTTTAGAACAAAACAAATATTGAACGATAAGAGAGGATGATTCGTTGTTGGCCGAGCGTTGCTAAATTGTACGAACCTCATGAAATTTGTGAAAATAGAGTGCAGTTCGTAAACGTCAAGTTGAAATATTGTATCGACGAAGATTTCACAGTGAATTATAGTCTTCAGGAGCAAGTAATTAACATTTTCGAGTCGCATTATAATATGAAAAATACGTTGCCAGCATTTTTAGAATTATCATTGAAATCGAATCGTGAAAAATGATGGATTCTCGATTTATTTGTGTTCAGGAATATACCTTCTGAGATTATTACGCGATTCTCTCCTTCCTCAAACTTTCACATTTTCCTTCCCATCTTTCAAAACATCAATAACCTTCCCAACTTTTTTTCCATAAAGCCTTTTCACCCTTCTCTCGCCATGTTTCTTCTTTTTTTTCTTCCTTTCCTTTGCTCAAGATACCTACCAACTCCTTATTTGTCCTCCAAGTTTTCTCTCCCTTTTTTACTTCCTTATCTATTTATCACTCGCTGTATTCCTACATCGTATACTTGCCCGTGATTTTCCAATGCGCTCTTGCATGTTCTTCCCCTTTTCCCTGTTCTTGTACATACTTTCTCTGATTTTCCAACTTTTCCATTACCAGCCAATCAATTTGTATTTCCTGCTGTCTTTCAAAATCACATAAAATTTTATGAATTATCAATGACAGTTCAAATGTTCGACAAGAGATTGGATCGGTATATTCCCAAGAAATTGGATAAATCTCCAACAATATTTGACCTTCGAGTATACTCTTTCTTCACCCCCAAATACTGAAAATCCACGACATAGAACAATCACCTTTCCACGTATTTTTCACCGCGAGGTAATTCAGCAGAAAAAAAATCATAAATATAAAATATACAACTATTCTCCCATTGTTGCAGGCGTTGCTGACTCTGGACTACCAACTCGTTTACGTCAGCAAAGAAATACAAATAATGGCAATAAGTTCTTCCTTTCGTTTCACTCCATCAATTAGCAATGAAATTCAATGTTGTCCAGCGATCGAGTCTCACGGCTCATTAAAAGATGTTGACTCAATAATTGACACTTGTGGTGATAAAAATTCAGTATCGACGCTTCAAAATGACAGTGGAACGGCTGTGAGAAGAATGAAAAATCAGAAAAATACAACCAATGGTTTACGACCGACGTGTCAATATTGCCATCGACAAATATGTGGATTGAAAATCGATGCTCTCCGTGTGAGTATCATAATTAATCGAACTTAATTATACAATAAGAATTCTGATGCTATGTGTACGGTTCCCTTAACATTCTTGGACACTCAACAGATTTCCTATCAAATAAAATTCACGCCAATACCTTGATTTTTCTTCAAGTTCGATAGTAACTTAATTTTGATCTCAAAAGGATTTTTATTCCAAGACAATGAGGCAAAAATTGCTCGAATTCAGCTGAAAGAATTTTGCATAAAAGTGAAAACTTTTTAAGAAAATAATGTTGATGTCTGTGATGAAATAAATAATTAGTCATGAAATTTTTATGTAACAAACTAAGGCGATTGCGAAAATGCGGGTCATCTATTATTAAAGATCGATTGCAGGGTGATTTTCTGGCCTCCTTCAGCGATTCGCTCCTCGATCGAGTTCGAAGACTCGAGAGAGATCTGAGCTTGGCCGAGATTAATTTGAAAAATGCTAAAAATTCACGGGACAATATGAAAAAACGTTTACAAGCTTACGAAGATTTTGTTGCTGGAATGTTGAGCTCTGTCGATGGTCATGGAGCTGTTCAATTTACGGATGAAAAAGGACATAAAGTACCGAATAAAAAAATTAATATGTATTTTTCATTCGTAACAGAGACGATCGAATGATATTTGAAAAATTATGTTTGTTCAGATCGTTCTTCGTCGGGTGAATGGAGATAAATCTTCAAAATTCGATGACAATAGAAAAAGTGACACACTAGAAAAGGAGATCATTCTACTAAAAAACATAATCGAAAAACAGCAAAAAACGGTCGATGATTTGATCAAACAGAGGAATTCTTACACCGCAGCGAGTAGAGATCGCGTAAAAGTCGTTGATCGTGAAATTCAAACGAACTCACTCCCGATTCCGATCGCTCCACTGGAAAGTTGCAATGTTTCCAATGAAACGGTGGGTTCGAAAGGTGAGAAAATGCTGGCTATAGCAGGAACTCCAACGGTCAAAGAAAATTCGAGTTGTCCATCAATTGGTGTTATTAACGAAGATAATCCTTCGGAATTTTCTGTCGAGGGAAAAGATGTCTCTTCGAAATGTTTGATGGCACCGAGAATATTGAAAATTCGAAAACCGTCTGGAATTTTGGTGCAGGGAAAAAACATGAAATTCGCTATCGTCAGGTAATTCCAATCAAATGAAAATTTATTAATTTTCTTTGCAAAATGTGACCAATCCTTTTTGTCGATTGAGTTATAAATAGAACGGGTTTTTGTTTTTTTTTTTTTTTTTAATAATTCGAATTCTGGTTTAATAAATTCCAGATTATGAGAAAAATACGAGATTTGCAAAGATGAAGAAACAAGTATTCAGACCTCAAGTAATGTCGACCCTTCATGCATGATTTTCGCCGTTTTCGTCCCAGCAAAAGAAAAAAATCTCATGTCAATTTATGTATCCGATGAATAATGGTAAACTAAAAAAATGAGTAGGAACATATTTGATTCGAAGTGTCAATCGCATCGATCGTTCTCGAAAAAGCCTCAAGCGTTGATCCATCCGCTGCTCCAAATTCGTTGAGGCTGTTTTTTTTTATCTTCTCTTTCTTTTGATCTCTTTTCTCGTTCGCGACGAAAACATTATCGATCGAGTGCCAAATTCTCGGATACCAATCCAGGGTCCCAGTTGGCTCTAAATTCATCGAAGATCCCGATCTGTCGGTGCTACCGGGCGAGGGCGACTGCGCCAAAATCGGCTTACCAACATTACCGTCAATACACATGTAAATTTGGTAAGACTATGTGTAAGAAAGAGACGAGAAGAGAGTGAGAGCCAGAGAGACAAGGAGAGAGACATAAAAGTTTCTCTCCAAGTCGGTATATTTTTAGTTATACCTCGGAAGCTGGAAAGCAGCCAGTAAAATTGTTTCGTCTGTATAGAGAGGCCTCTGGGTAAAACTAAGCCACACGAGTGAATTCACCAACCAACTCGAAATCGACAGCTGGAAAAAACGTGATTTACAACGAAATTTTGAATCAATTTTGTGAGTTTCATCTCCTCTCTCTCTCTCTCTCTCTCACTCTGCGTGCTCGTCTGCCGTTTCTGTCTCGGGTGAAGAGTGTCTGCGAAATTTTGTACTATCCTCGGGATATTCTTAATTTTGGTATCGAATGATCGACAGAAAAATCCGTTAGATATTCGTTGAAAAATATCGAAATTCTTATGCATTTTTACATAGATTTTGAAATGCAATTTGAACCGAAATGCTCCGATTGTCCCTTTACAGAAAATTTTGCAAATATTTGGTCATGAATGAAGAAACTAATTAATCTTCGAATCAGTGAAAATTCACGAATAGAGAAAAAACGGCGGAACCGAAATTTCAATAATTCTTTGCTACTGATAAAAAATAAATAACGCCGGTCCAAGCGAAGCTCTCAATGTTGTCCCATGAAGAATTCTAAGTAACGAGTGATTCACAGTGATTCGAATAAAAATAAGTTTCATCGTCCTGTTGTAATTTTCGTGCACATTTGTCTAGTCATTTTTATTTTTGTTTGAGAGAGAATGAGACATTTCGGAAGCTGAGCCATCATCGATTCAAACTTGATTTTGTGAATTTTGCATTCTGTCCGGGATGACGAAAAAAAAACTGAGAAATTTCAAATAGTCGAATTTCGCATCTACGAATAATGAAAATTCTTGGTAAAAAATAATTGGCCACATCCTTGAGAATTTCGAGGCTTTGTGTTATTTATAGTTTTCCATTGAAGAGCGCGGACATACGTCGTGTGACGTCATGAAAAGCAAACAATTTTGAGATCGAGGTAAATGTATGTGAAAAAATGAACACACGTGCTCCGCAATGAAATTTATACGTGCATTTCAATCAAGGCCATGCACTTTGAGCAACATTCGGACTGTCTAATATTTTCGTGATATTCTTGCAATTAACGCGCAGTGGGTGAAGCTGAAGATTTAATCTGCCCTTGTGTGTACGAGCGCGTTCGAATCACGCGAGCAATTCAGGAAACATATACAGAACTCTTGCTTCTTTGTTTTCGTTCACCGGTTCTAAATTTACCGGGTGTGTGTTCAGTTCGACGATATTGCTATTTATAGTTTTCTACGTGCGCGCCCATACACGTGTCACCCACCCCGGTTCCCTGCTCGTATGGTGTAAAATAGTCTTGTCATTTTTATTCCAGCGATTAACTTTCTTTTGTCGAAAAAAATGCCCTAAAAATAGTACCAGGAGCAAGAAAAACGGAGCACACTTTGTGTATCCGTAAGAAACTTGAACAGCTAAGAATTCGAAATAAATTACTTAACATTTACAGCAGTATAACAAAGTCTTGTCACATTTTTTCATGAAAAAAAAATGCGCTCTAAAATATTGTTCAAAGAAAAAAAAAGTGGGATCCATTACGTAAATCATAGTCGCTGAAAACTCCGAAATTTCTACTCCTCGAATCACGAGAATTTTTTAAGTGTCCTAAAAAAAGAATCCGCTCATTGAATTAACGAAAAATATTTCAAGCAGCTGTGGCACAACGAAGTGAACGAATTTTCGAGATAAACGACCTTCCTGAAGCGAGCGAACCGGAAGTCCGAAATACGATCGAGTTCCGCTTCCAGAACGAACGAAAAAGTGAAGAGGAAAAGTTAATTGAAAAAAATGGGAGCTGGAGGCAGTTTACCAAACAATTTCAAGTCCCAAGAACCACCGCCGTTGCCGCCGCCATTTTATACCGGAAATCCATCGAGGGTTTCCGGTATTTCGTGCGGACCCGAACAGGATCGAAGGACGAGTGGAGCGAGTACTTTGGGAAGTTCCGGATTCCAGGTTAGTCCAAAAATCCCTTGATTCGAAATTACAAATACCATCAAAATCCCATGACAATCGAAGGGAATACAAAAAACAATCTAAATTTCATTCGATCTTGAAAAAATCGTTGTTCCATTCATCTGAAGTATTGAAATTTGAATTAATCGAAAAAGAAGAATCATTTTTAATGATAATTCATTTGTAAAATGTAAATGGAATAGCATCCGAGATGTTCGAGTGGTATGAAAAACGAAGAATGGTGGCATCATCGACCCTCGGCACAGAGCCTGTCTGGTTTACGTCCGCAGCAAGAGACCTTGGTAAGTCGAAAGACGTAGGAGATTAGTGCATCAAAACGTTTGCAATTATTCGAAATACTTAAAAAATTATTCTTCAATTTTTTCACCATTTCTTCTTAAATCCAATTTTTTTATAATTTCTTCTCAAATCCAAAAAAAGTGCTCAGGGTATCGATATTTACGAGGATGGAAAGCACGAGATATGAGAATTTGACTTTTCGAATTGGCAACTGTCCAGAAATATATATATACTTTTTTTTCCTCACTAAACTATCTCGTTCAACACGGACAACACTATGAGTCAGAGCTACGAAAATTCGTTTCCACGGTATCTAAACCTGAGTTGTTAAGGATTCGCTTTTAATCACGTGCAAGTCTCTCGGCAAGAAGCGAAGAAAGAAAGAAAGAAAGAAAGAAATAGTATTGAGAATGACCGAGGCGACGACCGTTTTGTCTTTCGAACCAGAGCGTTTATCGGCGGGTCGCCTACGACGAGCTTTTCTTTCATTTCAGTACGCAGTTGTCGACGGTAACGCGAAGTTATACCAACGTTCTCCCTCTCTGTTCGAAAAATATCAGTGAACCCAGTCTCTTTGTTCTGAGCTTTTTTTTCCTAACGAAAATCGGTAATTAGCTATTTCATTATTTTCAATATTCGTTTGGGAAAATATTTAGAGGTTTTATTTCGAGATACGATTTTTCCAGTCAAAATCTATCCAAGTTCATCGAATTTTTTTTATACCCGTTGACATTTCTTCTTGAATACAAATTATATTTTCATGCAATTTTTTTGATGAATCGAGTGGCTCATTCGTTGGTTCACACTGAAATCCGTTAATTTTTTTTATCAACTCTTTTTTCAATTAATTAGCAACGAATTAATCCATTTGTTTTTCAAACTTTGTGAGATAAAAAAATTAAATGCAACGAAAATTGTGGACAATTCTTAGATTTGCTCGATCCTTTGATAAACTTTTTTCTTGATGAAATAATTGGAGAAAATCAGAGTACGATATAACAAAAAAGTGAAGCTATAATTGCAGCTTCGATATAATAAGTGAAGTTGAAATTGAAATTGTTGAGATTTCGGGATTAAAATGTGTGTATCTTTGCAGTTAACGTATGCTGGAGAAATGACGGGTTGGCGATCGAGTTGTGAAAGCGGGATGCCATCGATGCATCAAGAAGCAATGGAACTGTCGCGTACGGTGTCCCATCTCGCGGCTGCGAATCAACAATTAGCTTCGGCGCATACGACCCTTCTAGGGCAATTGGAATCTCTCTATTTGGAACTGAATCGTGAGCGTGAACTGCGATTAGAGGGTGATCGTGAAGTTGGAAGAGCAAGGATTACAAATTCTTCGAGCGATTACGAAAACGAGGGAGAAAAATTGAGCGATCGTGTACCAAATTTGGAAGCTACGATGGGGGAGCGTGCGATAATTCGCGAGGCTGGTGCGCGTGAGAGAAAACTTCGAAAATCTCACGACGAGACACCAAAGTCATTATTGACGACGAAAGATATTGGTGTTCAGAGTGAAAATTTCAACGATCGATTGGAATTTCGTTTGCGATCACCGAGCCTCGAAAAAAATAAAACTGCGCTACTTTTCGAGCCTCGAAATTTTGGAAACGAGCCCAATTACCGTATTTCCAGTTCAACGAATGACGAAAAATACGAAAAATCTCATGTCGATAACGATTTGAGTCTCGAGTACAAGAAAGCAGTCGATAGGATTGAATCCTTGGAGCACGAACTCACGACTTCTTGCGTTGATTCAATACGCCAAATTGAAGCCAGTGGAAATAGCCGGTCTACGAGGATCACCGGGAGTCGAGGCTCTGCGAAAGAGTCGAAAAATATCGATCAGAAAAAAACATACCAAGTCATCGATCCAATCTACGAAAAAGATTTCATCCAATTGTTGCATGAAACCGAGAGACTGAGAAACGACAATCTTCAGTATCGTTCGAAAAATGAAAAGCTAATACGTGATCTTGAGGATCGAGGAATTTTGGTGGAATCTTTGAAAAGAGATTGCGAAGTAAGTGATGAAAAATTACAAACTTTTCAAAATTTCATACATTTAGTTTTATTAATTAAAACAACGTGTTAATCAAAATTAATTGAATTTAAAAAAAAACTTTGATCAATCCGTTGAATGTATAAAATGGAAGCAATTGATGTGAAAACCATGAAACTTTTAGAATTCCAGGTCGCAATCGGAAAAACTCGAATCCAGCCTGTGCGAACAAAAAAAACAATTCGACGCTCTAATTACAGAGTACGAAAGTGCAATAAGTGAAAAAACGAGACTATCGGAAGAGTTGCAAACCTTTAATCTCGAGAGAGACACAGCCAACTTGAGAATAGCCGATCTTGAGAAAGAACTGGCTGATCTGACTGAAGAAAAGGAACGAGTATCGATTATCGAGAACCGAGAGAGCTCGAGACTGAAAAAAATGTTGTCCGAAGAAATGAGGAGTAGAAGAGAACAGGCGAAATCCTTGGAAGAAGCACTCCTGGAAATTCAAAGGCTAAACCAAGTGATTGAGAGTAACGAGAAATCTGATGCGGCGGAAGTCGAAGCTGTGGAAGTCACCGAAACAGGTAAAAAAAAACATTCTGTGCGGTAAAAACTTTTTCTTTTTTTTATTTATTTTAATCATTGTCACGTGAATGAGACTCACACGAGATGCCGTCGAACAATTTGTTGAAAAATAGAATCGAGTCCCGAGGAGGAAGAAGTTTCGGATCCAGAAATCGCGGTGGCTCGTACGAGGAACATGGAAGAATTTAGAAAAGAATTGAGTTTGAAGAGAGAAGCGAGACAACGTGCAATCGCAGCAGTTTCTTCAGAGATGGATCGATTGAGACGCGAGCTCGATGCTGAGAAGGAAGCACATTCGGAGACATCGAGAGTTCTGGATCTTCTTAAATCCGGTCAAGCCACAAACGTCGTGACGATGCATGATGTCGTTGACGAGGAGGCAATTCGAATGGTAACGAACGAAGCTTTGCAGCACGAGGGCAATGATTGGCGAAAGATAATGAAAGCAGATCCGGAACTCGACAACAACGAGGCAGACGCTCGAGCCCTGACCGACATTCTTAAGGTAAAGGAATTTGCAGTCCCCAATTTCGACCATTGCACAATCAGATCGAAACAAATGATAAAATGAGACGAAAAATCTAAAAATCATTCCAGATCTCGGACGAGCTTAAATCGAGTATAAGATTGCAGACCGAAAAAATCGATGATCTCCGTTACCATCTCGAGTGTGAAACCGAGAATCATAAGCACCGCATCGCGAGTCTAAAAGAAATCGCCAAAGCGAGTCGCGAATCATCGAGTATTCGAGAACATGAAACGAACAAATTGAAAAATCTTCTTGCTCAGATATTTACTCATCTTGGCGATCCCAGATTCCGCGTCGACATCCAGGACGATGTGAGATCCGAGCACGATCGCCAGATCGACGATATAAGAAGATTGAAAACTCTTTACGATGATCGTTTGAGGATACTCGTTGATTTGAGAGAAACCGCCTGTAAGGAATTGAAGGAAGTCAAGGACAAGCTCAAATATTCGTGGAAAGAAAATCGTGGGCTCGAAGAAGACTTGAAAAAGGCTGAAGAAAAGGTATTCCATAAAATTCTCAGCGACAGTTTCGTTTCTATTTCCATCATTCATTTTTTTTCCCAAATTTGTTGCTCTTTCGAAAAAAAAAAAAAAAAAAAAACATCAAATTTCTTACAGATCGATTGTCAGGATACTGAAATTTCGAATCTAGAATCTCAGCTCGGACTGACCAAAGCTGACTGTCGTGATCTCCAAAATCAAATGTCTGTGATCAACGGACTTTTCACACAAATGTTGCTAAGTGCTTCTTCGGCCGATATGGATCTTGATCGATTGACTCGCTTATTGCAGGTAATCAAGAAAAAACTGTAAAGGAACAGAGAATATTAGATTTTCCAATGGTTCAATGAACGAATATTTTTTTAATTCTTGAGATGATTGAACATTTTGGATTTTTTCACGTTGGAAAATAGTTACACGAACTATACAACGAAAACCACGACTAAATCATTTTTTTTTTTTTCATTCCCAATAACTGCGTCTCACTAGGAGAATCACGATTTGATCAGCGACATGGCTCGTGAAGAGGGCACCGAAGCTGCCGCATTACCAAAACTTTTGCTAGACATTGTTGAACAAGTCGAAGGGCGTGGAGGTGGAAAGTCTGGCGACGGGGAAAGCGACAAGAAAGATGAAGAACGTCAAGAGGAAAACATAGCTCATAATTTACCAAAGGTTCGCATGGGTCATATTGACGTTCGGAATTTTTGAAAAACTTTTTCGATCGATAGAAAATTAATAATTGAAAAATATATATTGCAGGTCTGGCGGGTTTTGTTGGAATTACTAAGCTGCCATGATGCCGAATCATCAGCCGCAACTCCCGCGTCTCTGTCGACGGATCCAAACAGTTGTTACAAGTCGGTGGACACCCCATCAGGCCCGAGGCTCGTGATATCCGTCAGCAAGACTTATATTCGTCTTAAGGAATTAATCTTGGAAAAAAAACATTTGGAGAAAGAGATGAATCGGATGAAGACGCTGAACACACATTTGGAGAGCAAACTCGGCGAGCAGGTGAGATTCTTCTACACATTCCGGGATATTTCGCGTTAATTTTCTTCGTCGAGCTTTTACCGATTGCAAAATTTCTTGATTTACGTTCGCAGGAAAAAAGATTATCGACAGTTTCCTCAGAACTGAATAAAACTTGGAACATCGTTGGTCGGATGCAAGCCCAACATCAACAATTACACACTCACGAGAAAATATTGCGGTACGAGTTGCAGCAGAAACGAAAAATGTTGCAAGAATTAAAGCAGGAACTTGAATACTGTCGTGAAAAGTGGGAATCGGCGAGACAAAAAAATACCAATACAGAGATTGAATGGAGAAGCCTGAGACGAGAATTTGCTGCAAGGAAATCTCTCGTCGCTCAAGATTCTTTTAATAACAGGTAATTCATGGCCAGGGCCAAATTATAAAAGAAAAAACTAACTTTTTTTCTGCAAACTCGTATTGACCGGTTTTCACGTGAATTTTTTGAATTCAGTGCCGAAAGTGGTTTTAGCGATGAAAGAGGAGACGACTCGGACGAAGAAGACGAGACTTTGGGTGAGAGAGTCCGACTCGGACCTCGTAGACGAGCAAGAAAGGTTGGTGGATATTTTCTTTGCATCGGTAATTCAATGAGAATGACGTACACACGAAAAGACAAATTATATAGGAAAACTTGAATAATGATTGCAGGACAATCCACGAGCACCGACTCCAGACACAGAATCGGAACAACCGACAGACACGGAATTATCAGAATCAAAAACAACACCAGAAACAAACGTGTCTACCGAGGATGTTTCGATAGCGGGTACGAGCGCAAATGCAAGCGATAAATTGCCAAACGACGAACCGGAAGCGCCGATCGATCCAAAGGAATTGGTCGCATCGGAGGACGACGAAGACCGAGTCAAGCCGATAAATAAACTGGATCAGGCACTGACGAACGTTATAGAAAATCTGATAATCGTCGACCGAGGCAACAGCAATTCGTCCCGTACTTCAATATCGTCATCGGAAAACGAAGACGGTAGCACCGTTTCGTCAACTTCATCGAGTGAACCGGAAGTCAAAGAAAAACACGATTTTCGCCACTGCATAGATAATTATGAGGACGTCGTTTCGAGGATCAACGAAGCCACGAACTCGAGCGAATCTCTGAATATTTTAGCCGCCGATGCGTCTACGAATGCGACGCCCGAACCATCAACTTCTACCGTTTCTGTATTCTCGATCGGACCTTTTCCATCCGCGCCATCGCCTCCATCTACCAAAAGTGTACAATTCAGCGATCCCTTGATCGTTGGTCCGTCGGTTCAAGCGGCACTTCCGGTATTCGGAGAAGTTCTTCTCGACACGAAGAATCTCCCCGAAAGCACGACGATCGATGATAAGGCTTGTCCTTCTGTGCGTGGAGGAGAAATTGAGGAAGAAGCGGCGCAACATCGACTCGTAGCTGGTTCGAGTGATTCTGAACGAATGTCCGGAAGGAGCCACGAAAAAATGCACGTCGAGAAGGAGAAAATGGACAAACGCGTTGAAGCTTGTTCGAGTAATTATGAAGAATCGATCGAAAGTGTAGGCAAAGAATTACCAGCAGTCGGTATAACAAGGTCATCGCCAATTGGAGAAGAAATTCAGGAACAAAAAGTCGAGAACTGCGTTGCCAGTGGCTCCAGTAATCTTGAAGATGCAGCCGGAAGCAGCCGGAAAGAATTACCGGAACTTGTTTCTAGTTCGGTAAACGATGCGAGCATTTCATCGCCTTCGACCAGCGACACTTTGTCAGAAGCTTCGACAAAGCCTGCGAGAAGCCACGAAGAAGTTCTCGCTGCCCGAGCTGCTCGGCTGAGACGACTGGAAGAACAGGCTGACTGGTTGATGAAAAAAATGAATGCGACGAGCAGAAGAGGCTCCGCATTGTGCAATAGGCTGGAAGAACTTCACGAAGTTTATGGCGAAGCTCCAGTTCCTCCTCCGATGCCGGATGTTTTGCCGACAGTTAGAATCCCTTTGGAAACGAGAACTCGACAGGTATTGAAATTTAATTTTTCCTTCTTTTCGACTTTCAATAAATTGTTTACAATTATTCGTTTTTTGGGCGAACAAAAAAGAACTCTGAAAAAATTTTCCCCTTAAATTTCAGAAGGAAGATGATGCCAGAGACAAAAGTCGCCACGACGAAAAACCTCCCCCAGGCTCTTCTTGAGATCTTAATGAATTTGATGACGGAAAGATTAACCGACGACGAGCATAAAGACTGGATGTCTGGAGCTGGACAGCCAAGAACTCCAACGGCCAAGCAAGATTCGAGAGAATTATTTAAAATCATTGTTCTATTTGTACGAAAACCATGCGATGCCGGAAAAAGACGACGACGGATGAACAAATGTATTCTGTATGAATTGCAGAATATTTCGACTGGGTATTTCTCGGGATAAGTGGGGATAACTTGCGTTTCTCGTAGTTAGAACTGCAAATTTGTGTTGTTTATTCCGAAAACATGTTCCTGTTTTGTATCAGAGTGTTTCATAATGGCAGGTCGATTGATGAGCTTTGTAAATTAAATTAAAAAGTGCCAGAAGTGAGAGGAATAAATAATACGGTGGATGAACGTATTTTTGCCTTTCTATGTATATCGATGAATCCGTGTCTGGAGAGAGTTTTGAATAATGTTGAATTCAATTAAGAAATAGTCGATCGGAATATTTCTGCATTTGATTCTTGCTGCCCGATCCGCCTGCGTTCCCAGTGCGTTACTGGTCAACTGTCCTTTCCCTTTCTCGCGAGCCGGTTCAACAGCTCGCAGCCAAATCAAACGAAATTAATAGTCGGGAAGGAGAACGAACTTTCGTGGCTGTCAGGATTATCGAAAAGTTTTTTCTTTTCTCTCTTTCTCTCTTCAGTAATTCCTGTAACTGCATTACGGTTTGAAAAAAGGCTCAGAATCAATGAAATTGATGACAATCGTAAAAGTTGGAGTTTTTTTTTCGATGACATAGCGGGACAGCAATGAGATGATAAGACTACACGTTGTACGAATTTACTTCGGCGGTTGGTTTGGTAACTCGACAATTCTTTGGGTTTCGACAGAACAAAAACATATGCACGAACCGTTTGATGAATTCGTCTTTACAACACGTTCATGCAGTTGCTATTTAGAAGCAATGGGAACGGTTCGAGTGGGCCCATAGGCGCCCTAGGCTATTCTATGGACTTGGAAATATAACGGAGATGGATTGTATTTTTCTATTTTGAAACACGTAACAGTGATGCATTGCGTCATAGAACGTTGGTACGTTGAGCGAGCCGGTGTTTAGCTAGCTTTAAGTTATTGATAAATATTCAATTTTCATGGCAGTGGAACTTGGGCAAGTTTTGATGAATTCCGGACTGACTGGCATCGAGTTATCCCGCGAGATTACGAAATTCGGTCACAGGAGACGAGTGAAAACCTTTCAAAGTCACGAGCTAGGCGAGTCATTCCGTATGTAATAAACCCAGCGAAGGTTGCCTGTTGGGGGAAGCATGTTAATGAAATTGAGCCATTTCTTATGGCAAGCAGTGATACGATTCTTTCAACAAGCACAATAAATGCTTTCTATATCGTTTTGCTTCCTTCTCTTTTTCTCTCAATGTCGTTCTTTCTTGTTCATATGACAACGCAATTCGAGACTCACTCATTTCTCCCCACCCCCGAGTTATTAACAAATGAAATCTCCGATTTCGGGAATCAGCATGAGTTTTCCTGCTACACTTTGAGTATATATAGCCGAAATTGGGTTGATCGGACGTACAATCGTCAGTCACAGCAAGTACTGTTCAGCAGCTCCAAGAGACATCATGAAATTCTTCGTAAGTCTGTTCAAATCGAACTAAACAGTAGAATATTGCAAAATCATTGGTATCGAGTTATCAGCTTTTGACGATCGATTCTACTTTTTTTTTGCAGATTGTTTTATCTGCAGTAGCGGCAGTGGCGCTCGCCAAGCCCCACGTTCCATTGGAACAGGCGCACCATTTGGCACATGTTGCCGTCCCGCTGGTCTATGCCGCTCCCAGCGTTCCCGTCAAGCTCGTGCCTGCTGCGCCGCTCGGCTACGACGGACGTGTCGTCGATACTCCGGAAGTGGCTCATGCCAAGGCCGAGCACGACGCCGCTCACGCCCACGAGAAAGTTGCCCTCGCCGCAGAAGCTGCCAAGTCTGCGGACCACGAGTCTCATCATTACACTCCTGCCCTACACGCAGAACCTGCGGTCGTAACCTCCTATCATTCCAAAGTTTACACCGGCGTGCCAGTTGCCTTGAGCTACGCTTCGTACCCAGCGGCTCTCCCCGTCCACGATATCGTTGCACCGGTTTCCTATGCCAAGCTCGTACCTGCTGCACCCCTCGGTGCCGACGGACGTGTCGTTGATACTCCCGAAGTCGCTCATGCCAAAGCCGCTCACGCAGCGGCTCACGCGCATGAGAAACTCAGTCATTCCTACAAGGAAGCCCATTATACGCACTGACGAGTGTTCCATATGAAAATTGTTTCGGCTGACCCATGAGGATCTTACGCATCGCAATACTGAGGCTATTAGCTCCGCATATGCCGAAATCCCTTCTCACCGCAACATTTTTAGATGTACCAACTTTATCAATAAAAAAAACAAGTTAATACATGATTTTGCCAAAATATTCTTGTTTTGTTTTGCGACTTTGTGACATTTAGGTTAGGTGGGTTTGTATATTGTTTTTAGGCTCGTACTCGTCGATACACGATTCTATCAATATCTTTATTATCAACAGATACGGGTAAAACAGGATGCTGAATCATTTTCGTAATCGAAACGGAAAATGGCAGTGTTCACGGAGTGAGATGCTGGGGATGTGCAGTATCAACATTGCAAAAATGAAAGACTAGATATAGTAAGTTCGTAATTTGACTATAAAAAAATGATCTGGAAGGCCGAACACACGTGTGTATGTGTGTCGATTTTTTTTGGAAATAGTAAATATTGACAGCACAGATAACACATCACATGCAGTAATCAGCACATGATTCACTGTTGTCACGAAAATGTAATATTGTATCGGGCCCAAGTATATATTTTGTTTTTTTGTCATCAACGAGAGTTTCGTCGAACAAACCACACATGTGTCAAAAATTACAGAGTTTCTTCTTTGTCAATCGCATCTTGACACTTTCTTGTATTTATAATATACACAAAACATATGGCTTGTGGCCCACAAAAGATAAATAGTACATGTATTTGCTGGGAATGAGCACACAATAAATCCTTGAAAAAAAGCGTTTCACAATTACTTGAATATAATTAAAAAATTCGACTTCATAAAATCCTACCATTATCCCATTATCCTCTGATTTCGACGGATAAAAAGCACCAAGATATCACTGAACTCGGCTATAGATGAAAAAGAGTGAAAAAGCTTAGTCGCGGTACATCTATTGATCGGTCCAAAGATATATACATAATTACACGAGGCGCGTTAGCCTCATAAGAACTTCTGTTTGGTTGGATCGTCGAATACGACATGCGAGATAATCATTTCGATCGATGAAATGGCTTATATAGCCTAGATCATTGATAAATGTTTGACCAATTAAACTTCTGACATGGTATATGAGGGTAGACGAGCTCATCGAAAACAAATCGTTAAAAAAAAACAAAGATGAAAAAAACATAACGGGATTCAGCAGTCGCACGATATGTAGAGAATTATTTCTCAACGCAATATAAGAAAAAAGAAATTGATTATTCAAAGTTGGCGCTCAAGTCCGTGGCTGCAGAGGGTACGAGCCCCGTAGCGCGTTGTTGTGATCTAACATGGCGGAATGTAGTGTTGTGGCTGTTCGGTGGTCTACGTCAATTTTTAGCGTAAATATCGAGACCCACGTAACGGAGTAATAGAAAAAAAAACGAATGATGCGTTTGTCAGTGATAGTTACTTGAGTGTAACAAAGTGAATTAATAAAAGTAATATACGTGATAGATAAGAAAAGGCGTGCCGCGTACACTTCGGACATTTGCGAAATCGCAAACGAGGAGTTATAATTTCCCGTGTACAGAAAGAAAAAAAAGAAAGGAAAATATATATATATATATACGCATTCGCTCTCCTTGTGCCGTTTTGTGGATGGTAACACCGAACTCTTTTCTACCTCTCTCTCTCTCTCTCTCTCTCTTCGCGAATCTCCCTCGTAACCCTCACTGCGAGAGATACACGCACACAAACATAGATCCACGCAAAAAAGAGCGGTGAGCGCGTAAAGGATTTTTCTTTCTCGCTCGGGGGGGATCCGTGTGATCGGGGTGGGAGGGGATCTTTTTCTCCCTTTTTTTTGCACGTACGTACGTGTTTGCTTAAGGTGAAGGAGCAGTCACCTCGAATTTTCGAAATGAAAATTCTCCGTTGTCGTTTGACTAATCAGAAAAAGGCTCTGTCAGCCGACGCGGGACGATGGCAAAAATACGCTGACAGGGGCTTTTTTTGATTAGTAGAACCGTATCGATAATATTGAATTTCGAAAATTGCAACTATCTCTCTCGCACTCACGTGGCGAGAAAGCAACTGCTCCATCACCTTAATTCTGCCAAAAAGTCGTTGGATCCAAAGAAATTGGTGCGTGTTTCTTGCAAAATTCGCGTTTCTTCGCATTTCGTACCTGTGCCTGCGTTTGTGTGTGCATCGTGTGTGGGTTCTCGTACGTATACGTGCGTGCTCTGGAGCACGCACGTATCTTAGGCACGTTTATTCAGTGACTGATGGTGTGTGTCGAAAGGCCGAAAAAAGGCGAATTAAACGGGGTTGTTACCGAAAAGGCTTTTTTCCCGCGTGGATTATTGTGATTTTTCGGCGTCATTGCCTGATTTATAATTATTAACCATAAATAAATTGACAAGAAATGTATAGCGAAGCTTATGCAACGATGGCATAAACATAACTCTTGGCGTAAACAATACGCGAGGTGGCAACCCCTGCTAGTTTTCCTCACGGCTTTTATCCATGCACGATTAAGTGGGGAGGCGAGCGAGAGAGAGAGAGAGAGAGAGAGAGAGAGAAAGAAAGAAAGAGATATTAATACATGTATATACTCATATCCTTGTAGATATATCGCGATATATCCGTGTGTATATATCTATATATACGTTTGCAAGAACGCACTACACGTTGAATAATAATAACATCAAAATAACGTGCGATCGCGTAAGAAAGTGTGATAAATACCGTTATAGTACATCGACCGAACGAAATCGTCTAATTTTTTTTGTTTTCCAACCTCCCATTTGTACAGAATTTGGCACGAGCGTCGTTCCACGAGTGTTTCAATCACGTATTTATCACTGGCTGATGTCAAGTTTGCACGGACGGACAATAAATAAGGGGAATATTCTAAAGACGCACAGTGAGTTTGTTTCTTCACGAATACATATTGAAAAAGAGAAAAGAAAGAACTAAGCAATCGGTGGTGGATCGTGCGTTTTGTTCCAATACGTGAAATCAATGATAATCGTTAATCGTCTCCGCTTTTCTTCTTGTTCGTGGATTCATAAATATACGGCAAAGATTTGCAACGACGATGCTCGAGGAACAATTGACAAAGCGACGGAGAAACAACGAGTGACGAATAAGAAACTCAGCAAAAACTCTGTAGCCCCCGGTGCGCCGTTCTCTTTTTAATCATGCTACACCTCAATCGTCTTCATCCTTATTCGTCTCAATCGCAACTCTGATACTCGTAGAGAGTCGCACAAAGATATTTTCTTTGTTTAAGCCTTGCCCAGCAGTTTTCATTTCCAAGCGCCCTCTTTTGTACTTTTCCTTTTGGCATTGGGTTCGTTTTTTGTTTCTTCTTTTTTCCGTCCGTTTTTACCCGAAGCAGCGGCCAAGGGCCAGCCGCCAGGATCGCAGATGGAATTGTGATAAAACGGACATTGACTACCAAATTGTGGACGCAACGGCGCGGCATGCTCTGTTAGTTTGCTAACGCGGACAAAGAGGAGATTCAGAAAGAAGAGAAAACAGCCCGAAGGAGTTTGGATCGATCTCAACGAGATGACCGACACAAGAAGAAGAGTCAAGCTTTATGCTTTGAACGCGGACAGACAGTGGGACGATCGCGGCACAGGACACGTCTCCTCGTCCTATGTCGACCGGCTCAAAGGCATTTCTTTATTGGTTAGAGCGGAGAGCGACGGTTCTCTCTTGCTCGAGAGTAAAATACAGCCTGACACTGCGTATCAAAAACAACAGGTATTTGAAAAAGAGCCATTAAACGTACCATATTGTTGATTTAAGAAAGTAAGAAATATTTGAAGCGTAAATAATTGGATAAACGAATGATTGTGTTTGATTTGATTGCAGGACACTTTGATAGTGTGGTCGGAAGGTGACAACTTTGATCTTGCATTGAGCTTTCAAGAGAAAGCGGGCTGCGACGAGATATGGGAAAAAATATGTCAGGTACAGGGTAAAGATCCGTCGGTGGAAATAACGCAGGACATTGTGGAAGAGTCGGAAGATGAGAGATTCGACGATATGTCGGATTCGGCGCCGCCGATAGAATTGCCGCCTTGCGAGTTGGGTCGTTTGGACGACATAAACGAGTTAATAGGCAATTGTTTGTCGTCGCCGATGAGAAAGGAGAAACTGGCAATGGCTCTGGAGACGGAGGGTTATATAAGGAAATTATTAAATCTGTTTCACACGTGCGAGGATCTCGAAAATACGGAGGGATTGCATCACCTCTACGATATATTCAAAAATATTTTCCTACTAAACAAAAATGCTCTTTTCGAGGTGATGTTCAGCGACGACACGATATTCGACGTTGTCGGCTGTCTCGAATACGAGCCATCGTTACCACAGCCGAAAAGACATCGTGAATATTTACGTCAATTAGCGAGATTCAAACAGGCAATACCAATAACAAACGCCGAATTATTAGCGAAAATACATCAGACTTATCGTGTACAGTACATACAGGACGTTGTCCTACCGACCCCAAGCGTATTCGAGGATAATATGCTTAGTACACTGAGCAGCTTTATATTTTTCAACAAAGTCGAGATAGTGACGTTGATACAGGACGACGAGAGATTTCTTACTGAATTGTTTCGTCAATTGACCGAGGAGTCTACCTCGGTCGGTAAGAGACGGGATTTGGTACTGTTCCTCAAAGAGTTTTGTAATTTTTCACAAAATCTACAACCACAGGGAAAAGAAGCCTTTTATCGTACACTGACCGCCCTCGGTATATTGCCCGCTCTTGAAATAACACTGGCGATCAACGATGCACAAACTAAAACCGCGAGTATAGACATACTCACTTATATCGTCGAGTATTCACCGAGCGTCGTCAGAGATTACACCTTGCAACAAATCAACAATACGGAACAGGAGCAAATGTTGATAAACGTCGTTGTTGCTCAATTGGTCGGTGATACCGATCCGGAGTTGGGCGGTGCTGTACAATTGGGCGGTGTACTCAGACTCCTATTGGATCCGGAAAATATGCTAGCCTCCGTAAACAAATCGGAGAAAACTGACTTTCTCAATTATTTTTACAAAAACAGCATCGTTACTCTCATCGAGCCTCTCCTCGCAAACACCGTCGGTGACAAACCCTCCCGCGAAGATTACCGGACTGTACAATTGCTCGGTCTCATACTCGAACTTTTGTCTTTCTGCGTCGAGCATCACATGTACCAAATTAAAAATTGCATTTTGAATAAGGATCTACTTAGGAGAATACTTGTACTCATGAAATCGACACACACTTTTCTCGTACTATGCGCACTCAGGTTTATGAGAAAAATCATTGCTCTCAAGGACGAATTTTACAACCGATACATCATCAAGGGCAATCTCTTTGCACCAGTTTTCGACGCTTTCGTACGTAACAACGGCCGATACAATCTCCTCGATTCGGCCATCCTTGAAATGTTTGAATTTATCAAATTGGTAAGTTTTATCTTCTCTCTCTCTCTCTCTCTCTCTCTCTCTCTCTCTCTCTCTCCCTCTCCAGCTTCGTTATGTATTTTCATGAAAATTCTCACCGACCCTACATTGCTCTCGACTATTTCACAGGAGGATATCAAATCTTTGTGTTCGCACGTTGTGGAGAATTTCTCTAAGGAGTTGGAGGCTATTGATTATGTTCAAACGTTTAAGGCGCTAAAATTGAGGTACGAACAGCATCAAGATAAACTTAAGGATCGTGATAGAGCTACTCTGGGCTTGGAGAGGTATGTTTGCACGCGGACCAACATAGGAACTTATCAGTGTTGTAGATGCCATTCGAGCTTTTCTCACGAGCGAGCGTTGAATCGCTCATTACCGACATTTTAATCGAATAGAAATTTAAACCGAAATGACGATAGATTCGTGTTACCCGCGAAAAACGTAAAAAGCTCTAGATTGCCGAGCCTTGAATTTTTCAATTATCCATGAATGAAAAAAAAAAAAACTGAATTTTGTTGTTTTCCTTGAAACACAGCGTACCTTCGATATTAAGGAATAGTCGGTATCGTCGAGATCAACGGCAGCTTGACGAGGACGAAGAAATGTGGTTCAACGATGAAGAAGATTTCGACGAGGGCGAAGCGGTTGTTCCGGCTGCCGCGGCTGATCTCGTACCCCCTGCCTCGGCGAAGAAACAACCGCCAGCACCAAATCCAGCGCCAAATCCGATGCCTACAGATCCCAAAGGCCAACAGCAGACTGTCCTCAACAACAATACTGCCAATAATAACTCACCGACGCAACAGTTGCAAATAAACAACAGCGCGCCAACGGTTAACGAAACGTCTGTATCCGCGGGTATAATTGCCGGGTCGACCGATGGTGCTCCTCTTGAGAAAGCAGCAGCAACTATCTTCAAAAAGGTACTTTACGTATCCTATACATTTCCCAAAGAATCTCGCGCAACCAACCATTTTTATTGCAACAAAAATTTGTGAAATTTATACTTTGTATTACGAAGGCAAGAAATTATTGAATTTGAGACGTTTTTTTTTTTTTTATGATTGCCAGGGCTTGGTGGATTACGAGGGTGACTCGGACGAGGAGGAGGAAGACTCTGAGTTGAGTCCTTCGCCGAAGAGGCAACGGCTGTCATAGTAGACGAATCACAGGAGAGCAGCTCGTGTGCTGCGTTTATCGATCGCCGTTCCAGTTACAGCCCCAATTCACAGACCGCCTCGAGTCGATCCAAGATCCCGTTTTTATCCCGTTGTAACAAACGGGAATTATGAAAAACACGGAAACAAACTAAATAAATAAAAACGAAAGAAAGAATCGGAAGAAAATCAATCGAAACACTTGATGCAAAACGAACTAACGACATTGAATCATTAAAGAACAAAATGCTGAAAAACATAACTGTTTGGTCAATTCGCGATAGGTTGGGTTTCAAATTGGGGACCGCTTTTTAATTGATGACAGACAAAAAACTAAATGGACAACAGCAAGAAAATGAAATAGCCGTAGTGTGTAGTGGACGTTTACACGCGTGTCTGTGCTAAACGGTGTACAGTAAGAAAACAAAAACAACGGATGAAAAGAAGAGAAACGCGTCAACAGAGCGAGCGACGAGGATTCGAACGTGGAACGAGGGACGAAGTATTGGCAAAGAGGAGAAATGTGAGAGTAAACGAGAACGATTATGATGATGGAATTTGTAAAACGGAAAACAAACAAATAACACAAGGAACTTTGAATTTTCTTAATAAGGTAAATAAGGAATTTACACGCTATTGTACGACTATGTTGTGTAAAGAGATAGTACATTTGAAAAAAAAAAAAAAAAAACAACAAAAAAACGAAAAAAAAACCGTAGTTTATTCCAGTGGTTTGGAAGGCCCCACAACGCCGAATGAAACGTAAACAAAAAAGACCCTATCACGAAACGATAAACACAACAAATTTTTAATAAAAATTAAATACGAAAAAAAAATAAATAAATAAACGTAATCGTAAACAAAAAACAAGATAAGTATATAAATAATTCATTAAAGTATCGGGCTGGGAGGGTTGAAAGAGAAGTACGCGATTGTACAAATGTGCGTGGGCTCTAGCATCGATGCGGAACGTAACTGCGTGCATCGTTTCTTTCTTTCATTTATTTTCACTTTTAAGTCCTCTTCGTCTCAATCATAAATATATTCACAGTTACGAATGAAAATTACATCGTGTCCTTCCGCAGCGCGAGACAGAAATATTGATATTGTTGCGAATAGTGTTTATCTTACTTTTCGTCTTCATTTATTTTCGGACATATCTGAATTGCAAACGTAACGATAAAACTTGAGAGAATTCAACGGACGATCGAAGGATTCTCAATAAATTCGCATAAACTTAATCAATTCAGAAGGCTGTTCGATTTTAATGAAAACGAGTTGACTCATCTGCTTCATGAAGTTGCAGACGCTCAGCTCCGTCAAGACCACGGAACTTTTCGAAAAATGTCTCGTTGATCTTGACCGTATTGTGATTTTTATTCTTTCTCAGCCTCTCTTCGTTTTAAATTCAAAACGCGATATTTTTTTTCTTTCTCTTTCTCTTCTTCTCGTTGGTCTCTTCGCGTCTGAAAATCAGCGGAACGAAGAGAATTCCAATAACACGCGGTTAAAGTTAAGATGAACCTTCGGATACGTTATTAACGGTGAATTAAAATTATATATACATATGTATGTATGAAAAATATGCGTCTGACACGGTCAGTTAAAAAAAATCGAGATTTTCGAAAAATGTTTTTTTTTTTTTTTTTATTATTTTTTTTAATTTTATGCGCAAAATGAGATTTTTTCGGAGTCGAACGTAGCGATCATTCGTAGCGGTCCAATTGCAGATTCAGAATGTGGTAATAATCAGTGTACACATTTTTCATATTTGTACATCGACCCCTGTAACGTCCACGGTATTTGCACGGTAAATAAAAAATACGAACGAACAAACTAATAAAAAAAAAAAAAACCATCACTGACCGAAAAATGCACGTTCTAATTCTGCCTCACGACGGTCACTACGTTCTTCCCCAGAAATGATCCACAAACCCCGTTTTTTTTTAATTTCCTGCAAATTTTTCCATCGTCGTTTCCAACAGATTAAGAAAAGAAAAACAAAAAACAAATTTCTACTTACGCAAACTTGTTTGCTGCAACGAAGAAAAAAAGGAAATCGCATTGATAGACAGGAAACCAAGAAAACTTACGTAAAATAAATGTACAGATTTGTAATGGCATTTCTACTCTTAAGAATATTCGAAAATCGGGGGTCTGTCCGAAGCTCGGAATGCAATAGATATTCGTTCACTTTGATTGCCGACCGTGAAGGAAATAAACAAAAGAGAAACGAACGAGAAACTCCAAGTTCTGAAAAATTCCAGTAAATTTGTACATAATAAAGTAAAAAGCAGATAAACTCACAACATCAACAACAGTCAACAATATAGACTCGTGAAAAGCTCGGTCCGCGCTCCCAAACCTCGTAACAAAGGCTATCAATTAAAATAGTTGATTAGTTGCCATGTTGACACCAAGGCCCTTCACGTATTTTACAATATTTACCAGTCATCCGCGGTAATGGGAGAGAAAAAAATACACAATCACACACATACACATGTTCAGAAGAAATCTTACTATTAAACGCTAAGCTGGATGAAGAAGTAAAAAAAAAAAAAAAAACAGCCGATACAAATTCTATCCGAGTGATAAATTGAGAAGAAAAAAGAAAAAGTGCGAGTCGATTGTCGTCGAATCGATAATAAAAAAAAAAATAATAATCGTACAAAGTGTTTCGAGCGTTGTTGCGAATTTGCCATTTTCACAAACCAAAGCATCGTAGGAACCATTGCGTAGTTAGTGACTCATAATTTTTCCATCGAGAGCATCCTTCGGTCATTATTTCACATTTCCAACGATTTGTCTCGATCATTGATCTCGAAAAGTTTCACGTAAATTCATTATTGAAACAACAAGACGTATCGTCACTCTCATTATTCATTTTACACGCCTGCACAATAAAAATTGATACTTTACATCTTCAAGATTTTTTTCATACTACACGACGCTTTCTTCCCCAGCCGAACTTCCGAGAAAACATATTTCTTTTTAAGAATAATGGCCAAAGGCGTTTACATCGTTTTCACGTTTTTTCACCCCACTTCGTTGGTACCGTGACGATGACTCGAAATTTTACAGTCGTTACATCGATAGTAATATTTAAATTAATGGACGAAATCATGAATGCAATGTACGATATCAAAAAAAATTGGTATCAAGCGTTCTTATATATATATATATATATATATATATATATATATATATATATATATATATATATATATACATCGTGTATATATATGTGAATCACCAAAAGGTGTAAATTTTTTTCCTCGAACAAATTCAGACAGAAATTTTTATATAAAAGAGAAGAGAAAAATATCGGTGAAAGCTGCAAGGAAAAAGTTGGGAGGCCTTGAGCTAAATTGAAAGAGCATCAAGTATTTATAAGCATAATCCTTTGAAAATATTTAAAATATATCAATGTTTATTAATTTTTTATGTTTCTCGTTCGTTTCTCAAATTGTGTCTCGTTCGATAATGATCTGCGAATTAAACGACAGCTAGTGTGAATAAGTGTTTAGTATTTTATTTCATTATGAATGAAAAAAAAAAACGAAATACTGTCCTGTATAACGAGAACTTGCGGAATTAATCGTTCCTTTTTTACGTTATTTGATTTTTTTTTTTCTATTTTGCTGTAAATCTTCATGCTCTTCGATAATTTTTTTTTCCGGCAATAAAGAGGTATATACAGAGTGATATGAATGTGTGTTATACGAATACAAGTGTGTTGTAGAAGTGCGAGGAATATTTAATAAAATAATATTAAAATTTAGAACTGCTGGGTCGTTGACGAGACAAACGAAACGAATATAATCCTTCGTATTATTTATCGTTGATGTTACTGCGGTTAGTCGATAATTTTCGGGAAATCAGAAACAAATATTTTTGTTTGTTTACATCTGGGAACTAAAATGATGAGCAAAACTCTGTTTTAGCAAAATTCTGCGTGGTCAGCTCTCGATTAACCTCATCGGGTGAGAATAGAACCGAAAAAATTTGATTTCTTTTTCTGAAATTTTGTCCATTCGCTTATTCACACCTCGAAAAATTGCGACAAATTTTTTTTGGCAAAGAAATAATGATAAATATCTCCGAGGAGGTTTTTTTTTTTATCAAATATGCTGTTGATAAATTTTCATGTGCTTTTCAAGAAACAATAAACACGTGTACACTGTCGGAAGAAAAAACTCGACAAGTTTTTGACCTTGCAGCACTAAAATCTCGTCGTGAGAACATTGAACGTTTTCCGTTAATAAATTATTAGAAACACATTATTTCGAATTTCTGGCAATTTAAACGAGATTTTTACAACAATGATGAGTCGACCGAAGAAAAAAGTGGTTTTTGGTGTTTACGGACCAACGACTTCAGCTTTTAAACGCGCAGCCAGGGCTTTTCGTACTTGAATAATCGATGGTTCTGGTATTTGCGATGCCTCGTAATTTTGCGTACCACGGATGCTCGCTTCGGCTGCTATTTTTGCGGAACCGGGCCTCGCTTTTGTCATCTCCAGTCTTTGACTGCGTGCTTGCTTTTTCAATGCTACCAGTTTGTCGCGACGAGCTTTCAAATACTCTTCTCGTTTCTTCATGTCCTCCGGACTCTCGTCCTGCAAATATGACGTTGAACAATTGATCGAGTCGAGAGATGCCAAATGACAGGTGGATCAAAGAATTTTCCAACTCGTTAAAAAAAAAAAAATTTTGTACGTAACTTGAAGTTTCATTGAAAATTTGACATTTTTTCGTTAATTTTTTTTCCACAGTAAGTAATAAGATAAAAAAAAATTTCTCAATTTTTGCCACGAATAGATTTTTCGGGAATAATCTGAAGAAAATTTATTTCATTTCTAAAGAAAAATAAATTACCATCAGCTTCGTTGGAGACCCTTCGGAGATTCGTAGATTTTTCACACGTGGTTTTTTACTCGGAGCGGCTACCATGGGTTCGAGAGGTAAGAATTTTTTAAATTCACAATTTTTATTGTCGTTCGATTGCGAAGATACTGGAATTTTGTTCTTCGTGTCCTCCTCGATGATATTCAATCGTATTGGGTCCGGGGAACAACTTCTTGAAGATGAGCTGGTCGAAGCTTTCAGAGCTTGTTCCAACAGAACTTTTTCACTGTGGTATTTCGAGGCGAGTCTCTCGTGCTCTTCTTCGAAAGCCAAAGCGTCTTTTTCTCCTGGCTCGTCTTCCTCCTCGCGTTCTTCCATTATTTGTTTGCTTGAAATATTTGAAAATTGCAAAAAAACGAAAATTTGATATTTTCTCAATGAATGAAAAAAAAAATTATTGTATTTTCATAGTGAATATTTGGTATGGGAGAAAATATTACTGGAGCAACTCTTCCATGACCAGTTCGTCGTCGGGAAGACCGTCGCTATCGCACATGAGCGATGCCGGAGTTAATCCAAATTTTTGCTCGATCATATTCAGTGCTTGTAACTGGAGTTCGAGATTTTTTTGTATCATCATACGTTTGAAAATATCGTACTCATTTGCCGCCCATATTTGTTCGAAAAGACACTGTGAATAATTGTTTTATTTTTTAAATATTCTTCTCGTATATTTATCGTTGAAAACCTGGGAGAAATAATTTTTTCAATTCGAATGTTACCTGTTGAAACTGTACGGGTAATTTGGTATTTTTATTCACAGTGCAAGCATGTTCGAATTGCTCAGGGGTGATCCCGATGTCTTCCATATAACAACCGAGCAAAAGATCCACCAAATTTTTATATTCCTGATAAACTTCGCGGTACTCTTTGCTGTCTTCGGTATCAGCTTCAAAAACTGCACCAAGAAATTCATTCACTCGTTAAAAGCAGAACGAAATATCGACGTATTTGCACGTCAAATATTGGATTTTTTAAATGAGGAATTAAAAAGAATGGGAGAAAATTTCTATGGGAAAATGATAATTCAATGCGTTATAGTGAAAATAGAACATCGATCAACATTCACAGTCGCACTTACTGAGAGATTTTTCTTCGATGAAAGTAAGCAGAGGCGCCGACCAAATAGGACCTTGTAAAAATCCGACGAGTGAATCGAAAACCCACGCGCTATCCTCGCGATCCGTCATTTTTTCGTTTGATAATCAAAGTTTGAACAAATTTTCCGAAACGAATTTATTTTCACTCGTTTTTCCAATCAAAAATTATGGAACGAACGTCGCTTTCCAACGTTCCGGAATAGTGTGATAACCCAGCGGGTTTTAGTAACCATAGAGATACCCGAATCAAAACACACCATTAAAGTATATACGATGTTTTCAGCGTTGCGGCAATATCCGAATAAAATAGACACACGTTCCGCCAATATTATAGATTTTTTCTATTTGCGGCCAAAACGAATGATCCTCACTGCCCCAAAGGACGTCAAATCCTGAATATTAATGTTATTTGTCGATGTTAACAGCTACGCTGACATAAATTAAGGAAATAACAAACACTATTCCACACAAAAATATCCTCTCGTTTATTCTATCTTTCATATTGCAGCATATTTTTTCAGCCTTATTCGATTCAATATGGAAAGAATTACAAGAAATTATAGAAACGCTACTCAAGCGGTCGCTGATAAAAAACTTAACTAAACAAACATCGTTTTTTTTCATTTCTGCTTGTCAACTCATTACGTTTTGTCGTTTTCTGTAACAGCAACAATAATAATAATACGATAGTATAATAATGATGATAATGATCACAATGGAGTGGGTCACGTGAATGAAGAGCTTCAGCCGGTGCCCGCTCATCCACTGTGCCACTGTGTACTGTCGAGTGTGGCGCTAGCATCGAATTGTCTTCCTCACATGGAATGTTGATATATCTCAGTGATTTCGATTTTGATGCAAAAAGAATTCAGTGAAATATAAGAAAATGTCGAAGGCAGGACGTATGAAATCATTGTCAAAAATAATTGAGAAGGTCGACCACAGCTCTACATTAAAGACCAATATTCCTGCTGGATTGGCCTCTCCTGCTCCTCCTCTCGGTCCTATGCTTGGACAGGTTAGTTTTTTACGCCGACAAGAAATTTGCATTGTTATTCCAATCTCTCGAGCAATTGTGTCTTCGTTATACATTTTTGGTTATCTGCTTTTTCTTTGCCCTAGAGAAACATAAATATAGCCTCGTTTTGCAAAGATTTTAATGCACGAACGGAAAATATCAAGGAAGGAATTCCTTTACCATGCAGAGTCAAAGTCAAAGGTGATCGATCGTACGACCTCATTATTCATCAACCTCCGGCAACTTTCTTTTTGAAACAGGCCGCAGGAGTTCAAAAAGGGAGAATGAGTGGTGGTAAATATTACTCGAATTTTTAAACATCAAGAAACACTATAGTTGGTTCGTACCAACCATCACTTTTTTCCCTGTGCCCAATTCGAGGCACGATCAAAATTGCAATTCGCACAGAGTCTCCAACAAAAATTATTGACTTTTTCCCTCCTTTTCATTTTTGCGACTAGGTCATTTGACAATTTAGCAAATGTATTGAAAAGTATTCCAACTTTTTTCTAATGTCGTCGAGTTAAAAAAGCCAACGGATTCTCCTCAGTGTGTCAAGAGAAAGCCCGTCTGGCACAAGAGTTATTCCCTCATCTGCTGCGATACAGAGATTTTGAATCGGTTCTTGATTTTCAGTAGGATTTGTGTCACTAAAATGTCAGTGTAGAGAAAATTCATTTAAAAAAAAATTCAAAATTTACTCAATCATTCAAAAAAAATTTTGTGAATTCATTTCATTATTTTTCTCAGAAAAAATATGCTTTGCATAAAGATATTGGCTGCAGTAGTTTAGCCCCTAGTCATGTTCAACATCCACACCCGGACACTGTGAAATACTTCAATAAGAAAATTAAAGAAATAATTTCTAGGAATTCTAATGCCATTTTGAATGAAATTGCAGATGATAATGTCGCTGGTAAAATAACGCTCAAACACCTGTACGAAATCGCTAAAATAAAATCCGCCGATCCGCCTTTGGCTCTTCAATCACTTCAACAAATCACACAAATGTTGGTCGGAGTTGCTCGCACCTGTGGAATCGAAATTGTAAGAGATTTGGATCCCGTTGAGTATGCAGAATTTCTTACGAAACGAGAAGCAATAGTCGCTGAACAGATAAGAGCATTGCAGGAAGCCAAAGAAGCCAAAATGTTGCGAACAACTTAGTGTATCTGAATATTTATTATGTATAGATTGGTTTTGTTATGAAATGTAATAAATCTAGTTCTTCATTGAACTGCCGCGTACAAAAAATAACTTTTTCATGAGAAATACAGGAATTATCCAGTCCGCAATTATACCCGAATAATTTAACTAATCTTCATTTTTCATAGCGACATTTTTTGCGTAGAAATTTTAATTAAGTTCTTAACAGTAAATTACAGAGGTTACAGAAAAATTTGTGATAACAGTTACAAACTTTTTTTCCATTTATTCATTAAAGTGTCGTATACATCATTATTATTCTTTATAACTATTGGAGTTTAATCAAACTATTTTCATAAATTTATTCTCACCGATGTGTTATACAACATTATGATGAAAAAATTCGCCTCATAAAAGTTTTGTTACTTGAATCTAATACAGTGGTCCGCATGTTACAAATGTTGTTGATGGTATTATTTTAATCATATCACGAGTATTATTGCTCGGTTATTAAATTTTTCAGGTGTACAATTGAATTTAGTAACAGCAGGAAACGTTGGATAGATTTTTTCTTATAATCATTTACTTAAACCCAATATTATGGAAAATGATTCTAAACACTTCCGTTGGTCGTCTACTGAGACTCGCGACATGTTTCACGGTTTGAGCTTCTGAATATCGAATCAGCTCGGTGATAACCCGGTTCAGGGGTAGATGAGATTTTTTGTGATGAATTATGGAATCCCTCGCTGCCGTCAAACCCGAATCCAACTTTGCCGTCCCGTCCAAGTCCCGCGCCGCCGTCCCGCCCACGCCTCCCATGTCGCCATCCCGTCCAGGTCCCGTACCGCCGTCCCGTCCTCGTCCCACGCCGCCATCCCGTCCAGGTCCCGTACCGCCGTCCCGTCCTCGTCCCACGCCGCCATCCCGTCCAGGTCCCACCACGCCGCCGTCCCGTCCACGTCCCGCGCCGTCGTCCTGTCCACGTCCCACGCCGTCATCCCGTCCAGGTCCCACGCCGTCGTTCGATCCAAGTTCGAAGTCGTTGTTCAGGTCAAACCCTAGGTCGCAAATCAGTCCGGGTCGCTCGCCGTAGTCGAGTCCAAATGGAGGTTCGGAATGTCGTCCGACCGTCAAATGAAAGTCTCATGAAGTCAAGTAAAATGTCTATTGAGTTAAAGTCATATGTCGTCAGGGTATAGATGTCTGTCGAGTTGAAGTGGTGTGTCGCTTATTATAGATTTTCAACGAGTTGAAACGTATGTCGTCCACTATAAATTCGTTACGAGTTAAAGTCTCGTCTCTCTCGGTACCAGTTCCTTCTGAGTCTGATCTTGATACACTGTGCTGCCATGATGTGACGCCCCACTTCTTGGAGTAGAGTTCGATATTTTCGGTAAATAAATCGAATTGACTCATCGATTTTTGTTCAACTCTCTGGTGTTATTTCAGTCGTCAGTCAGAAAGTAATATTTTGAAGTTGATATATCCCCAGTCGTGTAATTGAGATGCTTGAGTTCGTCAATAAAAGTCCAGATGCTATCCCCAGTTGTTGCCGTTACTGAAGATTATTCTTGTGGGTAGTGAAATCTTATATTATTGTCATAGATGTAACCATATCATGTTTCCCATATTTTCTTCAGTTGTTAAAGATCATCCATTGGTCAGATTTTTTTTTGTAAATATAATACGGGAACTAGCTAGTGTGTAAGTTTTCGCTAATGTTTGAGATTCGAAGTATCTGCTGAAATTCCAGTATATCGCCAGTATTTTCAGAGAATATCAGATTTTAAAATTCACGTTCTATCCCTTCATTATTCGTCAAAAACGAAGTCCATTTTCACAACCTCTAAGAACGTTCTTTCCCATCCTAATTTTCTATCTTCGAGAATTAATTCCGTGTAATTAATCCTACTGTACAAAATGTCCTGGGGGGTTTAATAATGAATTTTGTAATTCAATAGTATTTAGACTATGGATCTAGTGTCTCAATATTTCTGCAATTCTGACCAATAATTGGAATCTAAGTGACAGTGACACAGCTCCTAATCTGAGTGAATTTGTGGAAAGTATGTTCATGTATTTTTGGAGAATCTCAACTTTAGATTTCCTCTATAGATCATATGAAATCTCGATGAACGTGCTTGTTATTGGAGCCTTGTCGAAGTGATGAAAGTAACAATGGAGAGAACTTGGTCTAATGTTTCCGGCGATTGTCGTTATTTCCAGAAAGCTGGAAATCCTTTTCTTCATTGTAAAAATCCCACGTTGTCTTGATGTACATTATTCATTTTCCCGGTGCAGGGTATCCCGCGTCGTCCAGATGTCCATAATACGTCGTTCTCATCCAGAATCCAACGTCCGTGCCCAGAAGTCCCGAATTTCCACGTCGTCATCCAGAATCCTAAATCCCTCGTCGTCTTCGCAGATGTCTCCGTTCGAACGCGTCGCGATGTCTTCGTTCTTCTATCTTCATACCTGAAAACCCCCGTAAAATGTCCCCTACTCTGCTCATGTATTTCTTTCGTTAATTTTTTTTTTTTTACTTTATGTTCTTGGTTTCATTTTTTTAATTTTTTTTTTTCAAGACAATATTTTTCATCATTTTTCAATAAAAAAATTTTCATTACTTTTTCAATCACGTTTTTTTTTCTATTTTTTTTTTATGCTATCCTTTCTGTTTCTTTTCATTATTATTTTTTTTTTTTTTTAAATATTTTTTCACTTTTTTTTCTCTTTTTTTCTTCTTTTCATAAAGCTTTTCGGTTTCTTTTTTTTTTTTATCAATTTTTTTAACTGTTTTTTCCATTTTTGCAAAATCTTTTTTTTCGTTAAATACCATGAATGCAGAGATCATTTTTTAACAATGCTTAATACTGAGGCAAAATCGCCAATCCAGAACTACAATTCTTGAAGCGTTGCACGAGCCACGAAATCCGCGTAGTCGTTGTACCCTGTGTATAGAAAGTCCCACGTCGTCGTTCTGTAGCCCATCAAAAGCCACGTCGCCATTACCCAGTCGAGGAAGTCCCGCGATGTCACCGCCCAGTCCAGGAAAATCCCTCCCATCGTTGTCCAGTCCACGAAGTCCCGCGTTGTCGTCGTCCATCCACGAAGTCCCCAGTTGTCGATACCTATTCGGAAACGTTCCGCGAAATTGCCGTTGAATCTGATGGTCGGTCTCGTCGATTTTTCATTGAAGAAGTTCCGGATCAATGTCCAGCAGCCAGGGAAATTGGTGGTTGTTAAGTGTTCAGCGAGGCAATTTCGTGTGATTGTCGTCCAACTCAAGTTGATGATGAAAACTCTGAGTTGTTAATATTCAGGCCAGTATATAGAACACAGTGCATTGACGGCTGATTTTGGAATGCCCGCGTCTTCGGCGGCCCGTCAGGGAAGCACCGGGCCCTTATTATCCCGATCTTGAAACTCTCGCATCGCTATCTTCCGGTCCACCAGTTCCACGTCGTTGAGGCCCGTAGATTTCAAATTATCGATGTCCAGACCAGGAAGTCGCGCTCCGTCGTTGTCCATTCCAGAAGTTAAGTCTCGTCGATGTCCACTCCAGGCAGTCCTGCGTCGTCGATGTCCACTCCAGGAAGTCCCACGTCATCGATGTCCACTTGGAGATGTCCCGCGTCGTCGATCCCCGCTCCAAGAAGTCCCGCGCCGTCGATGTCCACTCAGGGATGTCCCGCGTCGTCGGTGTCCACTCCAGAAAATCCAGCATCGTCGATGTCCGCTCCAGGCAGTCCCACGCCATCGATGTCCACTCCAGCAAGTCCCGCGCCGTCGTTGTCCGCTCCGGAAAGTCCCGCGTCCTCGATGTCCACTCCAGGAAGTCCTGCGTCGTCGATGTCCACTCCACGAAGTCCCGCGTCGTCGATGTCCACTCCAGGAAGTCCAGCGACGTCGATGTCCGGAAGATCTCGTGCAGCCAGTTCGTAGTTGTTGAATCTTCATGTCTAGCAACTTCAAGAGTTTACAGCATGTCCTTGACACTGTAGAATTCTGTTCGGTAGATCATCTTCATTGTTGGCTCCGTTTCATACGTTTGCCACCTGAAATCCTTTTCTCCAACCACCCAATCGTCTCATCCATTTATTTTTCCTTTTATCTGGCCAACGACAATTTTCTTTCGTACATACATGTGTTTTACTATTTGCATACTGATAACATTTTTTTTTCATTTTTTTTAGAATCAAACTATTTTTTTTTTTACATTTTCGTATTTTTTTTCTTTTTTTTTCATTTTTTTGTCAATATTTTATTTACTTAGTTTTTTTTTCACATATTTGGCAATTAATTTTGTTTTCATTTTTCATTCTTTTTTGTTTAATAATTAAAATATATATCTATATCTATTTGTCATTTATATTCTTTTTTCTCTTCATGATTTTTTTTTCATCTTTTTAGGTAGCATTTATTTTTCTCTTTTTTTTTCAAACACCATGTATGGAGAAATCTCGAGGATAGTGTTGGGCAGCAAAGGATTTTTCAGCAGATTAATCCGATATTTTTTTAAGGAAAGTTCAGAAACCCTCCCATTAGCTCAACTATCCGCAAAAAGAAAGTGTTGAAGAATAGGAAATATCGCTCTTCGAGTAGTTTGGCACGAATAATCTGTAAGGTAGAAGAAAAAACGCGAAAATAAAAATAAAACTCACTTTCAACGCCGCCAGAACGCAATTGTTGCACACGTGAAGAAATAAGAGATAAAAGGCATCGCACCTTTGATATTGGTAGAGCGATGCTTTTCGGCTGGAACTCTGCACAATTGGTCGAAGTTTTGGACGCAGAAGCAGTTGTCTATGAATGAAATCCGCAAGAAAAACCCATCTGGAGAGATCCAGATCGCCCGACAGACACCGCCAAAGACACTCGACAATTCGATGACGATGATGATGATCGATAAAGCTCAGGAAGATGACGGCGACGATAACCGAGGCTTCGGAAATGTTCGGAAAAACGACCATGAAGGGGGAAGAGAGCAGCCATTCTCGCTCGGAAGGGACGTAAGCAGAGCAGGACAGGAATATCCCTGGGCAACGGTTGAATAATCCGTCCTCTCAGCGATGTATCCACTCTCCGGCCGAGGAATACGCCCAACTCATCTCATCGACCTTCAAAAAGTCTTCTCGTTCCCACAACTTCTGCAGAACGATCTAAAAGATCTAAGCTGCTGAGAGAGTTGGAAGTTGAGACTTTTTCGGGGAGGGACGACGATCGGTGCGATCAAGCCAATCAAGAAGTTGAAGCAGCCACACGTGTCTGATCCAGGCTTTCACACTCTCTGGGTTGCCCACCGAAGACTCAAGACTCAGTGGTTGCTGGTGAGAAACTATGCGAGCGCAGAGGACCAAAAACCCGTCCAAAGACCGCAATCGGGTATATTGGAACACCAGCGCCGAACCTTTTTTCGTTCTTTCGTAACCGAAGATTGTTCTGTCTCTGGTAGAGACGGACCTCTTAACGACATTTCTCAGCTCTTCGTGTAACTCTCCCAAGCCAAATTTTCTAGAACACTTGATTAAAGAACGAGGGCGGGGGAGGAAGGAAAAATATAAGGACATAGGTTTGCTGACTCACGTAAATCGCACAGGCCTGTGTCTTTCTTGTATTCGTAGTATTCAGTCAATCGTCGTGAACGTTTGCCTTCTTCCCCATATCCGTATGACTTTTTCACTCTGTCGTTCTACCCAGGAAAGGGAAAATACGCCTTTGTTTCTCACTCGTGACTCAGATACGTAGAAGGAAAAAAACGTGTATATCCTATCTGTTCCGATGCTGCCTCATTATAGCTGGACACCAGCTTTCTCGCTAGTTTCCTAGATGGTTGAGAGCTCGTTTCTAAAGCAATGAAACATACGCGGGCCTTCTATTCCGCCAGATAATCGCCAAACATAGGAATTCTTCGCTTTGTTCCAAAACTTGGTCGAACGTGCAAATCTTCGATGCCTTAGCTTGCCCCGAACGTTGGATATCCATCCGGAATTTAATAGTTTTCTATTTCGAAAAAATCTCAAAAAAAAAAAAAACAATCTCGCTACTGGTAACCCAGTACCAAAAAGCATTCCGCTTTTTTCCACAACTTCTCTTTTCTTCAGCTCTTAATCGCTTACCGATAATGCCAAACGAATCAAGTGACATGTCTAAAATAAATGTGCTAATTGCTTTTGACTAGAATCAATTGTAACATCCAAAGTGCATACCTTTTTGGCAAAAGGACGGTGAAATATTTGATTGTGTTTTTTCGTTCTCACAAATCCCTTCGGTAGTTGGACATGTCGTACTTGGTGTATGGTTAAAAGGTGGTGACGATGGGTGACGCGAGAAGACAAGTGGACATTGGTGCACCATCAAGATCAAAGTTTCTTCGTGCCAGACACATTACGGGATGTGTGTCGGTGTTTTCTTTCGGCCCTGTTCCGTCATTTCTTATTGCGCAATGTAGCAAAGATCCATATAATTTGTAATATTGCGGGAGCATCTAAAGGCGATGAAACCACTTAGCATGCTCAATATTCGAAAGTCAGCAAATTCGTCAAAGAAGTCGCTCGATGTGGCTAAATATATACTTTTGTGCATTACCATATTTAAAGCTCTTTCCTCTCGTGGAAGTAATAATATTCTACCACTGAGCTCGGTTTTTCATATTCTGAAATACCTCCAAAAATATGGATGAAGAAAATTAGTAGCCCCCACCCCGACCCCACCAAATAAGGCATGATTTATTAAATCCCAGTTGTGAAGTGCGCGGGTACATAAGTACAAAATACTTTGGACAACAATTACGACCGATTGTCGTATACCATACGGTCCCACTAGTATCGCACACAGATTTCCTTTTTTTCTTTCCATCAAAATATTCGACAAATCGACAAATTCTTCAAGCAGAATATTTGGCGCGTCATACACGTAATATCGAACAGCGTAATAAAACAAAATTGCAGCACACTACTCGAATTAACAAGTTATTACACAATTCGTAGTCAAATTCACAATGCTAAGTTGGTTACTTTTGTCTGTTGGGGCATGTGTATGCATTTTGTTTGTTTTTTTATCAGTCTCGTAATAAATTCACTCACCGAATTCTTCTAGCAAGAAAGCCACTTCTAACGCAAGTATTGTGTTCGTCCAATCCCGCAGTCACTCGTCTTTCAGGCTCATGGAAGATTTGGATAACATTGAGATTCGATCGAATGGATTAACGCGTTCCTGCCGTGCGGATCATTTCGGTTTGAACGTACAAACTAAGGCGAATTCCACATCAGGGGCTCGTGATCATTCGTCCCAAACGAAAAACACATGGATGCTCATAAGCCGAGCCAACTTAACTATTTGCGGCGTAACACCATTTTCTCTTGGTTTTTTGCGACATTAAATATATAACACATTCAATGATTCAACTTTCGTAACTTGCACAATAAAATATTAGAGTTACTGCACAACACAACTTTTTTGATTCACTATTATACGCTTCAAACTCGTGGGCGATAACAACAAAACTATAAGTGAAGAAGAACAATAATTGCTTTTGAAAATTGCTCACAGACCAAAGATCGAAAACTATCAACATTTCGTTATTTGAAACTGCACAATTCGCAACACTTCGAACGCAAACTAAGGGAGCTTAAAGATGGGCCACCCACAAATATTAATACTTTTACCACGAAATAAACAATCGGTTGTTACGAATGCGGGTGCCAAAAGCGAACTGGGATTTCTTGCAGACGTTTCGTGTTCTTATTTTTCAGTGAGTGCGCGTCAAATTTCCTTCAGCCGGTGGTGCTCAGGGTGATTATTTTTGCGTTCTCAACATCTACAAACGATATTAATCCAGACAATAAAAGCCTCCGCTAATCCAATTTCCAAGGTTCTCTATACGCGCGTGCTTTTTCTCGATCGCTCGGGTTAGACACTGCTTTTGGTTGGGTTCTCTGGCGTGTAAGGAGAAAGCCGGATCCGAGATAGTACATTGAAATTGCGTGACTGGATAAGAATTATCTTTTCAAGCGCGTTTTCGTCATTGAAGTATCGATCCCAACCGATAATTACAGGATGGTGTCTCTTCGATTACTGACATTTTCTGTATTCTTTGTTCTTTCTAAAAAAAAGTTGATTAATATGCCCCTCCCCGTGAAACCCGCTTCCAAAAATTCTACTTTGATTACCTGGGTGATAAACGTCGATCTACTGGATATACTTTTTCACCAATGGATTGGACAAATATACACGTTCCAAAGTTTGCCTTTGTTTCTCCTGTCTTCCGTCGTCGGGAGTGTCTTTTCTCTTATTTGCTCTATTCATTTTGCCTCATTCCTCGACCGATACTTGGCAATCTTTGTTGCTATATCTGTTATTCTTCGGTCAAAGTTACACTAAAAATGACAAAAAGAAAGGGCATCTCCGACAAAGCACAAGACCCGAGTGAAACCACGATGACTGGAGTTCTCATGCGATGCTACACAACTGCTGTGATGTAGTACAAAAAAAGAGACAAGCAACAGTTAGAATTTGGCCGCTAAACGGCAGATTCTCAGCGGCTCAATCTACGATCCCAATATTCATATCGATATATAAATATATATATATATATACATATGTGTACACGAAAGAAAATGGTGTTAAATAATGCGTTACCTCGTAAGCTTTTTCGGATCAACGAGTTTCTCAGGATATGGAAAAATACTCAGCCACGAATAATCTGAGAAACAAATTTAGCAAAAGATCCCGAGAAAATGTTACAAGCATCTTCGAGCCAAAGATGAAGAAAAAACGGTTTGCACGGATCCAAAATATTGGTCATAATGTGCAATGATTCTGTCTCATTCATTGCGGAATAATGAAAATGAAAATGTTCGTGTATGATTCTCACGTATCGATGAACTTTTTGGGGATATCCTCTGCCTATTATCGTATTCTTGTCTCTTCCGGTCCGAAGTTGTCTCGCAGTGTGTACCCTAAAGCATCAGAGGCTTTGACACGTGTGCGCTTGCTTCGAAGGTCCTGTGGCTCAAAAAACAAAAACGTGCTTTTTTTTGCCCAACGTCGATATCCCCACCACAAAACATTGTCAACAATCAAACGACATGTCACAACAGTTACGAGATATTTCAACAATGGATATGGGAGAAACGTACTTTACCAGATAAACAGAAAAAATGAAGAAATATAAATGTGACGGAGGCCCAGAAATATTCTTCACTGTTGATTGTAAGGACAAATTTGTTTTTACGCATGTTTCCTGCGTTCGGGTTTCGCTCTTCAAGAGGTTTTCATTATCCGCTTTATCCAATCTATTTCTGGGACTCGAGATTTAAATATGGAGAGAAAAAAGCAAAGTAATTTCTTTCATTTTCGAACCTGATTCTGTTCTAAATGATATAATGTGTGTACGTCCAGGAAAATGTATGGTCAGCTCACAGACATGGTTCTAAGTCGTATCATCCGGCGAAACGGTTAAACTGTCTTCTCTTTCTCTCTCTTTCTCTTTTTCACCCGTTCGTTCAGCGACTTCCGGTCGGCACGTTCATGATTTATTCCTGCGGTGATGAAACACAAAAACCCCAGATTTTTCCCGTCTATTTTTAAACCCTCAATTATACCTTCAAGGTTTCAGGCTCGTAGTTTGTTTCTAAGTGTACTTTGCGCAGGTTACCGCCCAAAGTGATGCGTTATTTCGAGGGATTTGTCTCGCTTTCTCTCCCGCGCGCAGACTCCGCCTTTACTCGTATTGTTCTTCGGATTTCTCGTTTCATACAACGATCGCTGTCGTTCCTGCGACTAAAAATAATCGTTTTCCCCGTTTTCCCCGCCCACATGTGCGAATCGATGTTTGCGTTTTCCAGTCCAAGTCTTTCGTTTCAATAACAACGTCATATAATAGAAATAAATTTAGTTTCTACGTAACGATTTTTTTCGGTTGGTTCTCGCGCCTCCAACTCTGCGTCATCCTGGAGATTGTGAGTGGCGCCGTCCTGGTTTCCACCAAGCCGCGGCTATTCTCGGATTCTTCTGAAGCGAAAATAACTTGCTCAGGATTCCCCCCCTCCCCCTCACTCGACAGCGCCGAGATAGTGACAAAAGTTTACGATACCGTGAGCAAATATACGTGTCGAGAGACTCTCGACATAGAGGCGTTTTTTTCTGTTGTTTAGATTAAATGATCGTAAGACACGTGTACCTCTTTCGTACTATAACTCATTGGTTCGATTGTATTCTGACCGCTCGGTCCGGTCCTCAGCAGGGTGAGAATAAAAAATGAAGGCGTTCACCGGTTCCCCCTTCGATCTAGAACACAACGCTAACGCGCAACACATGTGCTATTTTTTGTTTGTGTCTTTCGATCTACCTCTGCAACCGGATAATCGCCGAGGAGAACTCCACACTGTGGCGTCTTGACCGCAAATGCAATGACACGGGCCAACGTTCACCTTGGTAATCTGTGAAAATATCGTTATTCCGAGCGCCCATTTCGGGCCACACTCTTTCTCTTTTCGTCTACTTTGATATTTCTTAGAGGTTAAGCGAAAAACGATAGTTCCTGTTATGAATAATAAAATCGTAGATTTGTCCACTCAGATATGAATAAATAGCACGAATTGCTCGTAGGGAAAATGAAGATTTTTTTTGAATAGATTTATCTGGCTGTTGCTAAATCGTTCCATGCATAAAATCCTGAATACCTGAGGACCTCATAATCTGTTAGTTTTTCTGTTTCTGATCGACTGTCGCAGAACATATGGTGATGGGTTGTGTGGGCGAATATCGGTAGTTGTTGAACCACCGTAAGTGCGCGTCCGAATGCCGCCAGAGTTGATGACCATTCGGGTGAGAAAAGCCCGAAGTGTTTTCAACGGCCTGGACGGACGCGGCTTGAGAAGCAGCTCTCCGTGATTCTTGGATAGAATGCCAAGGAGCCCAATGTCTGCATACCTGGGAAAAGACTACTACTTTCTTCCACGAGGGCGGGTGTCCGTGGCCAAAGGAATTGTTTTTAAAATAAACATGGAATCAGCTCACCAAGCTGTAATCAGCTTTGTTTTTGCCGTACCGCGCGATTTTCACGCTTGTGTCATTTGCGTTGTTTTTAAATCGCTCGTCCCTTTCAGTCATGGTTATAGTGCGATGGTGAAGAGCGTGTGGGTGCGAAGCTCGAGGATTCGTTTTTCGCTAAATCGTGCTAGAGTGCGGTTGAAAGAGCGGTAGTTCGGCGAGCGTCGAACCTATATTTTTGTCTTTCAATTCTTTCTTTCTCCTTCTCTCTGACTTTCCTTCAACGAACGTTCCACCAATCTCGAGTCGAGTCTTGTCCAACTTCTAGAAAAGACAGATCTCCTTCCTCCTCCTCTTTCCCCCCTGCGCAATCAAGTTTCCCCAGAACGCAGAACAAAAAAAAAGAAATTCCTCACCGAGGTCGCATTCGTATATCGGTATTCGGGCGCATATATTTCGTATCTTATGTAGGCTTATCTAGGCAGCAGCATCAGACCGGATAAGAAGATGACGGTCAGACAGCATCGGAAGATAACGTTTCGCGCCCATATTCTCTCACTCTCACAATAGGAATTTCTAGGATGATGACAATCCGGTACTGAAAAGGATGCATGGTGATTAATAGTCAATGAATTCAAATCGAATTGCGTGATGAATAGTAACATTCAATTTTCAAAATAAAAAAAAAAACTTTTTCCTGCGTGTAGATTTTTTTTTTCAACAACATTTATTCATGTACGTTTACGTCTCCTGTTCTCCATCTATAAAACAGTGTGATATTAAGCTTAGCGATATTTATAAGTATCATATATATATATATATATTTAAATCTAAATGTTTATGTACAAGTCAATTCAATGTGAATCGATGATAATAACCTTCACAAGATTGTTGGCAGTTGCGATAACGGAACAAAAAGAAAAATTTACATTGAGACAATTTGTCGCAGCATTGGCAATGAAAAATAATAATGAACCGCAGTGGCGTAGTAATCCTAAAAATACTTTTCTCTGTGATATTGAGATATCCAAAATAATTTTTAATTCTCATATCTGTCGTCAATAAGGAACTTTAACGTTACTTTAAGTAAAAAAAGAAGAATGATAACAAAAAATGGATTAATTGGGTGTTTTGTTTGTTTGTTTTTTGTCGATACGCTCTACAAACCAAACGGTAGGATCGTCACTAGAGAACTCGGCGCACGGAGCTCTGTCTCTGTCTCTGTCTCGCTCTCTCTCTCTCACGTGGTGAGCAGCCGGCGTTGATCACTCTGTAGTCGAACATGAAGTCACTCATACCGGACTATTCTTCGAGATTTCCATTCATCTCTCAACCTCCCTCCCTCTTTTATTCTCCCTCTCTTTCTCTCCCCCCGCCGCATTGACCCTCATTGCCATGTCAAACGGTGCGGAGACTGCAATTAAAAAACATCCGGATATACATCGGGATATTGGATTGATCTTGATTTTAATCTTCGCGTAAGGCCTGTACGCGCGTACATCCAAAGAGAATAAATGTCTTTTGCTTCGTGCGAAAAAAATCTGGAACAAGTTTATTCGCGCGCTTAGTTAGACTTCTCGCAGGATGATAACTCGGAAACCACTCCCCGCCCCTGTAGATATGTCTTTAAGTTGAATTAGACAGAAATACAAGAACGCGACGCCATCTTCGGACACTTCTTCTTCGGCTTTTAGGCTTTCCAAGCCACTTCTGGAACTATCACAACGACTTTGTTGTGGATAATGGGTTTTCCGCGTTCATGATGACCTTTGAGTCGCTTCACCGCTGTACCGGCGCTTTGACAGAACTGAGTTTGGATATGAAATTGTCGAGGCTGCTCAATTCCGGGCAAAGTTCGCTCGACCACACCTTTTTACTGTCCACGTTAACACCGTCTTGACAATCCATTGCTTCACCGTTCGATGTATTGTGGTTGTTGTTGTTGTTTTCGCTCGTTTTATTGTTATTGTTGACCGCCATTTGTTGTTTGAGCTCCTGCCAGCGATTGATTCTGGCCACTTGCTTCCTTCGTAATTCTTGCTCCGCCTCCAACAACGCATAACCAAGAACTGCTTCGACTCGGATATTGCGCCGTCGACTCCGCAGGTACTTGATTTTCTTCGTCCTCACTTTGGTGATCCAACTGAACAATTGCTCCGTTGAACTCAGCTCTTCGTACTCGGCGTCGTTTTGTCTAAGCGTCGCACCCATTTTCTTTTTCGTCGCGTGATTTTTTTTCAACATTAACGAAAACGAATCAACACTCGAATTTTGGCTCAATTTCGTACTTTTGGAAATGAATTTCTTCGTGAAATTGCCAATTTGAGGCGCACAACGATTATAGAAAGCCGACTCGAAAGTTCTTTTGTAATTCGATTTTTTCCGACGTAGTTTGCTTCTCGAACACTAAACTATTTGAGGAATAATCAACCAATTTAAACAAAACACCAACCTGTAGCTAGCTCGTGTTTTATCGTACTGAAGACACACTTTCCCGTTACTTTGTTGACGGAAGTTTAGAATATTCAATTCAAACAATCAACTAATAAAATAAAGAAAAAACTTTGACTTTTGATTCTCCAGCTTGGAGATATAGAAAGCTACAACACTTGAGCGCTAGACACAGCCCCCTCACCGCTTGAGATCGCTCCGAGGAATGCCGTTCGTCAGCAACTGGGTGGGGCTTTATATACCCCTCGTCGAGCAAGAACACTGTGTTACTCCGCGCGATCGATAGAAAGTAGTCCCGCGTCTCTCCCACTCATGATACTACTTTTAGTCATTATTTCTTGTTGAATTTCTGCATAAAACGACAATGCGAAGCATTTATTGAAATTTGTATCAATATTTGGCTAATTATCGGGATGAGACGTGTGAAAATCCTGGTTTTCCGTTATGGACGCTGGCGTAGTAAGTTGCAATGCGGTCATTCCCTCCAACATTTTGCGCGTCGCCAGAGCTCTTGACGCGCTACGTCGATCGTCCTTTTCTTCTGTACACGCGACGTTGCCACACTTTTATATTCCGTTTTACCCTTCCTCGCATATACACAATGACGAATAAGTTGAATTTCTCTAGGTTATTCAATGACGCGTACCGTAATTTCAGAGGAATAATTAACGAAGTAATGGTTCGGCCGATTTTCAATATCGTATAATTTTTTCGTTGCGACAAGCAACGCCTTCGCTCTGTGCATCTTGCTTTTCGACTCGTGCTAAACAGAGAACACACTGACCTTTTATGAAGCTACGCTAGAAAAACATAAAATGTCAATGCTAATAATGCGACTCCTTTAATTTCGTAAATCGCAATAATATTCTCACATTTTCGTCAAACTTGATCTCTTACGATTCTTTTCATAATTATAGGTGGTCGCTTTATATATAATTGTCGTGGGAATGAATCATCGAATAAATATGAATCAGCGTTTTCTATACATATATCATTTACTCCGTGTAGACAATGATGCTAAAATTGGAGACTGTAGAATTGATTATTTTCCATCAATTTCAGGAAATTTCTGTGATCTATGAAATATTCCCAAATTGTTAAAGCCTCGGACACATTTTTTCTCCGTGTTCCACGGTATACGTGTACATTTACTCGTAGAGAGATCGAGAAGCTTCTTGAAATCTGGCAACGCTGTGACCGAGAGGAAGTCTCCTCTCTCTCTCTCTGTCTCTTCCCCTCTGTTTTTCTCATCGCGTCGAAACGAATTTCACCACAGCTGTATTCTTTCTCCTTTTAGAAATTATGACGCAGGACGCACGTACTTGTTACACATTATCATTATAAATATATATTTTGCGTAGAACGAGTCAAAATCGACCGGCAAAAATAAGCATTGGTAAAATTGAAGTGCATGGGATGACGAGAGACTTGAATCGCGTAGCATTTTATCAAAATTCAGAGAATTTTTATAACTCTTCAGAGATGCTCCACATTTCCCACGCACTATATTAGAAAACGATCGTGACAATTAATTACCAATTCATCGAAAAAAACGATGCATTCGTAATCGTTGTTCGTGCTCGTTATAACATGGCCGACTTTTTTTGGTCTGTGTTGGTTTTACCACCAATAAGTTCATCCATACAATCTTATGCTAACCGAAAAACATTTTCAAGGTCATAAAAAGTACGAAAATCAATATTCTGTGCAAGACATCGACATCGGTATATATATATTCCGTTCTAGAGGTTGACGCGATAAACGACCATTTTTCATGAAATTTGTCACGAAACGAGACGATTAGTGAGTAAATATTTTTGAAATTTTGATCAACTGAATGCTATACGCATCGTTCGCATCGCCGTTGAGTCGGAAAAACGTATTTATTCATAACCGAAATGTGTTTTTTGCGATGCGTAATAAATGATTTTCTGGAATGTTTCATAATATTACTCAAATTGTATCATTTGATATCGAGAATTTTATTTTCAAGCGCGTTTTTGTCATATCGAACATATACAAATGCTATCGATGCAAAAAATTTACGAAAACCGAAAATGGCGAGGGTTTTTGTCTCATCCAGTAAAGACGAGACGATTTCGACAAGGAAATTTCAGACGCAAAATGTTGTTTCGACCTTCTGGCGATATTAAAAAGAGACTCAAACGGCGACAATTCTCTTGTAAAAAAAAAAAAATTCCCCATAGCGCAGCTGCTTCGCTTCCTTGAAACAGAGCGTTCCTCTCCGCCCCTCTCCGTCGCTTCTGCCGACGCATACCTGTTCCTTCGGCTCTATCGATCCAGGTCCAGGCCTGTACCGTAACGGTAATTCTCATTGTCACTGCAAGAATGAGCTCGGAGTCTAGAAAACGTGTTTACTGGCTGATGCAAGAGCAAAATATAAAAATTTTAATGAAAATTCGATGGAGCTATGCACAAATACGAGAGCTGATAAAAATTCTCATTTTTCCCAGTTTTTTCGTACTCTGCGATTCCATGGAAAATGGCAAAGGAAAACGCGGAGACACTCATTCACTTCGATTGTAAATAATAAATTCGTGAAATCCGTTTATCAACATTGAAACAAAATATCCTTCACACGAATTATGCGAGATAATTTTGTTTCGTCGTATCGAATGACCTTCCTGATTGTGAATCTGAACATTCTTATTTTTAAAACGTCATATACCGTCGAAAAAAAATATTCTCGTAATTATCAGCCACAACACCAGTCTTCGCAGTAGAATAATAAAAAACACTAAATTCGGTTCATGCGACAACGGTCAAAACGATTTATTGTAAGAATTGAATAAAATATTCGATATAAAATAATTCAAAAAATGACATTCAGCTCTTGTTCCTACTTCGCGTGCAATATTGGGAAAGAATAAATAATAACGATGTATGAACAGAAATGGATCGTCAGGATTCGAAAAATCCAAAATTTCCAATTATAATTTATTTTTCTTCCATTGCACCTTCTTCATTATTTTTTAATAAAATACAATATACGTGTATGTCGGTATGTACATCGATTCGCTTAAAAAAGACATTTGTACATTCATCATCACGAACGACGAGGCGATTACGTACGCTAAACAATAATCAACAAACAGCGTTCGAGAATCTCTGCTTTTTTTTGGTAAAATCAGCAATTTGGAAATCCATAGATCGACTCCAATCGCGTGTGCGGCTCTACGATTTCTTTTTCTTCATTTTCGTCGAGTTTTGATAATAAAGGAAATTATCATGAATCTTTGGTGAAAAAGATATAAAATATTGAAAGTTACACATTTTTCGGATGGATGATCGTTAATCGGAGTTTCTTACGAATACAAAATTCGAAAATACTAGTCGAATTTATAAATATAGTTTAACTTGTTCTTCCAAAGATAACTATAATGAAGAATTAACATTAAAAAAACGTTTAAGAGAGCAACAGATATTCTGTATTCGCTGATTTCGATGAATTTTTTCATCATCATTGCAAATTCATTAATTTAATAATTATTTTATTGGCAGTTTTTTTTTCCTACTTTGAAGAAAAAACACAAATTAGTTGTACCGTGATCGTTAATGGCACTGCTAAAGCGTGGGTCTGAAGGATCCACAAAGAAATGCCCGAATTTTTTATTCGTAAAATCAGAAAACTTCACAAATATCGCGTCGAAGCGAAATTTGAGTAAAAAAACACGTAAAAATTTTGTTTGGCCCTCGTCGAAGGTTGTCAAAAGATTTTCGAGCCAACAAAAAGGAAAAAAATCGATTAAAATGGATAAAAATCGTTGGTCCATAACGAATCGACACTCTTGAGAATGTCGAAATTCAATAGACCAAGATAAACGTAATACAGAGTTATTTTCAATAACGACCAACGTTCGCTGATTAGTAAACCGTATCTCGACCATTTGTTGTCGCAAAATTTCAATTTTTCGTTGTACATTGAACGCACACAGCATCTGGACATTTCCATGAAGGCTGACATACGTGAGCTTGTGCCAAGGGTGTGTTCGATGCTTCTGATCAAATCGTTCGTTTTAAGTATGAGTAACATTTGTCTGTTAACTTTTTCCAACACTTCGCTTATTTGTGGTAATATATTGGGAATATCTCGTTGGAAAAGTTCTTTCTCGTCCGCATCGTATTTAACTTTCCTGACACCGGACATGAGAGCGTCCCATGAACGTCCGGAAACCATACAAGCTAAAAGCCCGTACATGTCGCCGACTCCGAGTTTCGTGCAATGTTTCTTCATGGCCTCGCGATCACCATCGAGTATGGCAAGCCACAATTTCGAGTATTCCCACCTGAACTCGTTGGTCAAATCGGCGTACAATCCGTGATCCAGGAGGATTATTTCGGTCTCGTTGTTTTTCTTCTTAACGAGAATATTGCCCGGATGTGGATCTGAGTGCACGAAGCCCGTGATGAAAATCATGTGACTGTACAACCGTCCCAACTTGCCGCTGACCTCGTACGGATTAATATTGTTTTTCCGTATGTAAGACAAGTCATTGATTTGTCCACCGTCCAAAAATTCCATCGTTAACACACGCGAGCTCGAAAGATCCCAATAAATTTTCGGTATTCTCAGCCATTTGTACTTTCCAAATAGTTTCTGAACTTTCTCAGCATTTTCACCCTCGCAAGTGAAATTCAATTCCTGCGGTATGTTTTTTTTCGTCTCATCCACCAGCCAGTCGAATTTAAACTCTGGAAATATCCAAGACGTTATTTTCACCAACACGGACATTGTTTTCACGTCGACGTACGAATTCGATTTGACTGCTCTGTGCTGTACTTTAACTGCCACGGTTTCCCCATCTTTA